>OZ022507.1:16773083-17412606 GCA_963989385.1 Ctena decussata
CTGCTATAGTACCTCTGAACTTTTGAAAGCAGTGCATGCTAGAAATGTATCTTATTTTCAAAAACAGATGGAGACTGTGGGCTCCAAGACAGCCTTAATGAATTATGCGCATAAAAAATCTGGTGACAAGTTGGTCCATATTATTTCTAGGCTTGGACATTCTCTTATTTTGTCAATATTGGGCGATGAAAATTTTAATCTTGAAGCAGAAAACTTCGATGGGAAGAGAGCCTTACACGAAGCAGCACAGGCGTCCAATATCTACTGTGTTGAATGTCTTCTGAGAGCTGGAGTTAAAGTTGACCCATTAAAAAGAGCTGACTGGTAGAGTATCAACAAATATAATCCTTCCCCCCCCCCCCCCCCCCCGCCACCCCCTCCCTCTCATTTTTTTCCCTACATTAAGGTGAATGGGTACACTTGGGTACCATCCTTTAAGGTTCTTCGATGTTTTGCCCAAATCTATTTTCTACCCAGGACATTATGCACAGAAAAGAGTCGTCTAACAAACTCCTAAAAAGGGGACAAGGGAAAGCGAAGGAGACGTAGAAACGGTTAACCTCAAAGAGGAAGAAAACTTTGGAGCTACCAGAAGAAATTTACCCGCTCTACAAAGATGCTAGGAGTTACCTGTCAAAGTTAAAAAGAACAAGACAGCTGGCGAATTTCTCAAGGGAATGCATGGAAAGACACACCATTGTGCCTTACCATCAAATACAACACAGACCTTACCAAAACTTGGTTTGACATACTCTAAGATTCTTCGAGAAAACTCACTCAAAAACGCAGGCAAAAAAAAGCCTGACACATAAAAACCAAGTACATGATTGTACTACAATAAATTGCAAATACTGCACATTATAGAAACAAATCTAAAGTGTTCACTAAGTGCATCAAGTACAATTATAAATGCGCACGGAGAAGACACTGCACAACGAGAAATGTTGTCTATTTAATAACATGCAAACTTTGCAAACAACAAAACGGGGGGGGAATTGAAAGAGGAACAAATTCAGAATGATAGAGCACCAACGTGACACCCGCAAGGACACACCGGTGGCTAATCATTTTAACCTTACAACAACTCCCCACAATATATGAAATTTCAGATTATTGAAATTTTAGCATCAGACCCCGACAGTGAAACAAGCACTTATATACTGTCTGTGGTAGAAAGGAGCTCAACTGGGTCTATCAGCTCCACACACTACTTCCAATCGGGATCAATGTTCAAGGGTTAAGCCGAAGTTTTCCAGTCAGGCTGAATTTTTTCTATGAACACAAATGAAATCATGAGCAGTCATGAAATCACTGCTTCTTTTTGCTTGTCAGAGGTGCCAGCATACCTTCATATACATAGCTGACACAACAACATATCCATGTGCATCCAAGTTTCTTTTCAGATTTGTTATGTACTATACCTAATATGGTATATGTCAAGTTTCCACAAAATCTATGGAGAAATATTTTTGGTCAGATGTACTTATTCCCCTTAAAGTCAGTGATGGTACTAGAGAAGGATGATTAACTTCAGCAGTCAGTGTCATTCTGTCTCTTGGTCACATACTGTCAACACCTCCAGCCAGCCAATAGAATTATCATGTTTGGTAGTTTTGATTCGTTGATTGGTTAAGAAATAAATATTCCCACCTTTATCTATACAGGTACACCAAAAATATGGCTTTTGCAAACAGGGAAGAGTCTTATCAGCTTATGTGCCCCAGTTTTACTCATGTATCAAGGTACATTTTATCTCTTGATGCTGCTAAACAACTGATATCTAGAAACAAGCATGCCATATAGCTTAAGGTGTATGGGTAGTGACTTTGGCATTTTCATTTTCTTTCTTTTCAATGGGAAGTCAACTCTTAAAGGAAAGAATTTGCTCCTCTTGGAGTAGACCTCTGTTTGAGTAGACCTCTGTTTGGGAGAACTGTGTGCAATGAAGCAAAGGAAAGAATTTACTCCTCTTGGAGCAAATTCTTTCCTTTTACAGTGCTGGAAACTCACAATAATAATGTGGTGGCCCAAAAGCCAAACAGGCCTAAGTTTTAGTGGCCCAAATAATACTCTACCTAAAGATCCCATTCATTTAGTATTGCAAAAAAGATAAATTTGGGCCACTAAAGGTCATATTTTGGAGATTTCTGGTAGCCCGAGACAAAAATTAGGAGCATTTGGCCACTGGGCCATTGGCCGTTTCCAGCACTGTTTTATTGGAGCAAATTCTTTCCTTTAAGAGAAAGAGTTTGGGAGAGCTGTGTGCAATGAAGCGCCATATAGATTCAGACAGAATCTTACCTCCAGTGGGGCTTGAACCTGCAACCCCATGATACAAAGTAAGGAGTGCTAACCACTCGGACTTGGCCCACAGACACTTCAGGGATGCTTTATAAAACTTCTGGCAGAGATGCAGATCACACCAAAGTAGGAGCAGTCTGATCTTGATCAAAATTGCTTGATCAGGTATGACTATTCCTATACTTAGAAATAGGGTGGAATATCAGAAATAACTCTGATAGTTGATATCCGAAAAAAAAAAAATCAGAAACTTTGTGTTTCAGGACACCTTTGATGCTGGCCTGTACAAGAGATAATCTGGCAGTGATTTCTTTGCTCTTGAAGTACAGAGCCAATCCAAGGCTGGTCAACAAAGATGGTTGGAATTCTTTCCATATTGCTGCAAGGTTAGGACAGCATAAATTTAACCCATTCCATTCGGGATACCCCTTTAGGGGTGTCTGTGCAAACAGTTTGGATCCAGATCAGGCCCCACATCTGAGATCCAAACTGTTTGCTGCCTGGACATCATTTCTACAAGAGTTGGTTAGATCAATATTGTCAAAATATTCTTGATTTTTGATGCAGACGACAATTTCAGCAGATGACAAAAAATACCCAGAATGCAATGGGTTAAGTTGAATGGGTACATTTTTTTTATGCTTTAAGTGTTAAGTCTGTATCTGTTGTTCTCATATAGAGTTCTCATATAGCCCCTTGCTCTTGAAATTCATTGAAATTTTATCTTCAGTTATATTGACAGTGAATGAATTTTGCCATGGGTATAATAGGTTTTTGTTTTTGTTCATGATCTGTTTGTCTATCCTTATGTGGTTGTTTGTCTATCCGTGCGTGGTTCTTAACCTCTGTCTGTCCTTATTCTGAACAGCACTAAAATCTAACAATTTTATTTCTTTTCATTAACCATTTATCAGCTTGCCTGTACGAAAGTACAGGGAGCTATTGTTGTCACTTGGGCGTCGGAATTGGCGTAACACTTTAAAGTTTTACGTGAAAGTTTTTTTTATGTGATGGGCAAGGCACTGCAGGCAAGCTATCCTGTACAGGGACAAGTCTTGTTTTGAAAAACTGTCACTCACAGTCTAAGGAAGAAAATTGATGTTATCTTAAACAAAATCATGTTTCTTTGTTATGTTTAAGAATAGTTATGTAAGAACTTTGCCTGCAACAAACCAAAAAAAACGTGATTTTGTTTTTCTTGCAGAGAAGGCCACATGCCAGTAATTGAGCATCTCCTAAACCATGATGCCTCACTCTGGGACACAGTCAGTAAGAATGGACGAACTCCACTTCATACTGCAGGTTAGTAAATTCATTATGTACCAAAGAAAGGGACATGTTATTCCTCGATTTCCTTTCGTTGACTGGGCGGTGCTGTTGAAGGCTTGCCATTCTATGTCAAAATCGAGCAGTCCACTTGAAAAATCGGTAAAGTAGCATGCTCATGAGTTGTTACGCATAATTGGCATGAAAAATCGGTAAAGTAGCATGCTCGTGAGTTGTTACGCATAATTGGCAGATTAAAAATGCCCGGTAAACGCTATCGGTCATCGCAAATGATAAACAGTTTCCATACAGGCACACTACGCCAAAATGACGTCAGAGGAACGTCGATGCAACGTTATGACGCTTTACTGACGTGTATACAAGATTGTTCCAATGTCATAACGTTGCATCGAGGTCGTCACAACATTGTTTAGACGCTGTCTGTATGCTGGTTGAAGGAGAGAAAAAAAAATAATGTTGTGCGATCTCCGATCATTCCGTGCCTTTTGTAAAGGTGACCTTTGTTCTGCGTGAGTGAGCATAAAAATCATTACCGCATTATACCTTTTTAGAAAATATACTCGCCAAAGGTAAGGTCAGAAATAAGCACTGCCCAGTCAACTAAAGGAAATCGAGGAATAACCAATTACAAATACAGTAAACTGTATCATAAAATTCAAACTAGTAGATTTTACTATTTGGCTGCGAGTAAAAAACGTGATGGGCAGACTGGCAATAAGACATGACTGTTGAAGAGCATTCTGACAATGACTGTTGAAGAGCATTCTGACATTCTTGAATGGAACTTTTTGACTTGGTCTGTTCAGGAGGTTGCTATGGATTGTCCATCTGTCTCTGTTTATCCTTTAACATTTGTCATCCTTTAACATTTGCAGTGTTGTATTAGTTTGAAGTTTGACTATTAAGCGGTTACCCTGAACCCGGCTCAGGAACTGACTGTTCTGATCCTTGCTCAGGACCTGACTGTCACACTTTTTCACTCACTTTCATGGCTTGGGCACTGAAGAAATTAAGTACAGAAATAGAGGATCTTACACAAGTGGTCATTTCATACGAAATTTATGAAATGAGCCTTCGGTGAGTTTCATATATTTCATATGGAATGACCACAAATGTAAGATTCTGCCTCTCATATGACCCATTAAAATGGGATTATAACGCCTTCAAACTAAATATTATTTCAATTAGAAAACGCATTGTTGACTTGGACGTTGTCAGTGACTTTACTTGAACACCCCAAAGTGTATTAAATAATACATGTGTGGTTATAAGATATTTATGACACAACATTATCCACTGAATAACTGTGACGTCATATTATAAATGTGCATCTGTTGCACTAAATTTGGTAAAGGTTCATTTATATTTCTTTAGGTGTCCCGGAACAGTTTGATTGTACTGTCCAGCCATGTGTGAAAAATTTGAGACAAAATGGAACATAGTGCAGACTTTGATCAGACTGCTCTAAATTAGAGTAGTCTGATCAAAGTCTGCACTGTGTGGGAGTGTGATACAGGTCTACACTATATGCTCAGGTTCTTTGGAATACTTCTGTCCTTATTGTTCATTCTTTTACTTTCAGTGCTACATGGGCACACTGAGCTGGTACAATACATGCTAGACCATTGTGGGTATAAAACAGATATACCGGACAGCTGTGGAACTACTCCTCTGATGGACGCGCTCAGAGTACAGAATATTGAGATAGCCAGAATGCTTATCAGCAAACACAAGGTAAATATTGCTTAAAGCTACACGTAGTTTGAAAGTGATAATAGAGAATAGTGTTCATAACTGAGCTACTTGACTCAAGTGGGCTAAAGATGCAAAGGAAAAGCTGAATTGGTATTAAAGTGTTCTTCTTGATTTGAGCCCCGACAGGACAAAACCAACAAAGTGGCATGTACACCCAGCAAAGACTCAGATCAGACTAGGCATCAGCTCAGTCTGATCAAAGTCTTTGGTGTGTGCTTAAAGGGTAGCTAAGGGTATAAGCTACCTCCATGCCGACAGCCAGGGCTAGTCAGATTGGGCGAATGCTCAGGCTGATCTGAGTCTTAGCTGGGCGCATATGCCACTTTGTTGGTTTTGTCCTGTCACGACTCATTTAATCTTGGAAAACTGGTATTCTCACTTGATGCTCTTATTGTCTCACCTACAAATAGACGAAAGCAAGACAGGTATTGCTTTTCTGAAAGCCGCAGCATAAACTTTGTGGAGGTTTCTTGTCTAGTCCTTCAAGAAGTATAGGGGCTGAGCAGACACGGCATTTCATAGAATTCTTGTTTATAAATAAGAGTTAAATGTGTTTGAATTTCTGAAGTGAGGATGCCGGCATAAAGGGAACAAATGAAGAAGCCAGAAGTCATCCACATGATACAACATAATTTCACTGTAGACTTTTACTTTTATGTATTTACGGTAGAACTTCATTGGCTCAAACAGGCTTGGTACCATGAAAATTAGTTCCAGCCAAGGGTAGTTCTAGCCATCCAGGGTTAAAAGTGACCTCTAGGGACCAAGGAAAGAGTTCCAGCCAGGCAGGGTTAACGGGCCATCAGGGTTCGAGCCATTGAAGTTCTGCTGTATTTTTTTCTTGCCTGTGACTAGCAGAAAGCAAGACATGTGTATTGCTTTTTCAGCCTCTGCTGCAGGAGCATACACTGCTGTCAAGTTTCCTGGTTTAGCTTTGACAACATTCAGCTAAGCCAGACATAGACACTTTCAGGGGAATCTGCTCTACCATTTTCATTTTTGTCTCCCTTCTCAATGGGGGTCAACAGTTAAAGGGAAGACTTTGCTCCCCAAGGAGCATATTCTTTCCTTGAAGAGTTAACCCTGTTTTGGAAAGGCTTCTTTGTCGTAGAGTAAACAGGATATCACAAAAGTTGTTTCCTTTGAGAAAAAGGTGGGAAATCAAGGCTTGCCCATTCACCTAATTTTTCGCTTTAGGCCAGTGTTTCAAGGGCAGACAACCTTGGTAGACAAGCAATACACCAGACAGCACAAGCAGGGGCCATAGATTCCATAAGATTTCTGGTAGGAGAGTGTGGTGTTGATCCTGCTACTCCTTCCTCGGGGCAAAAGGTGACCCCTCTACATATAGCTGCAGAGGTATGATATTACTATCCATATTTAATTTACCAGATTTATCAGAATAATTCTGACATGTCAGTCATTTCTGTATTGGATTAATCCCTCTATGAATTTGTACACATACCTGGCATATTTATTCAGCTATAAGAAGGTGGGAGGGGGTGTGGTTGAAAACATTATATCTCGTGAACTAACAAAATTGTTGTTTTAACGTCTAAGTCAGAAAAGTATGAACACTCAGATCTGGGTTTTCTCTGTTTGCTTTGACATTCTGTCTAAGTATTTTGGGTAACTACACTAATACAGTGTTTTGTTTTATTGCAGGAAGGTCAGACAGAGGCACTGATATTGCTTCTGTCATTGGGAGCCAATGTTGATGGTCAAGATGAAAAAGGCAGAACTGGTAAGTTACTAGATAAACTAAAACTTAGGGGTGAACTGGTTTGTTTTTGTCTTGCCTGAAATTGGCAGCAATTGAGACATGTTCTATTAAAATTCTAAAATTTGGGACACCTTAAATAATACTGTAACTGTTCTTCAAATTGAATGAAATTTTTTTATGCAAATATGCATCTAAAAGCTGCAGATGGAATGGCAAACTGTGTAGACTCTGATCAGACTGATCAGTTAAGGCCCAATGAAATTTCCTTTTATAATGTTCAAACAAGACCTGTTCCCGTACAGGATAGCTCACCTGCAGTGCCTTGCCCATCACATAAAAATAACTTTAATGTAAAACTTTAAAGTGTGATGCCATTGCCGACACCAATGCCCCAAGTGACAACAATAGCTCTCTGTACTTTCATACAGGCGAGCTAAAAACGACCAAATGTTAAAAATATTATGTATAAGTCCAAATTACTAGCAGAAGTAAGACATAGATATTACTTTTCTGGTGTCTGTGGCGTAAACTTTGCGTTCGGTTTTCTGGTTAAACTTTCTTTTGTGACAGTGCACAGTCAGGCAAGGAATAGCATTCAATGGCTTGTTCAGAAAATGGACTTCATATTTAATTTTCAAAGTCAGGTCTATATCATAGCTTCCAGAAGCCTTTGGCATTTTAAACTTCAGAATATGCACCAAAATGCTCCAGGTAATCACCTGTAAAACTAGGTCACATTGACCTGCTGTAGTAAATACCGACATCTGTCAAATTTTCTAGATCAGCCATATGTCTCAGCTTCCATAAGACTCAGGCTTTTCAAGCTTTTTCAGTGCTTGCACAAAGTGCTTCAGATCATCCTTGGGAAAACTAGTTACAGTGGGCTGCTCTTATCTTGTGAAAATTGGTTTTCACAAGCAGAATTGTATCGGGTTCTATTAGCCAGAGACCTTTCAGATTTCATTAGTGCATGGCCTGAATTGCTCCAGATAACCTCCCTCAAAACAAGGTCACAGTGACCTACTTTCATGAAATTGACACCATGCAAGATGTTCATGTATCTCAAGCTTCATTTCAGTAGTCATGAGGTCAGGGGAGAAACATATGCTCATTTGGGCTTCTTGTTTTGGTTAAAGACAAATATTCTCTACTATATGGATATATCGAACGAAGTGTTTGCTAACAGTGTAGACCCAGGCCAGATGCTGCTGAGGAACAGTCTGATCTGGGTCTAAGCTTTTTGCTCAGAAAAGCCATCCAAATATTTAGGGTAAATATGGTAGTTATTCTTTTTAGCTCCCCTGAACAAAGTTCAGGAAGAGCTATTGCAAAACCCACTGCGTTGGCATCAGGGTTAGCAAAATGTTAAAGTTTTATGATTAAGTCTTTAAGATCCCATAGTTTCTAAAACCTTTGATCGATTTGCATTATATTTGGTATGACGATAGATATTGGTCTGAAATTTTATTCTGCAGCTTCCACACCCCTGCACATGAACTATGGGTCAAGGTCATGGACTTAGACATTTCATGTTAGACTTTTATCTTAAAGTTTTTATGATCTCATAGCTTCTAAACCCTTTAATCGTTTAAAATTATATTTGGTATGATGATTGGTATTGGTTGGAAATTTTGTCCACATCCTCACCCCTGCACATGACCTATAGGTCAAGGTCACAGACTTAGCAATTTTATTTTAAAGTTTTATGTTAAAGTTTTCATAGATATCATAGTTTCTAAACCATTTGATCTTTTTGAGTAAATTTGGTTTGATGATAGATATTATAATTTGATATTTTGTCAGCTGCATCCCCACCCCTAGACATTACCTACAGGTTACAATCGGGGACTTAGCAATTTTATGTTAAAGTTTTACAATAAAGTTTTTTAAGATCTCATAGTTTCTACACCTTTCGATTGATTTGATTTATATTTGTTTTGATGATAGTCTTTGATAGATATTGGCTAGAAATTTTATAGATATTGGCTAGAAATTTTATTCAACCGCATTCCCATCCCCGGACATAACCTATAGGTTGAAGTCACAGACTTCGAGAAATTTTATGTTAAAGTTTCACATCAAAGTCTTTGAAATCTCATAGCTTCTAAACCCTAGGATGGGTGAATTATATTTAGTAGTATGATAGATATGTCGGAAATTTTTATTCAGCACCATCCCCACCCATAAGAAACAAATACAAGCACTTAAAGATGGACAAGCACAGGTTCAAGCGAGCTGTCCTGTCCGGCGACAGGTCTTGTTTAGTTTAGCCAGCATAATGTGTCCTTGACACGGGCATGCAAACAGGTAAGACTCAGACCAGCTTGCACATCTTTATAGTGGATTGAATCTTTGGTTTTACTCATGCACACACACACTGTAGGAGCTGAGAGGGACAGGTAGCTTGATGAATGGATGATTTGAAGTTTTAGGACTTCAACAGCAGTATTTCAGTCATTTTGGGCAGATTAGGGAATGGGTGAGATGATAATGAGGATTAACTTATCCGGAGGCTTTGGGAGAATAACAACCTTGGGTGAACTTAAACCATGACCCCTAAATTATATGAATCCAAGCCATTTCCCTTTCTCCAACATGATTGGACCAAATCTGTTGGCTATGGCAGAGGAGCCAGGCTGCCTAGTTCAGCTGCCAAAGGGCTTAACACTCTGAACCAGAGGCAATACATCTGAGTCCTGTCCAGGATGTGATTATTTCATAGCCTCTTGATAAGTTCATCAATTTGATTATGTTGTTTTTACTATTTGGGGATAATGGTGGCCATTTTGACCACTATTACTATAAATAGCAGAAACAACAAAATCAGCTTCTTCTGTGGAACCTTTTGGTATATTAGGCTGAAATTTTGTATTGAGCATCACTGGGAATGTTCGTCAAAATTATGAGATCTCAATCTGTAGCAAAATTAGGTCACACTGACCTACCTTGTATCTTTGACTAATCTTGTTTTTTCCTTACAGCCCTGCACATAGCAGCTGGTGCCCAGCATTTCAAAACTGTAGAGACTTTACTCCAGCATGGTGCCCAGTCTTTAACAGATAGTACTGGTATCACTCCAAGACAGCTAGCCAGGAAACAGTCTGTGATCAATGTGTTTGACAGACATCAGGATATTACATGATTGACAGCTCTGACCTGCCTTAAGAACAGATTATTTCAAATGACAATGTTAGCTCTGCTGACCATAAAATTAGCTCTTTGAGCTAGCAGAGGCTAGCGGAGCTCAAGACAAGAGGGAGTATTTGGTGATATTTAGGGATCATTTTGTGACTCCTTTTCCGAACAGCCTTGACTAGGGGCAGTTCATAAGGGTGGGCATAATAGGCTTCAGGGGAAAATAAGTACACAATCTGGCAGTTTAGCTCACCTGTGCTGGTGCTTGTCCATCTTGGAGGGATGAATGGAAGACTTGCAATTTTACATCCCATTCAACAGTACCTCAGTCATATCAGGATGATAGGAGGGTGGTAATGAAAGGTTTTGTGCAGTGGAACCCAGTTTACAGCTGAAAAAATTGCTGCCTCCAGGGGGAATCAAACGCAGGACGGCTAGATCAGCAGGTCAGGGCTTAATACACTGAGGTTCCCGGGCTTGTTTGCCCATCTTGTAGGCTAAATTCTAAGTCTGTGACCTAGATCTGAAGGTCACTGAAGGTAGTGGTGATGGTACTTTGTAAAATTTTGACCAGCATCTGACATCAGTCTGAACATCAGCAAAGTGCATACCATAATGTGTGTATATATTGGGATACCTAAAAATAATGAATTTTCCATTTGGGACAAATGGAAAATTTATTATTTTAGGTGTCCCTAAACTTAAGCACAATAGGGGTATATGCGTTATAAACCTTTAAGTTTAGAACCAAAAGCTTTTAACATAAAGTTTCTTAAAGGTCATAGAGTAGGGTGGGGGCTGTACTATTAAAGTCAAAACTTCAGACTATATCTGAATATCAGCCCAAACACAAACCTAATTCATACAGGCATTGAAAAATGATAAAATTAACAAAGAACTATACCAGACTGTGACTTTGTCCAGAAGATGTTGGGCTTGTCCCAATGGTATCATGGTGTGGGATGTGAGAGGGAACTGAACAGGGAGAGGAAGGAATGAGTCTAGGATGTGTTGCAGAGGAGGGATATTAGGGGTTGGGGTGGGGGGATAGAGAGGAATGGGATGAGATTGAATTGAAAGGAGGTATAGAATGGTGGGGATTGGAGTAGGTGGATGGAATGGTAGTAGTGGGAATAGATGGGATGGGATGGAGGAACTGAATGGGAGGTATGGGAGTTGTGGGATGGGAAATGGAGGGATGGATTGATGGGACAGAATGTATACCCACCCCACCCATCCCCATTCCCTTTGTCTTTCCCTCGTCCTGCCCTGTCCCCTCCCTTCTGCTTTCCCCCTACCATCCTGTACCCTTTCCCCTCCCCTTACACCTCTTCCCCTCCTCTCCATCCCTTCCATGAAAGCAGGAGGGGATTAGTGAAGAGGGAAGGGGAGAAATTGGAGAAGAGTTCTCCCTCTTGGCAATCGGTAGGGCACCTGACTCATAAGTCAGAGGTCCTGGGTTCGAAACCCGGTCTGGCCACATACTTTCGTTTCTCCTTCCGCTGATTCATGAAGGGCAGTTTATCAGTTACTGGCGAAAGTATGTGCACTTAGTACTGGTTAACTGCTTAGGAGGTCTAAGCCTGCCCAGGAATAGTGTTGTTAGGTTAACTGACCATCCCGACATGACCATAGTTGTTTACCGTGGACGTTAAGCAACAAGTCAGTCAGTCAGTCTCCCTCTTGGACAATTAATAAGCTCATTAACATCGTATTTTTTTCTTTATTTTACTTCTCATGCTTTCACATACAGAAAATTTTACAGAAACTTTGCAATAAACAACAGCAAATATATTCCTAACTGGAAGTTTTAATTTCTATACCATTCTTTTTAAAGCACATGAATTCATTTAAGTTTTTTAACATGATCCCAACATTTCAGAGGCACCAAATGAACAACAGTACTTTAGTTATTTCAGGAAACATTAACTTTATACACTTTAAGCACCAGTGACGAAAATAACAAAATTTGCAAACAGCATAGATTCTGATGAGGCGGCTTATAATGAGCCACCTCAAGTGGATCTACACTGTTTGCCCTCTAGTCTTTGAATTCTCAATATGAAATGTCTTGGACAAGACATTTTTTTAATTTTTGCAGACGTAAATTTGGTTGTCTGCTTTTGGTGCTTAAAGAGTTAAGGGATGCAACAGAGTAATATCTTCTGCTAACATCAAATGAACAAGTTGAAGCAACGGTGCAGCCAGAAATGGAAAGAAAAGCTTCTGCTTTAATGCCCACACATGATTCACAACTACATATCCGCAAAAAAAGAATAAAATTACCACACAATTCACAAAAAGTGTCAGGGAATGGACAGTAAAGGACCAGAAGTAATTCCACAAAAATATTCTCCCATAGACTTTAAAGCATTTCCGCGTTTGCAAGAAAAATAATTTTTTCCCGGTCTCGTTAGCCAAGCATAACGTCATTACTATAATTGAAAAGCTCAATGTATCATGCAATAAATACCTTTTACAGAACTTATTTCTGTCCCCTCAGTATCAAGATACAGCTTGTCAAACTTTGTATAAAATTTGGAGACAATAACTTCCCACTGACGCTATAAATGTTGACGTGAAAAAAGAGACCAAAAACTCGAATGTAAAATTTAAAGTCATGCTTTTTAGGTATAAGATGAATGACCAATATGAAACATTATTCATCTAGCTTTCTATCAGTACCAAAATTACTGTAATTCGGTGAAAAAGAATGCCATAAAATAATTTCCAGTGAACATGAAACTACACTAGAGTCTATGGGAAAATTGATTTTGTGGAAATGCTTTGGGTCCTTGACTGTACATGTATTTTAGTCGCTGGGCTGATGGTGAAATGGCTGAGATCAGGGGCTGACAAATCCATTGCCCGGACGCCCGGGACAACCTCCAAATCTGGCTGGACAAGTGCTATTTCCAGCTCGACGCCCGGCCGGGCAAGTAAAAGAAAATTCCCAACACATAAAAATTTGGAAAGAATAACTGTAAACGTGTTCAAAGAGACAGCCGCACTGCAGTTTATAGCTATAATTAGCATGATTTTCTCACCTTTAGTTACTGAAAGTTTGTTTATTGTCATCCATCCGTTAATCCAGTGTAATGATTACTGACGGTGTTTGCGACACCTGTCAATCATCTAGCAAAATTTCACAACTAGATGTGGACCGTTGACCAATGAGTTTTGTTCTCGGATGCATGATGAGCTTGAGTCAAAATACAGAGTCTAGACAGGTCGGTACTGTTTGATCTACAAAGCGATCTTTGGACAACCGAACAGTTAAAAAATCAATAAAATTTTTTATTGCGTCTATCAGATGAAAGCAGAATGGCAAAACAGTGTAGACTTTGATCAGACTGCTCATATTCAGGAGCAGTCTGATCAAAGTCTACACTGTTTGCTCAGACATATGTCTCAATGTTCAGAACTTTTATGGTAATCTATTTGGAGACCGGTATCCTTTGATGTAAAGTGCAAACGACCTGAGTCAACCAGTACAAAGCATGCTTTTTTCCTGCCAAATGTCACCTGGACAGTGTATGCTATAAAGATAAAAGGAAAGGCTTCCACAGTTACCTTACGTATTTGGATCAAAGTGTAATATCGCTTGGCAACCAGAGTGGTCCCTGATCAGACTGCTCTTAACCTATTTGGATCAAAGTGTAGTAATGCTTGGCAGTAAGAGTAGATCCTGATCAGACTGCTCCTACCATATTTGGATCAAAGTGTAATTATACTTGGCAGTCAGAGTTGACACTGATCAGACTGGTCCTATGCAATTTGAGCAGGGTCTACACTATCTGCCAACATCTTTGTCTACTAATGGTCTATACTCTAAACTCTTTGCTCAGACAAGATTTCCAAATTTCAGGGAATGTATGATTGTACAGAACACAGGAGCTTGACCTTGAATATTTTTTTTCTGAAAGGGCTTGTCCCTACGATGATAATATTAATAATTATTACTATATTCTATAAGCTGGAGGCGACCCCTTTAAAAAATATAACCAACTTCAAGCTCTTGTGGTACAGAAGGGTAACTTTTTGTTTTTGTGTGTGTGTGTGTGTGAAAAATCTGGGCCAGCAAATTTTTTTGCCGGACAAGTGAATTTTGTTTTTACTTGTCCTGTGGGCAAGTGGAATTTTTTTTGATTTGTCAGCCCCTGGAGATGATGATGATGATGATGATGAAATAACCAGAGTCCAGGGGTCATATTTGTAACCACTTAAATGGTTGCTATGCTGTTGCTAAGGCTCAATTTCTATAAAGGAGATTCCCTACAACTTTTTCAGACTGTTCCTCCAGAGCAAATTTCATAGTTGTAGGGAATCTCCTTCATAGAAATTTAGCCTTAGCAACAGCATAGCAAGGACTTAAGTGGTTTTATAAATATGACCCCAGTTCTTTTAAAAGAACCGCCACCATGGCCAGAATCAACCCACTGATTCCGGTTTATGAATTCAGTGTTAACCCCTAGGTCATCACAATCAGGCAACAGAAAAAGAAAAAAACAAAGTACTCTAACAGTGAAAAGAACCAATTTCTTGGTGCAAATAAGTCTTTCAATTCAAAACGAAAATCTTAATGGCACAAAAATAAATGAAACAAAAATATGAAAGCTGCCAAAATGAAAATACTTATGGAATATACACTGTGCGTAGGTATAGGCTAAGGAAGATACCTTGACAGTGCTGAGACAGGAGGAGCTACGTGGAAGACAGTAATCATTGGTCTAGATAAGGGAGGGGTAACAGGGATAATTTAAAGATAATTCTCCAAATTTCTCCATAAAATATACTGCTCAAAATAAGTAGGGGATATTAAGACATTTAAATAAGCAGAATTAAGAAAAGTAAGTAGATGAATGTTAAACTGTTATAATTCTTAAAGAAACATTCATAGAGTCATTCAATATGAATATTGATAAATTTAAGCTTGTCGCGTGACCAAGAATAAACTGAAGTAGACAAAGGGTCGACAACCGAATTTCGCACGAATCCAGCACAACAATGACAAATCATTTTTAAGCAAATTTTATTAAGACAGACGCCTAATGCCTCAGTTGACAAGATACAGTTACTTTTCTCATGCGGTTTTATCACAGCATGAAATGGTAGGCATAAACGATACTATTGAGTGGTGAATTGTCTCACGGATGGTGACATTTGCAAGGGCCCTACACCTTAAATGACGCAATCAAGTCTACTAAAGTGGATGTTTTCAGTTTGAAAAATTATGAAGAATTTAAATATTCACAGAAATTGAGGGTTCAAAAGAATGTTTTTCACAGATGCGAAATTGAGGTGTAGACCCCTTAGTCATTTATGTGTTTCTCTAGGTCATGTGACTTGCTGTGACTGTTCTGTATTAGTTGAAAATTGTCACTTAAATAATATTCTATCAAATGAAAGTAATAATCAAACCCAGTCAATATTATTAATTTTTGTACTCGCTTCTATGTCATAATATCCCCTACTTTTTGTGAGCAGTATATGTTGCGACTCCTGATCAGAATCGCCTTATTGAGACCTTTCCAATGAGATTTCCTTGTGATTTCCAACAATGTGGTACTGGTGACAACAAAGTCTATGATCAGTCTGCAGATAAGTGCAGTCTGATCAGAGTCTTTGCCAGTCCTATCAGCCATCTATGGAAGTGACCCAAGCCATAGAACCAAAGTGAGGTCTCTGATTACCCCGTATAAATGGGAAGGATGATCTGAACAAGAGCTTCGCAAGCGGCGCATAATACGCCTGTTTCATTGTCATGAAGGAGTTATAGAATGAACAAGACTGTTTACAGAAGGATGGACAGGCAGACAAAACAGGGGAAACAACCCTGTAATTAATGACTGCAATGTTATCAAAACATCAAATACTATTAGTACACCAAAAATCAGGTTCCAGGGTGAAGCAGCTCAGAAGTTGTGAAAAGCCAAAGTCAAACAAGGGAGATAATTCATAAACTCTTAGTCCCAATACTTTCCCTTGACAATATACGCATCACCATAAAGTTTTGCTAAAATATTTCCAACCGTTAAGTAGATACAGAGTAAAACGGAAATTGATGCAAGGGCAGATAATTCAGGAAGTAAGCCAGAGTTGTGGTTCATGCGCATGATACATTACCCCATTATTATAAACATTCCTACAAAGTTTCACTGAAATATTTCAAAGGGTTAAGGAGTTATGGGGGAATGGGTTAGCCTAAAAAACTAATCAAAGGGAGATTACTCCAAAATTAAGTAAGGGGGAACAACCATTCTTATATGTGACACACTGTCTTGTGATCATGCACATTGATATAAAGTTTCATCAAGATATACCAAATGGTTACTCAGTTATTGAATGTAAAAGATTAGTATACACAAAAATACCCTAAAAATCTAATCAAAGGGATGCAACTCCGAAACGAAGAAGGGGAGAGCAACCATTGTTATACGCGACACATCATCAGACCCTCATACACATTGCTATGAAGTTTCATCAAGATATCCCAAACGGTTATCTAGTTATGGCGCGCACAAGACTAGTAGGGTAAAAAATAATCAAAGGGGCATAACTCTGAAACTAAGAAAGGGGGAGCAACCATTACTATACACGACACTTTGCCCCATCCTAATATATATGCCTACAAAATTTCATGAAGATATCTCAAACGGTTTCTGAGATATGGTGCGCACAAGAATGTTGACGGACGGACGGACGGACAGACAGACAGACAGACGGACAGACAGCGCCATGCCATAATACGTCCGTTTTTTCAAAACGGGCGTATAAAAATCACATGACAAAATTGCCACATTGTTGGAAATCACATGATGTGGCTCATATGTTTTCGCTAGGAAATAAGAAAAATTCTCCTTAAATTATCTGTGTTACCCTTTCTTATCTGGAGCTCTGAAATATACCATAAATACCCTAATAATTGGGACATGTTAAGGTGACTGGGTACACTTTCAGGGAAAGCAACTCTACCATTTCCTTTCCTAGCCTCCCTTCCTTGGATGAACTCTTAAAGAAAGGAATTAGCTCCTCTAACAGTAGACTTTTTTGTGGGAAGGTTTAATCAGCTGGAAAAGTACAGTTTAATCCGCCGGAAAAGTACACAGTAAGTCATGAAAATTGTTTTCCCTTTGTAAATTGGTGGAAAAACATGGAGGTGTACCCACACCCACACACCTCAAAAAAACTAGAAAATGTGTTTATGAAACACTATGCCCCCAACCATATGCTTGTCTCTAGAGAAGGTTCATCCAATAATGCTTGTACCTTTGTACCATAGGCTTACAATGCACTAAGTCGAAAAAGGGGCTTAACTCAGTCAAAAATATACGAATTGTTTTCGAAAGTTAATCAGGTCATCTACACCTTGGGCAATATCAACCTGCAAAACCTCATGATCCTAACATCAGGGGTTCTTGAGATATTTTGTTCACAAGCTTCCATAGGCAAATAATGCACTAAGTTGAAAAAGGGGCATCACTCAATCAAAAATTCATGATTTCTTTTCAAAAGTTAATCAGGTCATCTACACCACAGGCAGTATCTTCCTGCATAAAATCATGCTCCTAGCATCAGGTGTTCTTGAGATATTTTGTTCACAAGCTTCCATAGGCTTACAATGCACTAAGTCGAAAAAGGGGCATAACTCAATCAAAAATTCGTGATTTCTTTTCAAAAGTTAATCAGGTCGTCTACACCACAGGCAGTATCTTCCTGCAAAAAATCATGCTCCTAACATCAGGGGTTCTTGAGATATTTTGTTCACAAGGTTCCATAGGCTTACAATGCACTAAGTCGAAAAAGGGGCATAACTTTTTCAAAAATTCACAAGTTTGTTTCAAAAGTTAATCAGGTCATCTACACCTTGGGCATTCTCATCCTGCAAAACCTCATGATCCTAGCATCAGGGGTTCTTGAGATATTTTGTTCACAAGTTTCCACAGGCTAAGTCGAAAAAGGGGCATAACTCTGGAAATACATGACCGGCGGAAAAATAAAAAAATATGGGTCTGCTTATTTTCCATACTGATCATGTGTATAAAGTTTCAATTTCCTAGCTCTTATTGTTCTTGACTATATGTAAGGGTACCTTTGTACTATAGGCTTCAATGCACTAAGTTGAAAAAGGGGAATAACTTGATCAAAAATTCACAAATTTTTTTCAAAAGTTAATCAGGTCATCTACACCTTGGGCATTCTCATCTTGCAAAGCCTCATGATCCTAGCATCAGGGGTTCTTGAGATATTTTGTTCACAAGGTTCCACAGGCTAAGTCGAAAAGGGGCATAACTCTGGAAATACATTGCTGGCGGAAAAATAAAAAAATACGGGTCTGCTTATTTTCCATACTGATCATGTGTATAAAGTTTCAAGTTCCTAGCTCTTATTGTTCTTGACTATATGTAAGGGTACCTTTGTACCATAGGCCTCAATGCACTAAGTCAAAAAAGGGGAATAACTCGATCAAAAATTCACGAATTTTTTTCAAAAGTTAATCAGGTCATCTACACCACAGGCAGTATCTTCCTGCAAATAATCATGCTCCTAGCTTCAGGGGTTCTGGAGATATTTTGTTCACAAGGTTCCATAGGCTTACAATGCACTAAGTCGAAAAAGGGGCATAACTCGGTCAAAAATTCACGAATTTGTTTCAAAAGTTAATCAGGTCATCTACACCTTGGGCATTCTCATCCTGCAAAACCTCATGATCCTAGCATCAGGGGTTCTTGAGATATTTTGTTCACAAGGTTCCACAGGCTAAGTCGAAAAAGGGGCATAACTCTGGAAATTCATTGCCATCAGAAAAATAAAAAAATACGGGTCTGCTTATTTTCCATACTGATCATGTGTATAAAGTTTCAAGTTCCTAGCTCTTATTGTTCTTGACTATATGTAAGGGTACCTTTGTACCATAGGTCTCAATGCACTAAGTCGAAAAAGGGGAATAACTCGATCAAAAATTCACGAATATTTTTCAAAAGTTAATCAGGTCATCTACACCATAGGCAGTATCTTCCTGCAAAAAATCATGCTCCTAGCTTCAGGGGTTCTTGAGATATTTTGTTCACAAGATTCCATAGGCTTACAATGCACTAAGTCGAAAAAGGGGCATAACTCAGTCAAAAATTCACGAATTTGTTTCAAAAGTTAATCAGGTCATCTACACCTTGAGCATTCTCATCCTGCAAAACCTCATGATCCTAGCATCAGGGGTTCTTGAGATATTTTGTTCACAAGGTTCCACAGGCTAAGTCGAAAAAGGGGCATAACTCTGGAAATATGTGACCCGCGGAAAAAAGAAAAAACATGTATTCCCTTATTTTTCATACTGATCATGTGTATAAAGTTTCAAGCTCCTAGCTCTTACGATTCTTGAGTTATAGATAGAGGACAGACTGACAGACGGACAGATGGACAGGCCCAAACCAATATGCCCCCACAATTTCTCCGAAATTGGGGGCATAATTACTGTAAACCTAACTTGAGTACCCTAAAGTGCTTCAGAATTGGGGCAGCTAAAATCACTAATTTTCCATTTGTCCCAAATGGAAAATTAATGTTTTTTAGGTGCTCCTATATTTAAGTACATTAGGGTACCTAGAACTGTGTTGAAAGTTTCCGGAGGAATGACAGACAGTGCAGATCCTGGTCAAACTGCCCTTTTCTAGTCTACACTGCATGCCCTTTGAAAGCATTTCTGTCCCAATACTGAGGGTCATTACAGTACCGTATGGACGGTGTAAAATACTGACTATACTCAGGTGAACACATGGGTGGGAAATGACTAAAATAGGTCTAGCAGCAATACACCGGATAAATGCTACATGCAGCATGACAGAAAATTTTCATTAATAACTATTCTATATACAAACACTTTAAAGGTGAATGGGTAGACGTTCAGGAGAAGCAACTGCAGCCATTCTATTTTTGCTTTCTGTCTCAATGAGAAAACTAAAAGGAAAAATTTGCCCCTCTAGGACCAAATTTTTTTGTTTAAGAGTAGACTTCATTTTGGAAAAGCCTCATCTGGGAAGGCAAACATTAAAAAAAAACATTGAGATGTACCAATACATCTTCATGGAAATTCTTAACCACAAATGCTGTAATTGTACATATGTTCATGGATTACTAATGTTTGCAATTTTAGAACTCAAAATAAAAGCATGAATAATAAGATCCTCAAACATGATGATTTAAATTATCCAATTTTGTAGAAATTGTAATGAAGAAATTTTCAAGTGCTAATTAAGGGATTTTTTTTTTCTTAGCAGTTTCACAACTTGTAATCATGTATGTGTTTCAGTATTTTTTTTTCTTCCTTTCCATCTATGTATGTCATGTTTGAATATGTCTATTTTCACATGCTAAATGTTTTTGACAAAATAGCAAACTTAATACCCATGAATGTGTCTAAAATTGCAAAACCGTGAACTTTTGTCCCAGCAAACATAAATACAACTTTCTCCCAGCAAACATAAATACAATACACAGTTCCGAGAATAGCCGCTAAGCTCAGCCTGCTTAGTTACTGTTACTACGTCTCACAAGCTTACACAAATATGGCGGAAAAACAAATGACAAATGCAAGTGTCTGCTAAATGTTGGCGATCTATGGCGAAGAATTCGCCTCCTCATGACCTACACATGGGAAGTTGCGCATTATGCATTTCCGATGCATTCAGTTCTTGCAGAGCAGGGTAGGTTTATTGAAAGTGGTGTTAGTTTGTTTTCTTTAAACAGGTATACATCCCTCCATTAACTGTAAGGTAAAATCATGGACTTATGTTTGATATTGACCACGTGCAATTTGTGAGACTATGTCACGTGCTAAGTTATCGTTGCATTGGCCGGATATACGCTATCATGTGATATTGAGTGACTTTCTGGGTGTGGCTCGGAACTGTGTATTACAGTACTTTATCATACCCCATATATTTAGACAGCCTGTCAAATGAAAATAGTTTAGACCCAGATCAAACTGCTCTGAAGCTGTTTGATAATGGTCTCCATCATTTTCAACAGTTTTAAAACACCTACATATAATTCAGTACGACAAAAATAGACTTGCCCAAATTCAAAGACAGAATAGCTCATTACAGAAATATTTTTTTGAATATTTAGGGTAAATCAAGTAATACATATAACCAGTGCCATTAAAATGCATTATTTTTAGCCTAATTGTAGACTATACAAATAAGCAAATGCAATGGATGGATAACATTGCCATTTTACATCCTTTTCAGCAGTTTTTCAGTCATAACAGGAGGATGGGAGAGTGATTCTGAAGAGCTCTGCTCTAGGTCGGACAGAATCTCGCATCAAGCACGACTCATACCTGTGACCCAGTGATCCAAAGATAGAAGTGCTAACCTTTACCCACAGGTACTTCTAAACAAATCACAATATACATGTACTTCACATCATTGCGTGAAACTGAGTTCAACATGGAAAGGCAAAGCTCAAGACCAGGCTTTTTCACTTGAAAACATGATCATCCCTATCATATTGTAAACCATTTACTATTGTATGCAAACACTTCATGGGGAAGAAAAAGTAATAGACATTTCTTGCCATTAACAAGCTGAGTCTTATTTAAACTCTTGCTCAAATTCAATTTCATGCTTCTGAGCAAAAAAGGTTCTAAGGTTTTTCTAAACAAAAACTGACTTTCAATACACAAACAGTTCTCTCAGTTTTATCATGCGTTTGCTGCAAAATGCATCTGATAACAGGGGTATGATAACTTGATATGATATCTTGTCACTGTACCACTGCGCTTGCCTGAATGTTATCAGGCGATGTCTTTAGGAGCGATCTCAGAAGATGATTGGCTACATACTGAGTTGGCTGTGATAATGTTCTATTGGTTAAATGACGTCACCGACTAATGTCATAAGGCATTCACAACGTCAGCAAGTTCGAACAAAACTGTAATTGCTTTTCATTTGTGTGACTATCTTCATGCCGTAAAATATTCTGATGATGCATGATAAATAGAAAACCACGTAAGTGTCTTTTAATATCAAGTTTATCAGGCTCGACCAGAAACATGTCGGACTGGCTCGGCAAGCCTTGCCATTCCGACGATGTTTCTGGTCTTGCCTGATAAACTTGATATCAAAAGACACTAACATGGTACTCTCTATTTACAGAATAAATGGTATACTTGTACTCAGCAACTTAACACAGCCATGCCAAAAGAAAACAGACTATACTTCATGCACCTCTTTGCAAATGTGTTTTAATGTGATTCAAGGGGAGCAACCCTGCCATTTTCATTTTTGCCTCCCCAATGGAGGTAACGTTGAAAGAGTTTGCTCCCTTAGGAGCAAATTCTTCTAAGAGTAAATCCCTTTTTGAAATGGTTTCCACCTGGCAAGCGAACATGGTTACAAAAGTTGTTCCCCTTTGTAAAATGGGTGGAAAAAAAAACATAAATGGGCACCCATTCACCTCAAGTTCCATGCTCCTGGGTATGAGCAAACCAGGAACTGTCCTATAGCCATAAACAAAAGGTAATTTTAATACTTCCAGCAAACGTGATTATTAATGTTACTTAATATGCTGTACACTTGTACTAACAAATTTACACAACTCAAGAAACGTGACCATATGGCACCAGCAGACCCAGATGGGCTTACAAATTTATTTCAAATAATCAGATTCATCACTATTCACGGCAGATCTCTGGGATGTATAAATTGTACATGAAAATGCAAGACTGACTAGAGCCTTCACTGTTCTCTTACACTGCTATAAAGCCACTTTTCTCCTAGTACTGGCTAAAATTCAACACAACAATACAATTAAATTAATCTGAATAAAATATTCACAGGTATTTACTTCATAAAACAATCAAGGTTCTTCCATAAACACCAGACTTTCCTAGGCATACAATGTTGAATCAAGGCATCAATATCACTATATTAAATATGAGGGAGTATTTGGTGATAATTATGGATAATTTTTCTTATATCTGCATATCAATGTATGTTGTGACCTGTCATCTGAACCACCTTGACAATGAGGTTTAGATGATCACAACATGTTTTCAAGGAAAAATTATTCTATAGTTATCATCAAACTGATAGTTCTGAGTCACTCCCAGAATATCACTCAAAAGTAACCTGACAGTGTATAACTGGCCAATGCAATGACAACTTGGCATGTGACATACCGTAGTTCCTCAAACATGGAAGCACGTGGTGAATGACCCACACAAGTCCATGATTTTACCTTATAGTTAATGGAGAGATGTATAGCTGTTTAAAATAGGCATTGTTTTGGATTGAATACTCTCCTCAACTTGGGCACTGCGTAAGCCTGCTACAAAACATTATTCCAAGACAATTGCTCTTAAACAGATACCAAGTGATACCTTGTTAAAACTGCCTTAGTGAGAAGGTTCTTATAAGCATCCACAACAAATGTTTTTGTAAAAAGTAAACAGGAAATATCATAAAATTAAGATTGAAAAACCAAAAACTTTTTTGAGCCTCTGGCTCATGAAATTCTTAACTGGCCACTATTCTCTGACAAGTAAAACTGATATTAAAATTCATATAACACAATGTACACTACAGTTAAACTAATGACATAAATGCATTTTACTGGCAAACAAGTTAATTCCACACAATATTTCAATCCTATAAACAAAACATGAACACAACTGTTAAAATGTTAATCACTATAAAATCAATTATTCCTTTCATTTTATACTTTATTTCTATTACATGTACTATTTGTACAACAGGTCTATTGCCCAGTTGTTCAAAACTAACGATGTTGTTAGTGAACGAGACACTAAATTTTCAAATATAAGTAAAATCACTGCCATTTTTGGCCGAAAATATGTGAGGAGGTTTTGCACTGCAAAAGCTCCTCACAATGTTTCAGCCAAAAATATTAACCCAATAATTTTGTGAGTACTGTTATACTTAACAAATCACTGACTAACAACTTTGTTAAGCTAACGATGCTTTGAACAACTGGGCCCTGGACTTTTGACAAAGGCAATGTCTAATAATAATACAGAGATTTTTTTTTACTCCTGACACATCTTGTTACCTCTCATTAAAACTACATGTACCTCACTGAGGTGTTTCTCACCTGGGATCATTATGAAATAACAGCTTTCCAAAACATCTCAAAGATCTAGATCTGTCTTATAAGGCAGTGTTTTTGCATACAATGTGTTTAAAAATGTAAAGATTTGTTAATACAGAGCTCTAGACAAGGGGGTATTTGATGATAATTGAAGGGTAATTTTTCTTATTTCTCATTGAAACCATACGTTGTGACCCCTCATCTGAACCGTCTCATCGAGACAGTTCAGATGAGGGTCACAACATATGTTTTTATGCAGAATTAACAAAAATTATCCCTAGTTATCACCAAATACTCCCTCTTATCTAGAGCTCTGGTTAACATATTTATTTGCCTACAAGCGCTGGATGGTTTCCCTCTCCAAAACAACCCCATATATGTGAAATTACTCTTGCTGTAAGACCCTCTTTCTCCACTAGAAAACAACCCCAAAAATCTAGATCTGTCATTTTGGAAGGGAATATAGAATCTGTCATACAGCCAAATATATATGGTACATGTAGGTAAAAATGGTGCAAGGTTTAAATGAAATGCCAATTTGTAAATCAAGATGCCCCTGCCTGTATTGCACTAACTGAATCTTCTTTTATTTCTGATTCCTCCTCTTCTGAATTTGACTGAACACTCTCTTCTGATTCTTTATCATGAATATCTTCTTCATTCTCTTCTGAATTGTCTGTCTTATCATTCACAGTTTCCTCCCTTTCTTCATCTTCATCTGGTGTAGCTCCACCTTCTTCTGACTGGTTGCCTTCTTTATTTTCTCCTGCTTCTGTGGACTGCTCTGATGATTTGCCAACAGTGGTTTTTGGTTTATTCTAAAAGAAAAGTCAAAAGTTATACAGGAACCTGACAGGAATGGATTGTGTCATGAAAAAATGCCATGTCATGGGCAGAGAAGTCCGATTAGTGTACACATTTGTACAGTTTGATCTCTATTTGCGCCAAGATCAAGACAAGCGTTGATATTGAACAAGAGGGCCATGGTGGCCCTGAATCGCTCACCTGAGCATTAATCAATTCACTGGCTCTGGAGAAGATTTATAAGGGTATTTACCATAATACATGGGAATAACAGCCACCTTGGTCATGTGATCAAGATCATTTGAAGAACTTTCAATCCTTTGACCAATGCAGGCTCCATATGAATTTGAGTTCAGTCTGCCCAGTAGTTTCAGAGATGTTTGAAAATGTTTATGGATGGATGACAGAGGCAACTAACACCAATACAGTAAGGCTGAGGTGAGCTAAAAATGGCAGAGTCGCTTCCCCAAAAAGTACCCGTTCATGTTGGTTTCTTTGATGGATTTGAACTAGACTGAACTAGGCAAACACAGATGATAGAATGGTAGCATTATTATCTCACTGTGGTGAAATAAATGTTTTCCAAGGAGTTTGTGGCTGGCATCATTGTAATGTTAGTTCTGATGCTTGCAGCATAGCTTTATTTAGCGGCATGCTGGTAACAAATGCTATGCATGTATTGGAAGCCCTACATTTTGCCTTTACAACAAAGCTATGCATGTATCGGAAGCCCTACATTTTGCCTTTACAGTGATATCAAACATTATACTAACCTACATTTTCTTACTGAGTTTCAATGCATTTAATTAGGCCATAGTCATACCAATGGGCTAAATTCATGTGTGGATTTATTTTTAGTGTGTCATTCAAATAAAAAAATCATTGTAAATACAAAATAAGTTGAGTCAGCTGTTTGTCAATTCTTGCATTTAATATCCATTTAAAAGTTGGAAGGGTAATAAACATTATAGATGCATTCCTTGCAAAGCAATCTGCATTAATATGACATAATTGAAATTGACATCAGTCATTTTTCTTTTTTTTGAAGAAGTAGCAGCTTTGTATTTTTTTTCACAGTAATTTTAATTTTGCAACAATTTTGAATTGGATCTTGCACAGGCAGATGTGAATATTAATTCACTCAGGGTTTGCCATCGTAAATTTTCCCAATCTGTCCTCCAACTTCATGTATTAATCAAGTGATAATTCACAGGCACAGAAATATTATTCCTTAAATATTTTCATTTCATGCTTCAGCAAATAATCGTGCAAATTATTCCCTGAAGACAAAGACACCTGGAATATTATTGTTCTCTGGAGATTGCATTTGCCTGAGGCAAAAGGAGTGCCTTTCCAAGATGGAACAGTAGAACTTCATTGGTCAAACAGGAACATTGGACCATGAAAATTAGTTCCAGCCTAGTGTAGTTCTAGCCACCCAGGGCTAGTTTCCATATAAAGTGACCTCTAGGAACCAAGAAAAGAGTTCTAGCCAGGCAGGGTGAACGAGCCATCAGGGTTCGAGCCTTGAAGTTCTACTGTATATGCATCTGGCATTAATGCATGCACAGGAGGAAATAATTCAATATTTTTCATCATAATTTTAACACAAAACACACAATTCTGTTTGTTGAAAGTTTATTTGAAAATTTCACTGTTCAAAGTACACTGCTATTTTCAGAAAATTTGTTAAGCTCTTTTAGGTAATTGCAGCTATTAAATGCACAGCTCCAGAAAAGGCAATATTTACCCAATATGACCGAATAAAATTTCTCAGAAACAGTGTCTGCTAGTCTACACCAATTTCTAATATTTTCATAATAAAACAGCCTTGAACAAGAAGAAAATAAGACTTGTTCCAAATTAAAAGCTGGAAGAGTCTATTATAGAAAATTTTGAGATGTCCAAATAGTTACAGGAACTGGCAGTCTCTAAATAACAGTATTTGGTGTTAATTAGGGTTAATGTTTTATTGTTGTTTTTTTCCTCACTGAAAACTTATGTTGTGACTCATCATGTGAGCTGCCTCATTAAGGCGCTTCAGATGACTAGTAACAGAATTAACAAAATTATCCATAATTATCACCAAAAAGCTGTTTTTTAATATTATCTAGGTCTCTAAGTATGCTACTGGAGCTCTGCATTGTACAAAGGATATAATGTATATAATAAAAGTTTTTCAAAGCTATTCATTATCTACGTGTACATTTTAATAAAGAAAATGAGAAAAAGTAATTTGTAACTAGACAAACTACCTATTTGACAAAGTATTTGCTTTGGACAAAGTATTTCTTTTCATCACATCATTCGTTAGTGGACTCGAGTCTGCCAAAAAATCACCAAAGGAAAGATAACTCAAAAAAGTAAAATAACAAGAGTTACTATTCTTGTATGTGACATCATCATGACCTGTTCTACGCCAGGCTAATTGCTATATCCCCGAACCTTTTGGTCGGGGGATAAAAAGTTATACAGACATGAGAACGAATAAAATCATATCAGAACAAAAGTGAACATTTTGAAAATACTTAAATGGCATAAATTTAAATGAACAATACATAAAAACAATAATGTTATCATTCAATCAAAAGCATACTAAATACATATGTATCTAATACTGAACAAACGTGATTCATATACGAGGGGTGATCAAAAAGAACGTGGACTATTGCTGTGGCGGTTAGGGTAATGCAGTTATAGTAACATTTCTCATGCCATAGAAAAGACTGATCTTTTAGCTACGTAATGTGAAGTTTTGAAGTAATTTCAATGAAAAATAAGTATTTTCTTCTATTTTATATTAGGTAGGTACAGCTACAGTGGAGCACCACATTAATGATGTTTGACGTTTTGTCCCTTTTTAACGTTGTTGGGGTTCTTTTGTTTCTTTGTTTTCAAAAAACTAACACCCTTTTTGCAGATTTTATCATGATTTTGACCAATTTTAGACACATCTGCATACAATACGACTATTTTCAAGAATTTTGTAGCATACCCTTCTCATCTTTATCGGGTCATAAATCCAAGCAAAACTTTTGCTTTCAGTTTCGTTTCCATGTACAAGACTTTTGCGGTGTATGTCTATATGCAGGTCTACAACCCTCAAATCAGTACCAGCATCGGACAAAACTAACATACACGGATCAAATAATATTTACTTTGATCATTTAAAACATGACTTTGGTTCTGCCCTCTTTTTTCTTACAATTATAAACAAACCCTAGGACCTGCATTAAATATATACCATATAATGGTTGACGTCATTTTATTGCCCTTGTATGACCCACAGACCAAAGCTTATGCTGCTTATGCAAGCATAACAATTGTTGACGGCAATACTTTCCTCACAGTAAAAAGCAGAAACCATAACAAAATAGCATATTAAATGTCAAGCATTTTACTCAACTGCAAATATTAGACATAGCCAAAGATAAACCAATATTAGACATAGCCAAAGATAAACCAAACAATTCGAAATAATAAGGCAAATATTTAACGTGCTCCGCAGAACCGTCATAAGGTTACTATGACAACTGATATAGACAACATCCCGAAGTGAGACTGGTAAATTAAATACATCACTGGATAAAGGAAAGATGAATCTACATTTATTGCAAATTTTATGAGTTTACTCTCAATAATAAAATTTCTACAGCAAAAGTCCACATATTTTTTATCATCCATCGCACTTATATAGAACTATCTCTAAATTCAGATGGAAACTTAATTTAGATGACTTGCCCCAGATAAACAAGGTTTATTCTTAAAGAACAAACTTACGTATGTTATATATATCCATTGAAATATAGACATGAGAATGAACAGAATCGTATCTGAAACGAAATGAATGTTCTGAAACATCTAAATGTTTCATTCCTAAATGGCATACATTTAAATAAATGACATATACAATGTTATTATTCAAACAGACCCATACTAAATACATATTTATCTAATACCGAATGAATGACAAATACAAACAATGATATTATTCAAACAGAAGCATACTAAATACATATTTATCTAATACCGAACAAACGTGATTCACAGACTTAGACATTACTGTCTCTACATTCAGATCCAAGCTTAATTTAGGTGCCTTATCTGTCAAAACAAGGTTTATTCTTATATAACAAAATTAGCTATGTTCAGACATACAAATATTTGGAAGCCATACAAACAGAGTAATATACATGCATATACCATTTGCTATATCCATGTACCGATACCACATGCTATATCCATGTACCGAGTTAGATATAATTATATTAACAAAAATGTCTCATATTTCCTATATTAAATATTCAGGAACACATGTGCAGCATCAATGTCAACTTGCATGAGCCTTGTGTTTGTTTGTTCTGATCAAAGTGATACACTAATGTTTTTGAAGATATTGATGTTCACTCTATTTAAAAAAAATCAACATTGCACTCATTAGTGCAAATTGGTAAGATTTTATAGACATTTTTTACAGTTTTAAAAATGTAATCTAAAATACCATTGAAACTATGTTGTTACATATAAATATTATATATCAATCTGACTGTAAAGCAAGGATTCTACTTGGCCATTCTGAAGATGTACCGGTATATGCAATTTGAAGTCTGTGGCTCCCATAGGAACAGAGAAATCTGTGACAAAAATTAAATGGAGAGAAAGAAAAAATGGACAAGCACAGGCAATGATAAGCAGAAGAAGACTGATTCTATGTTACATGATTTATCTAGTCATACTCAACATTTGCAACAAATCAAAAAATCCTTTCTGTAGTAGTTCCTGAAAAATATGTCAAAAATTTGATTGGAGAAACAGAAAAAAAAGGAAAACAAAGGCAATTATGAGAAATCTGATTCCCACTTACAGGATACAACTAGACATACATAGTGTTTGTACCAAATTTCATAATCCTAGCTGTAATGGATATAAACATTAATCTATTATATACAAATGTAAGTTGTGCCATTACGGAAGGTGGCCACCCTCATCAATGCATAGCCACCAACAATACCAACCTCAAAATTATGAGGTTGGTATTGTTAAAACAAAACGGGTGAATAATTATATTGTATGGTTATATAATGTACAATCTATGTATGATAATATACTATTTTGTGATCAGACCAGTATGTTTCAACTGTACCTACACTTCCATTTTGATTTGAAAACACAAGATCAATTGCTGAAAGACTATCTGTTGTTGGCTGATCTATATATGATTTGCAGGCAAATGTTTGATCCATGAACTTAACAATGTCACTACATCCCTGGAAAATATTAATGTTAAAATCTCCAATAACAAGTAATGGTTTGGCTACATCTAAATGAGGTACAAGCTTTCTTTCTAGAAGAGACTTGAGATTATGATATGACAAACCAGGTGATTTGTATAACACTACAATTTGCATTTTACACAACACATGCTCAATATTTATACTTGTAAATTCCAACTTTTGTGAGCTGTATGACAGTACAGGAGTCACACCAACATCGTCATTAACATATATTGCCAGACCATGTGAAGGCCTATTTGCCTGTATATTTGTCTCTTGATCATTTCTAATCAGACGATATCCATGTATGTTGTAATCAATCGTATCATCATTCTGATGTAATCTAGTTTCTGCGAATCCAATAACGTGGGCAGACAATAAATTATAATCATTCCTGACATCCTCAATGTGTTTGTGTAAAGAACGACAATTATTGAATGCAACTTTAAAATGAGACGATGAATCTACAGAATCCAAAGGAATATAGCAGAGTTTTAGCATGGCTTCATCATAAAATCGTTTCATTTCTGTATGGACTTGTTCATCAAGAGCTAAAGCCTTTTCATTGAAATTCAAGATTTGAAGATTTTGTAAAGATCTAACTCGACTCAGAGCAACATAGTGGATATGGGGGACTTTTCTTGCCCTTTGTTGTGATAAATCAATAACAACTCTGTTTAATGTAGTGCCTTGTGCTCGGTGAACAGATCGACCTGCAGATGGTTGCAAAGGAAACTGAATTCTCTCAAACGTAATATTTCTTCTGTCATTTGTAAATGTCCGTTGTATATCAAATATTGGAGTCCAATTATCATTTATTTTATCGTGATAAAATCCTCTTCTTTTGAATTTTTCTCTGGTTTCAATTCCTGCTTTTTCATTGTCAAACTGAACCCAAATAATGCTTGGACGGTTTTGTATTGCCTGCTTGTATTCAATAAATTTTACAACACATGACGCCCCGTTTGCAAGTCCATCTTCAGTGTTAATGTTAATATTTATATCATATATCATATCTACAACCACTGTCAATGAGCAATGAAGGTTTGCGGTTTTGCTTGGGTCTGTTGATATTTGTTTAATTTTTGCATCCTGCTTGTCTTTTGACAGCTTTGGGGAAACAACAGAATCGTGACAAGGTACAATAACTTTTTCTGCATGCATACTGGATATGATTGAATGATTGAACAAATGCATAAAGTGGTTTTCTGCAAACAAGTGTGGAGCATTCAACCAATGGTCATCGGCAGTTGAGATTGTTTCACATGTTTTTAGTTTAAGTTTGTCTGCTTCTGTTAATTCATTGTGTCTAAGTCTATTTAGGAGCTGTGCAAATTCGAGATCGTTTTTCTGTCTCATGATTTCTGTCAACTCAAACATAGTAAAATATTCTTTCCATAGGTTCACAGACAATGATTCAGCACCTTTTGCTGAAGTGTTAAAGATCCAATTTCCACTCACAGGTTTCAACTGATAAAGGTCACCAACAGCAATAATACTGACGCCACCAAATGGTTTCCGTGTTCCTTTCAGCTCTTGAAGTCTTTGATCTATGAAATTTAACATAGAATTACTAACCATTGAAATTTCATCTATAATGACCACTGATAAATTCCGATATTTGGATCTAAATGTATTCAAGTTGTCACAGCTCAATGTCTGATCTGATTGTTTGTATTTTTGTTTGAAAGCTGATGAAATTGTTGAACCACTGATATTAAATGCAGCTTTACCTGTATATGCACATAATAACACACTTATGTCATCCGCATTTTCTCCTTCTCTTAGATTTAACATCCTAAACAAAGTCTGATACAGCGCTCTAATAACAACACTTTTACCAACACCAGCTCCCCCAGAAAGAAAAGCATATAATGGTTCATCCTTAGTCTTAATCCAGTGTATTACATGATTGTAAAAATGCATTTGTTTAGTGTTTAAACATCTCAACAGTTCTCTATACTGTTGTTCTGGCAGTATATTTTCATTAGGATTTATTTGTGGTGCAGAAACTGAACATCCTATTTCAATTGCAATGTCATGATTCCTATGTTCATAAGCTCTATCAGGATTAAAATATACAAAGGCTTCTGATTCTACTGCATTTTCCTCGGCAGTATCGGCTTCTATTTGCTCTGTTCCTGGGGCAATTTCATCAAATGCATCACATTCCGTCTCTGCCATATCTCTTGCTTGCTCTAACTCCTCGACATGGTGTTCATATTCTCGGCATTTCAACTCTATCATATGTTTCATAGATTCAAAGTGTTCTTTGTAAGTACCAAAATTTCCTTTCAAATCATTTTGCTCATTCCTCCATGGATAAAACAAGAGCAGTTTTTCTCTGAAATGGTTTTCTTCATCTGAATTACGATTGAACCGAACATAGCGTATTATTTTGTAAGTTCCACGCCGTTTTATCTTTATGCCATTTTTCAAAGTTATTAAAGCCATATCATCATGAAAACATTTATCAACATTGTTATCAACAAGAGTGTCATTTTCTTCGTTGTCCATATCTGGTCTATCATCATTTTCATTTTCCATAGAAATGTCATCATTAACTTCATCATCCATATCTGTTTTCATACCTTCTGGGTAGACTATGTTTAGTTGAGACACATAATCAGCCAAACACCAATTTTCCAAAACTTTTGGTCGCTTTGAATATCGTTTGATCACATTATCAGACATTATTTTTGTTGAATCAGGGGGTAATTCGCCAAGAACTGACTTTGACTTTAATAACTGCACGCGCTTGTCCGAAGTTGATGTATTTATAAATACAACATCTCTGGTGCAGTTTGTTAACGGCATTTGCAGAACTAGGTATACAGCCTCTTGAGCACTAACTTCTACACTATTTGAAAAAACATTTCCAATATGCCTCACTTGTCTTTTGATATCCATGTTGTCGTTTCTCGCCTCTTTGGCTGCTGAATATAATAAATTACTCATTCCCCTTTGCGACTTACTGATATATGAAACAATGTACATAGCACATGCATATGGATCAAGCACAAACTGCATATCAATATTTGCCTTCCATGCCTTCAATACAGTCTTATTGTATAAATTTACACGGATCTCACTTGGTTTTCTTTTCAAAAACACCTTTGATGATTTTAATGAGCTTCGAATGCATCGGATGTAATCCTCTTCACTCATCTGAACAACTGTTGTCAGAAATTGTTTGTATGTCATATCATATCCATTTTTTTCATTATTCATTTTTTTCTGTAAGTTTTGGTGTAACTTGATGTACTTATCCTGGTCTACTTCAAGCGGATCTAACACCATTGTACATGGAAGTGGGGGTAATGGATATCCAAAGCGGCATATTTTGTCAACTTTTTTTCTACATGTTCTAGAATGTTTGTGAATTTGAATATCTGTCAAATGTTTCATTTCTTGGTCATCCACACAACACTGTAAAAACTCATCCACAAAAGCAGTTATTTCGGCATTTGTGTTCACATTAAATTTTGGGGCATTTTCAATCCAAACAATCATGTGAATGTGTGGTGAACCTCTTTGCTGAAATTCAACTCGATAAAAGTAATCAGTAAGTTTTCCAATAGGTTTATGGTCACTTTTCAAAACCGAATTAATAAATTCATGCACTCTATGATCAAAGTATCTGGAGCAAGTGACAGGGTCTGCCTGAACAAGTTTAATCTTTTGTTCCCATGTAAGATTATTTACCTGTTCATCAGTGTATTCAACATTATTATTTAAGTTAGCTAACATTTTCAAAAGATCAGTCCATCTTGTATCAGCAGAAGATAGAGACATAAACCAGGTGGGTAGGCCTAACTGGCGTATCATTGCAAACACATCCTTTTTCTTAGTCTCTAAATATGCTGGCGAATTTCTAATTTGCTTAAACAAATAATAACCTTCATCCCTTTTAACAATGTTGTCAATATAATTTGGATCTCTTGCTTGTGCAGCAGTCATAGTGTTTGTTCCAGTTTGACACCTTCTGACAGCAAGATTGGCTTTATCATTTAACTGTTTCATCTGTATTTTTTTCAGCTTGAAAAATATGTTTGGCACACTGTTAGCAGCTCGTCTGTCTACACTCCTTAACTCCCATTTTGCTATATCACTGTAATATACTGGTACCATTCTTTTGTCATTTTCCATTCTTTTTTGTCCGCAGTATATGCTTGGGAAACAAAGGAATTCTGAATCTTTGTCTTGGTAGATACTTAATGGTTGCTGACCTTCTCCAGGTGCAAAGGTAAATGTAGAATTTCTGTTTTCAATATTTGCATCATCTAAGAGAGTATCAATGTTTCCGACATTTTCTTGGCTAACTTCTTCTGCATCAGAATCATACAGTTCATCACTGGATGATCTTTTTGCACTAGAACTTACTGAATCAGATTCATTTTTGAGAAGTTCACATGAATTTTCATGAAAAGTTTTTTTGTTATGACATTCATCTTGTGATATTGCACCTACAGTCGAATTACTTGTTTCAGATGACACAAACTCTTCTATTAATTCATTGCAATCTTCTGTAACACTTTTGATCCACTCCTCATCTATATCTACATTTGCATTCTTATACAAATCGCTTGATTTCATCAACCAGTGTAATGCAACAAGCACTCTGAGTGGTCTTACATTTTCAGAGAATGCACAAGACTTAAATGACATTCTTTTTTTCAGTTTCACTGCTACTGTTACATTTTCGTTAAACGGTCTGGGCAATGCATCAATGACAGGTTGTATGTCTACTGGAACGTTTACAACATTTCCTTTAACTGACAACTGACGGCCTCTTGGCAATTCTCTAATCTGCATAAATGGTATTCGCAAAGCAATTAAACGCTCCTCTAGTGGAAACAGATCCAATTCTTTAGGTTTTGTAGGCCACTCCATTCCATTTAAAACAGATAATTTAGGAACTTTTCCTGCACAAATACTGCTTTTGCAAGTTACACATACCCATTCCTTATTATCAATGGATATAAATTTTGTCAAAAATTTTTGTTGTTGATCATAAGACAAAGATGTAACTTGAGACACACTATGTTTAAACCATGTCTGGTGGCAACAGCTGCATATGTATACTGGACCAATTGATATGCTTTTATGAAAGAGCTCTATACATGTGTTTATATCAAAACCAGATTTTCTTCGTTTTGAAGCTATACATTCATTTTCATGAAATATTGGGTTTTTACGTTTAGAAGATTTCCTGTTACAATCTAGTATCTTTTCTGTCTGATTATTTCTGGAGTCTGCTCTCCATTGTTGTTTTGCAACTCTTTCTTTTTCCACATTGTATGGGTTCATTCTAGCCTTCTTCTTAGATTTGTTTTGTATCTTAATTTCCCTTCTTTTGAAATCATATGACTGTCGACTGATTCTTTTTTGTTCTGCCTCCCATTGATTATATTGCTCAATCAATCTAGTTCTTCTTTTACAAGCCTTTTGATTAAAATTTTCCTTAGCTTTAAACTCCTCAGATTGCCTTGCCTTTTGTTTTGATTCTCTGTTCGATTTCTTATCTTTTGCTTGGTACTCCTCAGATTGCCTTGCCTTTTGTTTTGATTCTCTGTTCGATTTCTTATCTTTTGCTTTGTAGTCCTCAGATTGCCTTGCTTTTTTCAATGACTCTCTGTGACATTTATGATCTTTTGCTTTGTACTCATCAGATTGCCTTGCCTTTTGTTTTGATTCTCTGTTCGATTTCTTATCTTTTGCTTTGTACTCCTCAGATTGCCTTGCTTTTTTCAATGACTCTCTGTGACATTTCTGATCCTTTGCTTTGTACTCATCAGATTGCCTTGCCTTTTGTTTTGATTCTCTGTTTGATTTCTTATCTTTTGCTTTGTACTCCTCAGATTGCCTTGCCTTTTGTTTTGATTCTCTGTTCGATTTCTTATCTTTTGCTTTGTACTCCTCAGATTGCCTTGCCTTTTGTTTTGATTCTCTGTTCGATTTCTTATCTTTTGCTTTGTACTCCTCAGATTGCCTTGCTTTTTTCAATGACTCTCTGTGACATTTCTGATCCTTTGCTTTGTACTCATCTGATTGCCTTGCCTTTTTCTTTGATTCTCTGCTATTTTGGCGTTCAATTTCACGATATAATTCACTTTGTCTTTGTGTTCGCTTATATAGCCACTGATAAGTTCTTTTATCTGTTTTAATTGCTTCACTCTTTTTGTGTCTTCTCCTTTCCCTTTGATCCTTAAAGTACTTGCCAATTAAAGTGCTGTGATTCTCTTCTTCTGAATGATTTTCACTGTTACTTGTGTTAATCAGTGTGCGTATCACAGAACTGCCTTGACTTCGACTAAAATTCTTCCTATGCTTTTTACGTGATATTGTTTTCCATTTGGACATATCTGTCCTTGTTGTGAAGTGCAATGGCAACATGTCAAATTGTGTACTCATATCTATGTTCATGCTTCCGTAAAATGCATACATATATGCAACTAAATCTTCCAGATTATAAAAGGACATTAATATGGATGAGCCATCAGGTGCAGATAAGCCATCTTGCCCATGAGAATGCGAATCGAAAAAGTGATACTGCTCTGTAGTTACATACACTGCTGAGCATATGTCTCTTATTATAACTAGCACTTGCTTTGATATCTGTAATGCTGAAGACAGTGATTGGTGAAGAGTAGGTAAATTGGAAGTTCCAAACTGCTGAATAGCTACACCTGATATAACATCAGATTTCAATACATTTAGGTTCCTATTTGAGACAGTGACCTCACATGGAATTTCTTCAAAACTTAATAGGTTGCTTTGCAGCATTACTTTGCCATCCAATCCAGAAATGATTTCTTTGTACAAAGAATCACCCTCAATAAGCACGCTGTCGAGCATTTGTTGTGAGTTTATCTCTGAATATTGTTCATATATCAGAGCACATAAAGAATTTGTGACACACTGACTTCCACGTGACTGTGGACTAAATATCTCATTTCCTTGATGAAATGATCCATGAATGGAATTTCTTGAAGTTGACAGATTTACTCCTGTAACACCAGAGTAATTCATCCGAATACCACTGAATGAGCTTCCTGGTATATCTGACAAAACAGACATTTCATTTTGATCTGCAATGGGTGTAGCTATGTACATGGAATGTTTTGACTGTTCAGTTGTTTGCATCTGATCAGCAGACCCTGAGTCAGTGGTAGATTCCAGCAAAGCAAGAAGTGTGTGTTCAGTAACAACCGAAGGTCCATGTGCAGTACCAAGCATACATTCAGGCACTATCTCAGGTGTGTTCTCAATTAAACCATCAGGCAAACTATCAAGTGAACCATCAACTGAACTATATAGCAAACTATCAAGTGAACTCTTTGGCAAACTATCAAGTGAACTCTTTGCAAAACTATCAAGCACAGATGGCCCAGAGGGCTTAAAGAGGTGGGCTTTGACCTCCATCTGTTTATCAGCGCCCAGCACAGATGGCCCAGAGGGCTTAGAGAGGTGGGTTTTGGCCTCCATCTGTTTATCAGCACCCAGTGCAGATGGCCCAGATGGCCCAACTGCACCCAAGTCACCAGTACCCCCATCTGGCACAGATCTGACAGGATCTGCAACATTGCAGCCTGGAATACCACCACCAACAGTCTCATGTCTTGCTGCTCTCCTCTCCCTCATCTGTAGCCGATTAGCTGCATTCCTCTGAGAGGGTGACTTGTGCTTTGTCTTGGGCATTCTTCTGGAAATACACCCAACATGAAAACCATACAATTTACTATATACAATTGATTCAGTTGTTCATTTTAGTAATTAAAACAATATTGCACAACACTTACAGTTTAAAATGAGTGTTTCAATAACTGTATCACAGGTAATTTTAGTACATCAGTCTGGCATCAGTCTGTACTGAATTGATTTAAAAAAACAAACAAAAAAACAAGAGATGTTTGTAAAACATGTGTTGCCTCAAAGAAGGCAAACTTCTCTCCCAAATATGAGGACTGTAGATAGAATGATGCATGAGTTAATGCTTGGAAACCATAACCATATTATAGAACTGAAGAAAAGCATCGCAAACGACTGCGTGATACCCCACCACTGCAAACCTTTTTCACCCATTTTTCAAGATTTAAGCATGTATATAGCCAGGGGATGGGGATGGGTTGACTTTCATGGGGTAAATGGGGTAAATTTGAGCATCACTGTAGGCTTTCATCACTCTGATCACTTGCTGAAAGTTTCTGAAAAGTTGCTTCTTACTCTGATTTCATATTGAATTTTTCATGATTTTATATAGAGGATCTTACATGAGTGCTCATGTATTATTGAATTTATTAAACGAGTTGGGGAAAATGATAAGATGCGAGGCTTTGCCGAGCATCTTATCGTTTTCACCAACAATTTAATGAATTCAATAATACAAGAGCACGAATGCAAGATTCTATTTATCATATGACACTAAAATCGCATTTTATTAGCAAATTTTGCACTAAAACGTCACGATTTCGCCATTAGAAAACGCGACGTTTTATGGACGTCAATGCATAACCTTACGATGTAATTTGCATATTTAATCCACTAGTGGATTATAGTTTTTAATGCATGGCTTTATTACACTCTCAGATGCGACGTCATATGATAAACATGTATATAGTCCCAGGGCAGGGGCAGATAACCCCCAATGATAAGATTTCTAAGCTCATAAAAAGCTTTTGTTACTTCGATCATGTTTGTGAAGTTTCATCATAATACTCCAAGTAATAAAGGAACTAGAGGCCAGAAACCATTTTTTGTACATTGACAAGTGCCATAACTCTGTCAGAAATTACCGAAATTTACCCATTAACATTATCAAGCGACACATTCTCATTACAAATGCATATGCAAAATTTGAAGGAAATCCGTTGATAAATACTTAAGTTACTGAACAGAAATGAAGTGCGGACAGAAGGACGGACGTACGTACTACGGATGGACAAAAACACGGACAGCCAACGTGAAAACACAATAACCCGCCACTAACGTGTGGCGGGATATAATGACTTTAAGCTCTGATCTACTGACCTCAAAAGAAATAGGGGTCATCTACTCATCATGACGAACTTCCCTACCAAATATGGGGACTGTAGTTGAATAATGGGTCAGTTATTGATCAGAACCCATAACCATGATATTACAAATACTGAATGACCGTGACGCTTGTCCTACTGACCTCAAAAGAAATAGGAGTCATCTACTCATCAAGACAAAGCTCCCTACCAAATATGAGGATTATATGTTGAACAAAGGATGAGTTTTTGATAGAAAACCAGAACAATGTTATTACAGAACAGAATGACCTTGGCCTTTGACCTACTGACCTCAAATCAAATAGGGGTCATCTACTCATTAGACAAAATTTCTGTCCAAATATGAGAACTGTAGGTTGAACAATGAATGAGTTATTGAACGAAAACCATTTCATGATATTAAAGTTATGATATTACAGTTATGAAATACCGTGACCTCTGACCTAGTGACCTGAAAATAGTGGTCATTTACTCATTATGATAAATCTCCCTACTTAATATGAGAACTGTAGGCTGAACTATGGGTGAGTTATTGTTTAGAAACTATAACCATGATATTATGGTACTAAATGACCTTGACCTTTGATCTGCTGACCTCAAAAGAAAGAGGGGTCACCTACTCATCATGCAAACCTCCCAACCAAATATGAAAACTGTAGGTTGAACAATGGATGACTAATTGATTGGAAACCATAATCATGATACTACAAAACTGAATGACCTTGACCTACAAACCTTCCTACCAAATATGAGAACTGTGAGTTGAATGATGGAATTGAAATCACTGAATGACATTGTCCTACAGATCTCAAAAGAAAAAGGGTCATCTACTAAACATGAACTGTAGGTTGAACAATGAATGAATTATTACTCAGAAACCATTTCATGGTATATTATTGAATTACCTTAACCTTTGATGAACTGACCTAAAATTTGGGGTCATCTTTTTAATATGACAAACCTCCCTATTGAGTAAGAGAACTGAAGGTTGAACAATAGATAAAGTATTTAGCAGAAACCATAACCATGTTATTACAGAACTAAATGGAATGTTCTTGATCTTTGACCTATGTCGTCAAAAAAATAGGGATCATCTATTCATCATGATGAAGCTTTTTAAATACAATAATGATGACTTGCGATGATTTTACATCCTTTTCAACAGTATCTCAGATATATCAGGAGGATGAGACGTTGATAATGAAAGGCTGTGTGCAATGGAACCCAGTTTATGGTAGGAAAGAATCTCACCTCAAGCTAGGCTGGAACCCGGTCCGCTACATCAGGAGGCCAGCACTTAACCCACTGAGCTACCAGGCTCCAAAGACAAGGATTGTAGTTTGAACAATTGATGAGTTATTGATCCGTACCAATAATCATATTATTACAGAACTGAATGATCTTGACCTTTGACCTCTGTTCAATTTAGGGTAATTTAAAGCCCAAAACTCTGGATTAATGTCATCTGATTGGTTATCAAATTTGGGTCAAGGTATTATGCCCATAAAATATTTGACCAAGTTTGGTTGGGAGTTGTTTGAACTAAGAGCGGGCAATTTTTGCAGACAATCAAGCGAGTTAATGAAAGAAAACTATACCTTCAGCCAAGTACTATCTTGAATATGTGTTCCAATTCCCTCACGTCAACAATACAATCCCACACCAACACACTGTCTTTACACGTCACACTCCACAAAAGTTCCAATAGTTATCCAAATCACAGTTTCACAAAAGTTTAATAATCACAATTAAGGCAATGAAAATTAAAATGTTATAATATAAAAGTATATAGTCAACCACTCTGAATACTAGAAGTGATCAGCGATACCTAGAAAAGAAAATTTGAAGGATTAAACAAAATATACATGTAAACAAATGTAATAGAAAACTATAGAATAAGATCAAGTAGAATTAACTGTGAAAATGGAAACAGAATTAAAATAAGAAATTAATTACTAAAGGTAATATTCATTTTTCTAAGAAATATAATTTAAACTAAAGACTTAAAATTCCTAGGAGCTGCAAAGAGAATATTTTCACAATCAGTGGTCAGCAAGGTGGTTAGTTTTAAACCCAGGAAGAGACCCTGTTTTAACACTGATGAAGTAATTCACACTTGTCTTTCAGAATATGCTACAATTATATTTCGTAGCAAAACAAAACAAGTATTCTAATGCACTTACAGATATAACGTGATGTCTGATTGGATAACGTCAAAGCTTTGCGACAGTATATTCTGCGATATACTGTCGCAAACCCGACGGCATTATACAACGTCGCTTCTCCTTGGCTGACGTTTGGTTTTACACTGCTAAAAGCGCTTGTAATGGGTACAAAAAAGTACACTTTGTAAGATGAAAATGTGAAAAGGTGCATTGGAATGGGGATAACTGTATTGAAAATTTTCATTTGGGGAGGTAAATTGTTGGTTTTATGGTCGCAAATTGCGTAGGGCAGCACGTCAGCTGAGCCGTAAAACAAAATTTCCTACCATAAAACCAACGATTTACCTCCCCAAATGACAATTTTCAATAGTTATCCCCTAAATTATCTATTATGACACACATTTGATATGTGTTCACTTTGTCCAGAAGGGAACACACTACTTAATATCATCTTTCATCAGTGGCACTTACCCGGTACAGGGCTGAAATCTGCGATTCACTAAACACAGATAATTGCTGTAATTTTCAGCAAATTTAAAGAATTTGTATAAATTATTGTACTTGTGAAATACAATGATAAACTGTGCACAATATGCTACAGTGCGACAACAAATGATCTGTGTTGTAATAAATGTGGTTAAAATATTGGGTACGCATTTATCTTCCACCCTTATTTGATGGGGATGGATTTTTTCTCTTTATCGATCAACAGCTTGAACAGGCTGGCTCCACCTGAAACAAGATAAAATGAATAATTTTTGAAATGTTCAGAAAAGGTAAACACAAGAAAAAAACACTTCTATACAACATGCATATTGTTTTTGAATTTGTCAAATACATTGCTCAAAACCATTAACAGATCTAAAGAGTACAGAAGATGTACCTGTATGACCTGGGGTTTCTACTGTACATGACCAACTGCTGAAGACTTAGTGTAGTGAAGTATAAAATTTAACTCATTTGAGTCTTCAGAAAGTTCAAAAGTTTTGCTAAGTTAGCTCAGTTTCAAACAAAAATTCTTTGTCTCAGATGGTCATGGCGAGAACTTTCAAAACAACAAGGGGTGGAAGTAGACTGTTCTAGAAACTAAGAAAACCGGTGCTCCAAAAGTGCATGTAACAATTTGTATTTTGCCAAAAACACAAGGGTTATGTAAGATTATTGTGAACGTAATTATTTACCTACTGTGAAATGATGGACAGTTGGACCGACAGAATGGATATTTAAGACAATCCTTGTGTACACAAGGTCGTTCGTATATTTGACCTAGTGACCTAGTTCTTAATCCGACATGACCACCTTTCAAATTTGGCCTACATTTTGTGACAATATACATATATACATTCTGACAAAGTTTCAAAAAGATTGGATCAAAAATGTGCCCTCTAGAGTGTACACAAGGTTTTTCTAAGATTTGACCTAGTGACCTGGTTTTGGAACCAACATGACCCAGCTTCAAACTTGGCCTAGATATTGTGAGGATAATCATTCTGACAAAATTTCATGAAGATTGGATCAAAACTGTGCCCTCTAGAGCATACACAAGGTGGTTTTTATATTTGACCTAGTGACCTAGTTTTTGATCCGACATGACCTACTTTCATACTTGGCCTAGACATTGTGATGATATACTTTCTGAGAAAGTTTCAAAAAGATTGGATAAAAAATGTACCCTCAAATGTGTTCACAAGGTTTTTCTAAGATTTGACCTAGTGACCTGGTTTTTGATCTGACATCACCAAACTTCAAACTTGGCCTAGATATTGTGAGGATGAATATTCTGACAGTTTCATTATTTTTGAATCAAAACTGTGCCTACTAGAGCGTACACAAGGTTTTCCTGATATTTGACCTAGTGACCTAGTTTCTGACCCGACATTATCCAGTTTCAAACTTGGCCTACATATTGTGAGATCAAACATTCTGACAAAGTTGCATAAAGATTGGATCAAAACTGTGCCCTCTAAAGCGTTCACAAGGTCTTTCTTATATTTGACCCTGTGAACTTATTCTTGACCCGACATGACCCAGTTTCAAAATCTAATTAGATTTTATTGAGATAAACATTCTGACATAGTACCAAAAAGATTGAATCAACAATGCGCCCTCTAGAGTGTACACAAAGTTTTTCTACGATTTGACCTTATGACCTAGCTTTAGACCCGAAATGACCCAGTTTCAAACTTGTCCTGGATATTGTGAGGATAAACATTCTGACAAAATATCATGAAGATTGGATCAAAACTGTGCCCTCTAGAGCGTACACAAGGTCGTTCTTATATTAAACCTAGTGACCTATTTTTTAACCCGACATGACCTACTTTCAAATTTGTCCTAGATATTGTGACGATAAACATTCTGACAAAGAGTTTATGGAAGTAAACATTCTGACAAAGTTTCATAAAGATTAGATCAAAACTGTGTCCTCTAGAGCGTACACAAGGTTTTTCTATGATTTGACCTAGTGACCTAGTTTTTCTATTATTTGACCTAGTGACCCAGTTTCAAACTTGTCCTACATATTATGAGGATAAACATTCTGACAAAGTTTTATGAACTTTGGATCAAAACTGTGACTTCTAGAGCGTACACAAGGCTTTTCTAAGATTTGACCTAGTGACCTAGTTTTTGACCCCACAAGACCCAGTTTCGAACTTGGCCTAGAGTTTATAGAGATAAACATTCTGACAATGTTTCATAAAGATTGGATCAAAACTGTGTCCTCTAGAGCATACACAAGGTTTTTTTCTATGATTTGACCTAGTGACCTAGTTTTTGACCCGACGTGACCCAGTTTCAAACTTATCCTAGATATTATAAGGATAAACTTTCTGATTAAGTTTCATGAACTTTGGATCAAAACTGTGCCTTCTAGAGCGTACACAAGGTTTTTCTAAGATTTGACCTAGTGACCTAGTTTTTGACCCGACATGACCCAGTTTCAAACTTGTCCTAGAGTTTATGGAGATAAACATTCTGACAAAGTTTCATAAAGATTGGATCAAAACTGTGTCCTCTAGAGCGTACACAAGGTTTTTCTATGATTTGACCTAGTGACCTAGTTTTAGACCCGACATGACCCAGTTTCAAACTTGGCCTAGATTTTATGAAGATAAACATTCTGACAAAGTTTCATAAAGATTGGATCAAAACTGTGTCCTCTAGAGCGTACACAAGGTTTTTCTATGATTTGACCTAGTGACCTAGTTTTAGACCCGACGTGACCCAGTATCGAACTTGTCCTAGATACTATGAGGATAAACATTCTGACAAAGTTTCATAAAGATTGGATCAAAACTGTGCCCTCTAGAGCGTACACAAGGTTTTTTTAAGATTTGACCTAGTGACCTAGTTTTTGACCCGACATGACCCAGTTTCAAACTTGGCCTAGATTTTATGAAGATAAACATTCTGACAAAGTTTCATAAAGATTGGATCAAAACTGTGTCCTCTAGAGCGTACACAAGGTTTTTCTATGATTTGACCTAGTGACCTAGTTTTAGACCCGACGTGACCCAGTTTCGAACTTGTCCTAGATACTATGAGGATAAACATTCTGACAAAGTTTCATAAACTTTGGATGAAAACTGTGCCCTCTAGAGCGTACACAAGGTTTTTCGAAGATTTGACCTAGTGACCTAGTTTTTGACCCGCCATGACCCAGTTTCGAACTTGGCCTAGATTTTATAGAGATAAACATTCTGACAAAGTTTCATAAAGATTGGATCGAAACTGTGCCCGCTAGAGTGTACACAAGCAAAAGTTGACGGACGTCCGGACGGACGGACGTCCGGACGTCCGGACGGACGTACGACGGACGACGGACATCACGGTATCCCAAAAGCTCACCCTGAGCACTTCGTGCTCAGGTGAGCTAAAAAGTAACATGAAATTAAGCTAGCCAATAATCTTAGTTTTTTAAATGATCTAATGCATTGTTATTACCTTGTAGCCCTTTGGTCTTCCTCTTGGCTTGCCAGTTGGAACATAAGGACCCTGCAGAAAGAAAGAAGTCATGCCATCAAAAAATCTGTTTTAAGGTGAATGGTTTCACTTTCAGGGGAAGCAAATCAAACATTTTAATTTTTGTCTTCCTTCTGAATATGGGTCAACTCTTAAAAAAGAATTTGCTCCCCTTGGAGCAAATTCTTCCCTTCAAGAATGCCACCAGTTTGAAAGGGTTTCACTGCCTAGGGAAGCAGGAAACAAACAGGAAAACACAAATGTTGCCTCCCTGAGTTAAATGGCCAAAAACATGGGGTACTCATATACCTAAAAGTATATGCAAACTAGGTATACCCAGACCAACCTGGTCAGGACATGCAAATTTAGTCAACTTAGTCCACATAAAGGTTGATTTCGAAAAGATACTTTCTGTTTGTTCATCATTTGTCTTCTCAGAATTGCATAAATATTGGTGTCACACCCTATTAACAAACATTAAACAAAGGCAATTCTCACAATGATAATGACCTGCTCTGCAGCTTTTCATATACAAGATTCAGGGCAATATTCCATCAATACAGAAGCAAGTGGGACGTTTGTAGTTGCAGGTATTGACAAATGGCTATACAGATTTGGATATTGTAACAAGAGCTGTCACCAGACAGCACAACTCACCTGGACCTTGGACCTACGAATTATATGCCCCCTTAGGCTTATGGAACTGGGTACCTATATCAAACTTTAGCAAGGTGCAACAAAAATGAATAGATCAATATTGGATATGTGTGGAGAAGGATAAAACAAATATATGAGCTGCGACATGACAAAACCAACTAAGTGGCATGTGTGCACAGCGAAGACTCTAATCAGCCTAGGCAGCCACAGAGTCTGGTCTGAGTCTTTGCTGTGCTCTTAAAGGGTAGCTAAGGGTCCAATCTAGCTCCATGGGGACAGGGAAGACTCTGATCAGACTGGGCAGATGCCCAGACTGATCTAAGTCTTCGCTGAGCTCACATGCCACTTTGTGGGTTTTTGTCATATTGCGGCTCATGTAAGATGACGCCAAACCTTTGCAGGATGTATTCTTTTTCTTCCTCTAGGCTTTCCAGTTGCAGCTGGCTTCTTCGCACTACTTGGCTCCATATTTAGCTCCTAAAAACAATGGTCTTGCATGAGTGATCTTGGTACAATAGTTCAAAGCAACATTAGCTTAACACAGTTGTTAGTCTAGGATGCATTAGGTCTACTAGTATACATTAGATTAAATGTGTTCATATTTTTGCCTAAAAAAATGTGAGGAGCTTTTGAAGAGCAAAAGCTCCACACATTTTTTTTCAGCAAAAGAAAATGGCTATGGTTTTGCATGCAATGCAACTGAAAATGTTACATTTCGTTACTAACACCATCATTTATTTTGAACAACTGGAGTCAGGGCTCCATATCAAGTGAAGATTTGACAATAATTCTGTGGAAATTTTCCATACTCTCCCATATGCTGATTTTGGGTATTCAAGCAGTACAGTTTTGAGTCGCCCAGTATGTACATGTATGTACAATGTAGAGACAAGTTTCCAGCCTTTTCATGACAAGTAAATTTTACTTTGTCTTTGACAGAAAATGAAACAAACACAAGAAACCAGAGCTTTTTCTTGTGCTTGTTTCAAATTCAATTTTCCTCCAATAAAGAGTAAAAAACGATTTTGTACTAATGCAGGCAGGTCTTTTCTCTGACAAGTAATGACTGATCACTCGGCAGAGATGTGCAAGTTGATCAGACCTCAAACTGTTTGGTAATGTCCTGTGCTGTATATCCTTATATGTTGCTCTTAGCTCATCGACCATGGATGCTCAAAATCAAAGTTCCTCTAAAACTACTGATATCTCAAAGTAAATTTGAGGTAACAGGGGTTAAAATAGGAAATGTGTCCAAACTATATCCTTTGATAAAAGTGGGAACTTTGAGATATCAGAGTTTGGCATAACAAGAGTTGACTGAATTGAATATTTCTGTTACCTCACTTTCCTCTTCATTGTCTGAGTCAATTATTTCTACTTCATCTTCAGACACCTCTGCTTTGCCGACAGTGATTTTGGGTTTACTCTGAAAGAAAAATCAGATGATACAATACCTGTCCACGTACAGGATAGCTTGCCTGACAGCACCTTGCCAATCACATAAAAAAAAAACTTTGTCGTAGAACTTTAAAGTGTGATGCCCATGCCAATGCCCAAGCTGACTCCGATGTCAGGGACGCAACAATAGCTCCCATACTGTCTTTCAGGGGAGAATAAGACGGAATGAGTGGACACAGGCTCGATGTCCCACCAACATGTAGAGAAAACCATGTTAGTGTCTTTTGATATCAAGTTTATCAGGCAAGACCAGAAACAGCGTAGGAATGGCGAGGCTCGCCGAGCCAGTTCGACGTGTTTCTGGTCGAGCCTGATAAACTTGATATCAAAAGACACTTACATGGTTTTCTATTTATCATGCACCATTAGAAGGTTTAAGGTTTAAAGACACTTAAACAAATGAAAAGCAAACGCAGTTTTGTTTGAACTTGTTGACGTAGTGAGTGCGTTATGACGTAAGTCAGTTATGTCATTTAACCAATCAAACGTTGTTATCATGGCCAACGTCAGTATACAGCCAATCGTCTTCAGAGATCCCTTCTAAAGGCATGACCTGATAACATTCTCGCAAGCGCAGTTCCACAGTGACATGATATCACATTGTGTTATCAGGGACCTCATATTAAAATCTCATCCATAAGCTTGTATGAGTGTCTCTTATCACAGTCTAGCAGTCCTCAACAAAACTAAAAGCAGAGGTAAGAAGTAAATATAGCTATGTACAACAGAGCATGAAAATTAGGTCAAGGTCAGCAGACGAAGCTGGTGTTGTAGAGACAATGTCACTATGTATGCTTGTATGACATCATCCAAACCCTGCCTTATTCTGAATTCTTGAGATAACTTTCAGTGTATAAAAGGTACTTTACCTTGTGGCCCTTTGGTCTCCCTCTTGGCTTTCCAGTGGGAACATATGGACCCTGCAAGGAAAATCTAGCATACCTTAAGATGTTAAGATACACCTCCAAGCTTTTCTGCAACTTTTACAAAAGGGGAATAACTTCCATGACTTCCTGTTTGCTTCCCTTGAGAACACAACCCTTCCAAACTGGGTCTACTTTGAAGGGAAAGGGTTTGGTCAAAGTAAACACAAAACACACAAAAATGAATGATGGTGTACATCCCTTTATCATCTGATCAGGGTCAAATTTCTAGTAAAACATCCCCGATCAAACCTGTTACCCTTCAAGACTGTTCGCGCGAATCCTGCTGCCCACCACTTCTGGGTGAGGCACTGATGCTGGAATGACTGTTTATTCTCTGCCTGTACTTACAAACAGAAAACTGTCCAAAATCAAAGGCTAAAGAATCAGCAGGCTACTGCATTTACCCAAATATTTGGGCATTTCAACAACTTCTCTGACTCTACATATATTTAGGGAAGTTACTTTGATATATCAAGAAACGTTTCATCAAACTGCTCTTTCAGCAGTCTCATCTTGGTCTGCACTGCTTGCCGAACTACTACCATAATGACCCTAAAATTTCGGACACCCAAATTTGGATAATTATTGTTTGAAAAGTATTAGAAAGTGGATTTTACATACATTAATGCATCCGAATGATGCTTAGAGTATGGTAAACATTGTAGACCCGATCAAACTGCTCCTTTAGGAGCAGTTTGATCTGGGTCTAAAATGTTTGCACAGACCTGTCTGTCCAAATATTTATGGTCATTATGATAGTCCAAATAATTTGGGTTAATTTGTAATATGAGATTCTATACCGTATCAGGGTGTATTCTTTTTCTTCCCTTCTTTTTCCCACTGGGCTGTGCATTTGATTCCTGAAAGAACACCATTCTTTATAATTAGATCATTTGATGATAATGCTAAGATGATTCTCTTATTTCTCTGTGAAAACATCATTAAACAAACCACAATATATATCGTGTATGTTTTCATTCTGAAATAAAAATATTTTCCTACAATTGTCATGAAGTACATGCCTTAAATGGTATCTGCTGTTTAACCAGGGTAACCAACATGCAGTCACTGCAGTGGTTGCATAAGAGGTCCCATATATGCATTATCAAAGGACACTGACACAAGAGAGTGAGAATAACTTCACAAAGATGTCAGTTTTTGCCACAGCAAACATACAGGTCAGGAACCGAACAAGTCAGGAACCGGTAAGGCTAAATCTCAATGACACAAAGTAGTAGAAAATAAGTTCCTGAACAAACAGACTCACCTCAAAATAGAGCAGTCTGATCAGCATCTGCAATGTTAAGTATTCTACTTGCAATATCTGATGCATCTCTAGGGAAAAATCGACCTATCCCAATTGTATGATAATTAGTCATTGATTGAGGTGAGCTTCCAAAGGTAGTAGGGCTTCTATTTTCATTTATGTCTTCCTACTTAATAGGGGCCTTCTCTTACAGAAAAAAATCTGCTCCAATGGGAGCAAATTCTTTCCTTAAAGAGGAGACTGTTTTGGAAGGGTACATTGTCCAGGGAAGCAAAAAAATTCACAGAACTTGTTTCTCTTAGTAAAAGTGGCATAAAAACATGGAGGTTTCCCCATACACCTTCAGGTGTTCCACTACTTGGGGTAATTACTGTGTTATCCTATGGTGTGTAAAGTTCACTTACCACCTTTCTAGGTCTTCCTCTTCCTTTCTTTGCTGGTGAGCCAGATCTTGCTTTCTTCGGGACTATAACATCAGACTCAAACCCAGACTCTATATCAGACTCACTGTCATCCTGAAATATGATGGAGCTCTTAAAAGAGGTCACAATGTATGAATTTACATAAATTGTCTCAGGAAAAAAAAAAAAGAAAAAAAAAAAGAAAAACAAACTCAGTCTCAAAAATCTGGCAATCTGACAACACTGGGTGCATACTAGAGTCCTCTGGTACCTTCATAATGGTCTAGTATTCACTTTATACACTCAGCATCATATAGAGATTGTTGTAAATATTCCATTTGAATAACACAACGTAACCCTTTCCTGACTGGAAACCCATTTGGGGACATATGCAAACAGTGGAGACCCAGATCAGATGCCACGGAATGTCACGGAATGTGGCATCTGATCAGGGTCTACACTGTTTGCTTACAGGAAGTTCTATGCAAAATACAATAAAAGTGAAATGTTCACCAGAAACCCCTAAAAATTAGAAATGAACTCATCCAAAAGCTAACAATGGACAAGTCCACTAGTCAAAACAGGGTTAATGATATTGAACATGCCTGATTTCAGATGTAACATGAATACTGCGTTACCAATGATCAGATACCACAGGAAGCTTATAAGAGCTCTTTGGTCCTCCAAAAGGCCTTGTATTCACTACATAATGTGTGTTTCAAAATGTCTCAAATGCTGTATTTGATATCATAAAATCTGTAATGCAGCTGCTAGCAGTAACTGCACACTGGGGGAGGGGGTGTGTGTGGGGGGGGCAAGGTTGGCTGGGAAATACTGGTGGCGGGAATTCCCAGCGGTAATTACCGGTAATTACCGTCCTGGGAAATACTCCAAATTTGGCCAAAGTGGGAAATACTGGGAAATGTGAAATTTTAGAGCTGTTTTTATTAAATTTTCTATCATATTTCTTTAAATTTAAGTTAATAGCACATATTTGTTATCATTTATATGCATATCATGCAAATAAGGTTGTACATTCCAGGACTGGTTAATGCCATCTATAGGACACTGCATATGAAATTTGGTTGGGTCAAAGGCTATAATTTCAAAGAAAATTGAATATGAAATTCTTATTTATAAAAATAACAGACTGTAAAATCCCTTCTTTAATCACTTAACAGTGGTGTTTCAACACTGTATTTGTAAACCCAAGATCTTTTCATCATTTGGTTCTCGTACAAATGTGTATATACTACACTGAGCTGCAGTTTTACTTGCAACTTTCTGCTTGGTTCAGGGGTCAGCCTAGAGTTTTCAGACAAGGAGAAGTTTTATGACATTTTCTGAATTTCAGGGAGAAGTTTTATTCCAAATTTTGGATTTTCTCTATATGTTTTATATATTTTGACTTCTTGCTCAGCTCAAAATAGGGAGAAATCAGTCAGCTTAAGACGGCAATTTCTCTAGGCTGCAGCTCAAAATAGGGAGAAATCAGTCAGCTTAAGACGACAATTTCTCTAGGCTGAGCCTTGCTTGTTTATCACTGCTAAATACCATAGCTTTCTGCAGGCTAACTTAATCTGTTCTTAAATTTGATCATACAAAATTTTGACAGAACCCTGTGAAGGTCTTCAAAGTTGAACATAGATTCACAATTCCTTCACAAAAAAAGAGTGTGTACCATACTACAAACTTTCTTGCATGTATCCCTGAATTTGTCACCTGATTCATTAAACATAGATGTGTGGAGGTACATAGTAACCTGATGAAAAAGCTTTCCCAAAAGCTTCTCAACAGAATATCTATCTTATGATTAATTATGCAGCCTATTGTAAGTATTGACCAAACACCACTGAAGGTGTGAAAAACAATTTAATTGTTTTGATTCAACCACAGGTGACAATAACTGTAGGTACTTTTAATCTCAGTGTATTATAACAAAACTTATTGACAGATAGAGACAACTTACATCCAGTACATGGCTGAATTCATCTTCGGACATTTTGTATAAAAAATAACTTGATTCCATATGCAGATCTCTACAATATTTTATCAAGCCTTTGCTTGATGTTAAAGTAAAGGGATGTTAAATTAATTTTACTTTGCATACATATAGTTTTATGGCTTTATAAAACATATTTAAAACTTCCTAGGTGCAGAGACCAATTTCCCAGTAAATCCCGGGAAATACCAGTATTTCCCGGGAATTACCATTATTTTTCGCTGTCCTGGGAAATATGAGTATTTCCCGCCTTTTTGCCAACCTTGGTGTGTGTGTGTGTGGGGGGGGGGGGGGGGGGGGTGGGGGGGGGTGCTATGCTGCTTCTAAAGAATTTCATCAGCATACTCTTTCCTTGGATTTAACCACTTACGGTTATCATTTAAGCTTCTTTATTTATTTGACTATAAAACAGGGCTTTCCTCTTTCTAGAATGATCCAAAATATTTAGCTCAGTCTTATAAATTCTGCTGTAAGATGGTTTTTTCCCTTCCAAAACAATTCCTAAAACCTAAATCCATCTTATAAGACAGATCTAGATTTTTGGGATTGTTATGAAAGAGAAAAACCTCCATCTTATAACAGAAGAAATACAGTATCTGTTTTACCACATAAAAGTGCTCTATGCATCCAGGCAGTCTGATCAGTCTTCAGTATTCACATTGATCGACAATCTACGGGTATTGAGGAATCTATACTGATGACAGAACACTCCGGTCAGAGTCTTTGCAGATGCTGAAGCATATCTGCTAATACATTTATATGTTTTTCTTTCTGTGACAAGTTATATACTATTACCATATTAATCCTATTAAATGCCCTGGGGGCTTTCCATTTTATGAAAGGGGGCATTATTCAGAGCCTCAAAGTGAAGTAAATCAGCCACTGCCAAATACATCCAATAAACATTATTAAGGTGTGTACACTTGCAGAGGAAGCAACTCTACTATTTACAGCCTCCCTCTTCAGTAGAGATCAACTCTTAAAGGAAAGACTTTGCTCCTCTGGGAGCAAAGTCTTTCCTTTTAGAGTAGACCTCATTTCAAAGAGTTACCTCATCTACAGAAGCAAACAGGAGTTTATGCAAACTAATATGACATAATTTTCAGAAAAGAGGCGGGGAGCTTTTATTAGGACAGGAGCATTTATTAGGATTAATATGGTACCTTAACCCTTTCAAGACTGGAAATCCAATTTGGGGACATATGCAAACAGTGAAGACCCAGATTAGATGCTGCAGAATCTATCAGGATCTACATTGTTTGCCTACAGAATTTCTGAGCAAAACACAATGCAGATGAAAACGTTCACCAGAAATCCCTTAAAGTAGAAATAGGCTCATCCAAATGGTATGGATGGACAAGTCCACTGGTCATAAAAGGTTAAGACAGTATTCTTGAGAAATTGCTCCTATAAATCTTACCTTATACGACATCCTTTTTCTTGTCCTTAAAGCACCAGCTTCCCTCTGTAAAACAGAATTATAATACCATGCAGCTAATTGCAATATACAAGTATAGATAGATAACAGATTCAGTGAACTGAGAATCTTAAACGGAAAGTCTGTTGTTGCTGTTATCATACCAACTAGGTCATCAATATATTGAGCATCTTAGAAAATTGCTACGAAGAAAATTGCTACAGATTCTAGATAAGGGTCCAGTTGCTCAAAGCATTGTTAGGCTAACAAGCTTGTTAAGAGGTCAACTTGTTAAGTGTTTTATAACTTTATAACCAAATACACTGATATTTTTTTGTTGAAAATATGTGAGAAGCTTTTGCATTTGTCCAAAATATGTGAGAAGCTTTTAAAGCTTCACAAATTTTTCAACAAAAAATGTTGCGTTTTGAGATATTAATATTTGAAATTTAAACATCTCATGAACATCTGGGCCCAGATAATTTATCCATGTATAAAAGCTGTTTTCCACTCACTCTTGTCCAATCAAACTGCACTAAATTAGCATTAGAATGTTGAGCTGGCATTATTTTTTATTACTCATTTTTCATTCCGTTGATCTTTATCAGTAATGAAGAATTCAAACAAGAACTCTTGCTAGATAACCTGCCACAATCTCGCATTACATTTCAATGTAAATCTTTAACATTTGCACCATGCGAAGGCTCTTTCTGCACTTTCTAACAGATGCAAAAATAAATGAATGAAAGAAAATTGACACACTACTCACTTATAGTGGGACCTGCAAATCAGCATAACTTTTGATTAGGGCCCAATTGTTTTGTTGATAAAATGTGAGAAGCTCTTGCATTGCAAAAGCTTCTCATATTTTTTCAACAAAAAAATATCAGTGTATTTGGTTATAAAATCATAAAACACTTAATGAGTTGACATCTTAACAAGCACGTTAGGCTAACAATGCTTTGAACAACCAGGTGCAGATGTTGTGTTTTAAGATGTTTGAGAATGCCTCCATGTTTTTGCATGTATTTTCATGAATGGAAACAAGGTCTGTGACTTGCATCAACTTGGACCCCACAAATCTGTGACTTGCATCAACTTGGACCCCAGAAAATTCCAATACTTAAAGAATCTAACCAGTGCATCAAGATTTACTTACTTTCTCCGGTCTCTTTTTCCCACTGAGTTGTCTCTCTAGTTTAAAATCTGCTTCACTGTCCGATGATATGATGATCTCTTCATAGTATTTGTTGATCTCCTCATCACTGCTGTCATCCTGCAAATTATAAAATATACCATATTTAACCTAATAAATGCCCCCACTTTTTTTAAAAAAAATAATGTTATATTATGTTGCATGAATTCCTGTTTGCTTCGCTGGATAAGGTAGCTCTTTGAAATGGGTCTACTCTTAAAGACCAACTTTACTCTTAGTGGAGCAAATTTTGTCATTTAAGAGCTGAACACTAGAAAGGGAGGCAAAAAATAGTAGAATTGCTTCCTTTGAAGTGGCCCATCATCTATATATTGCTTATTGGAGGTTTTTTTGGCAGTGACTGATTTACAACACTTAATCAATGCTCTAAATAAGGGCCTCCTTTCGCAAAATGCAACACCCTTGGGCGTTTAATACGATTAATACAGGATGTAAAAGGTGTTACACTATAGCTCTGGCCCAGAAGTCAAAGCATTGTTAGCTTAATGAAGTCATTAGTCAAGGATTCTTTCATTCTTCTAGTACATATTAAATCAAGTTTGTGAATATGTTTTGCTGACAAAACGTGAGGAACTTTTGAACTGCTCCAAAGCTTCAAAAAATTTTTGGCAAATAAGAATTCCATGGAATGTGGTGTCTCGCCTGCCGGTGCTTTGTCACAAAACAGAGCTAAATCAGTCAACACACTTCAAACTTTGAATGGTCAGTGAACCCTAACCTTAGGTCAAGATGTTACATTAATGACAGTTTTCAGTTTCACTGTTCCAGATGTATGCATAGCCCACATTTCATGGCTCTAACCTTTATTATTCCTAAGAAACAAAAGCTGAATTTGAGGCAAAAGTTGCCAAGTCAAAGGGCCTTAAAATGTCAGGCAAGTGGCAATATCTATGGCGGCTTTGAGCTTTACTCTTCTAGATCTTTGCATGACCCATGTTTCATGGCTTTAGCCCTTAGAAACTATACCAAAAACGGCAAAGCTGATGAACCACAAAAAGTAGGTCAAGACTCAATATCAATTTTGGGTTTGAGCTTTACTCTTCCAGATGTATGCATGGCCAAAGTTTCATGGCTCTAGCCCTTATAATTCTTGAGAAACGTGGCTAAACCTAAAAATTCGGCAAAAACTTAGTAAGTCTGTGAACCATAAAAAGTATGTCAAGACTCAGTATTGATGGAAGCTTTGAGTTATACTTGGCCAGATGTATGCATGACCCAAGTTTCATCGCTCTAGCCCTTATAAGCTCTGAGAAACAGAGTTAAACCTGAAAACTTGACAAACAAGAATTCCGCGGAATGCTATGTCGCACCTGCTAGGTGCCTTCCAATGAAAAACTAAATGCTAGGGTCGATGTTAATTATGCTAGGGTCGATGTAAGGTCACTGTGACTGTATTTCGCTACAGATTAAAAAATACAAAAAAAAACCAACAAATTTACTGGTCCAAGTGAGTATCAAATGACTTTTGATTGTGTTGTTGTGCTATTGTTTAACGTCCACTGAAAACAGCTATGGTCATGTCGGGACGCAGTTAACCTAACCACACTATTCCTGGGCAGGCTTAGACCTCCTACGCGATTAACCAGTACTAAATGCACTTACTTTCACCAGTAACTGACAACTAGCCTTCTTGAATCAGCGGAAGGGAAAATGAAAGTAAGTGGCCAGACTGTGTATCGAACCCAGGACCTCTGGCTTACAAGTCAGGCACCCTACCGACAGCGCTACGTGGCCCGGCTGACTTCTGATTGCCTTACCTTGTATGACAGCCTTGGAGTTTCTCTAAGTTTACCAGGTTCTATCTGAAATAATACATACAAACTATTAACATCAATCAGTACTCCAGATAAGGTGTAACAATTAGGGGATAACTGTACTAAAAATTGTCATTTGGGGAGGTAAATCGTTGGTTTTATGGTCGGAAATTTCGTTTTACGGCGACGCGCCAGCGGAGCCGTAAAACGCAATTTGCGACCATAAAACCGATGTTTTACCTCCCCAAATGACAATTTTTAATACAGTTATCCGCATTCTAATGATCTTTTCACATTTTCAGCTTTAAAAGTGTGCTACTTTGCACCCGTAAAACTAGACGTCAACCAACGAGGAGCGATGTTACATAATGACATCGGGTTTACGACAGTATATCACAGGATATACTGTCACAAATTTTTGACATTATCCAATCAGACGTCACGTTACATATGTAAAATCATTAGAATGATAATTATGTGATAATTTTTAATATTTCTCAGCAAAAATATACACTTATGTTGTAACCCTTCAGCAAGTTTAACATAAGTTTTCATTGAGAAATAAGAACTAGATGGTTGTCCGGGGACACCTTGTCGAGCCCACTGTTTGCTTTAGTGACCTATAGGTATGTCAAAACTAACTGCTTCACTCACTTATTAGAAAGAAGCCAAACAATATCATGCTTACACAGCATATTTCTTTTTTTAAATTGTTATGTTGATATGAATCATGAAATCCTGTTCAATGATTATAGATATGGCTTTGGAAAGATGGTTCGAAGGACATGGACAAAACACTATCCATCTGCCTTTCATGGGGATAATAATCATACATGTCTGTTTCATCCCATTAACAGCTGATGGGTTTGAACACTCATGTTTCTCAGAAGAAGTCTGAACACTAAGCTAAGTTTCATGTTTAACCCCTTCCAAACTTGGCAACTGATAATGCAATGAAACAAACAAGACCTGTCCGTATACTTGATAGCTTGCCTTTCAGTGCCTTGCACATCCCATAATAACTTAAACATAAACTCTTACATTTTGCTAACACTGATGCAAGAGCAAACACCAACACCGACGCCAAGGTTAATGCAATAGCTCTTCCAGTATGGTAAAGTTGGGTAAATTTGGACAGCGTGTAAATTCGGACAGTGGCATTGTTTCCTTTATATGAAAGTTGTTTGGAATTAAATCAAAATCAACTGGGCAAACAGTGAAAATCCTGATGAGGCGGCTCATCATGAGCCGTCTCAACTGGATTTTCACTGTTTGCAATGGTATGTCCAAATTTACCCGCTGTCAGAAGTTACCTGACTTTGCTTAGACAGACTGGCAGAAGGGTAAGTTAAGCCACATACCGATCTTTCCTTCTTTATTTTCTGTTTCTTTGTTTTCGGTTTGTCTGTCTTGTCATCATCCTGAAATACAACGAAATTTGCTTAAGACAAGCACAAAACAGCAGCCTTTAAGATGTTTACAATTCTAACACAATGTGTCTACAGAAGCAATGGAAAGTTTCCGTGTTTTATTCTGCAAAAATTCACTGTTTCGGAGCATGTGAGTCTAATTGCTGACGCCACAGGCAATACTGACATAATTTGGAGTCGTTTTGAGATTTAGATGGTGTAAAGTCTCTTTTTCTTTCTAAAATCGCCATAAAAATGTCTATTTATCTGAGATACAGTTGGTGGGAGCATGAACCCGCTGACATGAAGGTTGAAAGAGTTTGAATGCAAAGAATACTTTTTCAGCGTTTCTGAGCATTAGAATCAAAACAGCTCAGCTATAGCATTGAATTGTTGAGTAATACTTCACTGTTTGTCGGTCAGTTGTAAGTAGGCATATCACTCGTGCTCCGTGCTAGTGATATTATCTACTTTATAATTGACCTCCAAACAGTGAATTATTACTCAACAATTCACTGCTAGAGCTGATCTATTTCTTAAATGACAGCCATAAAGCCTGTTTGAAAAGAGGAGCCTTAAAGTTTGCAAATATGGATCTATGAACATGTATTCAAATAACAGCATTAACATTTTATACATGCTTTATAAATCTGTACTTCTGTATTTCATTCATATCCCCACAACTGGAGAGGAATAGAGTAAGGGGACATGTTTTTCCACATTTTTATTTGCAAAAGTTTGAAATGGATGTCTGTTTATTCATATCATAATACACCATACAAGTGGGTTTTCTTTTTAACAGTGCTTACTGTATCACCTGAAAATTTGGGTTACTCTACAAGTAAAGAAATGTTGGGTTGACATTGTCAAAACGTCCTATCCTGACTAGGTTTAAATACATGTACCACTTACTTTCTTAGGTCTTCCTCTTTTCTTCTCTGTCTTAGCTTCTTCCTAAATGAAATAAAAACAGAGCACAGGGCTGTAGATAAAGTTAAATTCTGACATAATTGCTGCTCAGTCTTACATAAAACATATTGTAAGTCCTCATTAGAATAAGATGGCAAGGCAGTTCTAATCAGGGGTCACAACTTACCTTTTAAGGTAGATGAATACTGAATAGAAATATTGGCGGGGCATTCAAACCATTATACCATCTAAATAACCCAAAGAGCTATAAAACATTTGGGTAAGAAAAAAACAATTTTCACCGTTTTGTTTTCCTAAAAAACAATATTTTGTATTTCTACATATTATTTTCAAACATTTTCCATTAAAATTCATATCTCTAGCACATGAATGCACTTTCATTTCAGCAAATCATATAATCTGTAATATATGATATTTGAAACAAACTGATAACAAAAAATTGCAGTTTTCTTGTTAATAAGTATATTTTTTCATTCTTTGAAAAAATGCAAGAAAATTGAATTTCATGAAAAACGTCAATAAAAATATTATCAATCGATGGGGCATGCTTATGCGTATTATTTTAGTAAAACTTACGTCGTATGTTAAAGAAAAAAACAAAAAAACAAACATTTCACCGTTTCGTTTCCTAGCAAAACAATGTTTAAGTTCAAAATATCCCCAAAACAGACTGCCCAAATTCTGCACCTGCTGCAAGCACAGCCCGTCCTTGCCCTATTATTTATTTTCCTGTTATTCGGTTCTACCATAGAGTAATGTCGACAAAAATGCGCAGATGGAATGGAAACTGTGAAGATCTTGATCATTCTGGTTCCTAAGGAACAGTCTGATCTCAGTTTTCACTGTTTGTACAGACCTATGTGCCCGAAAACTTAGGATCTTTACGGTAGATATTGTAAGTGTATATTATAACTGTATTTACTCCACAGTTAGTCAATTTGATGATGAACAATAACTCTGTTTGTTTTTTAAACAAGCAAGAACAGAGTTCTTCCGGGATCGTCCACCTTAATAGAAAACACAGAAAAATCATCTTTGAATTTTGTTCTACTAAGAAATAATTTTCCTTAACTGTGAATTAACGCTGATTAACACATGTTGTTGGAGGGCAGACCACAAAATATTAATTCACGAAGGCAAATATGAAGTGAAGTAATACCCAATCTGCCTGACAACACTTGTGTTAATCAGTGATACGCCACTGGTAAGGAAAAGTTATTTTGCTTCTAATGTTATACAGATGATGTTGTAGTTTATTGTTTTATGTCCACGGTAAACAGCTATGGTCATGTCGGGACGGTCAGTTAACCTAACCACACTATTCCTGGGCAGGCTTAGACCTCCTAAGCAGCTAACCAGTACTAAGTGCACTTACTTTCACCAGTAACTGACAACTGCCCTTCTTGAATCAGCGGAAGGGGAAATGAAAGTAAGTGGCCAGAACGGGTATCGAACCCAGGACCTCTGGCTTACAAGTCAGGCGCCCTACCAACTGTGCTACTTACATAATGGAAATGTGAGTATATTACAATGTTTTATTTAGTAACATTTTTGAGGCGGACCTCAACAGAAGTAAATGTTAACATACAACGTCATCAAGGCCTGAAATTAGCATGTCTCAATGCAAGCAACGTGAAATATCACAAATTTTCACACGATGCCACTTCCTATGTGTTCAATGGGGAAAACGTTAATGTCATGTTAGAAACAAGATATCCAATATGTGACACAATCATAGACCAGAACTTTCGATTAACAGAAAATGGAAGAGTCAACTGCCTGAGGTGTTTCTTCCTCACACTTGCTTCTAAAACTTTTCCACAATAAACTCTACCTCTTGCCCCACAAACCCTATTTAGCAGTCCTAGATAAACCCTATGTTCTAGTCAGTTGCAGGTTTCATTCCCCCTTCTCCAGTGTTTTGGATCAGATTTTAACAAGAGCTGTCGCCTGACAGCATAGCTCGCCTGAATTGGTGCTTGCTCATCACACAGCCGCTATGGTGGTGTGGACTGCTATGCATAACACTTCATGCAAGCATGTCCATAATGAAAACACATTTATAAACAAAAGCTATCTCAGAAATAAGTCTTAAAATAAAATTAAAATAAAAAAAATGAAATGAAATTTCAAAGTCCATGAGCTTGAGGTAAAAAAACTGACGGGTGGGGGAGGGGGGGGGGAGGGGGCTAGGATGTATCAAAACCCTGAACCATTATCTAACATCAGTCCAAGTATTAGTATCAACTGAGTCCATCATCGTGGCACTGTGAAATTATGTCTTCATAAATATAAAACTTTACCAAAATCTTTAAGACAAAATTCTAAGTCGATGACCTTGACTTCAAGGTCATCCAGTGGGGTAAGTATAAGGTGTTTTGCAAAAACTCAAAAAAGAGTCTAATATCAGTTAAAGTATAAACTAAATCTCTGCAAAGCATTATGAATCAGTTTGCAATTACAAAACTTTAAAAAGACAAAAATTTCCTAAGTTCCTGACCTTGACTCAAGATCACTGAGCGGGATTGGGGGAGTACTCTGTAGATCTAACTACAGTGCAAATATAAAAAGAATTCATCTATGGGTTCAGGAGATATGTGTCTTTAAAAAAACTTTAACCAAAACATCCAATCAATAAAAAGACAATATTCTAAGTCCATGACCTTGACATCAAGGTCACAGAGGGGGGTGGGGGTAGTACCTTTGAAAACTTTAGACCAATATCTAACTTTAGTGTAAGTATCAAAGGAATCCATCCATGGGTTAAGGAGATATTGGGCTTTATAAAACTTTAACCAAAACATCCAGTCCAAAAAAAAAAAAAAAATTCTAAGTCCATGACCTTGACATCAAGGTCACGGAGTGGGGTGGGGGTGGTACCCTGTTAAACATTAGACCAATATCTAACTACAGTGCAAGTATCAAAAGAATCCATCCATGGGTTAAGGAGATATAGGTCTTTAAAAAACTTTAACCAAAACATCCAATCTGAACGCCGACGCGGACGCGGACGCTGACGCTGACGCGGACGCGGACGCCGTGGTGACAACAATAGCTCTTCCTGAACTTTCGTTCAGGCGAGCTAAAAAAGATCTTGTCTCCATAAAACCCAGGGGCAAGTGGGACCATTGTTAACTCACTCACTCCATACTTTAATCATTCCTAGACAAGACTTCAACATGTCTTCACTCTCTACTGTCAGTTTTGTCCTTCTCTGACCACCTGTTACAACTTTCAACTCTACACTATACCCAGAGCTCTAGACAAGAGGGGTATTTGATGATAACTGAGGGATAATTTTCTTTATTTCTCATTGAAACCATACGTTGTGACCCCTTATCTGAACCATCCCGTCGAGATGGTTCAGATGAGGGTCACAACATATGGTTTTATCCAAAATTAACAAAAATTATCCCTTATTATCACCAAATACTCCCTCTTATCTAGGGCTCTGTATAATACCCAAACCTATTCATGATCACTAACTGTTACCATTCCTGGATAAGCTTGTACTTAATCTTTGTTATCTCATGGACTTTCTTTGTTCTTCCCCAACCTCCACACTGTACTCTACCCTATTTATAATCATTGCTTATCATTATATACCCATCAATGATACACATTTTGAACTGTCTGTTTTCTGGCCATCTGTTACAGAATGCCGTATCATACTGATGTTTTCTGAATCCATATCACTATCCCTTAAAATGAGTCTATGTCTGAGTTCCAGCTTCAGGCATGTCTTTTTTTAATGTGCATCGTAGAAACTAGAAATGTTTTTCAGAGAAAAACTGCTGTCCCCCCACCAGCCCATTTCCAATGCCTCCTTATGAATAAAAAACCTGTACAATCAGAACACTAGGCAAATTTGGAGAAAATCCATCCACTGGTTTTAAAGATATCCATCACAGATGACTATTTCCTTGCAAATGAGGTCTAATCAGCTCTTAAAGTTGACCCAATGATGTATCCATGCAAGTTTTGTGAAATTCCATTCATTGGTTCAGGAGATATAGAGAGTACAAGAAATTGTCATCTAAGTCTGCCAGTGACCTTGAAAATGAGGTCAAGGTCACCAAAATCTAATCAGCTCTTAAACTTGTCCCAATGATGTATCCATGCAAGTTTGGTGAAATTCCATCCATTGGTTCAAGAGATATAGTGGGTACAAGAAACTGTCATCTAAGCCCTCCAGTGACCTTGCAAATGAGGTCAAGGTCACAAAACTATAATAGGCTCTTAAACCTGTCCCAATGATGTATTCATGCAAGTTTGGTGAAATTCTATCAATTGGTTCGAGATATCATGGGTACAAGAAACTGTCATCTAAATCCTCCAGTGACCATAAAAATGAGGTCAAGGTCACCAAAATCTAATCAGCTCTTAAACTTGTCCCAATGATGTATCTATTCAAGTTTAGTGAAATTCCATCCATTGGTCCAGGAGATATAGTGCTTACAAGAAATGGTCATCTAAGTCCTCCAGTGACCTTGCAAATGAGGTCAAGGTCACCAAAATCTTCTCAGCTCTTAAACCTGTCCTAATGATGTATCCATGCATGTTTGGTGATATTCCATCCACTGGTTCAAGAGATATTGTGGGTACAAGAAATTGTCATCTAATTCCTGCAGTGACCTTGAAAATCAGGTCAAGGTCACCAAAATCTAATCAGCTCTTAAACTTGTCCCAAAAATATATCCATGCAAGTTTGGTGAAATTCCATCCATTGGTTTAGGAGATATTGTGTGTACAAGAAATTTTCACGCCATTAAAGTCCTCCTGTGACCTTGAAAATGAGGTCAAGGTCACCAAAATCTAATCAGCTCTTAAGCTTGATCCAATGATATATCCATGCAAGTTTGGTGAAATTCCATCCATTGGTTCACTAGATATTGTGCATACAAGAAATTTTCACGCCATTAAAGTCCTCCTGTGACCTTGAAAATGAGGTCAAGGTCACCAAAATCTAATCAGCTCTTAAGCTTGTCCCAATGATATATCCATGCAAGTTTGGTGAAATTCCATCAATTGGTTCAAGAGATATCGTGCATACAAGAAATTATCATGCCATTTAAGTCCTCCTGTGACCTTGAAAATGAGGTGAAGGTCACCAAAGTCTAATCAGCTCTTAAGCTTGTCCCAATGATATATCCATGCAAGTTTGGTGAAATTCCATCCATTGGTTCAAGAGATATCATGCATACAAGAAATTTTCACGCCATTTAAGTCCTCCTGTGACCTTGAAAATGAGGTCAAGGTCACCAGAATCTAATCAGCTCTTAAGCTTGTCCAAATGATATATCCATGCAAGTTTGGTGAAATTCCATCAATTGGTTCAAGAGATATCATGCATACAAGAGTGTGACGCCGACGCTGACGCCGACACACCGGGAACCGCACTGAAAACAATATGTCCCCCCTCACCTTTGGTGGGGGGACATAATGAGAACCAGAGAAACAGGACTTGCGACGTAACATCAACAAACACATCAAAAGGTGTACCTCGACAGCTCAGTCGGCAGCATTTGTCTCACGACAAGCTACATACCCCTGGCACACAGGTTCGAATCCGGGTCAATGCATTAGCCCTGGCAAGTATGAACGGTCGGCTGTTCCCTATGGTATATAATAAACAAAATATTATGATGGAAACTTGATCTGGCGTACTGTACCAAGTCTCCTGGATGAGCTCATACCATCCAATCACCCTTGACGCAAGCATCTCGGGTGATCCGATGGTATGATCTCATCCACTCGTTATGATACAGTATGCCAGATCAAGCTACTATTATTACAATGTGTATTTACCATTCCTCAATAAGCTCATCTTCTGCCTTCTCTGTGTTCTAAATTATATTCTTTTTTTCTTAAAATCCTCTTCTCAACACTATACTCAAAAATCACATATATGTGTTCCTAGACTAACCCTTACCTTCTCTTCATAATCTACTGGACTTTTCTTTGGTCTTCCCCGGCCCTTCTTTTCAGCTTCCTCTCCTGCCATATCTACAACCTGCAATTAAGAAATAATTGAGCCGTGACATGACAAAATCTACAAAGTGGCATGTGGGCCCAGCAAACACTCAGATCAGCCTGGGCATCCGCCCAGTCTGATCAGAATCTTTGCTGTCTGCATGGAGCTATTTTATACCCTTAGGCCTAGCTATCCTTTAAGCGCACAGCAAAGACTCTGAATAGACCGGGTGGATGAAGAAGCTGATCTGAGTCTTCACTGGGTGAACATGTCAAATTGTTGGCTTTGTCGTGTCGCAGCCAAATTATTGTGAGTTAATGTGAGTAGAACATGCAGACAGTGGACATTTCTAAAATATTTCTACACCATGGTGAAGCCAGATTAAACTAACATGTGTAAATTTCCATATGAATTCTGATCTGTACCAGCATAAGTTGTACAACTTTGCAGGGATAGTTAGTTATCACAGCCCTATTGCCATAGCAAGTAACAATTTCAAGATTGACCCTTTTTTAACTTTTCTCGGGGAATGGGGTGGCAGGGGGTGGGAAGGTGCAAAGGGGAATTTGGAAGTGAAGGGGAGAGGTTGGAGGATAATATAATACTGACTCACCAAGATGCCATGGTTATAGAGCAATGTCCACACCATTCCTATACCTGCCTTTATCTCATCTTTACTGTCAACTGGATTCTACCTTAGTCTGACTAGACTTTTCCTCTCAATAAGAGGGTTGCCACTTATCTGCCACTGCAAAATTCCCTGACATTTTCCTGATCTTTCCCTGACATTTTACAGTTTTCCAAACCTTTTTACTGATCCAAAAGTTAATTCAAAATACATTTAACTTTAACAGTGCTTACTGTATCACTTAAAAATTGGGGGTTACTCTTAAAGGAAAGAATTTGCTCCCCAAGGGAGCAAATTCTTTCTTTTAAGAGTAGCCCCCAATGAGGAGGGAGATGTGCCTGGACTATCTCTATAGAAAATATATCCTTTCCATATGAACAGAATACATGTAAGTATATTTACTGGAGGCTTCCATAGACATTGATTTTCGAATTTCCTGACTTTCCCCTGACTTTTCAAGTCCTTTCAAAATTTCCCTGACCAACCACAAAATTCCCTGACTTTTCCCTGAGCTGGAAAAAAAGTCGTTTTCCAGATGTTTTTCCCTTTCCATGGCAACCCTGCAATAACAACCTCGACAGACACCTCCATGCACACCTCTAGCTGCCCACTACCGTTCCTAGACAAGCTCCTACCTCATCTTCACTGTCAACTGGACTCTTCCTAGGTCTTCCCCGACCTTTCTTCTCAACGAAATCTTCAACAGACATCTCCAAATCCTGGAAAAGACAATAATTGTAAATACCATATCAAATTTTAGTGTGACAGAGGCACATTTCTGCACAAAATGTACATTTAATTTATTGATGGAAAAAATTTATTTACGGTATAGAAAAATATTATTGAACTACAGCAAGTGATCAGGCGTTCACGTATGCCCCCGTCCAGTGCCACCGCCTAATGAAAACAAACTTGTTATACAAATTCCCAAGTGTGTGACCTTGACATGAGGTCAGTAGCAGCCTCCAGATGATGTTAAGTAATGTGTTTCAACTTTAAAAGCACAATTCAAATAAATTGGAAGTTTGAGCAAAAACTATAACAAATGCGTAAGTCCTAATTAGTGACCCTTTGGAGGGGCCTGAACCAAAGGCTGAGCAATTCCATATCAGAAGATATGCAACAGAGATATCATGAAGCAAGTATGAAAAGAGTCTGACATGCCATTACAGGGATATGAGCAATCAAAGAGGTTTAAGGCAAAACTTTGACATAATAAAAATACTTAAGTTCTAATTATTGACCCCTGGCCCAATTTAAGGGCCTGACCCAGGGGCTTAGCAATTCCATATCAACAGTAATGCTATAGAGATATCATTAGGCAAATATATACGAGTTATGAGCAATCCTAAAGGTTTAACACAATACTTTGACGTAAAAGTTGACAAATGGACAGATGGACGAACAAACTGATAGAATGACAAAAACTATAAGTCCACTGTCATACTTTGCATACCAGAGTATAACTACCAGAGTAAGTTTGTTCCAAAAAAAAAGTTTTTAGACACATTTTAATAGTGTCTTAAGACAGGGGGGGGGGGGGGGGGCGGGGGGGAGCGAGGGGGAACAAGTTTTTTTTTTGCCCGACACTATACTGAACCAATAGTGGTTAAGCTCTGTAAGCACTACTTTTGGAATAATTGGATAATAGAATATATTGAATTCAAAGTATAAAAATTAACTATAATACAATTCCCCTGGTTCATGCTGGTTACCCCACCCACTTCTATTATCCAATTATCCAAAAGTTGCTCTTACGGAGCTTTACCACTATTGGTTCAGTATAGCAGACACTATAGGCTAATCATCAGCTGAAAATAAAATATTATGCTGTTGGGCACAAAAAGGGCCTTATAAGCACCCCCACCCCCTCTGACCTTAAGCCCCACCCCTGTGCATGAAACTAGGGACCAAAAACTCATGGCATGGAAGAAAACCCTCTAAAGTACCTGTGGTCCAATGAATGCTTTTTGATGAGTGGCTGGCAAGATATATAGCCAATTTGAGAAACTGTAACCAGAAACTCTGACGTAAATTCTACAAATGTGACGAAAATAACAAAAGAACAAACATACAAAAAGACAAAAGATCTACACATCTCTGCATAAATGCTGGGGGTAAAATTATCAAATTATTTACATCCTTTTCATTCAGAATGATAAGAAATAATCTTATCATTATCCTCAAATTAACCCAGCCTTAGCTAGACCTCTGAAAGCTCAAAAATTTAAAACATTTCACAAACCTGATCCTCAGATCCTTCTTCTTCATGCTTGATATCTGGAGAGATTTTCTTTGGTCTCCCTCGGCCTTTCTTCTCACTGCTAGCCTGTAAAATAAAGTTTATTCCAGTTAATTAAAACACTGACTGAAGGAGGGACAGTAAACTCAAACTCTCACCTGATCCAACAGCTATACTGAACTCTGCTTAGTTTTTAAGGTGTATGGTTACAGCACTATAGTTATTTTTTATCGCCACTTTTTCAAAAGGTGATAGCTTTTGTGATGTTTTGGTTGCTTTTCTGGAGAATGAAGCCCTTCCCAACAAGAGCTGTCACCTGACAGCATAGCTCGCCTGAATTGGTGCTTGCTCATCACACAGCCGCTATGGTGGTGTGGACTGCTATGCATAAAACTTCAGGCAAGCACGTCCATAATGAAAACACATCTATAACCAAAAGCTATCTAAGAAATAAGTCTTAAAATGATATCAAAATAATAAAAAAAATGAAATGAAATTTCAAAGTCCATGAGCTTGAGGTAAAAAATCTGAGGGGTGGGGGGCTAGGATGTATCAAAACCCTGAACCATTATCTAGCATCAGTATCAGTCCAAGTACAGTCGAACTTCACTGGCTCGAACTCGGTAGGCTCGAACACTATGTTTCGGTCAAACTGACTTTCCAGTCCCGGCAAAATCCCTATTCATTTTAACTAAACATGCCATACTTGGTTCGAACAACGATGGCTCGAACGCTTGAACCCCAAGTCTGGTCCCTAGAAACCACTTTCTATGTAAAAAAACACCGATGGCTCGCACCTACAGAGGGTGGACAAAAGTGTTCGTTAAATCGTGACGTTGCCATTAACTTCAGTGCATTTCCACTTTTGCTGAAAAATAAATTATATGAGAAGTATAGAATATATCATCATGAAAATTATACTATATGTAGCTAAATGATTTATGCAATATATAAACTATTTTTGTACGTTTGCGAACTTTAGTTGCAAAGTTGTGATTCTTTAAAGATCGGGTAAACTTTTAGAAAACCCTGTATCCATTGACGTCAATGGTGACGTTAGCAAAATTTACCGCAAGGAAATACCTAATTGAGGTTAAAGGCGTGCCAACAAAAAACTATAGATACCAGGAAAGCAAGAAATTAATTTAATAATATTGCACAAATAATGTAGCTAGACATTGGTGCAATTTTCATGTAAATATCTATTATGCTTTTCTCACAATATTTTTTGCGCTAAAACAAAAAATGCATTAAAGTCAATGGTAACGTCACGATTTAACGAACACTTGTGTCCACCCTCTGTATTTCCTTGTAGTTTCCAGGTTAAATGACCGGACTAAATGTAGATCCCACCGATTACAAGTATTGGTCAACAGGTTTGCTATGTCCATGCTTATCTTGATCATTTTATATTGTAAATAAAATTATAAACATATGTTCTGTGTTGTTTTGTTTTATCTATCTGAAAGTGCAAAGGTTCAAAGAGTGACCAATCAAAATACAGGAAGTTGCCGTAGTTATGATAGAAAAATATAGTATATAAAGTTGGATCATGTTGAGTTGGTCTACAATGGCTCGAACTACCTTTCGTTCGAACTTTTTTCGGTGGTCCCGTCGAGTTCGAGCCATCGAAGTTCGACTATTTTAGTATCAACTGAGTCCATCATCGTGGCACTGTGAAATTATGTCTTCATTAATATAAACCTTTAACCAAAATCTTTAAGACAAAATTATATGTCGATGACCTTGACTTCAAGGTCATCCAGTTGGGGTATGTATAAGGTGTTTTTTAAAAACTCAAAAAAGTGTCTAACATCAGTTCAAGTATAAACTAAATCTCTGCAAAGCATTATGAATCAGTATGCAATTACAAAACTTTAATAAAGACCAAAATTCCCTAAGTCCCTGACTTTGACATCAAGGTCACTGAGCGGGGTTGGGGTAGTACTCTGTAGATCTAACTACAGTGCAAATATAAAAAGAATTCATCAATGGGTTCAGGAGATATGTGTCTTTAAAAAACTTTAACCAAAACATCCAATCAATAAAAAGACAATTTTCTAAGTCCATGACCTTGACATCAAGGTCACTGAGGGGATGGGGGCAGTACCTTCGAAAACTTTAGACCAATATCTAATTTCAGTGCAAGTATCAAAGGAATCCATTCATGGGTTAAGGAGATATTGGGCTTTATAAAACTTTAACCAAAGCATCCAGTCCAAAAAAAACTCCCAATTTTCTAAGTCCATGACCTTGATATGAAGGTCACTGAGTGGGTTGGGGTGGTACCCTGTTAAACTTTAGACCAATATCTAACTACAGTGCAAGTATCAAAAGAATCCATCCACCGGTTAAGGAGATATAGGTCTTTAAAAACTTTAACCAAAACAGCCAATGCGGATGCGGACGCGGACGCAGACGCCGTGGTGACAATAGCTCTTCCTGAACTTTCATTCAGGCGAGCTAAAAAGGATCAACTCTTAAAGGAAAGGATTTGCTCCTATAGGACTGATTGATTGATTTGATGCTTAACATCCACGGTAAACAGCTATGGTCATGTTGGGATGATCAGTTAACCTAACCACACTGTTCCTGGGCAGGCTTAGACCTCCTAAGCGGTTAAACAGTATTAAGTGCACATACTTTCGTCAGTAACTGACAACTGCCCTTCTTGAATCAGCCGAAGGAGAAACGAAAGTATGTGGCCAGACCGGGAAATGAACCCAGGACCTCTGACTTATGAATCAGGTGCCCTACCGATTGCACTACGCAGCCCGGCTGCTCCTATTGGAGCAAATTCTTTCCTTTAAGAGTCAATCCCAATTAGAAAAGAGGAAAAAATAAAAATGGCTGTGTTTCTTGCCCTGAAAGTATATCCATTCACCTTAAGGTATACAGGTACAGCTCAGCTCCATGATTTGGCCCACATTTTTACAAGGAAGGCTTTCTAAATGCTTCCTGGTAGGAGAATGCCTTTCCAAATTTGGGCCATTTTAAAAGGAGGAGTTTGCTCTCTAATGGCAAATTCTTTCCTTTTAAGAGTAAAATGTTCTCTCAGAGAGCAAATTCTTTCCTTTGAAGAGTAAAATGTTCTCAGAGAGCAAATTCTTTCCTTTTAAGAGTAAAATGTTCTCTCAGAGAGCAAATTCTTTCCTTTGAAGAGTAAAATGTTCTCAGAGAGCAAATTATTTCCTTTTAAGAGTAAAATGTTCTCTGACAGAGCAAATTCTTTCCTTTTAAGAGTAAAATGCTCTCTCAGAGATTGATTGATTGATTGATTTGATGCTTAACGTCCACGGTAAACAGCTATGGTCATATTGGGACGGTCAGTTAACCTAACCACACTGCCCCTGGGCAGGCTTAGACCTTCTAAGCGGTTAACCAGTACTAAGTGCACATACTTCCGCCAGTAACTGACAACTGCCCTTCTTGAATCAGCGGAAGGAGAAACGAAAGTATGTGGCCAGACCGGGTGTCGAACCCAGGACCTCTGACTTATGAGTCAGGTGCCCTACCGATTGCGCTACGCGGCCCGGCCTCTCTCAGAGAGCAAAGTCTTTCCTTTCAAGGGTAAAATGCTTCAGAGAGCAAATTCTTTCCCTTAAATAGTAGTTTTCAACACAGACAAATTATTTAAGGTTACTACTAACTCTTGAAGGAAATAATTTGCTTTTTGTAAATAAGTATGAGTATTTTTTCATTTAAGAGGTGCCCCCACCTTTTAAGTGGAAGAATTTTCTCTCTGACCATTTCTTCACGGGTAATTTGCATCCCTGTGAGCAAATTTTGAAGCAAAGTCTTTCCTGCAAGAAGAGTCAAAACTTCTGAAAGCAATTTTTTTCTCTCGTAAGAGTTGCCAACTGTCAGACAGGAGACATATATTCAGATCATAGTAATCTCCCTAAAGGACATTTAAACACACCTTAAGATATGTCATAATACACAGTTCCAAGCCACACCCAGAATGTCATTCAGAAGTCACCTAATAGTAGCTAATTGGCCAATGCAACTGCAACTTAGCGCGTGACATGGTCTCACAAACAAAATCCCACGTGTTCAATGTCTTACATAAGTCTGTGATTTACCTAACAGTTAATGGAGAAAAATGTATACCTGTTTAAAGTAGGCGTGGTTTTCAGAACTATGCATTCAGGGGATTCACTAGTAGTTTCAACCAGTTAAGGTAGGGTTTTACTGTACCACATCAAAATTTTCAATCACTAACGTTGACCCCAAATGACAGTCAATTTCCATACTGTTTTCGTGAGTGCTGTACCATTAACTGCTATGTAATGTGCATGAATTTATTTGAATGAGAAAGGGGAAATTTAGCTTGCACACAATGCAAGTGCTCAAGCAGTACATTTATCTTTAACTGATAAGCCAATATCCAAATGTTCTTTATGCAAGAGCAAACAATGGAAGTTGATAGTGCTCCAAAATACACTGTATTTCAACAGTGAAAGAACTACAGGTCAAAACCACATTCTGGACCTTGTCAAGTGCATTAACTTGGTCAGAAATTATTGATATTTCATATTTGTGTGTAAGCAATCCCCTATGAGGAATTCCCATTACCAGTGCACGTTCAGGTACCATGTTTAAAGAAAATTTGTCAATAACAATGCCAGCTGTCAATCAGAAACCACATTTCGGACACTGACAAGTGCCACAACTCTGTCAGAAATTGCTGAAATTTGCCTGGTTATAATCCACAATGAGTATTCTCAAGATCAATACACACATCAAGCTTACAAAATTCAGTCATAAATTACTCAAGATATTCAGCAGACACCAAGTGTCCAAAGATGGGATGGATAGACAGAGAGATCGACAAGCACAGGGATCAGAATCAGAATTATTTGCTGGAGATAGCCCAGAGACATTCACTCACAAGGTTTTGTAATCAGGAATGACAGAGGGTATAACATAATATCTCACCACTATCATCTTTTATCTACCCCTGCCTCCAAACTTCAGTGATACCTTTCCACCTCAGTAATTTTCTTTGAAACTACCTCTACCTTTTATCTCGGTAATTTTCTTTGGTAAACTGTTACAATTTGGAGCAGTGAATTTCTTTGGTCTACCTCTGCCATTTACTTATTTTCTCAGGTGTTTCTCTGCTATTTACCTGAGTAAGCTGTTTTGGTCTGCCTCTGCCCTTTGCTTCAGTAATTTTCTTTGGCCTGCCTCTGCCTTCAAGTTCAGTAATTTTCTTTGCAATGTCTCTGAGTTTCACTATAAGTATTTTCTTTAGTCCACCTTGGCCATTTGAGTTAGTGAATTTCCTGGGTCTACCTCTACCTCTTTTCAAAGTATTTGTCATCAGTTTACCTATGCCATTTTGGTCAGCAATTTTCTTTGGTCTACCTCTGCCTCTTTTCACAGTAAGTGTCATTAGTTTACTTCTATCGTTTGGGTCAGTAATTTTTCTCGGTCTTCCTCTGCCTTTTTTTACAGTAACAGTCAAAAGTCTATCTACGCCATTTGGGTCTATAATTTTCTTTGGTCTACCTCTGCCTCTTACTTCAGTAACTATCACTGGTCTACCTCTGTCATATGGTAGGGGAGAGTCAGGAAACTTCGGACATGGGGGTAAATTTGGACATACCACTGCAAACAGTGAAAATCCAGATGAGATGGCTCATAATGAGCCGTCTCATCAGGATTTTCAATGTTTGGGCAGTTATTTTTATTTGAGTTCCAAACAACTGACATATAAAGGAAAGAATGTAACAATGTCCGAATTTACCCGCTGTCCAAAGTAACCCGACTCTCCCCTATTGTACTTTTCTTTGGTCGACCTCTGCCTCTTACTGCAGTAATTTTCCTAGGTCTAACACTGCCTTCCACTCCATGAACTTTCTTTGGTCTACCTCTGCCTCTTTTCTCAGTAATTTTCTCTGGACTGCCTCCATCTACCACTTCAGTAATTTTCTCTGGACTGCCTCCATCTACCACTTCAGTAATTTTCTCTGGACTGCCTCCATCTACCACTTCAGTAATTTTCTCTGGACTGCCTCCATCTACCACTTCAGTAATTTTCTCTGGACTGCCTCCATCTACCACTTCAGTAATTTTCTCTGGACTGCCTCCATCTACCACTTCAGTAATTTTCTCTGGACTGCCTCCATCTACCACTTCAGTAATTTTCTCTGGACTGCCTCCATCTACCACTTCAGTAATTTTCTCTGGACTGCCTCCATCAACCACTTCAGTAATTTTCTCTGGACTGCCTCCATCTACCACTTCAGTAATTTTCTCTGGACTGCCTCCATCTACCACTTCAGTAATTTTCTCTGGACTGGCTCCATCTACCACTTCAGTAATTTTCTCTGGACTGCCTCCATCTACCACTTCAGTAATTTTCTTTGGTCTACCTCTGCCTTTTGCCTGAAAATGATTGGCAAATCCCCAAAACAGGAATTTTATTGGGCCTTGAAGCCCACAAGATTGGACTTATTGCCATTCAGAACTTCAAATTTTACTATAGTGAACATCCAGATTTTCTTTCCAAAATCACAAGAATTATGTCTTGCCTGTCTCTGCATTGTCATAAAATATACCATATTCAACCTAGTTAACGCACATGCCCTTATAAGTGCTTATCATGTTTTTTTTGTTTTTTTTGGCCTATGACTATAAATGCATATATTTTTATTACTTAATCCCTTTGTTTGCTAGTTTACAAGGGCTGAAAAATGCTATGGAATCTTTCATTTTTCCTTTGTGAAGCTTCGCTACCCTTCTATGACCATTGTCAGCTTTTCCCCTATGCATAACCTTTCAATTTGTTACCTTGAATATATAACAAATTATTGAAATGTGCACTTATAAGAAAGAAAATTTACTACAAGTTTTTACAGCCATTTTGAAAAGGTTAACCACACAGGGCACTAAAAGGGTCGATTACGGTAGTTAAACCAGAAAACTTGACAGAAGTTTATAGCAAAGATGCTGCCACCAACACCCAAAAAGCAATACATGAGCTGCAGCACCAGAAAACCAACAAATTGGTTGTGCACCAATGCAGACTCAGATCAGCCTGGGCATCCAACCAGTCTGATCAGAATCTACGCTGTCCACATGGAGCTAGCTTAGACCCTTAGCTACTCTCTAAGTGCTTAGGGAAGAGTCTGATCAGACTGGGCGGATGCCCAGGCTGATCTGAGTCTGCACTTTGCCCACAGCCACTTTGTTGGTTTTGTCATGTCGCGGCTCACATGTTTTGCCTTGCTTCTGTTAGTTGCAGGCCAGACGATAACAAGATTTTGAGTGCCCCTCCCCCGCAAAACCATAACTGTCATACTTTCAACACCTATAGCTACAGTCAACCCTCTTTACAACAGCACTCATTACAACAGCAAAATTCTTCATAACATCCTTTTGATATGCACAGAATGGCCAAATTGTTCTTAATATGCATTTTTACAACAGCAAATTCAGTTAAACGTCAAAATTTTTGGGAACAAATGCTGGCGTTGAAAAGAGGGTCCACTGTACAACCCTTATCATTACTGCTTGGTTATAGTCACAACAGCAACTCAAAAATGCACCTTTTCATTTAAAGGCTTATGAGACCAAATTTTATCTTGCCATAAAACAAGTCAAGGTCAATTCAGGGTCTTCATTTATATGAACTTTGTAGTACTAGTGTCCCAGATGCTATATACCAAATTTCAAGGCAGATCGGCCAAGTGGCTCTGGAGAAGAAGATTTTTTAAGGTTTTTGCCATATATGGGCATAGTGGCCATCTTGGTCATGTGACCTTGACCAATTATATAAACTTTCTTTCTCCCTTTGCTGGGAGGCTGCATATGAAGTTGAATTGAAATTGGCCAGGTAGTTTCAGAGGAGAAGTCATCTGAAAATGTTGACGATGGAAAGATGCCAGAGGCTATCATCCTATAAGCTCCCCCAGAGCCCTTGGCTCAGGGGAACTAAAACTGTGGAAAATTTTGAAGTGTTCAAAGACTGTAATTTTTTCAAACATTATTTTTCCTCTTCAAAAAGGCACATGCACATCTGCAACATCTGTAGAAAGCTTAAAATTGATAGCTTAAAAACAATGGGAGGAGTTGATTACAAAGAATGCCTCTGTTTATGAAAGGTCAAATCCAACGTCCAATTCATGAGAATAAAGACATGACATATGATTTTGATTGCCATACTCCCACCCTCAACTACCAGTCTAACACCCCTTCACCCTCTCGAGCTACCCCCAGCCCCCTCTTTATTATTTACTGCTTTCACAAACCACAATATGCTTGAAAACTGGAACATCTAAAAACATTAATTTTCCATTTGAACATTAAGGTATTCATGCTGATACACAGACAGTCATACCTACTTATATGAGTCTACAAAGCTGCCATCTTCACCAGAAGAGCAATACCTGTCTCGATTCTGCTAATTACAGAGCTCCAGATAAGAGGGGTATTTGATGATAATTCAAAGACAATTTTTCTTGTTTCTCAATGGAAACATAGGTCTCAGTGAGACGGTTCTTATCAGTGGTCACAACATATGTTTTTATGGCAAAATACAGGAAATTATCCTTAAATTATCCCTGTTACCCCTTCTTATCTGGAGCTCTGTAATTACAAGGCAGTCAAAACACATCCCAGAATTCTCCTCCAAACCTCACTGTACACTCATATCAGAGCCTCTGCCCTATCTTTCTAGACCTCTGCTTGTATACATACCTTTTTTGGTCTGCCTCTGCCTTTTTTCACACTTTCTGAGGCTTCTGTAACCTGTGGTAAATATAATCGTTTCATAAAGGTGACTGGCTACACTTTCAGGGGAAGCAACTCAACTTTCATTGGGGTTTAACTCTTAAGGAAAGAATTTTTTCCTTCAGTAAAAAATTCTTTCCTCAAAGAGTAAACCTCAGAAAGGGCTTCATTGTCCAAGAAAGAAATAAGGAAGTCACAAATGTTGTTTCTCTTTGTAAAAATGGTGGAAAAACATATATTGTGTATCCATACACCATCAGACATTAGGAGCAGTGACAGTTACATACTAGACATTAATTCAGGGTTCAACTGTTTGAAAAACTAAGAAAAAAAAAAAAAATACTATTATATTCAACTTGAAATACAACAGATTAATAATATTCTTTTTTGTGTTCTGAGGTGCCCCGGTAGCTCAGTAGATTAAGCACTGGCCTGCTGATCTAGCGATCCCGTGTTTGATTGTTTGAAATCTTTTCAACCCTAGACGGGGTTCCATTGCATACAGCCTTTCAGTATCACTCTCCCATCAACCTGATATGACTGAAATACTGTTTAAAAGGCAGTCAAATTGCAAATCATCCGTCCATCCATTCTTGTTTTGTTGTTTATTTCTTTCTTGTAACAGCAAATTAAAGATTTCAGCCTGTTTTAGCTTAACCCTTAATGCGCCAAAAAGCAGACGACAAAATTTACGTCTGCAGAAATTTGAAAAAAAAATTTGTCCAAGCTATATCATATTAAGAGTTCAAAGACTATAGGGCAAACAGTGTAGATCCAGATAAGGTGGCTCATTATGAGCCACCTCATCTGCATCTATACTGTTTGCAAATTCAACAATTTTTCATTTTTGGCGCTTTAAGGGTTAATCAAATGTCACTTACAACTTCAGATCTCACAGATTGCAATCAGGATTTTATGGCATGTTTATTTGTTTCCGAAATAATTTAGGTCTAGAGTTGGACTACCCCTTCTGAACTGCAGCTTCTTAACCCTTAAAGCGCCAAAAATTAAAATTGTTGAATTTGCAAACAGTGAAGATCCAGATGAGATGGCTCATAATGAGCCACCTCATCTGAATCTACACTGTTTGCCCTCTAGTGTTTGAATTCTCAATATGATATCGCTTGGAGGAAACATTTTTTTTAAATTCTGCAGACGTAAATTTTGTTGTCTGCTTTTTGACGCATTAAGGGTTAACTGTCTTACCTCAGTCTCAGGCTCTTTCTTTTCAACACTGTATTCTTCTTCCTCATGCCTTTCTTCATTCTCTTCATCTTTGTCCTGGTGAAAAAGAAGAGAACTAGATACAACAAAGTAAAGTAAAGTTTTTTATCATGTTATGTCGGTTGTCCCCGGATTACAATATGCCTACTCCTGTACCAGATTACCGTAATAGGCCTAAATTTTGGGACACCAAAACTAATTAATTTTCCATTTGGAACAAATGGAAAATTAATTATTTTAGGTGTCCCAATACTTACGCACACTACTGTAGTCATGTGTTTTTTTTTTTATTAGGAACAAGCTTCTGTTGTAGCAGACAACAAGTCTATACTGAACATAGGGAAACAAAAGTTATTTGTCTCATTTGAGGGTGATCACAGGGTATAATCGATTCCGCCAAATTTCGCTTCCTGCAGAGACTGTAAATCATATTTGGCTTCCGCCGAGACTGTCCCCGAACTCTTGTTTCCTGCCGAGACTTCTGTACATGATAAATGGCTTCCTACAGAGACTGTCCGCGTGATTCTGCTTCCTGCCGAGGCTCTCAGCAGGAAGCAGACTCACGCGGACAGTCTCGGCAGGAAGCCATTTTTCGAGGACAGTAGTCTCCGCAGGAAGCAAGAGTTCGCGGAAAGTCTCGGCGGAGGCCAAATATGATGGACAGTCTCTGCAGGAAGCGAAAATTGGCGGAATCGATTATACCCTGTGGTGATTTATATGTTAACTGTATGATGTAAAAGGTGTAAGATACAAAAGTTAAAGAGAATATTAACTAGGAGAAATTCTCTGATTTGTAAAGACCTATGTAAACACTGGTTTACATCTCATTATTACCATAACAAAATCTGCAGACTCAGATCATGACAAAGGACTTTCAGAAATAATGACTGGATTACCCTATTAATGCCCATCATCAGATCCCATGAAAGAATTTTGGCAAACAGTGTAGATCCAGATCAGATACTGCAGAAAACTCTTTTGTAGGGCCTGGACCTGGCAGAACTGTGCCTATGTATTAATGGGACTTATAGTTCAGGTTGGAGTCAGTTTTTATTCTGTATATTTTCTCTTGCAAATATTGCATGCATAAGTTTTAAAACTATCAGTGTTCTTAGTAAATAAAACGGAAACACAGTTCCCAAAATTGGTCAGGTTGTGTAATGGTGCTGCGTAAACATCAGTACCCTAGCATCCTATTAATTTGGACTATAGCAGGGCAAGGGCCAGCTCAAAAAGTGCTTTATGCAGATGCAGGGTTCAGACTGTTTCACTCTCCTCTATCCTATCTTCCTTTTTTTGCGAAACAGCTCAATATTACCATAGAACAAATCAAAGGGCCATAAAACTCAAATACATGTCAGGGCTTGACAAATCAAAATTTGATCTACTTGTCCGGTACAGAGCTTCCACTACAAAATGCTGAAATTCTTGGGTTTTCCCTATATAGCTTATACATTTTCTGGGCAAGTAAGGAAAATTTTTACTCGCCCAGCAAAAATTTTAACTTGTCCCGGGCAGCTGGACAATGGATTTGTCAGGCCCATGATGTACATCTAACCAGCTAACAGTTTCCAATAGCTGTATATAGTGTATTGTCTGAAAGTCACAGTTCATACTGTTGTAAATTCTCTCTCTTATGTGTGTGAATGAAAAAAACAGTCAGAAAGCTATCGTATACTAATTGTAGGGTAGGTACATGTATATATATGTCTGAAATAGCAATTTTTACATTAATTGTTATCACAAGTTCTCTTAAGCTAACTGTGAAAAATGGTAAATTTATACAAAAACTAAAAAACTAAAACTAATTACACATATAAATTACTATAATATCTCAACTGTCAGTTCTTTCACCAAGTTTTTATCCCTAGTTCTCTTAATTCATAATGTTCCCAAGGAGCAAATTCTTTCCTTTAAGAGTAGCCCCCATTATAGAAAGAGTTCATCATCCACTCCAGGGTCAATAAAGTTGTTTCCCTTTCTGAAAATGATGAATAAAGATGGATGTGTATCCATTCACCTTAACAGTGAGATAAAATTAACACACACCTCTGTGTTTTCTTCCAAAGGTCTCTCCTCTTCTGCTGACATAGCTGTATTTGAGCTTCAGCTGCTGAAAAGAAATTAATGTATTGTAATAAATCGAAATACCATAACATCTTATTCAATTTATACCGTAATATCCTAAAATTACACCCTGCTCCCTTTTGACAGCAACCTTTCTGCTGTCCCTTAACTGTCTTTTTTTTTAAAAAGAAATAGGATATCTTAATAGCTCTTTTGGAAGAGTTTAATGTTAAACATTCCCTTCATCTAGTCAGCACTCTACCCTTTCTGTATAGTACCCTATTATAAAATGGCCCACTGGGCATTGCATTTTATGAAAGGGGGGCATTATTAAGAGCCTGAAGAGCAGCAAATCAGCTACTTGGCAATGTGCTTTTAATAGACATATGCAGTGATTTTTTTTATCATGAACTGTAAGCAGGGGGTTTTATTAACCATAAGACCATTGGTCATGGACCAGTGATTTTTGGGCATGACCAGTTGATGTCTTTGGTAGCTGGTCCTGCAGACCAACTGATTTTGAAATTAAATGACAACACATGATAACAAAGAATAGCCGAAACATCCGGAGGACCACTGAAATTGTGAATAAGTTGGTCCTGAGGACCCCCAGTCATTCATTCCTTAGCAGAATCCCTGGACTAAGGATTATAACTGCAATTCGTTATCACTAAAATAGTTGAAATTTGGACCAAAGACTTCTTAAACTATAATGAGATAAACATTAGGGCTGCAACAGACTGACTCACCTTCACTTCATTTCTATCATTTTTCACTGCCTGTGTTTTGTTTCCTTTTTACCAGATGTTGAAAATCCCGTAAAAAGTACTGCCTAAATAGTTGGGTTGAATTATCAAATGTTGAAGTTTGGACATCCAGTTTGCATTGGTAAGTTCTCTTTCTCAACCAGATGTCCTTAATTCTTCAATTAGAATTCATTTTTCTACTTTTCCTCTAGTTTGTATTGATTTTACCTACAAAAACAATGGTCTAGTCTGTCCCGGTATTGAGTCTTTTCAATATTTTAATGATTTTGACATGTGAATAATACCGCCTTCCTTACATGTATTAGGCTGTAACACAATACAACAATGGCTGACATAAAACACTAATTGGCAACTGAAGGCATTTACTGTGCAATCTACTGCATTAAGTGTTTCTAGTTGCTGTTTTTACACAGTCAACAATTTCAGAGGAAGTGTAGTTTATTTCTCACATGATAAAGCATTATACTGACCTTTTGTACATAAATTATAGCAGATTGGCATGGTGGATTGGTGGAAAGCAGTAGGACAAGATGCACGATTACTAGGTGGTATTATACCGGTAAGATTTTAGTGATAATAGATTACTATTTCCAGGTCGATTAGCCAGCCCTAATAAACATACAACTACATATACAGCTGTAAACAACAATATCTGAGGATTTGATGCTTGAGATTTTTAAATTTCTGTAAGCCAAGATATCATTACTTTGAGGAAATGATAGGGGCAGGGGGCATGTTGTAGAGAAGGGGTGTTAATTAGGATCAATATTAGAGGTGCAACGATTCACTTCGATGCATCGAAAATCCGGTTCACAAGGGCCGATTCGATTCCGATAACAACTCCACTAATTTCGATTCGATTCACAATCCCCCGCATGGGCCCTCAATTAAAACGGAAGTCCGTGTTTTAGACCCGCTCTTAATATTATAACGCTGTTTATAACGTAACGTACGATTGGTCAGTAATAATTAGGTCATCCAATCAATACGGGTGTTTCGTTTCCTTATCGGTAGGGTTATCAAAATGGCGTCTAACGATGACTCGCAGAAACCTGTGCTCAAAGATGCACCCCAAAGATAAATAGAAGTGTAAATATAACAAAATAAAGTGATAAACATGATGAATTAAGGTAGCATAAAATCAATCATGAATTGAATCGAATTAATCGAATCGAGGTGTCTGAAATCGAAATCGAATCGAATCGGTCGTTGGGTGAATCGTTGCAGCTCTAATCAATATGATATATCTTGCAAATAGGTATACAGTGTGTGCAATACATCTAACCAGTCAGTGTTCGACAATGCACTGAAAACCTGTGAGAGAGCAGTTGCTCAGAGAGGCACCATGGTCGAGAGGTTATAGCTACTCGGTTATGGTGCAGATTGTGGTTAAAATCCCTGCTTGGGTCAGCTGGGGAATGGAAAACTCTGTCAACTCTCAGCAGTAAATGAATAGCTTTTTGAACTGGGGAAGGATAAGGCAGCAAAAGGAGAGGGATGGGCTCAACCTTTCATATGCTGTTCCCAAGATCATACAGTGGGCCTCTAACCCCAAGAACCCCTAAGGCCAGTAGGCTTTGGGAAACCTTTACCATTTTTAGTTTCTCAGATTCTGAGCCCTTGTGTCATATTATTATATATTTTAGGCTTTCAATAGTTATATTAACTAAGAAAAGACATGAAATAAATACTGTGCTCTAAATTACTTAATTAGTGTAGTGTACATGTCTTAAATTTGTCCCATGTGTGTTTTAGTCTCTACTCTAACTTTTCAACCATGTGCTTCTATATGGCCTGACAGACAGCTCTTAGAAGACTGGTAAGGCTTAAGCCCCAGAAAAAATGATCAAAGAAGCCTCATCAGAGAGGAATAACCATAGGGTAACCAAGCTAGACAATGTGTAATGACTGGGAATAAATAACACTGCTAGCACAGGTCTCACTGTAGAAGCATGCTTTTATGGCGGTGAGTCTTTGTTGCAAGTTATGCAACAGTCTTTTTGGTTAGAACTTGAATGGGTGACAAGACAGGTTGGGGACCATCAAGTCACATCAACAGTCACTGTGTCAGAAGTGAGAGTGAGCACACGGGAGACTAATGCCCTGCCTTTGAGAGTGAAAGGGGAGCTATGAAGTGTGGCTGCGTATGTGTCACATTGACTGACTTGACACAGGGTACTCCAGGACATTTCAAGAAGAAGGAGGGAGTAGTGTGGTGTATGGGTATAATACAACTACTAGCGACTCACTGTAGAGGCATGCTTTAATAGCAAAGTGGTTGGGGTGGTTAACCCTTTGTCACAAGTTAAGCAAAGGTCTGCTTGACTAGTGCTTGGATGGGTGAACAGATAGGCTAGGCTACTCGAATCAATACACATTCTGTATCAAAGCCATCAGGCTGTAGATCCACACAGGTAATTTCTTCTTGGTAAGGCCGTCATGCCCACAGGCATACCAGAGAGTTACTTTGGCCAAAAGGCTCAAAAACAACAACAATTTACCATTTAAATGCAATGCGATGGGTGAGCGCAAAACTGACGTAACTACATTTTACAAAACTTTTCAGGAGAAGCAAAAAACTTTTTCTTGGGACACACAGGTCTTGTTTCAAATTGCCCTTCTGTTTACAGACTTCCATACAAATGCTAACAACTACAAGGAAGCCCTTTTTTTGATAGCTTTATAGATTTTTGTGTTTTGGTAACACTTTGAGTTACAACCTTTTTTTGGCATATTTTTCAGTATTCAAAAAAATAAAATCTTACCGCAAAACAGCGGTAAGTTGACTTACAACCTTTTTTGGTGTCATTTTTCAGTAATTGAAAAATAAAATTGTACTGCAAAACAGACATAACTGACTCATAAACTTTAACTGCATATTGATTATTTGTCTTAAAGTCAAATCTTACTGCAAAACAGCTAAAATGACTTATAACTGTTCTTCAAAACATACTTTGGAGGTATTTTTAGACCACAGCAATCTGAGTATATGTGTCCTACGTATGCATTTATATGTTCACTGAGATTTTTGTGTCATCGAAGTAAAACAGATAAAGCTGATACTATCTGTTTTAGCCATTTGCCCTTTTTGTTTTTCTGAGGTTGTTTGAATGTTTCTGTAAGTTTCTGTGTTGTTTTAATATATTTTTGGTCTGAAATATGGTGCAGCTCAGGTGTGTGGTGACAGCCTGAGTACATGTATAATGAAACACTTCTGAGAAGTACAAAGCATTTTTTTGCCATTCTGAAAGTTGAATCAATTCTCCAAGGAGGCTACTCATTAAATTAGCAATCCTAATGACTAAATATTCTTTACCAGAGCCCTAGAAAATGTCAAAACAGTCCTTATTGGATAATAGTTTGTGATATAATACTTGTTTCTTCTCAGACTACAGGTACATGTAGTGGGTATTTGTTAGACCAATTTCAGTTGTAAGTTTGTGGATTCGCGACCTATTAGAACCACCTCAAGTTATAACCAAAGCTATAAAATTATTTTTGTTCCCAGTCTACCAGTAATTTAATTTCCTGATGTTTTCTGTCAACCCTACACTCCCTGAACCTATTTTCAAACCGGTTTTGCTTTATTTTTAAACCTAGTGTATTATAAAATTTTCTCAAATACAAACTGTTTGTTTTAATGACTTAGTTTAAACTCTTTATAGTTTATTCTAATGTACATATAAAAAAGGATAACATTAAAATTTGTGACAGAATATCCTAACATATATATATATATGTATATATTGTTGCAAATGCCATGTCATTAAGAATATTGCTTCTCACTGGCTGATGCCTGTGTTTACTTTGCTGAAAGAGCCTGCTTTGAAAGTTAGGCTGCAGTGTAGTATGCTTTGAAAGGTGAAACTGTGGAAGGGGGAGGGGATAACTTTATTGAAACTTATTATTCAGAGAAGTGAATCTTGGGTTTAATGGTTGCAAACTGGTTTTTAAGACATGTCTGCAGAGTTTAAAATTAATTTTTGATCTCCCCAAATGACAATTCTAAGTACAGTTATTCCCTAATTTACGTTATTCCAGAAATTTGTATACCAAAAACAGTAGTCTGCCCATATGCAACCTGAAACCATTTTGTAAAATGTTCACATGATTCAAACCGTATCCATTTTTAACATCCTGAATTTAATTGTATGTTTAGTGAATAACTTTATGAGACATCATGTCAAAGGCTTGTGAAATTTAAGTCTAGGGTTATCCTAGAAATTTTGCTGCTTTGTTTCAAGTAGTATTAGCGTATTACCCATCTTCTCTTCAGTTCTTATTTTGCATCATAATAGTTAACATGGTTCCCAGTTACACAGTCATTAGTTTCTTCATATGCACTGTTTTCATTTGGTTTACATAATTAAAGTAATCTAAATTTTACATTTGTCTATATAGGACAGAGGGAACCCATGTAATACTATGCATGACAAATGACAAATGGGGCTGCTGTACCTGTTTTATGTTTTGTAACTATGCCCCCACTCCCAGCTTAACAACTGGGGAAACTGGAAAACAGACACCTTTGATTATTTTTATGCATTCTTTATCTTTCAAGACTTTCAGTGTGAATTTACTATCAGTAACTCTTCCCCCTTTAGGTGCCCCAGTAGCTCATTGGGTTAAGCACTGGCCTGCTAAACTAAGGGTTTGGTTTTGATTCCTGTTAGAGGTTGAAACCTTTTAATCTTTAAAGGAGTTACGTTACACTGCACATAATCTTTCATTATCATCCTTCTACTGGTTTGTTATGACTGAAATATTGTACAAAGGGAGTTAACCTGCAAGCATCTATCCATCCCTTCTTCTTCCCCATCTCACCGTCATGGAATGGCAGTTGAGAGTGCACTAGAGTTTAGTAAAATCAAAAGGTAAGGCTGATCATTGTTTATCATGGTTATTTATCCATGCCTAGAATTTAGCTGTGGTTAAAGTACAGCTAAGATCCATATCTTAAGGCTCATGGAGCAGTTGCTGATCCAGGCTGGGAAAGGCCCCTGATACAAAATCTTAACTATCAGGCTTTTTCAAACTCTTACTTTATCATTCTTGTTGTATTGTTAGTTTTGAAACTGATTTCTTTATCAGAAGCCATAGTGTCTTTTGGCAGCAAGTGATTTTGGAACTGAAGCATTTCACTGCATTTCCAAAATATTTACATTACAGCCTTGCTGTTTTATTGTTTCAAAATATTTGTCCCAGTCACTGTTGTGCCTAAGAGAGTTTGCCTATCTGAAGTCACTTATGACCTTTTCAAACTAAAACGTGGGGCCCAAATGACCCTCACAGACCGAGTCAGTCTGTTTGTATTTTATGCACTGAGTCTCTTTAAAATATCCAATGTTCCTGGAAAGGGGATTTCGGTGGCCTTAATGTTAGGCTGCTTCAGTTGATATGATAAGATGTCATATCTTGGTTTGTTATGTTACAAAAATGAATTTAAGTAAGTATGTAATAGCTTTATTTTACGAGGCCCTCAATTTGAAATTGAAACAGGATTCATTTCACAATGTTTCATGGTGTTTCCAAAATGTTACCCTAATTCTTATTATTTTATTGGTTTCAAAATAATTGTCCATGAGAGGCCATCGATACCTTGTTTTGTTCCTTAACAAAAGAAATTTTGAAACAGAAATAAATTTTGTTTCAAACCATTTCCCTGTGCTTCCAAAATAGTATTTCTTACCACTCAATTGTTTCAGAACATTTGCCATGTTTGATTCCCTCTGTTCATGGGCAGTATGTTGTTTCTTTACATAAACAAAAGTGATTCAGAAACAGAAACTGAGTTAGTTTCTAACCATTTTTATTGTTTCCAAAGTGCAGCTGTATATTCTTGTTTCATTGGATTTCAAAGTATCATACATTTTAAAAAGCTGTCAGAAAAACAAGAGTTCCAATAAAAAAAGTAGGAGTCAGGGACTTCAAAAAAGATGCCAAAGGATCCCTGCAGACCCTGTTTGTCCCAACTGATTTCCTATAGTGGAGCCATATACTTCAAAACCTAACAAAACTGATTTTGAAACAGAAACATGGTTTCCGTCAAACTATATCACTAGTATACTGTGTGACTTGGCAGACCTAAAATACTTTTGAAATAGGTGTAAAACTGCAGGTCAGCCATCCATCCATACTAGATATGAATTTTTATTGTTTCATTTGTTTCAAAATATTTGTCCTAGTTGAGTTCCTTTAGAGATGTTGTATCTTGTATGGTTACAGAAAGAAAGTACATCTATGGTTTGTTAATTTCACTGTGTTTCCAAAATCTAACTATATAAATGTATTCTCTTTCCAAAATATTAGTATGCACACATATTCTTGTTTCATTGGTTTCCAAACATTTGCCCAAGATGATTCATATACCCGGTAGATAGGTTGTACATGTACCTTGTTTTTGTTACAGAAATGAAATATTCCTTAACAGAGACAGGATGTGTTTCAATGTACACTGTGTTTCTAAAATGTTGCTATGTATTTTTAAATAAGTTAAAAAATATTTGCCCTAGTTGATTTCCATTTGAAAAGCTGTAACATTTGTAATTACATATACAAAGTGATTTTGAAACAAGAAACATGTTTTAGTTTCAAACCATTTCAATGTGTTTTCATTTATGTGTGTGTTTCAATCCTCGTAACTATGATTTCCGCTCCCCGACACAATGTTACCATGTAGATACAAAATGATTTTGAAACAAGAAAGACATTTAGTTTCAATCCATTTCACTGTGTTTCCCAAATGTTGCTGTGTATTCTTGTTGTTTTATTTAATTCTAAATAGTAGTATTGGTGAATTTCCTGCAAAGGATCTGTATCTTTGTTCAGTTTATAATAAAACAGGTATTTTAAAACAAAAGCAGCGTTGTTTTCAACCATTTCACTGTTTCTAAACTATGACTAACAGTATATTATGATCTGGTGTTTCAAAATATCTGCCCCAACTGATTTCTTTCATGTTTCATTATGTAAAGAAAGTGATTTTGAAATAGAAACACAGTTTGTTTCACTATGTTTCCAGTCTGTTACAATATATTGTTTTTGTGGTACTTGTTCCTTAATATTTGTCCCTAAAAAGAAATCAGTCACATGAGTTACAACCCTTTTGCAAACAGAATGGAATTAGCTGCTGACTGATTTTATCCCGCAAAACGGTTGTAAGTGGACTTGCGTCAGTTTTGCGGGAACTTGCTGACTGCTCTGAGTTAGCTACCTTTTATATTTTAGCAAAAAATGGGAAAAATAATAAGAATATGAGGTTAATTATTTTTCAGAAGATGTATCACCTACTTTCGATTAAAAAAGTGTGAAAAAGTCATTTTGTAAAAAATATGTAGTTACGTCAGTTTTGCGCTCAGCCATCGAATGGTGCAAAATGTGCTTAATAAGTAAGTAAGTAAGTAAAGACTTTACAGTGTTCTCCCCAGAAATTTCAGAAGGCATGTCGCTTTTAACACAAAAATCAGATTTTTACTTGCTGATCAATTTTTAAAATCCTTAATATAGCAATGCTTTGTCAAAATTAGCCTAAATTTACATTATAAATAATTTATTGATGATCCTTAATGCATTTAAAACAACTTTACTAGCTATGAAATGAAAATAACAGCATTTTCTTTTAATTTTCTTTGGAAATTAAGGCATGTTGCAAAGGTAATTTGAAGAGGAAAGCATGTTGCAAGCAACATGCCTTAATGGTCTGGGGAGATCACTGCTTTATTTATCGAGGGTTACAACATTTAGCGCATACATAAATACATGTAATAGCTAATCTTCCATGAGGCCCTCAATTAAATGATTTGGGTCTAAATACAATAGCTGCAGTCTAGAATCACATGGATCGAAATAAGAACCTAGGGGATTAGTTCACTAAAATTTCAGAGACAAATAGCGCTTTAGCACAGGGTTCGAAATTAACTTTTTTTCTCACTTGCTAAATTTAGCAAGTGCTCAATTTTTCTACTTGCTAAAACAGGAAGTCCACTTGCTTTTTCTCCGAATGCCATAATTTTATGTAATTATACCATTAAATGCCCTGTATTGTTAGTTTATGCAATTAGTAATGTATTCCAGCTGGGTGGGCTGTCTTTTTAGCTTTACAAAAAAATTGGGCATATGGCCCCCTAGCCAAGGCTATTTTCTAAGTTCAAATCTATGGGCCTGTAAAGTTGGGGAAGGACAGAAAAAAAGGAAAAAGGCTGGGATGAACACAGTAACTCATATTTACATAGTGGTTCTCATTCATTATACTCCCTTTTTCCCTATCTGACAGACAATATAAAGTATCTTACCAATGAGGCTTTAAAACCTTACAAGGGCCATGCCTACACACCCTACCAGGTTCTCTTCACAGCTACTAGTTTCATATTCAAAAGCAACTCTGAGCTCTTTCTCCCACTTCTGTGCAGTTTTTATAGGGACAGTTTGGGTTTTTGGGCCCATAGAGTCAGTCTTGGTGGGTTTATTTTCAGAAGGTTTTTCTTCCTGATCCCCCATTTTGCCCCTTTTCCAGTTCACAATTAAAATCTGTCCATGTTTATTGATTTGAGAACATGTGCTTTTTGATCAAACTGAAAACAGACGCTTGCAGATGCGAGTTGTCACAGACGCTTGACAAGGGGCACTGTATTGGGGAATCAATATAAGGCAAGCACCTGGGTGATCAAGACGAGTTAGCGACTGCGCATCTTGTTCTGCACATAAACAAAAACTTTACACTTCCGGATTAGTTCTTTGCACCGAGAAAACTACACTCGCAAAGAAAAGCAAGTGGTGGTTTCTTGGACTCGCAGTCTGTAAATTTTGGTCGCATTTTGCGAGTATGCGAGTCTAAATTCGAACCCTGCAGCAGTCAGCAATATTTGCACAAAGGTTAATAGGACCCTTGGCTTCCTCAGACGTAACTTGGCAGCATGTTCACAAGACGTTAAAGAGTCCGCATACAAGGGACTGGTGGGTTCAGTCTTGGAGTATGGTAGTTCAGTTGGGGACCCTCAAAGTATACTTCTTCAAGATGAACAACTTGAGAAGGTGCAGAAAAGGGCAGCTAGATTTCTAACGAGGAATTACACATATGAAACTGGGAGTATGACTGGCATTCTGGTGAAACTTAAGTGGGAATCCCTGAAAAAGATAACCTTTCCAAGATAGTAGACTCATAATGCTTTACAAAGGTCTGATGGGAGCCGCCAGTATACCCATAAATGACCTTGTTCCCCGAAGTAGGCGTACCAGGAATCATCCTTCCCAGGTATTTCAAAGCCCATTGGCTGGGACTGACATTTACAAGTCCAGTTTCTTCCCCCAGACTATTAGAGATTGGAGCGTGGTGGCTCAGAGGAGCGCGATGGCTCAGTGGTTAGTGCACTTGACTCTGAAGCCAGAGGTTGTGAGTTCAATCCTCACCCAGGGTGAAATCTTCCTATGTCCGAACACGTTTTTCTGGCATCATTTCCAGGGATGATGCTAACAAGTGTGCCATCCTTCAGATCGGGATGTGAACTGGAGGCCCCCTGTGCAGGGAGAGTCATCCCCTGTGCAGGTTAAAGATCCCTACTATAGCTACATGACTATATGTAGGCTTTCATCCTGCAACACCGGAGTGTACAAAAGTACACCTGCTCATAATACTCTGAAAAGATGGTGTAGCAGTAAATGTAAAGAAAGATAGAAAGAAAGAATTCCTTGGGAAATTCCATTATTTCTGCTGCTGAGTGTGCAGAGGATTCAGTTACTAAGTTTACTTCTCTTGTAAGGGCTAGGAACTAGCTACCCTGATTCACAGGTCCTGGTGAATGATTTTCCTTGCACGTATCACCACTAAACAATTCCGATTCTGAGCAGGTGCTTTTACCCCACCCACCTCCTGTGTCACTAATTAGTGAAATCTGGAGTCGAATATTTCCAACATGCGTGATAATGTCACATAATTCTTGGTACTAACACATTTGATAACAAGTTATCTTATGTGTGCAAATGAAAAAAGTCTCGTATCGTTTGATATTACCTAGTTAAACCCAAAAATACATATATAATGTGGTAAAATTGAATCTCTGTCGGCAAACGCTTGGGACTGTGATCAAGATCGCTGAGACGCTGCAGTGGGTAAAACACTGTACCGTACTATGTCAATATTCCAAACTACCCTCCTGATGAGAGTCACCATCTCTTTGGATGCATAACCATCTCTTTGGAAGGAAGGATGATTTATGATGTTACTTCTTTTTATCAGAATTTTAGTCACATCAGGACCGTGGGAGGGTGATAATGAAAGGCACTATGCAATGGAACCCAATTTACAGTTGGAAAGATTTCCGCCTCTGACCGGATCGGGCCTGGGTCCCCTAGATCAGCAGGCCAGAACTTACCCCACTAAGCCACCAGACTTAATATTGAAGGGGCTCCATGAATGCGTCCTCATCTTGTCATAGTGGAGGTAGGCAGCAATTCACCATCAGGTTCTCCATTATCAACACTGGCACCATCTATTATGGACACAGACTCTTAGTTGACACATGCAAACAAACAATTTCACAGGCTGAATGGACACATGCAGGTCAATATTTTATGATACTGACAAGCCAGCCAGTCAATATTATTTTCATCTTGATGTCATTTGCATTTCGTGAAGTATAAACATTACTTAGCATATCGGTTAATGTGTAAAGCATATCGGTTAATGCGTAAAAGTCATGTGATGAAACCATGTCATCCCAGTCCACCTGAAATGTCAGTTAAGTTGAATTTAAAAAATATCATCAAATAAAACATTTATTGACCTCTATTTCGTTAAATATGCAGCTCTATTGACCTGCAAACTTAACATATTGACCTCTGCTATGCTTTGGTCAATATGATGTTTGCAGGTGAATAAAACTGCATATTTATCTCAACAGAGGTCAATAACTGCTTACAGAGGCTTTTTACTACTCATGGGGCTATGAGGTAGAAAACATCATTGAAGATGGAAGTGCAATAATCATCTATGATCATTGACTGCCTTATCCCAGCATTGATTGGCATTAATGTGTTTGCTTTGCAGGTCGTTGCAATTTCAACCATCACTTAGAACATCAGATTTAGATATGACTCTACTAAATATTAGTACCAGTTCATATTTTACAGATCTTTTAATGAATTGTAGTGTCTGTTTGGTGTAACTTTTTGTAGAATGACAGCCAATTCTAATATTAAAATATGACTATAAAAATAATAAAATATGACTAAGAAATCTGCATAGGTCTGATCTGTGTCTAGACAGTCTCCTGTAATATGCCTGTCCAAATTTTTATGATAATTACATAGTGTTGGTTGACCGGCAGCTAGCATGTGTATTTATTATTAGTATAAACATTTTAATGATGTGCGGCTGAGACAAAGTCATAATGATAACAGCTTCTGTACACAGGCTGAGATAAGATTACTGATAAGCTCTCAAGTCACAAGCCAATGTCTGTAGAGTATTTTAAACCTTACCCGCACAGTTCATGTTATATTGATTATACTAGGAAGCTGTTAGCCCCATGAGTAGTTATAAGCCTCTGCTGCTTAGTAATGCATTAACACTTTTCTGATGGGAAATTTTATGTAATATAGGGTAAAGTCGGGTAAATTCGGACAGCGGGTAAATTCGGACAGTGACATTATTTCCTTCATATGTTAGTTGTTTGGCATTAAAACAAAATTAACTGGGCAAACAGTGAGAACCCTGATGAGACGGCTCATCTGGATTTTCACTGTTTGCCATGATATGTCCGAATTTACCCGCCTGTCCGAAGTTACCCGACTCTCTCCTACTGATGGGAATTTTACACTTGATATAGATCAGTAATGCAATATCGTGTTCTGAGAGGGAGTTGTATACTGAATATAGAGCATTAAAGCATAAATAGGGTCGGAGGTTATAAAACTTGAGTATAATTTCAAGCTCAAAATAAAGCACACTGATTGGCTGCTTCCAAGCATGTGCTCGGAAGCAGCCAATCAGTGTGCTTTATTTTGAGTTTGAGAATGTACTCAAGTTTTATAACCTCAGGGCCAGATTCTGATGGTGAGTTGTCCATTGGATGTAGACCAGTAAAGCAGTTACATATTCTGATGGGAGTTTTATGTTAAGATTTTGACCAGTGTTGCAATATACTCTGCTGGGAAGTTTTACGTTGGTTAGGGACCAGTCATATATTAACATGTTCTGATGGGGAGTTTTAGGGGAGTCATCCAATACAGAGTGGGATTTTATTTATAATTTGTGACTGTATATGTTTTTCATATTGAAAATATGACCACTGCTTGGCATATCTTATAATGCATATAACAAAGTATCCAAGATTTTTATCTGACCATTGTTCTTGATGCCCAGCGATAACAGAAGGCAAGGGAAAAGCTCCTGGCTAGGTTTGTAAAACTGGTTGCCATGGCTACTGGAGCCCTTCTATTTATTCCAAAACCACTTTGTATTATACCTTACTATGTTTGAATCGTAGTTTGTAAAAAATAACTCATTTTGGACTGAAACTGGCAAAAAAGCTAGGAAATTAGTTTAAAAATTCCAAAACTGCCAGTTTTTGTTGAAAAACTGTGATGACAGCTGCTCACATTTTCTTCAGCATAATATAAATGCACTTGATTTTTTTTTTTTTTAAAAGACTTCAAAAATTCTTGACTAATGACTTTAATAAGTTAATGATGCTTTTAACAATTGGGTCCTGAATTCTGAGAACTCAGCTGAACTGGTAAGAATAGAAATGAATAACAATTATCAATATGTGAAGTTTTATTTTATATGCAGCAAAAAATAAACAGAAAATCTGAAAAATAAATTTGTATTTAATAACTTATAACAGATATCTATAAACGTACACAAGAAAATGAAAATTTTCAAAAATACAGTAAACAGTATCACAGGTTATCTAATAATCTGGACGGAATCACATAGCTTGAGACAAGAGTAATTTGTGAATGATGATTCAGGAATAAGTTTTATTTCTCTATAACAGGAATTCCATGGAATTGCTGTCTTGCCTTCTGCAATATTAACTCTTTCAATACCAAAAAGCAGACGTCTGCAAAAATTAAAAAAACGTCTTGTCCAAGACTTTTTATATGAGAATTCAAAGACTAGAGGGCAAACAGTGTAGATCTAGATTAGGCGGCTCATTATGAGCCGCCTCATCAGGATCTACGCTGTTTGCAAATTTTGCTAATTGCGTCACTGGGGCTTAAAGAGTTAATACTGCTGGCTTGGGCAGAAAACAATACCTGTGTCTCACTTTCTGCTAGTTGCAGGTGAAACTAACATTTTTGTTGTGGTCTGTCATTAGAAATGGTTTGCAGAGTGGGTTCCGATGGACACCCACAACATGTTTGATGATGGAAAATGAGCCAAAAATATCAATGACTTATCAAAATTATCTGTCTCTGGAGGTTTGTAGGAACTAAGATAAAAGTTAGACAATAATTTGACAGAAAATGTCTTTTCCCATCAGATGATGGACTAATCCTTATTCTGGATTAGAATTCTCTCTCTTTGATTAAAAACTATTCTTTCCAGAGCTCTAGGTAGGGTTATCAGATAATCCTGAAAAAATCATAGTAGTTCTCCATATACATAGGTTATGGCCCTTCAGCAGAACTTGATGAGCCATAAGCTATATGTTTTAATGGGGAAACAAGAAAAATTGTCAAGAATCATCATTACAAGCCCCAAACCTGCCATTGACCACAGCTCTATCATTATTACAATTTATTTATTGCTCACATTTAATTGAAAATGCATTAACTTCAAACAGGTGTTTTCCTTAGAATTTGCTAACATTCTTACAATCCCGACTAATGCTTGTAACCTGGGGCGTAACTAGGGGCAATTTCATAATACGCACAACCATGTTTTATTCTCTACTTCTTGAATGGAAAGCTAGTATTTCAGCCACTTTGGTAATTGGTATTGAAATCTTGTCTAATTTACAAATATTCAGCATGCGAATATGCAGGTGCGTTTTGAAATTTTGTCAATTTTGTCAAATTTCAATACGCACTTGCGTATTTGCCGTATAGGTAGCTACGCCCCTGGTAACCCACACAGAACATGCAAGCGTGTGAATGCCATATTTCTTTGGTAATAAGACTGGCGTTTTTCCCTTCCAAAACAATCTCAAAGACCTAGATCCATCTTCTAAGATGGATCTAGGTACATGTATTTGGGATTTTCCCAAATAATCCAAAGATCTAGATCTGTCTTCTAAGACAGATCTAGATATCTGAGACTGTTCTGGAAGAGAAAAGTTCATTTCATAGCTGAAATACACAAGACAAATTTACATGTCTGCAGTAATTTTGGAAGGGTAAACCTCATCTTATAACCAAATAAATATAATACATATGAGCCGCGACGCGAGAAAACCAACAATGTGGTTGTGCGCCCAGCGCAGACTCAGATCAGCCTGGACATCCGCTAAGTTTGACAATACTCTTCATTAAGTTCTCAAAGGGTTGCTAAGTGTCTAAGCTACCTCCATGCGGACAGCGAAGATTCTGATCAGACTGGGCGGATGCCCAGGCTGATCTGAGTCTGCGGTGGGCGCACAACCACATTGTTGGTTTTGTCGTGTCGCGGCTCATATAGAGTGCTGATATACTATTACACTAAAATGGCAAATCTAACTATTACAATTTTAACAAAATTCTAAGTCTCATAATTAATTGCTTCAAGTTGAATGTAACCACCATTACTATAATGCTATATTTTCACATTATTCAATATTTTAACTGATTTGTTTAGTCTAACAACTATAACAAGTCTAAAACAACTGAAACATTTCTTAATGGGTCAAACAATGTAGTATTTCATAAGGCACATATGAACAGCTGATACCTAGACCAACATTCCTACATAATTCCTACGTAATGTGAAGTTGTGTGCTATCTGGACTCAAGATTTTATCACAATGCCGCTCCTTTCAAATGAGTCTGATGATCAGGAAAATCTCCCACTTTCAGACCATTAAAGAAAGTAATATACCATATTAGTCTTATTAAATACCCCAGGGGTGATGCATTTTAGGAAAGGGTAAAGAGAAGCTAATCAGCCACTGCCAAAATGTACTTAAGGACAAAATTCTGTCCTTAAGTACACTTCCAATAAACAGCATGAAGGTGACTGGATATACTTTCAGATGAAGAAAATCAGCCACTGCCAAAATGTACTTTAGGACAAAGTTCTGTCCTTAAGTACACTTCCAATAAACAGCATGAAGGTGAATGGATATACTTTGAGATGAAGTAAATCAGCCACTGTCAAAATGTACTTAAGGACTAAAGTTCTACAAGGATGTTAATGTAACATCCTTGCAGAACTTTTGTCCTTAAGTATACTTCTAATAAACAGCATAAAGGTAAATTGATATACTTTCAGATGAAGTAATCCCACCATTTTACTTTTTGCCTCCCTTCTCAATAGGGGTCAGCTCCTAAGGGGAAGAATTTGCTCCCCTAAGAGAAAATTCTGTCCTAAAAGAGTGGACCCCATTTGGAACACCTCTGTTTTCTTTCAGGGATGCAAACAGGAATTCATTTTGTTCCCCTTTATAAAACTGATAGAAAAAGCGGAGGTTGGCTTGTCAATATAACCTTACTTTTGGAAAATATGGTTACAATTCTGATGATTCAAATGATATTATGAACCTTTAATGACATATAAGCCTGCTGACATACAACATTATGTATCAGTTTTCATTCTGTTCCTGATTTCCCTAGATTTCAAATCTCCAATTTCAAATAATGGAAAAATTCCATGCTTGTGTCTCGCCTGTTTGTGCCCTGTCACAGGTACAGCTAGGAAAATAAAAATCCTTGACAGAATTATATACCACTGACAGGACACTTAGACTAACAGTTTCTAAGGTGGACAAGTTGACCACAAAATAAGCCCAGATGTCACCATATTAAGGGTGAATACTGCACAATACGTATAGACAAACGAGGGCCCAGTTGTTCAAAGCACTGTTAGCCTAACAAGCTTGTTAAGAGGTCAACTCGTTAAACTTTTTACAACTTTATAGCCAAATACACTGATATTTTTTGTTGAAAATATGTTAGAAGCTTTTGCAAAAGCTTCTCACATTTTTTCAACAAAAAATATTGGCGTATTTGAACTATTAACATTTGAAATTTTAACATCTCGTTTAATGATGATGTTGTTAGTTTCTGTTGGTCCCACAATGGACAAACTTGGTGCGAGGAGCATCTCCTGGTACAATTACTATGGCTACCGTCCGCTAAGCGTGCCGGAGAACAACGTTATGAGATCAAACAACAACATGTTTGGTCCAATCAAATCTATCAGTCTGATTTAAATTTGTTGATCGGGTGGTGCCTACTTTTCAATGAATATCTTCAAAATTCTATTGAAGGCCTCTTACTTTTTCCAAAAAAAATGACTCCTAGTTTTAGAATGAATGTTAAAATTATTTATAGATGCTCAACCCTTCCTAATTTTAGAATCTTCGTATTAAAGCATCAAAGTTGCATGCTATCTACTTGTTTCCTTTGTTTTTTTTCAGTAAATGACTGTCAACAAAAAACAGACTCAACTATAACCAAACTGTTCTTATACTAGTATACAGTGACTAAACTGAAACAAATATTGTTGGAATCATGTCTCTAATATTGGTATATTTGACCACATTTTTGTGCGCCCTAGATTGAAGTCTCCGTCTCCAACTGTGTCGACTTGTTTCCTGTATTCTACAAGGGCATGCATTGTCAATGGTTCCCAGCTGCTTGTGTAGCTCCGCAATAATTCAGTTCTAGTTGGCAGGGGAGCCGAGTAGCATGAACCTGTAATGGAAAACAAAATTGGTAATTTATTTTACAGTCTGTTTTCATATTACCTTGCTTACATAAGTATTTCCTTCATAATTCCTGAACATACAATGCAGACCCTAGTCAGAATGCTCCTAAGGAGCAGTCTGATCAGGATTTGCACTGTTGCCACCATTTTTAAAACTATAACTGAGTCTCATTATCTGAAATGCTGATATCTCTAAGTACCCGTTTATATCAAAGAATATAATTTGAACACACTATTTTCCTTCACATTTCAACTCCAGTAATCTCAAACTTCTTATATCTCAAAGTAAATTTTTTGGGACCAGAAAATTTACTTTAAGATATCAGTAGTTTGAGATGAACTTCAACTTTGAGATATCGGGAGCTGACTGTATTCCCTGATAGGACAAACAGCCTTGTCTAACTAAGAAGGTGGAAGTGTTTATTACAAACATGTATGCCACTGAAAGCTGTGTTTCTCATGACATATACTATCACAACAAGCCTGTACTAGTAGTACTTACAGAGCTAAACCATAAAACTGAACAAGGGCTTCACAAGCGGCGCATAATATGCCCGTTTTAATGTCATAAAGGAGTTACAGAATGAACAAGACTGTTTACAAAAGGATAGACAGGCAGACAAACAGGGAAAACCACTCTATAATTAATGACGGCAACATTATTTAAATATTTAACACATCAAATACTATAAGTATACCAAAAATCAGCTTCCAGGGGGAAGTGGCTCCTAAGTTGAGTAATGCCAAAGTCAAACAAGGGTGTTAATTCATAAACTAAATATACTAGCTATACCATTCTTGGTTCTAATACATTCCCTTGACAATGTCCATCAAGTTGTGTTAAAATATTCTAAATGTTTAATTTAAGGAAATTTATGCAAGGGCAGATAATTCAGTAAGTAAGCCAGAGTTGTGGTTCTTGCTCAGGATATATTTACCCATTATTGTACACATTCCTACAAAGTTTCATTCTAATATTTCTAAATGTAAAGGAGATATGGGGTGAATGGAAAATCCTAAAAATTCTGTTCAAAGGGAGTTTACTCCAAAATTAAGAAAGGGGGAGCAACCATTCTTATATGTGACATATCATCTTATAATCATGCACATTGCTTTAAAGTTTCATCATGATATTCCAAACAGTTACCGAGTTAAGGGATGCACAAAATAAGTATACACAAAAATAGTCTAAAAGAACTAGTAAAAGGGATGTAACTCTGAAATGAAGAAAGGGAGAGCAACCATTGTTGTGGGCGACACATCGTTGGGACTTCATACACATTGCTATGAAGTTTTATGAAGATATCCCAAACAGTTATCTAGTTATGGTGCGCACAAGACCTGCAGGGTAAAAAAAACAATCAAAGGGGCATAACTTGAAAACTAAGGAAGGGGGAGCAACCATTCTTACATGTGACACGTTCCCCCTACCTAATACATATGCCTATAAAATTTCATGAAGATATCCCAAATGGTTACTGAGTTATGGCACGCACAAGGATGTTTACGGACAGACTATTCAAAGGGAGGTTACTCCAAAATTAAGAAAGGGGGAGCAACCATTCGTATATGAGACACATCATCTTATAATCATGCACATTCCTGTAAAGTTTCATCATGATATTCCAAACAGTTGCTGAGTTAAGGGATGCACAAGATAAGTATACACAAAAATAGTCTAATAGAACTAGTAAAAGGGATGTAACTCTGAAACAAAGAAAGGGAGAGCAACCATTGTTGTTCACAACACATCGTTGGGATTTCATACACATTGCTATGAAGTTTTATGAAGATATCCCAAACAGTTATCTAGATATGGCGCGTACAAGACCTGCAGGGTTAAAAAAACAATCAAAGGGGCATAACTTGAAAACTAAGGAAGGGGGAGCAACCATTCTTACACGCGACACGTTCCCCCCTACCTAATACATATGCCTATAAAATTTCATGAAGATATCCCAAATGGTTACTGATTTATGGTGCATACAAGAATGTTTACGGAGGGACGGACGGACAGCGCCACGACAATACGTCAGTTTTTTCTGTCTCGCTTCTGTTAATTGCAGGCAAGACAAAACTGTCACTGATCTCAGAAAGAATGTTAGTAGGTAAAAGACTCTTATTCCTGTGTAAAACAGTGGCCAATTTAACTTTTTGCAGTCAAATATCTTTTCAAACAAAACAATCCAAAACAAAATCTTTAAATCTACCATTAGTAACATTTATAATTTGGACTGAGTTTTTGTGGTAAAATCAACTTTGTACCTGATTTTCTGTCTGGTGTAGCAGAAACCATGCCCATGCCCATGGATGAGTATGCCTTTGGCCTGTCGCCTTGGTAAGGCCGTGGTATATCTTTATTTTCACGCTCATCCTTAAACTTTTCAGCAAATTCTCCTTTGACTGTAGTGTCTTTCTCTGACAAGAAAACATATTTGGGCTTGTCTCTGCTGCGCTTCTTGCGTGACAAAATCAGGATCAGATCATCATCAAATGACTGCGTGGTTTGTTGCCTTGGTGACCCCTCTTCTTCCTCCTGTATTGTGTTTTCCCGTGCTTGTAAGCCTGGCCGAATCCATTTAGAATATTCTGGTTGAGTACTGACCTGTAATAGAAATAGAAGATCTTACACAAGTGGTCATTTAATATGAAATTTATGAAACAAGCCTTCTGTGAGTTTCAAAAATTTCATATGAAATTACCATGAGTGTAAGATTCTGTTTATCATTATGACCCTTTAAAATGGGGTTTTATAGCCTTCAAAATGACCATTATGTCAATAAGAAAATGCATTGGCCAATGACGTTACTGCATATATGTGCCAAAATAATATTACATGTGTGGTCATACAATTTTTATGACACATTATCCAATGAATAACAGCAACAGCCTATGATTATATTTCTGTTTAAATTCTATGTCATTTAAATTAACTTAATCAGATATAGAGAGGTTTGTGGATAATTCTGAGATAATACTCGTACCTTATTCATTTGGTAATGAGAGGGGGGTTTACCACCTGCAGAATGATCCCAAATATCTATATTAGTCTTCTGTGATAGATTTACCTGCCAAAACAATCCAAAATATCTAGATTCTAAATTTTTCGAGTTGTCTTGGAGGGGAAAAAATGTGTTTAAAACCAATAAATAGGTATTCTTCCACAAAAACATAGGCTGTGATATGCCTTGATATGACAATTCCAATGATGGTCACAACCTATATCTTCATGACTGAGCAGAAATTATCTCAAAACTAGAACTGTCGGACAAGCCGACTATACCCCCGCTTAACAGCTTTAGTAAAATGGTTTTATTTTCATTACATGGAACAGAGAGAGAGAGAACTCACTGTCAATATGTATAGCCAATATCAAATGTTCTACTAATATTTCTATGAAATACAGAATAAATATTTCATATGGACAGAAAAACAAGCCCCTGTCAACTCATACACGAAATATGAACCATCTACCTTCAACAGTTGCTGAGAAATCTTAAACGAAAAATTATAGTACTTAATCCATTGACAGAATGCATGGAGAGAAAAAAAAGTGAACAAATACAGGGAAGAACAAACTGGAGAAAGCCGGTTTGCTATCTCACAGTACAACTTGTCCTTGTCAGTCTGTATACCAAATATGAACTTTCTATCATACATGGTTGAGAAGATATCTTTGACCAAAAAATTGGAGTGAAAGAAAAAGGAACAAATACAGGGAAAAACAAGCAGGAGAAGGCTTGTTCTCAATCCCATGATACAACTTGTCTTTGTCAATCTGTATACCAAATATGAACTTTATATCTTAAATGGTTGTGGAGATATCTTTGACTAAAAAGTGTTACGGAATTACGGAACGACGGACGGACGAACAGACGAACAGATGTAAACCAGTATACCCCCCACTTTTTCAAAACACATCATTACCAACATGTATACCAAATCTGACCATTCTAGCTTGCATGATTGTTGAGAAATCTTTGATAAAAAATTTCATTATTCAAAGTATGGAAAGAAAGAAAATTGGACAAATACAGGGAACAACAAGCAGGAGAAGGCTGGTTTGCAATCTCAGGATACAACATATCATCATCAACCTGTATACCAAATCTGAAGATTTTAGCTTGCAAGATTGTGGAGAAATCTTTGACGAAAAATTTCATTATTCAAAGTATGGAAAGAAAGAAAATCAAACAAATAAAGGGAAGAATAAGCCGGAGAAGGCTGGTTTGCAATCCCACGATACAACACATCATTACCAACATGTAAACCAAATATGACCATTCTAGCTTGCATGGTTGTGGAGAAATCTTTGACGAAAAATTTCATCATTCAAATTATGGAAAGAAAGAAAATCAGACAAATAAAGGGAAGAATTAGCCGGAGAAGGCTGGTTTACAATCCCACGATACAACACATCATCACCAACATGTATACCAAATATGACCATTCTAGCTTGCATGGTTGTGGAGAAATCTTTGACGAAAAATTTCATTATTCAAAGTATGGAAAGAAAGAAAATCGGACAAATAAAGGAACGAATAAGCCATAGAAGGCTGGTTTGCAATCCCACGATACAACACATCATCACCAACATGTATACCAAATATGACCATTCTAGCTTGCATGGTTGTGGAGAAATCTTTGACGAAAAATTTCATTATTCAAAGTATGGAATGAAAATAATAGGATGAATAAAGGGACGAATAAGCCGGAGAATTCTGGTTTGCAATCCCACGATACAACACATCATTACCAACACGTATACCAAATATGATCATTCTAGCTTGCATGGTTGTGGAGAAATCTTTGACGAAAAATTAAAAGGGGATGGACGGAAGGAGGGACGGACGGACGGAGGGACGGACGGACGGACAGATGTAAACCAGTATACCCCCCACTTTTTCAAAGCGGGGGTGTAAATATGAGCATTCTAGCTTGCATGGTTATGGAGAAATCTTTGACGAAAAATTTCATTATTCAAAGTATGGAAAGAAAGAAAATTGGACAAATAAAGGGAAGAATAAGCCGGAGAAGGCTGGTTTGCAATCCCACGATACAACACATCATTACCAACATGTATACCAAATATGATCATTCTAGCTTGCATGGTTGTGGAGAAATCTTTGACGAAAAATTAAAAGGGGACGGAAGGACGGACGGAGGGACGGACGGAAGGACGGACGGACAGATGTAAACCAGTATATCCCCCACTTTTTCAAAGCGGGGGTATAACTATCACTAAAGCCTACCAGCTCTTTTGATGTTTACCAAATTTCTTATTTCAAATAAATTAAGGTGAAACAGATTTAAAACAAGGGCTTCGCAAGCGGCGCATAATACGCCCGTTTAAATGTCATAAAGCAGTAACAGAATGAACTAGATTGCTTACACAAAGTGGAATAAGGGAGATAACCTAATTATACTAGATATAACTTTTTTGGTTCTAGTATATTCCCTTGAAATCATTTTTTTATAATATACATACCATTTAAGGAGTTACATGTAAGAGTAAACAGGAAATTTATGCAAGGGCAGATAATTCAGTAAGTAAGCCAGAGTTGTGATTCTTGTTCAGGATACACTGCCCCATTATTATACACATTCCTACAAAGCTTCATTCTAATATTTCAAAAGGTTCAGGAGATATGGAGTGAATGAGAAACACCTGAAAATACTAATCAAATGGAGGCTACTCCAAAATTAAGAAAGAGGGAGCAACCATTCTTATATATGACACATTGTCTTGTGATCATGCACATAGCTATAAAGTTTCATCATGATATTCCAAACGGTTATCAAGTTATGGCATGCACAAGATCAGTATACACAAAAATAGGCTCAAAGTACTAATGAAATGGACGTAACTCTAAAACGAAGAAAGGGAGAGCAGCCATTCTTGTATGCGACACATCGTTAGGACTTCATACACATAGCTATGAAGTTTTATAAAGATATCCCAAACGGTTATCTAGTTATGGCGCGCACAAGACTTGCAGGGAGAAAATTGATCAAAGGGGCATAACTTCAAAACTAAGAAAGGGGGAGCAACCATTCTTGTACGTGACACGTTCCCCCAACCTAATACATATGCCTATAAAATTTCATGAAGATATCCCAAATGGTTACTGAGTTATGGCGCGCACAAGAATGTTTACGGACAAACGGACGGACAGACAGACGGACGGACGGACGGAAGGACGGACAGCGCCATGACATAATACGTCCGTTTTTTCAAAACGGGCGTATAAAAAGTCACTGACTTACTTCTGTATCCCTTTCAAATATCTGGTATATATATTTGTGTATGTAAATTGTCTTTGTAAATTCATGATTATGTATCAGTATGTTGAATAAAATATTGTTTACATTAAATTAAGGTGAATACATATTTTTCAGGGGAAGCAACTCTGACATTTTCATTTTGTCCCACTTTTCATTGGAGTAAACTCTTAAAGGAAATAATTTGCTCCCTTAGAACAAATTTGGAAATAATGTGTACTTTAAGAGCTGATCCAATTTTTGGATGGGTACTTTATCAAGGGAAGCAAACAGGAAGTCATAAAAGTTGTTTTCCTTTCCTTAAAATGGTTAAAAAACAAGGAGTATCCATTCATTTTACAATGCACTTCTAGCTTCCATAGGAATTCATCTCTTCACAATTTAAGGCTAATGTGTCCCACTAATTCATGATAATTACGATTAATTACAGTGAATTGGTACATCTCCATTCTTTCCTGCCATTTCTACAAAGGACAACAACCACTGTGACTTTGTATATGCTTCCCTGATGACAAAGCCCTTCTAAAACAGCACCTACTCTGAAAGGAAAGATTTTGCTTCTAAGGTAGCAAATTATTTCCTCTGAGTGAACCCCTATTGAGGCAGAAGGCAAAACGGCAAAAATCAAAATAGCAGGGTTGATTCCCTGAAAAATGTACCCATACCCTTTAAACAACTTACAGATTCATCGTCTTGCCAGGACGGCAGATACTTGTTGATCGACTCTGCTTTTGGATCATGGAATTCTGGGAGAGGGTTGTTGAAAGTTATAACTTCTGTTCGATCCTGATTTGAGACTGATGCCCTGTACATGAGGTCTGACTTGTGTCGCATCTTGCGGATTCTTTGCAACTGTCTGTTGTCTAGAAGTTTGTCCATCTCTGGAAGCTGTCATATATAAAAGGTAACACAGTTTTTAGGACAGTATAAAAGGACCAATAAATCTATCTATGCCCATAAGCTAATCTTTTAGAGATGGTAACAGAGCTTCAGATAATGTGTGTTTAAGAATAATTCTGTTAAAATGTTTCCTACTTCTGAGAAACAAAATCATATGTTGTGACCCTGCCTTAGAACTGTCCCGCTGAGACAGTTTTAATGACAGGTCACAAGATCTGTTTTACTGGAAAAATATGGAAAATTATCCTTGTTATCCCTTCTCATCTGGAGTGATGACTAAGATGTTTTCTCACTGATTAATAGCCATGAAAATAACAACAGCTGTCTTCGCTGACACTGCTTAACAGCCCTAATGACAAATGCAAAAGCTGTTATCATTGCTACTACTTTACAACAAATTCACCAATTTGTAACCTATTTCTATGAATTATAAATTAGCCATGACAATAAGGTCCAATTTTATGCTGTCACTTTAAAATCTCGATTAATCTTTGAACAAGATCTGTTTTGCACTGTGGTCTGTGGGATAATTGTGGTTTAAACCACAAATGTGGATTTAAATGCAGCGTAATGTTATTATTGTCATCATGTGCTGTATATTGCTTTGAAGCTACCAATATAAATACGATATGTGACATTTGTCTTCATTTACGAACAAGATGATAAAACATGAGCTTTAGTAAGTGGATTATCAACTGAGCAGACAGACAAACCATAGTACAAGTATTTGATACCACCATCATCAGTGTAGACCTAGCACATTACGAAATATTTAATCCTCAAGTTTTGCATTTCCTAACAAGGGTGGTATAAGTTCATAGATACTGCTTACTAGCGTTGACAATAAATGCAATGTACACTGTCATCCCTTGATATAGCTAAATGACACTGACACAGAGTAACAGCTAAATAGCTAAATGCAATGTACACTGTCATCCCTTGATATAGCTAAATGACACTGACACAGAGTAACAGCTAAATAGCTAAATGCAATGTACACTGTCGTCCCTTGATATAGCTAAATGACACTGACACAGAGTAACAGCTAAATAGCTAAATGCAATGTACACTGTCATCCCTTGATATAGCTAAATGACACTGACACAGAGTAACAGCTAAATAGCTAAATGCAATGTACACTGTCATCCCTTGATATAGCTAAATGACACTGACACAGAGTAACAGCTAAATAGCTAAATGCAATGTACACTGTCGTCCCTTGATATAGCTAAATGACACTGACACAGAGTAACAGCTAAATAGCTAAATGCAATGTACACTGTCATCCCTTGATATAGCTAAATGACACTGACACAGAGTAACAGCTAAATAGCTAAATGCAATGTACACTGTCATCCCTTGATATAGCTAAATGACACTGACACAGAGTAACAGCTAAATAGCTAAATGCAATGTACACTGTCATCCCTTGATATAGCTAAATGACACTGACACAGAGTAACAGCTAAATAGCTTCCTCATGATAAATGCTGTAACACTGCTAGCTACAACTATATATACTAGCAGCTATTTTCAATGATATGTCAGTACTGTTACAACTGATATGTCAGTCCTGTTATCCTAGACACTGCTATGAATGCAGCAATACTGCTGCATTTATAGCAGTGTCTATGGTAACAGTGCTAACACTATACAATCAGCAATGCTGTCATCCTAGATACATCAATTTACAACTGATATGTCAGTTTAGTTACAACTGAAACTGAAACACTGCTGCATTTATAGCAGTCTCTATGGTGACAGTACTGACACTGCTATACATCCAACAATACTGTCATCCTAGGTACCACTATAAGCCCTTGATATTGAATGCTTTACATGTATTTTGTTATTTAAAGCACCAGCTATATAGCCTACATTAGTCCTGAAATAAATGCATTCCTAAGCAAGCAGTTTAAACCAGAATCAGACTCTCTTTCGGAGAAGAGCATTGTGATTATGGTCAATACTGTTTGGCATTAAGGTGAATGGATACACTTCCATGGACAGTAGCTCTTCATTTCCATTTTTTGTCTCCCTTCTAAATGGGGTCAACTCTCAACCAAAGGCAATTGCTCTCTCAGAAGCAAATTCTAGCCTGTAACCTTATTGCACTCAAAATGGCCCAAACTCCATAGAGTTTTGGCCATTCTGAGTGCAATGGGGTTAAGAGTAAACACCATTTCGGAAGAGCTACATCCTGAGTGATGTAAACAGGAAGTCACCAAAGATGTGTCCTTGAAAACATGGTGTGTCGGGCCACGTAGCGCAATCGGTAGGACACCTGACTCATAAGTCAGAGGTCCTGGGTTTGATACCTGATCTGGCCACATACTTTCGTTTCTCCTTCCGCTGATTCAAACAGGGCAGTTGTCAGTTACTGGCGGAAGTATGTGCACTTAGAACTGGTTAACCGCTTAGGAGGTCTAAGCCTGCCCAGGAATAGTGTGGTTAGGTTAACTGACCGTCCTGACATGCTCATAATTCTTTACCGTGGACGTAAAACAAATCAATCAATCAACCAATGAAAACATGGCAGTGCACCCATTCACCTTAAGATAAGTTTTACGGAGCATGCCCCAAACATGTGCATTAATCTGAAATACAAAAATGGAGTATTACTGAAATTAGTGTCGGAATGTGTTAGCTATGGAAAGAAATACAAAGGCGGAAAATTAGTAATAATCATGATAATAGCTCCCACCACCTAATAATTCATACATTCATGCTAGCATAACCACCCATGCATCCTCAAATATTTTATTAGCAGCTAGTCTGTGGACAAACGTATCTGCCACTCTGTGAAGTTTTCATTCTATATGATAAGCCAATACATATTTGTACATATTTTCATAAGTCATACAATTCATTTGAAGAAAATCCAACAGCAGCAGTATAATAGACTTGCTTTCCGTATAATAAAGAGCTCTATCAATGTCCAAGTTGTGGACAGAAATATCTTTCCTTAGATCTATATAATTCAAGAGATAATAAGGTCAGCATTACTGCGAATAAAGATTTTTCTATTCCTTGTTCTTTTTCTTGCATATATTTGTCCTAACAAGAAGTTTATTTAATGCTACAGAAGACACTTTATACATCATTTTCTTTGTTTTCTATGTTTATTAATTCATTATATTGTTTTCAAAAGTAGAGCAGGAGAAAGCAGATGGTAAATTACGTCAGGCAATATTATTTGTCTTTCTCTAGGGGGCTTTTAAGATCAAAATTGAAACCAGAGGACCATTGGTCCTGTAGCTCACCTGAGTCCATTCATCCTTAGCACTCAAGAGTAAGAAACACTGAAGTAGGTTGTTCAATTCGGCCTAATTTCAACTTTGACTGAGTTGTTATGCTTGTCCTAGTAAATATTAGCAAGTTTGATGAAGTTACAATAAAAAAACTAGAAAATTGTGTCTGTAAGACACTAATGATGCCCCCGTGCAGCGCCTGTCACAGGACATGTGTACATCCCTAAAGGACCTTTCAAGCACAAATGCTATTTACAAAGAATCCACTGAAAACATTTCACAAACTTTATACCCTACAGTGCAAAATGCAGCCCAAAATGACTAAGTTTAAAAGGCCATAATTCCTTCAGAATTATTTTTTTCCTATCATAACCAACATGCACATCTTCACTATGTCCACAACAAGTCTCTAATGTCTGAAAAACAGCCAATGAAAATTGTGGGAGGAGTTGATAACACAAAGTACTTACCCTACAATGCAAACATATGCCTAAAATGACTAAGTTCATAAGGCTATAATTCTGTCAAAATTAATTCTAGCTCCAACAACTAGAGATGGCAGTAAGCATGGCTTACTAAATACCCCCCGCATTTGACAGTTAAGCATGGACCTTCATCATCTAAGTTTTACAAAGCTATACAAAGCATACATGTTATGACAACTACAAACAAATATAGCTCATCCTATAATCCTATCAAGGTAACTGAACATGTCTACTTTTATCTAATATTGGCTCTCGTGAGCAAAGCTGGAAAAACCTTGTAGAAAAAAATCAAGAAAATCGGTCAAGCAGTCTAGAAGGAGTACTGATAACAAACTTTTATTACAAAAATTACAAAGGGGAATAACTCAGCAGGCAAACACTTCTGGGAAGAAATGGAAAACACGGGTCAACTTTTTTCGAACCAAATTTGAATACAATCAAAGCAAAAATGACTAAATCCCCCCCCCCCCCCCCCCCCCCACAAAAAAAAATTTAGATAAAAAATATCAAAAAAGGGGCATTACTCCAGAAAGAGGGGTCAGATGGGTCAGATTTCAAAGTGGAAACCTTAACGCACATCTTCAAACCAACATGTGTTCACATACTTAATTTCAAGAAAATCGGTCAAGCGGTCTAGGAGGAGTTGCGATAACAAACTTTTTTACGAAAAATATAAAGGGGCATAACTCAGCAGGAAAACACTTTCAGGAAAAAGTGGAAAACAAGTGTCAACTATTTTCTTATGATGCATCAATGAACCAAATTTGAATAAAATCAAAGCAAAAATGACTAAAAAACCCCAAATAAGGGCCAAAAATATCAAAAAGGGGCATAACTCAAGAAATAGGGGTCAGATTTCAAAATGGAAACCTTAATGCACATCTTCATACCAATATGTGTTCACATATTTAATTTCAAGAAAATCGGTCAAGCGGTCTAGGAGGAGTTGCGATAAACTTTTTTTTACGAAAAAATATAAAGGGGCATAACTCAGCAGGAAAACACTTTCAGGAAAAACTGGAAAACATGTGTCAACTATTTTCTTATGATGCATCAATGAACCAAATTTGAATAAAACCAAAGCAAAAACGACTAAAACCCCCCAAAATTAGGGCCAAAAATATCAAAAAGGGGCATAACTCAAGAAATAGGGGTCAGATTTCAAAATGGAAACCTTAATGCATATCTTCATACCAATATGTGTTTACATACTTAATTTCAAGAAAATCGGTCAAGCGGTCTGGGAGGAGTTGCGATAACAAACTTTTTTTACGAAAAATATAAAGGGGCATAACTCAGCAGGAAAACACTTCCGGGAAAAACTGGAAAATATGTGTAAACTATTTTCTTATGATGCATCAATGAACCAAATTTGAATAAAATCAAAGCAAAAACGACTAAAACCCCCAAAATTAGGGCCAAAAATATCAGAAAGGGGCATAACTCAAAAAATAGGGGTTGGATTTCAAAATGGAAACCTTAATGCACATCTTCATACCAATATGTGTTCACATACTTAATTTCAAGAAAATCGGTCAAGCAGTCTAGGAGGAGTTGCGATCACAATCACAAACTTTTTTTTACGAAAAATATAAAGGGGCATAACTCAGCAGGAAAACACTTCCGGGAAAAACTGAAAAATACGTATCAACTCTTTTCACATGCTGCATCCATGGACAAAATTTGAAACAAATCGGAGCAAATGTTGCGGACGGACGAACGGATGGACGGACGGACGGACAGACAGACGGACGGAAGGACAACGTGAAAACAGTATACCCCCCTCAAACAAGTTTGCGGGGGGTATAAAAACCCACATGCACATCTCCAATATGTCCATAGTGTGTATGCAAAGTTTGGAAAAGATCGATTGAAAACTAAGGGAGAAGTTGATTACACAAACTCCTCACCCTACAAATGTAAAAATTTGCCTAAAATGACTAAGTTCAAAAGGCCATAATTCTGTCAAAATCAATTCTAGTTCCAACAAAAACCCACATGCACATCTTCAATATGTCCACAACATGTATGCAAGGTTTGAAAAAGATCCATTGAAAACTGTGGGAGGAGTTGATTACACAAACTACATACCCTACAATGCAAAAATTTGCCTAAAATGACTAAGTTCAAAAGGCCGTAATTCTGTCAAAATTAATTCTAGCTCCAACAAAAACCCACATGCACATCTTCAATATGTCCACAACATGTATGCAAGGTTTGAAAAAGATCCATTGAAAACTGTGGGAGGAGTTGATTACACAAACTACATACCCTACAATGCAAAAATTTGCCTAAAATGACTAAGTTCAAAAGGCCGTAATTCTGTCAAAATTAATTCTAGCTCCAATAAAACCCCACATGCACATCTTCAATATGTCCACAACATGTATGCGAAATTTGAAAAAGATCCACTGAAAACTGTGGGAGGAGTTGATTACACAAACTCTATACCGTAAAGTGTGACGAACGGACGGACGGACAGACAGACGGACAGACAGGAGCAAATCTTAATGCCCCCTGACTATTGTCACGGGGGCATAAAAACATATTTGTAAAACTTTTTGCCTAAATATTGCAGTAACACAGAAATAAATGCCAATTTGCACTTTTCCCAATGCGAGTCTATGGAAACTTTAAAATGCCATAGTAATGAAACCATGTGGGCAACAATAATATTAAAACAAGCAAATTCGACGAATTTATGTCCCCCGCCTTGGAAACTAGGTCTCCACTGTATAAACACTAAAGTGTTAGAGCTGGAAAAGCGGCTAAGTTAAAAATGTGAAAAAAGTAATAAAAAAATAATGTGAGGATTATATCCAAACCACATGCATATCTTCAGACCATGATCAAAACACCTGTGAAGTTTCAAAGGAATCGGCATAAAACTGTAGGAGGAGTTGCACACACAAGGTACCCACTATCTATTCACTTTGGTAGTAAAAATGTATGAAAAATGGCTAAGTTCAATTTGCGAAAAAAGTAATAAAAATTAATGTGAGGATTATATCCAAACCACATGCGTATTTTCAGACCATGACCAAAACACCTGTGAAGTTTCAAAGGAATCGGCATAAACTCTTTGAGGAGTTGCGCACACAAGGTACCCACTATCTAGTCACTGTGATAGCAAAAACGCCTAAAAAATTACTAAGTTCAACTTGTGGAAAAAGTGACAAAAAATAATTTCAGGATTATATCCAAACCACATGCGTATCTTCAGACCATGACCAAAACACCTATGAAGTTTCAAAGGCATGGGCATAAAACTGTTGGAGGAGTTGGGCACACAAGGTACCCACTACCTAGTCACTTTGATAGTAAAAACGCCTAAAAAATTACTAAGTTCAACTTGTGGAAAAAGTATCAAAAAATAATCTCAGGATTATATCCAAACCAAATGCGTATCTTCAGACCATGACAAAAACATCTGTAAAGTTTCGAAAGAATAGGCATAAAACTGTAGGAGGAGTTGCGCACACAAGGTACCTACTACATTAGGGGGACGGAAATAAGGACGGAAGGACGGAAAGACGGACGGACGGAAGGACGGAGGGACGGACGGACGGAAGGACGGAATGCCGAAAACTATGTCCCTTCGCTTTTCTTCGAAAAGGCGGGGGACAAAAACAATATTTACGTAGCGGCTAATGTCATGAACATGTATGCAAAGAATCAGCTTCATCCCCCTATATGGTTTTTGAGGAAAAGATTTTTAAATATTTTTTTTCAAAAATATTTCCTTAATATTGCCATGGCAACAAATCAAATTCTGCAATTTGGACAAAATTAATAGGAATCATAGAGGACTACTCAAGCAACATTTCTGTAGATAAAAAATCCAAAAATAACTGCAGGGAGATAGCAAAAACTGCAAATTTCCATTTTTCCCATTATATTTCAATGGAAATTATAAGTTGCCATACCAACCTAACCGCTGAAGCAATTGCCATAAAAAAAAACTGTAATTATATAGAAGCTTGTACAAAGATCTGTTCTGTAAAGTTTGAGCTTTATCGGCAACATGGTTTCTGTAAAAATGATATTTTAATTTTTTTCTATTTTTAACCATTCGGTTGCAATGGCAATCAGCCAAATTGTGCAATTTACATAAATTTCATGTGGTTGATAGAGGACTACTCAAGGAACATTTCTGTAAAAGTTTTGTCAAAATATGTGCAGTCACTTAGCAATAAATGCAAATTTTCAATTTTCCCATTATAAGTCAATGGCAACTTTATGTTGCCATGGCAACCAAACTGCTGGAGCAATTGCCAAGAAAAATAGTATTTTTATAGACAGTAGTACCTAGATCCTTTCTGTGAAGTTTGAGCTTTATTGGTTGTATAGTTCCTGAGGAGATGATTTTTGAATATCTTTTCTATTTTTAACCATTCGGTTGCCATGGCAATCAGCCTAATTGTGCAATTTACATAAATTTCATGTGGTTGATAAAGGACTACTCAAGGAAAATTTCTGTAAAAGTTTTGTCAAAATATCTGCAGTGACATAGCAATAAATGCAAATTTTCAATTTTCCCATTATAAGTCAATGGCAACTTTAAGTAGCCATAGCAACCAAGCTGCTAAAGCAATTGCCAAGGAAAATAGTATTTTTATAGATGGTAGTACCAAGATCCTTTCTGTGAAGTTTGAGCTTTATTGGTTGTATAGTTTCTGAGGAGATGATTTTTGAATATCTTTCCTATTTTTAACCATTCGGTTGCCATGGCAACCAGCCTAATTGTGCAATTTACATAAATTTCATGTGGTTGATAGAGGACTACTCAAGGAACATTTCTGTAAAAGTTTTGTCAAAATATCTGCAGTCACATAACAATAAATGCAAATTTTCAATTCTCCCATTATAAGTCAATGGCAACTTTAAGTTGCCATAGCAACCAAACTGCTGGAGTAATTGCCAAGAAAAACAGTATTTTTATAGAGGGTAGTACCAAGATCCTTGCTGTGAAGTTTGAGCTTTATTGGTTGTATAGTTTCTGAGGAGATGATTTTTGAATATCTTTTCTATTTTTAACCTTTCGGTTGCCATGGCAACCAGCCTAATTGTGCAATTTACATAAATTTCATGTGGTTGATAGAGGACTACTCAAGGAACATTTCTGTAAAAGTTTTGTCAAAATATCTGCAGTGACATAGCAATAAATGCAAGTTTTCAATTTTTCCCATACAAGTCAATGGCAACTTTAAGTTGCCATAGCAACCAAACTGCTGAAGCGATTTGGACAAAAAACAGTATTATTGGTTTTCCCTGCCTATAGATGCTGTATATGAAATTTGGTAACAATGGGCCTTGTAGTTTCAGAGGAGATGTCGTTTGAAAACATTGACAGACGGACGACGGACGGCGGATGCCTGCCTATACTATAAGCTCACCTGTGAGCCTTCGGCTCAGGTGAGCTAAAAATCCACCATAGCAGCAAATTAAACACAGCTAAAGAAACCCCAGTCTGGTGCACAAAACAAAGTGACCAGTACCCTTTTAACAGTGCTTCACTTTCATGGCCCTAAGAACTAGCTTAATCAAACCCAAACAAAACATGTACACCTAGAAAGAGGTCTCCACCATTTTTCCTCTGGTAACTGTTTAAGGTGAGTGGGTACTTTTTGTCATTTTTTTACCTCCCTTATCATTGGGGGTCAAATTCTTAAATGGAAGGATTTGTTACCTTTACAGAAATTCTTTAAGAGTTAGACCCCATTTTGGATGAGTTTACACATGCAAAGAAGGAAACAGGAAGCCAAAAAGTTGTTTCCCCTTGTAAAAATGGGTAAAAAAGAAATGGAGGTGTACCCATTCACTTTAGCAGACATACCATCTTCTCACATGGCAAGTAGACCAGGGTTCGAGGTTATAAAACTTGAGAATAATCTCAAACTCAAAATAAAGCACACTGATAGGCTGCTTCCGAGCATGTGCTCGGAAGCAGCCAATCAGTTTGCTTTATTTTGAGTTTGAGAATGTACTCAAGTTTTATAACCTCTGGGCCTGGCCAAATTCAAAGGTGGACATGTTTATTTCAGAAATCTGCAGCACAGCCCAATACATGGTATTACTATAATATCGGATGCTAATAAGCAGCGGGTATTTCCAAAGCATTGCTATAAATAGAAGCCACAGCATTGTCAAAGCAAATTTTATGTGGGATGCTTATTGCCCATTACAGATTTTCTACTAACATCATCTTCAACATAGTACATTCTTCGTACGGGTAGTTCATGTCTCTGTAAAACCTGTCGCGCAAATGCACCATATGCATCCTGTAAGCATACAAAGCATTCTGGGTAAGAATCATTTCTCTTCCAATCTGGAACATAAGATCTCTGAATGTAGGATCTTACTGTAAACCAACTTTCCAGCCACTGAAGAAAGCTTAACTGTATTTTATTAAGGACTGATTTTGAAGGTATGGTTTCTTTGTAAAACATTTTATATCTTTTTTCCTGAATCAAAGAAAGTTGGTTTTCAGCATCTCAAAGATTTTAGTAAAGGAATAGTTAAGAAAGTTTTATATATTATAACAGAGAAACTGTTATAGAAAGGTAACTTTTGTAAGTTTGTAACACAAGGCTTTTGTAGACAAAATAACGACTAATGAACAAGTTAGTTTCAAAATATGGCTCCGGCTGCTCAGACAGTTGACCCCTTAACACAGGGTCATTATTTTTGCACTGCATCTTCTTGTATGCAAAAGAAGATTAAGCAATGCCAGTCTTTATCAATGTTTTTAAAGGGGTAATTTTGATATGTTTTATCTTTTAAATTGTACAAAGGTTTCCATTTAGTCCAGCAATTCTGAAATTCCTTCACTGTATCTACAGTCCAACCTGTGTTATGCAAGCACCTAAGGGATAATCAAAATGTGCTTGCTTAAGACAGGTGCTTGCTTAATACAGGTACATTTCAATGTATTTGTCTTTTTCAGGAAATGAATACATGCTTGCTTAATTCAGGTTGCTTGCTTAATAGAGGTGGCCACTAAGACAGGTTTTACTGTACCTTGTTCATTATCAATAGAATATGAGCGGAATAACAGCCCAGCCTGTTATGCGTCATATGGCAACTCTGCAATCCAGTTTGATCAGACTGCACAATTGCCTTATGGTAAAGGGATACAACTCCATGTTTTTTTTCCACCAGTTTTAGTAAGGAACATAACTTCTGTGACTTTTTGTTTGTTTCCCTGGATAATGGAGCCTTTCTAAAAATGAATCTACTCTAAAAGGAAAAAATTTGCTCCAAGGGGAGCAAATTCTTTTCCTTTCAGAGTTGATCCTCATTGAATAGGGATCCAAAAATGGAAATGGCAGAGTTGTTTACCTGGAAGTGTATCCATTCACATTAACACAGTATCTGAACGCACTGTACCATCTCTTCCGGTTTTCATAGCATTGAATCGAGAGTACAGTATTCCCTTATAACCAGTAGTCAGAAATCATTATGTTTTGAGATTTTATCCGGAATCTGCTGCGTCATTTATAGTTATTCAGCTTCGAAAATGTAAGGGGGTAAGTTTAATATAATTTGCTCTTCCGTCTTTTACTATGTTGCCCTGTACAATGAAAACCTCATGGCCGTCACAGAAATTTTATTCGGAACAGCTAATTTAACACAAATTTGTGTCGTGCGAAACCTAGCTATCAGCCTGCTATCAAAACAAACCAACTGTAGATTGATAACGCCTTCCGTTTATTTTAAAGATTTTTATAAAACATGTAAGAAAAGGCTCAGAATGGTTTTAGAATCACGCCAAGGGCAATTTGAATACTGTACCATTTACTATCCACCCATACACGACATTGTACAGGACAATAAAGTAAAAGACCGAAGAGCAAATTATATTAAACTTACCTCTTTACATTTTCAAAGCTGAATAACTATAAATGACACAGCAGATTCCGGATAAAATCTCAAAACATAATGATTTCCGACTACTGGTTATAAGCGAATTTTGTACTCTCGATTCAACGCTATGAAAACCGGAAGAGATGGTACAGCGCGTTCGGATACTGTGATTAAGACAGGCTTTGTCACAATGCAGCTCAAATGTTAAAACATAACGATCAGGGCAATCACAACAGAAATGGGAGACAACCACAAAAAGGGAGGTAAACACAATATTTAGTAAATATTTGTTTAGATATAAAGAAATGTCTTACAAATCTATTTACACCAGAGCAATATATCTGGCCATATATCGTCTGCTGAGCGCAAAACTGTGGTAACTACATTTTTGCAAATTGTTCAGGAGAGGGAAAAAACTGTTTCTTTTTTTATCTTACGAAGGCAGTTTGACCAACATTCATGTAGATTAAAACTTTTAGCTTACTACAGAGAACAAGAAAAGAAAAACCTCATTTATTTTATGTATAAATGAGAAAAATGGAAATATGTGTACTTACAACAATAATGCGCTGAAAACTGTGAGCGCAAAACTATGGTAAGTGCACTTACCATAGTTTTGCACTCAGTATGATTGCACTTACAATATTTTTGCACTCAGTTTACTGTAACATATTGAGAAATGCAGCAGTTTTGTGTCATGTTATTATTCATGATTAATTTATATAACTTATTTAAGGCAATATATTAAAAGTGAGCTGTTTTAGTTAATAGTATTCTAAAAATTTTACTATATTTTCCCTAATAAAACAGCTGGGTGGGGTAACTGGGATAAAGATCCACTGTTAATTGGATAAGTTTTGACCAAATTATGTGTTATTTTAATGCCCTAATTTCATTGAAAATATCTCCAGTAACATGTCAGTTCTACAGCTAATAGGGGTCATGATGTATACATTTTATGTTGTATTTCTTGCCAAAATAATGACAATATTAAAGTCTTCCACACAGTGTGCACTTAAAAATACCAAAAATGCAAGAACTTGATCTGCTTAGCAGGGTTTTGGTCAATCGAATAATTATTTGGGTCTAATATCATTACCCTCAGTGTCAGACAGAGAGTTTGGGCAACAAATACCACATAAAAAGTGTTACAAATGGAGACCAAAGTTCAATATTGAAAGGATAGGAAACCCAGGGTAACTAAATATGGATTTTTTAACTTTGTTTAACATCATGTAAATTAGTAGGATAATTACAATGTATCTGGATCACTATGCAATAAACCTGGTGCCAAAAGTTAATCAAGCATGTAACATACCATGGCAGGTAAGGCAAGGGGTGAAAAACATAAAAAACCCTGACAGAATAATACTGACAAGTTCGTCAAGGCATCTTGTCATACCATCTGATACTCTAAAGGTTTACACACTAATTTCTGTTTGCATCTTCTGCACTTATGGTACAGTTGAGTGAAGTTCAGGGTGTTGCATTGCTAAATAATGCAAGGTCAAAAGCAACAGCAGGTCGCAATCAATTCTAGAATTGTCAATGTTTATATGGCGAGTTTGGACTTATGATTTTGGTACTTCGACCATTTTCATTTTGGAGTGAACATTTCCATCATAGTCTGTCTTGCCCATCATCTCAGAGAAACTGAAATGTTTACTGACTGACCGCGATTGGGACAACCATGCCTAACAACACAACATCAGGACAGGGCTATACATCTTGCTCATCTGTATAATCACCACCTTACTGCCACTGAAATGGCCAGCAATTCGGAAAGCACTCATAATCACTGCATTGACCCCAAGACTTTAAGGAACCCACTGTGTGAGGTAAGTCTGCGAAGTAGACATCCCTACATTGGCATACCTGATACAAATGATCCATTTCACATTAGCATACTGGGGGTACCATCAAATTGTTTTCAGTATCCCAAGACATAAAGGCCCCATTGCTCTATCAGCATGAAAAATTTTATCATGAGGTATCGGTGCAAGCTTCTCTCTATATAATAGTTCCGTCATTGTAAATGATCATAATTAGTCAGCTTTAAAAAATAAAACATCCTATAGTTTCACATAAAAACGCTTTGAAAATTTATTTGGGTCATTTTAGTTAGCAATTAAAATGACCTACTTTCGATTTCATTACATTGAATAAAATGGTAAAATGACAATGTACAGGCTGGAGCCTAAATCACTACATCCCGCTTAAGTTTATATAGCATTACTTGACAGGAAACTAGAACAGGAAAGTGTATTTTGTTGAGCGATTTGTTATTTTTCAAAACCTTGTTTTCTTTACTTTTGCCAGTCAAATGACACATATATGCACATCAACCTACATTTTATTACCAAACGTGGAGGCTGAATGCCTTTTTACAGTGATTTGAGTTTAGATGTTTTTACCACTGACAGGACTATGGAGACTTTAACAGTCAAAATTCAGTGAAATTTTCTGTAATACTTTATAACAGAAGTGGGTCTGCAGAGTAGACACCAATACACTGGCATACCCGATACTGAAAAGTGCATGAACTGATCCATTTCACTTAGGATACTGGGGGTGCCGTCAAATTGTTTTAAGTTACGTAAGAATTAATGGTTAAAATCCATTGAAATTTTCTGAAATACTTAATAAAAGATAGCCTTTGACAGATTTATAAAAAAAATATTATGTAACATTCAAATACATAACTTTTAATCACCCCTAATTAAATAATATATAATGTTTTAAGCACTGTTTTTAAACTGCCAGCTGTAAGACACATACAGGAAATGGGTGACTCTAAGACCATAGCATAGACAGTTATTTAAAATGTCATTTCATGAATTCATTTTTAATTCCCTGATGGTACTATGAACAGCATGTCTGTGATAAAACAATGTATAACCGACATTCTGTTCTTATTCCCATTGTGCATAGAGGAATCTCTTAACAAAAAAAGGAAATATCTTGCATAAACTGCAGGGCCGCTATGAATTGTGTATCAAAGCCATGGATCCCACCTCGAAAAGACATAATATGTCATCAGACCCTAAAGTCCCCAATGGAATCTCCTCAATGAAGAGATCCTACAACAAAATGCTCCAGTGGGTTTAAAATCTCAACCCCAAAATTAAAGAGGACCATGGACCATGCATAACTGGAGGTTTGAAATGTAACACAAACTGCAGCCTTTAGTTCAGTTTCATGTAACCGTATGGCCAAAACAGAAAATACATGTATTGCAGAACCGAGCTAGAAGAAAAAACAATGGATAAAGAATATACGTAAACCTAATACTAAAAATAGGCCCACTATGAAGTTGAAATACTTCAGTTTATAAAGGGTCATAACTCTGTCTTCAATACACCAACTTTTCTCTCTATAATTTATAACATGCTTTTAGGCAAGATGAGGAGCTGTAAAGTTGCAAACACCGACAGGGTTCAGATGCGCATTCCTGGGACATGATTAGCATCATTTCCTAGCTACAGACACATTTCTGTGATATCAAACAAATAGATCAGTATAGGTATACAGATACGTGATGAATACCACACTACTAAAAATGGGCATTTTCCGAAAATAGTCAAAGAATATGATTATATGCTGTCTATGATATTTCAGTCTTCATTTTAACAGGGAAAGTATGTTTCAATGTCAGATTTGAAATTAATTTTAGGAACAGTGTTAGATTAAAGCGAAGGGGGGTATTTTGGCAGGCGTTTGGGCCTATCGGCACACCGTTTGATATTTTGGTCATGGGTAAACAATGGTAGCAAGGCAGAAATCTCATCCCAGCTCAAAATTATAGTCTACTGCAGTTTGAAAGAGTTGTTAAAGTAATATTCTAATATAAGAACATTGTAAAACTTGCAAAATTAACATTTTTCCTCAAAGTAAAAATCACTTACCATAGTTTTGCGCTGAGTGATTTTAAGCTATGTACAAATTTTGTGAGCGCAAAACTATTGTAACTGCAGAAAAACTGCAGTTACAATAGTTTTGCGCTCAGCCCTAAAATGATGAAAATTTTTTGTCATCAAATAACTTGATAACTATTTAGTCTTCAATGCTGATTTTTTGTACACAGATGTAAATGGTAAAAAGGAACACTTTTATGAAAAAAAATGTATTTTTGATAAAAATGTAGTTACCATAGTTTTGCGCTCAGCAGACGATATGTGCTTGCAGTATCTGCTAGTAGCAGATATTGTTTTTCTGTCGTCAAAAACTGCAGCAAAAATGACTTGCTTACAACATGCTTACAAACTCAAAATTACAGAATTATTATAAGTGACTGAGCAAATATGGTCAAGTATGTTTCTCTGAGTCACAACAAAAACATAAGAAAAAACAATTTTTTCAAGGAGGAAGTGTTAATATCCTACATTCTTTTAGAAAGAAAACATAATTTAACTGAAATTTCAAAGGAAAGAGTTTTGCAGAAAGCTCTGGATTTCAAGTCTTGGTTCAGAGCACCAGAAAAGACGAAAAGATTTCTAAAATGAATTATTATGTAAGATCTCATATATATCAGTCCCCCTAACACCCAACCCCCTCCCATCCCCAGTCCAGGTCATTTCAATGAAATCTTGAAATCTACAAAGAACCATTTTGTGGAACATTTGGAATGTTTAGATATACATGTACCTTCATAATTTCACACTCCTTTTAGAAGGGTGACAATTTAAAGCATACTCTTGAACCTCAAAGGAAATAAGTTCTTCTCAGGTTTCTCTGAGAGCAAATTCCCCAATGAGAGCCCCCCATTGGAAAAGATTCAACTTACTTAACATGAAGTAGCCCCTATGAGAAGGGCAACAACTGCTCCCATACCAGAGTGAGTGACCTCCCTTAGTGACATATCCATACACTTAAAAGATTAAAAATTATCTTTTCTAGTGCTCTGATACTACTCTAGTTTCAACCAAACTTAGAGGACATCAAATTTGAGTAAATCAAACTTGGAGTACATACTCCTCATTAATACCATACCTTCAATTCTTTAGGAATATTAGCATCCTCCTTGATAAGTCTGACATGGGAGTCATGTCGTAATGTCTGCCACAGGACATCTGCCCCAGCTCTCCCTGAAATATCCAGAAAGTATCAGATAAATCATTTTTTTTTTGTATTTTACAATAAATTAATGTATTTAAATGGAGAAAAGATTTGCTTGTTACATGGAAACAATAAGTCCATACTAACAATTATCAAAACAAGTACTCCATACTTTAGCAATACATGTTGTTTGGTTAAATACTATATTCTATGAAACAAGAGCACATGTCATATTCTGCAAAAACAAGATTCAAAAAAAGTCTTTCCATCATATGTACAGTCATCTGTTCTAGTTAGAAACTTTGTTCTGGGGAGTAGCTAAAATATGAAATCTTGCAAACTTTGCTTTTTACAAAAACCTATAAAATATCAGCATAGCGGCAACTGCATAATAAAGCAAGTGCTGAGTTTTCTGTTTGTTTGCTACTTCTGCAACTGCTAGAATAACTGTATCCAGAAAAATCATATGCCCTTAAAGGGCATGAAACATATTATTATCATTTGCTAAGTAGAAAATGTGCTGCCATTAAGAATGTGGCAATTAAGATATACATTTGCATCAAAACTTAATGTATTGTACTTTTTTTATTAACTTTATTTCTGTAATTTGTTACAGAACAGATTCAATTTATTGACCACTGACCTTGAATTTTTGTGTTCAGATTTATTGCGATATTCTTACATTAATTTTTGAAATGTATTAGGAAAATACAAAGTAAAGAAAACTTTCCTAACTTGCAAACATCCTACAACAAAAAGTCTAACCCTATAAAGAAATTGGGGGAGAAAAAAAACATAGTATGAAAACCCATGCAACCAATCAAATCAAAACTCAGCTACAGTAGACCCTCTTTACAACGACGGCATTTGTTCCAAAAAAATTTGATGTTAAACTGAGCTTGCTGTTGTAAAGAATGCATATTTAAAAGAATTTAGCCAATCCGTGCAAATCAAAATAACGTTATAAAGAATTTTGCTGTGTGTAATGAGTGCCGTTGTAAAGGGGGTTGACTGTGACATATTAACCACAAATATCTGGACATTCAACCATTTCTGTAATGGATTCTTTAGGAATTTTAAGGCATATCGGATCACTTTCATGTTTATCTGCCATTTTTACAAAGAGAAAGCACTTTTGTGACTTCCTTTTTCCTTCTCAGGATGATGAAGCACCTTCCAAAATGGGGTCTACTCTTAAAAGAAAGAATTTGCTTCTAGAGAAGCAAATTCTTTCCTTTAAGAGTTGACCCCATTTAGAAGGGAGGCAACAGTAACAATGACAAGAGTTGCTTCCCCTGAAAGTGTTCCCATTCACCTTAAAAACTGGACAAGCCCATTTGTCCAATCAGAGGAATAGTTATGATTTAGTTGGCAAAGAGTGCAGACTAAGCTGACTGCTTCTTTGCAGCCTGGCCCCGAGGTTATAAAACTTTTTTCATGCTAATCTGAGTTGAGCATGAAATTTTACCTGCTAATAAATAGCAAATTACTGATAAGTATACAGTCGAATCTCGGTAGTTCGAACGCCGATTTTTCGAAACTTCCGGATTTTTCGAAATCGAAACATGGTCCCGATCGTAAGCCCATTAATTCTATGCAAAAACACTTCTGCAAATTCGAATTTCGATTATTCGAAAAATCGGATTTTTCGAAAGGAAAATTAGGTCCCGATGGAGTAAAATCACTAAGAAAATCCCTCTATTATTCGAAATCAACATTCATGCTCCAATTTCATGTCGGAAAATAACACCTATTGTCATCGATGAGATACATATTTAGAGCCTCAGGTCATCACTGCCACCTGTACCGGTAATTATCGCTTCACGACCACTAACGTTTTGATTGCTTAAGTCATTAATTTCTGTTGAGCAAAAGGTGTCTGTCTAATTGCATAAGTGACGGGGATTATCTTGTTTGAAGTTTGTAAATTTTAAGGCTAAATGTAACCAGCAATGGCTCGGACTAGCATGCGCATCCGAACTTTCGTTTGGTTTGCGCACGGATAAACGGTTTGCACACGGCACTAAACAGTCTCTAGACTGACAGGCTGGTTTGACAATTCGTTGTTCCCTAACACATTGACTCCGAAATGACTGAGGAACATTTTCCATGACACGGCTCAGATGACCAGTTTGAGTCGTTTTTCTGAAAGTTAAGTCCGAGAGAGAAACAAGCTAGCCTGTTTGCGTTCAGTGATGCTTTGATCTTCGCCGGCGCTGCATTATCATTAACAGTTGATTTGCAGAGCTTGGAAAATGTTCGGCAGCTGTGCTGCTTTTGGACAATACACATGTACATGTGCCAAACACGAGGGATGGTCTCGCGATATTAAATGATCGTGGATGTTTTGGATGTTCCCGGTCTGTAATGTTAATTATTCTACGTTCTGATTTTGTTTTGATTGATTTGTAAATCCATGAACGTCAGAAAGCATAGAGATGTAAAATATCGGACTGTCTGGAAACTGCCGTAATTACGTATTCCGGAAATGTACGGAAATGAACGAGAAAGGCCGAATTCGAAAATTCGAACTACGGATAATTCGAAAGAAATAGTGAGGTCCCTGTCAGTTCGAATTATCGAGGTTTGACTGTAGTTGATTTCTTGCTAAGTTTGGCTGAGTATGAAATTTTCTCTGCTTATGAATATGAAAATGCCAAAATTAGTTGACATCTTCATATTTATCAGCAGAGAAAATTTCATGCACAGCTGAGTTGAGTATGAAAATCTTTTTATAACCTCGTGGCCTGATCTTGAGTATGCTGACTGCGTGGATATATATGTCCAAATATTTAACAAAATATGATCTATATGAAAAGATTCTATAACAGCATGCTGGAAAATATAGCAAATTCTTCTGTTTATAAAGTTAAGCCAGCAGCCATAATTTAAGCAAATATCTTTAATTCTCTCCAAAGCCATCGTATCTTGTGGTACTTCATTGGAGTAGTTCAATTCATGCAATTCTAATGAAACTCCTTCATGTTTTACGGAAAAGCAGCAGCACTGAAACGTGTATCTCGCCCCCTCCCCCAACCCACCCACCTCCAACTAATTATGGCATATCTGTAACCCCATAGGAAAGGAATCCCAAATGTAACCTGCTATAAGGAAGCAAACAAGAGGGCCAAGAGGCCCTGAATCGCTCACCTGACCAAAAAGGTTAAAGATCAAACAAGGGTCATCATTTAACAAACCTGATAGTTTGCAACCACTTCAAATGGTTTTGAAGAAGATTTTTGAATATTTTCCTATGTATTGCTATGGTTCAAACCCTGGACCCCCTGGGGCCGGGCCATTTTGGACCCTGTGGCCATCATTTGAATAATTTTGGTAAAGGACCACTAGGCAATGCTACATACTAAATTTCAAGCATCTGAGCCACGTGGTTCTGAAGAAGAAGATTTTTGAATATTTTTCTATGGTTCAAACCCAGGATCCCCTAGGGTGGGGCCATTTTAGACCCTGGGGTCATCATTCAAAAAACTTGGTAAAAGACTACTAAGCAAAGCTACATACCAAATTTCAAGCATCTGAGCCTTGCGGTTCGGAAGAAGATATTTTTTAAAATTTTTCTATGTATTTCTATGGCTCAAACCTGGGACTCCCTGCCCCGGGGCCATTTTGGACCCTGGGGCCACCATTTGAACAAACTTGGTAGAGGGCCACTAGGCAATGTTCCATATATCAAATTTCAAGCATCTGAGGCAAGCAGTTCTGGTGAAGAAGATTTTTAAATATCTTTTAGTTTCGAACCAAAGTACCCCTGCCCCAGGGCCATTTTGGACCCTGGGGCCACCATTTGAAAAAATTTTGGCAGAGGACCACTAGACAATGCTTCATACCTAATTTCAAGCAGCTGAGCCTTACGGTTCTTAAGTAGATGATTTTTAAGTATTTTTTAGTTCCGAAACCCAAGACCCCCTGCCCCATGGCCAATTTGGACCCTGGGGCCACCATTTGAAAAAACTTGGTAGAGGACCACTAGGCAATGTTTCATACCAAATTTCAAGCATCTGAGCCAAGCAGTTCTGGAGAAGAAGATTTTTAAGTATTTTTAAGTTTCGAACACAAGACCCCCTGCCCCAGGGCCATTTTGGACCCTGGGGCCACCATTTGAACAAACTTGGTAGAGGATCTTTAGACAATGCTACATACCAAATTTCAAGTCTCTGAGTCAAGCAGTTCTGGAGAAGAAGATTTTTAAGTATTTTTAAGTTTCGAACCCAAGACCCCCTGCCCCAGGGCCATTTTGGACCCTGGGGCCACCATTTGAACAAACTTGGTAGAGGATCTTTAGACAATGCTTCATACCAAGTTTCAAGCCTCTGAGTCAAGCAGTTCTGGAGAAGAAGATTTTTAAGTATCTTTTAGTTTCAAACCCAAGACCCCCTGCCCTAGAGCCATTTTGGACCCTGGGGCCACCATTTGAACAAACTTGGTAGAGGACCTTTAGACAATGCTTCATACCAAATTTCAAGCCTCTGAGCCAAGCAGTTCTGGAGAAGAAGATTTTTAAGTATCTTTTAGTTTCAAACCCAAGACCCCCTGCCCCAGGGCCATTTTGGACCCTAGGGCCACCATTTGGACAAACATGGTAGAGGACCACTAGGCAATGTTACATACCAAGTTTCAAGCATCTGAGCCAAGCAGTTCTGGAGAAGAAGATTTTTAAGTATTTTTTGGTTTCAAAACCCAAGACCCCCTGCCCCAGGGCCATTTTGGACCCTGGGGCCACCATTTGAACAAACTTGGTAGAGGACCACTAGACAATGCTTCATACCAAATTTCAAGCCTCTGAGCCAAGCAGTTCTGGAGAAGAAGATTTTTAAGTATCTTTTAGTGTCAAACCCAAGACCCCCTGCCCCAGGGCCATTTTGGACCCTGGGGCCACCATTTGAACAAACTTGGTAGAGGACCACTAGGCAATGTTACATACCAAATTTCAAGCATCTGAGCCAAGCGGTTCTGGAGAAGAAGATTTTTAAGTATTTTTTAGTTTCGAACCCAAGACCCCCTGCCCCAGGGCCATTTTGGACCCTGGGGCCACCATTTGAACAAACTTGGTAGAGAACCACTAGGCAATGCTTCATACCAAATATCAAAGCCCTAGGCCTAGCGGTTTCAGAGAAGATGTCATTTAAAGCAAATTGTTGACGACGCACGACGCACGACACACGACGCACGACGGACGACGGACGACGGACGACGGACACTGGGTGATCACAATAGCTCACCCTGAGCCTATGGCTCAGGTGAGCTAATAAGAAAACAGCTGTCATAGGACAGCTTAGCTTGCCTTAGCACCTTACTTTAACCAAAACAGAAGCAATATAAACAGAGCTCTTGATAACTGGAGAAAATCTGATAATATTTTAGGAGTGTCCAAATGCTGACTCATAACTGAGCAGTCATTAGTAAGGGTCAAACTAATGTATTTAGGCCAACTTAAGAAGCATTATCAAATAGTCCGTAAATCATTTTGAACTCTTTATGAAAGCCAGTAAATATTCATTTTAATATTTCTGTTCAAAGAAATAAAGCAATAAAATATATATCTCCAAATACATTTAAAGAAATCTAGATATGAAGGAAATGCACATGAAAATGCCTTAATAAACCATATCAAATAAATCTTTAATTATGAACACCTGATCAGGGACCACTTGTTCAAAGCATTGTACGCTTAATAAATTTGTTAGTTGAGGATTCCATAAGTCTTACAGTCTCACAAAATAAATTGTGGTAATATTTTTTGCTGAAAACTTGGGAGGAGCTTTTGCAGTGCAGTGCCAAAGCTCCTCACATTTCTGGCAAAAAATGGCAGTGTTTTTAAGTATAATAGTCAAACCTGCCTTAAGGGAAGGACAAATATTGGCCACTTCAGACAGGTCACCCCTCAGTACAGGTTCATTTGCACTGTATTCTGGTTCAAGGGACCCATAATATGTGGCTGTTTCAGACAGGTGATCCCTTAATAGAGGTGACCACATGAGCAGGTTTGACAGTATGTTTTAAAATTTAACGTCTTGTTAACATACAATGTTGTTAGTTCTGAACAACTGGGGCCGGATATCCAGATAGGACAAGTTTTGAAGGTGAAAACAATAGTTAGCATTTTCTTTTACTTCTACAGTAAACATTTCTAGTTAAGCCAACAGTGATTTCAAAACATAACCCCCACTCCCTTCAAAACTGTCCTCTTCTGGAGGTCTCTTTCTAATTAGCACAGAATAGGTGACCAAAACTCTCAACAGTGACTTAAGAAAATTCATACACATTCATCTACTGGATCTAACAAATTTTACTATGGGCATACCATATAAAAGGAAATTACAGGATAAAACATCACACTGTCAATATTTGCAAAATGCATATTGTACTGGTAGAGCAAATTCTGTTGCAGACATGTTTACCAGAATGGAAAACGGAGGTATGAGAAGGGTGGGGAAAACTAAGTTGATCAGAGTTCAAGATAAAAGAAAATATTGTGTATGCAAAAATAATGGTAAATCAAAGTATTGACTCAAAATGTGAACCACAGACAAGGACAGTAAAATAAAATGCCTATTTTCTCTCAAGAACCACATATAGGAAGAAATCACAGAAAAACTCTGTTTGTCTGAAACTCTCTAAAACAAAACCATATCTTAACAATAGTAACAAAGAAAAAGGTTAGTAAGCTAATATTCAAGACAAGTTATTTTGAATAAGGAAAAAAGAAAAACCTGAGCCTACTTGACCAACAGCTTAAGTCTAAATTTTTAATTAAAAATGTTAGCTATGTATCTATGCCTCATATTTGTTTTTGTCCATGTTTCACGAACAACAACATAATATTAATCATTACTCAGATTGATCAACTAGGCTCAGTATGATGCAGGGATCAAGCTGTGTGCTGGGGGAAGGTCATCTGGGTTCAAGGTCATACCCTCTTCATACTCCTTCCAGTAATTCTCAAACAATTCAGTCACTTTGATAAGTAAACAAAGTACATGTATATCAACAACTATAAGTAAACAGACCAAGTGAGTCACAATCTGAGACATTATAACTGAGCCTTGACACCACAAAACCAACAAAGTGGCATGTGCACCACGAGAAGACGCAATTAAATCAACCTGGGAATCTGCACAGTCTGACCAGTGTCTTCCCTTTGCACTTAAAGGGTAGCCAAGGGTCTAAACTAGATCCATGCCTACAGTGAAGATCCTGATCAGACTGGGCAGATCATGAGATGCCCATGAGTCTTTGCTGGGAGCACATGCCATTTGTTGGTTTTGTTATGTTGCGGCTAATCAATGTGATACAGCAATTGATGAGATGTTGTTTAATGTTGTGTACCCATGTCATGCCTGAAATGGTAAAATTAATGTTCTAAAAGTTTGTGTATACCTCATGCCAATAAAAAGGCATGAATTTTTTTTTTAAGATCTGCCCCCCCAGAGTGCAGACCCAGATCAGGAGCAGTCTGATCTGCATCTATACCGTTTGCCTAGGCATTTTTGTAAGAGACATTGATGTTCAAACTTTTAGAATATTCACCATAAAGACACAATTCCAATCCCATATGAAAGGTATAAAGCTTGTGAAAATGGATTGCCAAAATATAACAATGCTATTTGACTCATATATATGTAAAGTTGGTAGTATAAAAATTTAAGATTTGTAAAAGATAAACTGGTGGAGTTCTCACAAAACTCCTGAAAGTGACCAAACTGAAATTTGGTTTGGCCCCTTTCAGGAGTTTTGTGGTACTCTGCCTATTCTTTTACTTCAAAGCAAAGACAGTGTAAAAATATGTTTGACATGATATGTGTCATACAGCATTGTTATATTTTGACTATAACTGTCTGCATAAACTTGAATTGGGAATGGAATCGTGCATTTGCCAGGCTTACCAGGGTGTAAGTACATGTACTATGCACTGAAATTCAAAACTCCAGATCACTATTCACCTTAATCTAAACTCAGATCAGTCAGAATAAATTTGCAGGCTTGAATATGCCTTCCCTTTTAACAAGTCACATGCACAATTTCTTGTTGCATGGCCCACATGATGGCTGGTATCTTCCTATACCATCATTAGTCTGGACAAGCTCATTATCTGCACAGGTCTCAAAACATTATGAATGGCGTAAACATAAAACAAACTACCACAGTTACCCTTAATAGTCACACAAAACTGTCTTTTCAAACAGTGTAGGATCCAGATCAGACTGCTCCTTAAGAGCAGTCTGATCAGGATCTACACTGTTTGCCATTCAATCAGCAACTTTTTGAAATTTAGGACAACCACCATGAAATCAAGGACAACTACGGTAATTGCTAATGGTCTCGCAATAATTAGGGTATATACGGTAATGTGCTAAATTCCATTCAGTAGCCTCAGAGGACCACATGAAAGAGAATAAAAGATAAAAAGCATTGATCAGTTTCTATTAATTGTATCTGTTGAGGCTCACCAGGGGAAAACAATAATTTAAGTCGGCATTCGCAAATGGCAGTTGCCTGAATTTGACTGCCCATTCTTGCAGTCAGATCTATGCGATTTCTATTCCCATACATATTAAATGACTTATAACTGTATATTCAGCAACTTGTGAAGACTCCAACAAGACTGTGGAGAAGCAAAAGCATGTCTGGACATTCGTTATTGGAACATGTTGAATTGCATTTTCTCAAGTGCCGACCCTCGTTTACTGTATCAAATTCTCATTAAACAGAAATCAATACTATTTAAGCCATGTCCTGGGAAAAAGTTTATTTTTTATTGCAAATGACATGCTAACTGAGGATGCACAAACCACTGCAGTTGGCTATATTCACAGCATTACCAGAACACACATTAAAAGATTAAATTCTCGTCTGCCTTAGTCAATTGTACATCTCACAGCCAGATGCATGGATGAATTGTGGTTTTACAGCCCTTTAAAAAGTGTTTCAGTCATATCAAGCTGATTATTACATAGCCAGACACTAATTTTGTGCAAACTGGTTTAGGCTCTGCCATAAGACAGTTTTTGTCATGACATGGCTTATACAATATTCCACTACCATAAGAGGATTGAATTATTTTTATGGACTTAACTATGTTTCACTTTTTGTTTGTTATTCTTAACTTCATTGATCATTACCATTTAATTATTTATACTTAACTCTTAAAGAGCCAAAAAGCAGACGACAAAATTTTTGTGTCTGCAAAATTTCAATTTTTTTTTAAAAGCTATTTCATATTGTGATTTCAAAGACTCAAGGGCAACCAGCATAGACCCAGATGAGGCGGCTCAATATGAGCCGCCTCATCTGGATCTATGCTGGTTGCAAATTCAACTATTTTCATTTTTGGCGCTTTAGGGGTTAACCTGAGTCCATAGGTTATTAAATGGATCCCATTCTGGCTTGTAATTGATATGAGGTAGAGAAAGTCCAAAGAGAATTTGGCCCCCAGGGCATGACTGAAATTTAAGGGGTTACTAGAATTACCGGATTCCACCTTATTACCAGAATATACCAGAATACACCAAAATATATACATTTATATTATCAAAATAAACTTTAATATTGCCAGAATAAATAAAGTAAGTACCATTTTTTAATTGGTAGGGAAAATAAATGGACCAACAGATGGGTTTTTGATAGGTATCACTGTGCAGATTGCAAGCTGATTTTGGTCATTGTAGGGTCAGACACTTGCCAGCATTTAAATGCAGCAAATATTAAATGACATATTTAAATAAAATTATTTATACCCTGGTCAAAATAAAGTGTATTTCGGTAAACAATGTGTATTTTGGTATATTCCGGTATATTCTGGTGTATTTTGGTATACTCCGGTAATTAAGTGTACTCCGGTATTTCTAGTAACCAAAATTAAAGGACCATTATTGAAGTCTTCAAGGGACAAAACAGTCCATGAAAGATGAAGGAAGATTCATTCCTTTCTCAGTAGTTGTAAGTCCTGGGCCAAGCTAAAGTACTCTTGTCCATGGCCTCTCAAAAGGGGGCCTAAAACTGGAATATGGAAAATTTCTCTGGATACAAAAATCCTGTAGTCCAGACTTTCAAAAAACCTGTTAGTCCAAGCACTGGGGCATACCCCTTAAGAATAAGCCTGAGCCCTCCAGTATACCCTTTATAGCAGCACCTTGTGGGCCCACAGAATTCCGGTCTGTCCCGGGCTGTGACGAAGCCTTTCTAGTGCATTATGTTAAATTCCCTTTAAGTCCTGGGCCTAAGAAGACACCCTAAGTGAGAACTACAGCTGTGTCAATTCCTGAAATTTAGAAGGAAAGCAGAGGCACCAGGCATCTTTTATCTTCAGCAACCATGAATAATATTTCTATGGCCATGAATAAATTGGTCAATTTACTCCCGAGGACCCAATAATTCACATCATCAACAGGATAGACTTTCTTATTATCATCAAATATTTGTTTAGTCTGAGCAACAAATACATACAGCACAGTTCTGCTGATGAATAATTATTACATAATAGGAAATTGAGTCTAAAAATTGGGACAGGACAGCCTGTTCAGGGTCTTGCTTTTACCCATCTTATCAGAATTTATACTGGCACACAGATGTAGCATTCTTTTTGCATTGGATATCTTTTCTCCAATATGGCTAATGTATCAGCAATACTGTTGATGAAAAGTGTGTTTGGCAATTGGACCAAGACAGTAGACAAGATAATGAAAGGCAATCTTCATTAACACAACTTTTTTCTACAAATATTGTTTATGTCTAGGCATTTCTTTGCAATCCTGCTCCGCACTTTATCCGGTCATCATGGGCAATGAACAGCTAGTTACACCAATCAAATGAATAATTCATGAGCATAGTTTAAAACATGGAATAGAATGGAGTGGACTGGCAGGAATAATCTCCTCCGCTTCTTTCCATTGATCTGGTATGGTATTTGGTATTTGCTCAGGGAGCAATTTCTTTCCAGTAACAGTACCATCTCAGGCTCTGGGACCAACTTGTAGATAATGAAATGTAGATTGTCCAATCCATTCCATTCACTTCCACTCTATTCCAGGTCTTAAAATATGCCTTAAATTCATAAGAGAGACCAACTATCTATTTTAAACATACCTTAAAACCCCTATATACTCGAACAGAAGAACCAGAACAGTCTGTGTCAATAAGGCATAAGAATACACCTCTAGGGGACAACACTGATACAGAAATATTTACCTCACTTTTCACAGGGGGTTACTCGATCCGATAAGAAATAATTTGCTCTTTAACCCATAGCATTTGGGATATTTTTTTTGTGGTCTGCTGAAATTGTCATCTGCATCAAAAATCAAGAATATTTTGACAATATTGGTCGAAATAATCATGTCTAGGCAGCAAACAGTTTGGATCTCAGATCAGGCCCCACAAATGTCTGGATCCAAACTGTTTACCCAGATACCCCTAAAGGAGTATCCCCAATGGAACTGGTTAAAGGGAGCAAATTGTTTCCTTTCAATAAACTGTTGCTTGCTCTCTACAGACAGCAAATTCAGAGTTGCTTCCCATAGCTCTCTTTTGTTTATGGGATTCACACAGTGCAGATACTGTTCAGCCTGGGCGTCACAGTCTTTCCCTTACAAGCAAGCTGTACGGTTCTGTACCTTGTGTCATGGCTCATTTTAAGCACCATACATACCTCCTTGTCTGCGCAGTTTTGGGTTTGTTTTCTTCACTTGTTCGTGTGACGTTTCCATTACTGGATGTAAAAAGTAGTCCGCATTCTTCCCATAGAGTTTGTAAAGCTGTTGCTCATGCCAGAGGGCATCTGAAAATCATGTACAATATATCTTAAGTTTTTCCCATCCAAAACAAACCCAAAAATCTAGATCCATCTTGAAAGATGGATCTAGATTTTTGGGATTGTTCTGGAAGAGAAAAGCCATAACAAGAAAATGACAAAAATTGCACCTGCAAAATTTCAAACAAGACCTGCCCCCATACAGGATAGCTTACCCGGTGACAGCCCCTTGCCCATCTTATAAGAAACTCTAATGTAAAACATAACATTTTGTTAATGCCTACGCCAATGCCAATGCCTGGGGTAGTGCAATAGCTCTTCCTGAACTTTGTTCAGGCAAGCTAAAACTGATTTACCCAAGCTAATATAAAATCAGAATTTAAAGACAAGACAGTAAACAGTGTAGATCCTGATCAGGCAGCTCATAATGAGCTACTTCATCTTAATCTATGCTGCTCACAAATCGAACAATTTCCACTAACCCATCAGTGCCTAGTGGACTCTTCACATTCAGGATTTGGACCAATCCAATTCCAATATAAGGCCCAGGTGAAAATGGTACTGAAATTGAAATTTCACCCAAATTTCGGTGATACAGCGAAATATCAGTGATATTCTGCTGTGTGACTGAAATTTCATACAACTCCAATGATATATCAGTGAAATTTCAGTGAAATTTCAGTTAAACCAGTTTCAAAGCAGCTAACAGAATTTCACTGATATTTCAGCCTTATTCAAGAAAAAGAAAACACAAAATTGATATATAAAATGAAATTTCTTTGATACAAAACTAGACTGTATAGCATGCTGATGACCTATTTTTGCTGTCAGTGATTTTAGTATCACTATGCAGGGTGTAACTGCATTAAGTTATGCATATTTTTTCACAATTTAGATTTGTGTTTATCTTTATACCAAATGTATACATTTAAAGTCTTGGTGTGTTTACCAAAAAACGAACAAAATTCGCTCTAAACATCATTGAGCTGATTGTACACAGAAGTTATGTCATGAGAAGTTCATGAACCTTTACTAAATTATTGATACATGTAAATTTTATAATCTTAAAATATATTAGGCACCTGTTTATGAACCATTCATGAACTTAAAAGTTCATGATCAGATACCTTATATTGTCAAATTCTTAAGATTATAAAATTTAAAACTGTAACTCAATTCCCTGCTGAAACAGTCAGTCATATATTAGTGATATGTCACTGAAATTTCAGTGACTTCCACTGATGCACTAAATTTCAGAGAAATTCCAGTGCCCAAGAATTAGAATAAAAATTTCAGTGAAATTCTGTGAAATGAAATTTCAATGAAATTTCACATCATGTGACACTTGATGATGTCATAATCAGATGGATGATGGGAAAAAACATGGCTGCCAGAAATGGAGGGAATTTGAAGGCTGTGGTAAAAAAAATAATTGTGAAGCAATTTCTACATGGCAAACATGATAGTGAGTTAGCTGACATAGTGAGTACACTTGAAGCCACAATTTCTATGGTTTTAAAGTAAAAAGTTTGCTAGGTTTGTGCAGAAATGGAGCAACATGGTGACTGTCATGCACTTTTCCAATGGCAACAAATATCTGCAGGAGGTACATGTAGGTAATTAACTGATGTTAGTGTCAGTATGTCCTATAATAGAAATAGGATACATTAGAAATAAATTCTTTTTTTTTTCAAGCAAATGTTAGAAAATCTTTTGAAATGGGTGGGGTAACAGGGTGGGGTAATGGTGTTTTTAGCTCACCTGAGCACGAAGTGCTCAAGGTGAGGTATTGTGATCGGTCTTTGTCCGTCGTCCGTTGTCCGGCGTCAACTTTTGCTTTAAACGACTTCTTCTCCAAAACTGCAGGACGGATTTCGAATTAATTTCACAGAAATGTTCCTTGGGTGACTCTCTACCAAAATTGCTCAAATGGTTCCGCTCCGCTGAACAATATGGCCGCCAGAGCTAAAAATAGAAAAACCTTTAAACGACTTCTCCTCCAAAACTGCTAGGCCGATTTTGAAATAATTTCACAGAAATGCTCCTTAGGAGACCCTCTACCAAAATTGCTCAAACGGTTCCGCGTCGCTGAACAATATGGCCGCCAGAGCTAAAAATAGAAAAACCTTTAAACAACTTCTCCTCCAAAACTGCTTGGCAGATTTTAAAATAATTTCACAGAAATGTTCCTTAGGAGACCCTCTACCAAAATTGCTCAAACGGTTCCGCTCCGCTGAACAATATGGCCGCCAGAGCTAAAAATAGAAAAACCTTTAAACGACTTCTTTTCCAAAACTGCTTGGCAGATTTTGAAATAATTTCACAGAAATGTTCCTTAGGAGACCCTCTACCAAAATTGCTCTAACGGTTCCGCTCTGCTGAACAATATGGCCGCCAGAGCTAAAAATAGAAAAACCTTTAAACGACTTCTGCTCCAAAATTGCTGGGCCGATTTTGAAATAATTTCACAGAAATGTTCCTTAGGAGACCCTCTACCAAAATTGCTCAAATGGTTCCGCTCCGCCGATTAATATGGCCACCAGAGCTAAAGATAGAAAAAAGCTTTAAACATTATCGTCTCTGAAGCCAATGGCTCGATTTCAAAATAATTTCACAGAAATGTTTTACTCATGGCCCTGAACAAAAATTGCTAAAACGGTTTCACTTCACTGAACAAAATGGCCGCCAGAGCTAAAAATAGAAATAAATCTTAGAATGACACAGAGGGCACAGTTATGATCCCATCATCATGAAACTTTGTCAGAATGTTTATCTAAATGAAATCTAGACCATCTTTGAAACTGGGTCATGTGGGGTCAAAAACTAGGTCACTGGGTCAAATCTTAGAAAAACCTTGTGCACACACTAGAGGGCACAGTTATGATCTAATCTTCATGAAACTTTGTCAGAATGTTTATTAATATAAAAATCTAGGCCAAATTTGAATCTGAGTCTTGTGGGGTCAAAAACTAGGTCACTAGGTCAAATCGTAGAAAAACCTTGTGTACACTCTAGAGGGCACAGTTATGATCCAATCTACGTGAAACATTGTCAGAATGTTTATTTTCATGAAATCTATACCAGATTTGAAACTGGGTCAGGTCAAAAACTAGGTCACTAGGTCAGTTCTTAGAAAAACAGTGTGAACGCTTTAGAGGACACAGTTTTGTTCTAATCTTCATGAGACTTTGTCAGAATGTTTGTCTCCAACAAATCTGGACCAAGGGTGCAACTTGGTCATGTTGGGTCAAAAAGTAGGTCACTAGGTTAAACCTTAGAAAAACATTGTGTACACTCTAGAGGGCACAGTTTTGATAACTTTGTCAGAATGTTCATATCCAAGAAATCTAGACCAGGTTTGAAACTGGGTCATGGTGGGTCAAAATCTAGGTCATTAGGTTAAATCTTATAAAAACCTTAGGTACACAATAAATGGTTATTTTCCATTTAATCTTTGTGAAACTCTGTCGGTCATATGGATGTCTCTGAGGTTAAGTTCACAGGATACTCAGGTGAGCGATCCAGGGCCATCATGGCCCTCTTGTTTCAGAGTACCATGGTTCTATGGTGTGATTAGCAAGGAGATTCAAAAAGAGATGTTTTCATCTCTGTTCATTCGTTTTGTTTGTTTTATTTTGTAGGCTTAACGTCTAGGAACAGCTAAGATCATGTCTGGATAGTCAGACTCTGATGGCAATATGACCATATTTATTCACTGTTAATTTTATAAAATTCCAGTGCAATTTTACCATTATTTCATCAAAATTTCACTGATATTTTACCATTATTTCATCAAAATTTCACTGATATGTTACCATTATTTTATCAAAATTCTGGTGCAATCTTACCATTATTTCATCAAAATTTCACTGATATTTTATTGAAATTACAGTGATAAATTTGGTCATAAAAATAGAGGAATTTACCGAAATTTCGCTGAAATTATGGTGATATTTCAACGAAATTGTGGTAATATTTCAGTGAAATTACATGAAAATCTGCTTGAATTCTGACCAAATTTTACAGTATTTTCCTACGAAATTCCATTGGAATTTCAGTAGAATTTTGGTGCAATTTGGGTGAAATTTCATCAACTTTTTCACCTGGGGGGTGTCTGATTTGATATTAATTATAATATATTTTGCTTTCAGAAATTCTTGTATTCTTCTATATAATGCAAACAGTGTACACCCTGATCAGATGCCATGTTTCATGGCATCTGATCTACGTCTACACTGTTTTCAAAAGTTTCTTTTATGGGATGCTATGACATAGTACCGATTCTCTGTTACTTTACGCTTCACAAAGGTATGTTAGTAAGAAGCTACAAAGGGCCCTGTGTACAGGTCTAGCTATAACATAAATGGAAGAGCCACTGTAGTTCAGAAGAGTAAGTGCTAGCAGTCCAGGTTTGAATCCCACTAAAGAATTACGTCAATTCTTTCTAACTGTAAACAGGGTTCAATTGCCCACAGGCTTTCAATAACACCCCTCCACTGGCTCAACATGACTGAAATACTGTTGAAAGGGCCTTAAAAGTGGAAGTCATCCATGACATCAATGCATTAATATGACCTCTGGGAATGCGCTGGCTGAACTATTTGAAAAGCCATCTTTTCTCATGACTTACACTACTGTGATGTGCTTAAATTTTGGGACACCTAAAATTATTTGTTTTCCATTCGGGACAACTGGAAAATTAATTATTTCAAGGTGTCCCAATACTTAAGCACTTTACAGTATTTTACGTTATTTCCCTGACTGAGCATTTTCACTCAATAACAGACAAGCATTCTCCTTTATATGTGAATGCTCCAACCAATTGCTGCTGAGTTTAAAACAGATATCAAATTATTAACCAAAAACATTGCCAATTTCTGACAATAATACACTGAATTATGGCTTTATTTTTTAAAAGCTTTCTATTTCTGGATCACTCATCTCTGTCTTCAAGTCAAAATACTGTAATTAATGTTTCAAAATATTGCAACTTGCAATGCGAAAAATATTCTGTTGTACAGTCTGGTGGATCTGAGTCTGTTTACATGCAAATTACAAGATCAAGCTGCCACATGACAAAATCAACCAGGTGGCATGTGGGCCCATGGAAGACTCAGATCAGCCTGGGCATCCGCCCAGTCTGATCAGAGTCTTCACTGTGTGGGTTAAGGGTCTAAGGATCTAACTTACCTCCATGCGGACAAGGAAGACCCTGATCACATTGGGCAGATGCTCAGGCTGATCTGAGTCTTTGCTTGGCGCACATGCCATTGTTTTAGGTTAGGTAGTCAGAGCTCTAGATAAGACGGGTATTTGATGATAATTGTGGGATAATTTTCTTTAATTTTCATTGAAACCATATGTTGTGACCCCTCATCTGAACCGTCTCGTCGAGACGGTTCAGATGAGGGGTCACAACGTATGTTTTTATCCAGAATTAACAAAAATTATCCCTAATTATCACCAAATACTCCCTCTTATCTAGGGTTCTGGCATCACTGTAGTGATGCAGCTCAGTGTTTTCAGGTGAATGGGTATATCCTTATGTTTTTCTGCTACTTTTTCAAAGGGACACAATTTTGATGGTATCCTTGTAGCTTTGCTTGATCATAAAACCTTTCAAAAGTGGTTCTACTCTCAAAGAAGAGAAATTGCTCCTGAAGGAGCAAATTCTTTCCTCTAAGACTTGACCCAAATTAAAAAGGAAGGAAAAAATGAAAATGTGTACTCATACTCAAAACAAACAAAACAAAAATATTCTGAAAGTCAAGGCTTCTTATCAAACCACCATCGTTTACCATAAACAGTCATATACATACACTGCAACAACTTTACTGACTCTCCCCTCCTCAAACTCGACAAAACCAACAAAGTGGCATTGCCCATCACCTAAAAAACTTTAACATAAAACTTTAACAGTTTGATAACGCCGCCGCCGCTAACGCCGACGCCAGGGGTAGTACAATAGCTCTCCCTGAACTTCGTTCAGGCGAGCTAAAAAATGTTTCATCCAAGCGATATCATATTGAGAATTTGAACACTAGAGGGCAAACAGTGTAGATTCAGATGAGGTGGTTTATTATGAGCCACCTCATCTGGATCTACACTGTTTTCAAATTCAACAATTTTTCATTTTTGGCCCTTGTTGTGAATTGTGTACATTTTAAGGGGTAGCAAGTCTGACATTTTCTTGGTTGCCTCCCTTCTCAACGGCAGTTAACTCATAAAGGGAAGAATTTGCTCCCCTACAAGCAAATTCTACTCTTTAAGAGTAGATCCCACTGAGGAAGGGCTTTGACCCTCAGGGAAGCAAACATCCAAGAATTTTGACCCTCAGGGAAGCAAACATCCAAGAATATCACAAAAGTTGTTCACCTTTCCAAAATGGTGGAAAAAACATGGAGGTGCATCCATACACCTTAAAAACTCTATACAAATTCCAAGCTGGAATAGTCCATTCTTATGAAAGGTTCAAGATGTATAAATATCTGCTGAAATACAGTTAGTCTCCTATTCTCAAATAAACACAAACCTTCAGGAATTTTCATAGATTTATCATCATCATCTGGGCCTAGGTCAGGAGTTGCTGACATTGTTGGCAGTGCTGGTTTAAATGGCAGCCCCCTGCGGCCTCCGGAGCCAGGAGAGCGTAAGGGAGTCTGTGAGGCATTGTTATCCTCATTTTTCTGATTTTGTGGATCTCTACTGGTTTTGGTCGGTGTCTTCTTCTCATCTTTCACAGTCTTTTTGTCTTCCTCTGAAATAAGATGACAGGATAATCAGCTGCATGATAGGATAAAATGAGCTGCGACAGAACAAAACCAACAAAGTGGCGTGTGTGCTGGCAAAGATTCTAAGCCTCCTGGGCATCCACCCAGTCTAACCTGATTCTTTGCAATGCACTTAATCACTTAATGGATATCTAAGTGTCTAAGCTACCTTCATGTCGACAGCGAAGACTCTGATCAGACTGGGTGGATGCCCAGACTGATCTGAGTCTTTGCTGGCGCACATGCCACTTTGCTGGTTTTCTTGTGCTGCTGCTCAAATGCATATGAGGCTCAACAGTGCTGTACGTTTTATTGAAATGAGTGAAAAAACAAAATAATGTACAATTAGTGACTGCTCATACAGGCTTTCATGTTTCCACCATCTATACTTTCAAGGGAGGCAACTCTTCCATTTTAATTTCTGCTTCTTTTTTCCACTGGGATCAAATCTTAAAGGAAAGAATTTGCTCTTGAGGAGCAAGTTCTTTTCTTAGAGAGTAGACCCTTTTTCGGACAATTTTCATCATCCATGGAAGCAAACAGGAAGTCACAAATGGTGTTTCTCTGCAAAAAGCTTCCCCCCACCCCACCCCCAAATGACACTGGTGTTGTGTGCAAATGTCATGACATAAGAGTAATCTTAATAAGTCTTTAGGTCTCTGAGAAATTGAGCTAAACAAAATGGGTAAACACTGCTGACAACAATGACATGGACCATGAGACAACGGCATCAACCCGATGCCTCAAAGTGACCTCTATGTTGCTCCTGCTTGCTAAAGCAGTCACAACAAAAATGGCAGAAATGACATATTAGCGTACATATTGTATGTAGCAAAATTTGAAGAGGTGATCAGGCTGTAAAAATATGCAGGATGATATAAATACACCTTACAGTAGTCTGAACTTGGTTCTTAGCTAGTTGCACTTCTGTCAAAATGTTATTCAAAGTAAGGTAATTTCATACCAGAATTCTGCAGAATGCAGTGTCCTGTTTGTCTCAGAACTGTCACAAAATGTCCTAAACTCTATATTACTGACAGTTAAACTAGAAAACTCGCTGAAAGTTTTCGATACGGACGCCAGTTATGACACCACCAGAAAAGCAAAAACTACCGTATGTCTGTGTTTCTACTAGTGAGAGGCTAGACAGATTCCTGTTGTAAATATTCATATTTTCATATTTTCAGTTTATTTCTTCTGAAGTGCATGTAACACTAGGAAGATTTGAAAAATATTTTTTTTTCATACTGTATAAAACGTATGCTATGTCATATGTCATAGAAACTGTCCCGCCAACATGACTCATATGGAGGGTTACAATTTTTATACTTAAAGCACGAAAAATGCAGATGACAAAATTAACGTCTGCAAAATTTCAAGAAATGTTTTATTCAAGCTATGTCATATTGGGAATTAAAAGTCACTAGAGAGCAAAGAGAGTAGATCCAGATGATGGTGGCTCATGAGCCACCTCATCTGGATCTACTCTGTTTGCAAATTCAACATTTTTTGTTGTTGAAGTTTTAAGTGTTAGCGCATGAAAAATTCCCTCAGAATTATTTTTGAGCGCCGTCTTATTCTGGGGCTCTGAAAACTTTCAAGCCAAAATGACAAATTTCTCTACCACAATTTTCTTTAAAGAAAACCCAGAGGATAAATCAAGTTTTCTGTTACAAATTACTTGACTCTCAGACATTTTATAGAGGATTATGGAAATTCTAACCTCAAAACAGAAAAGAGAGCGTTTAAATTGCTTGTTTAAAATGTTACATACCAAACACTCTTTGAAAGTGTTCCAAATGGCGGTTACACACAGATCCACATTATTTTCTTGTTTGTTTGCTTAAACTGTTTGGTCAAATGCTTTTTTTCCCCTGAATTTGATAAGTTCAAATTGTCCAAGTCAAAAGATAGCAAAATAGGATTTTTTTTTATATGAGTTTCATGGCCCTTTCAAGAATATTTCACTTATGACAGGCAATCAGAGGTTGGCGAAAAATGGAGTGCCCCAGGAAAAAACACCTAACTTTCTGAACTTGCCACCCTCAGACATTGCACTGCTGTGGCTTGAACACACAGTGGTGAGAAGAATCAGTTTCAAATATTTATATGTAAAAGCAAGAAACTAAATGATCAGAAATTATAGTGAAATGGTGGATATGGAAAGCATTTTTGAAAACCCTAACCATCTATAAAATGAAGTTAATATCATTCTTTTTCTGTTTTTCATTAGAATGAAAAAGCTCTTCAGTCTAAAGAGCCATAGAGCTAACAGTTTTCTGATTATTTTATTTGAAGTAAACTAGGAAGTTTAGTTTGATGGGTATAAGGCCTCCCATCCCCACAACGATGTTTGTTCTGAAACTATCCCGAAATTCAAACCACACCAAAATTTTCTACAAAGCAAAACCCACCTGTTATACTATCCAAGCTACGCCTAGCAAAGCTGTCATAACTGTTAGTGGACATTATTTTTAATTTTCCGCTGAATGTTTCCTATCACTCCTGTCACAATGTACTTTTTCCTTTTTATTACTGGCTAACCCTTAAAGCGGCAAAAAACAGATGACAAAATTTACATCTGCAAATTTCAAATAATGTTGTCCAATCTATATCATATTGAGATTTTAAATACTACAGGACAAACAGTGTAGTTCCAGATGAGGCAGCTCATTATGAGCCACCTCATCTGGATCTACACTGTTTGCTTATTCAGCTGTTTTCATTTTTAGTGTTTTAAGACCTAATTATGTATTTACAGCTAGAAAATATTCTCCTGAAGACTGACTTCTCCTCGTTTCCCTTGACAATTCATTTCGAATCATTGTTCACAGTATTCATTTCTAAATATTCAAAAAAATTCAAATTCAAAATTGATCCTTTTGTTCATTTTTCCTTCAGTCTCAATACCCAAAATAATTTTCAAGCACAAATCTTTAAGAAACCTCAAATTACTACATTTACATTACAAAATAATCTATCCAACAAAGGCATAATTACATGCTAAATTATTACATCGAGACACCTAACTTTCACGGATTATAAATACGCACAAAATATGACTATAAATAAAACCATAAAGCCAATATCCCTTGTAGAAAGTCTCTAATGGTTCAAAGTACTGGCACAGAGCAGTCCAAACAAACTGTGAAGAATCAGCTCCCAAAAGAGTAGTCTAATCAGTTGGCACTACTTGTCACTCTAGTCACCAATTTATCGACACATTAAAAGATAATAAAACTAAATTCTTCATATTTTAAAACTGTTACAGAAACTGGTTAGTTGCCCAAATATTTAAGGTAACTACAGTAAGATTAGGGTTACTATGATTAATAAATTAAAACCTTTAATCTCATACACCAATAAATTACAGATCGAATGTATTTTATAAAGATATTACCTACAGCTTTAATTCCTGTATTTCTACATTGTAAAATAAAAGCTTTCTGTTGTATGCAGCACTATAACTCCCTGTTTTTCAAATCTAATGATGTTGTTAGTACGTTTACGTTGAAATTTCAAATGTTCATATCTAAAATAAAATACGCCAACATTTTTTGTTGCGAAAATGTGAGTAACTTTTGCATTGCAATAGCTGCTCACATTTTTTCTACCAAAAATATCAGAGTATTTGGTTATAAAGTCCTAAAACACTTAACGAGTTGACCTCTTAACGAGCTTGTAAGGCTAACGATGCACTGAACAATTGGGTCCTGGTCTTTTGTCTGCATAATCAATATTATCAGCTTGATCTGGGTCTATAAAGATTGCTCTGGAAGTACAGGGCAGATACTAGGAATTTATGCAACATTTGTAGCTTTGTCCATTTTCAAGGGCAAGGGAGATAATCATATGAAAATTTAGTTGTGAGACAGCTAGTAATTCTGTGGCATTTAGTCAGAACTTCATTATTTAAAGGTAGGTTCCTGGGCTAGCGATGTCAATTATGCCCACAAAATAATTTCGTCTTTTTCTGAGCAGTATTGAATTCTCTTATTTTTCTGAATTTGTTGCTACTGAGAAACTCATCAGATGTTGAAGAAAATAGTCTTTTTCCCTTTTGGTTTATTTCCTTTTGTTGGAATTCCAGATCTAAAAATAACTATGTTTATTATGTCTATAAGTGCGCAATTTCTGATGCCATTCTTCAAAGGTCAATTTTCCCTTGACGTGAGCTCTCCTAGAGGTCCTGGCATGGCGGATGGGTTAAACTATCCCAAAATGCAATGCAGCATGACATCAGCTGCATTATCTATTTTTGGCGCGAACTAAAAATAGCGCTAACTGGTGTGCAAAGCAGAGTTAGGAAATCCCTTGCAAAACAACTTTTCTAATATTTTTTTGATTTACGCTCTTTAGTGAAACTTATTAATTCCCTTTTATAAGTGCTTTCCAACACCTTGGATGAAAGTTCATCAAAATTATGATGCATGCCAAAGTACAGGAACCTACCTTTAAGGTGTGTTAAAAAAACTGAGTGCTTGTGGGTGCTCGGAATAATTGCTCAGAATGTTTGCAGATCAAGGCCTGAACTATCTGCAGATCAAGGCCTAAACGGTTTGCAGGTCAAGGCCTGAACTGTTTGCAGATCAAGGTCTAAATATATGCAGATCTAGGCGTTTCATCTTCTGATAAACTGAATGGCTTAACTTTTTTGAAGTTCAAGGACAAAAACCTCAGAAATTAGTATATTTATATCTGTCCACACAGTTTTATTAAAATGTTGATTTTACCATTTAGCTGCATGAACTCTGTGACCGCATTGTTTAATTCTGCAGTCAATGTAGCATTATTTTTTGACAGGAAAATAAGATGGGGACTTTTTTTAAGAGCATGAGCATTTATAAGGTTATACCATATTAAACCTATTAAATGCCCCAGGGTTGTGTCAATTTACAAGAGGGAAGGGCTAATTCAGTAATTCAGCCACAGCTAAAATACATCTAATAAACTCACAGTATTATGATGAATGGATATACCGTAATCGACCCATTTACCGCACCGTGCGCTTAACTTTTTTTAAAATGTATTTAATAACCGCACACTCAGAACAATAAAATGCAGGGTGACTGGAAAGAGGCAACATGGGTAGGACTGGAAATACTTTTTGTTTATACTTTTCATGAGTTCCCTGTTAATTATTGGGTTTTGTGAGAGTTTCAAAGAAAAAGCAGTGTGCACTTGTGCAGTTTGTCCGGAAATGGCCTTGGTGTGCGGTTATAGGGGCATGTGCGGTAAATGGGTCGATTACGGTACTTTAAGATAAAACAATTTTACTTTTTTTTTCTTTTGCCTCCCTTCTCAATAGGGGTCAGCTCCTAAAGGAAGGAATTTGCTCCTAGGTAGGAGCAAATTCTTTCCTTGAAGATTGGACCCCATTCGGAAGAGCTACATTCTCCAGATAAGCAGTCAGGAATTCATTATATTCCCCTATTTAAACTGATGGAAAACACAGATTGGCAATTCAATATATCATTATTTTTGGAAAAGAGGCAAGGGGCTTTCATTAGAGCAGGGGCATTTGCTAAGATTAATATGGTACATATATCTAGTAGAAGACTTGTCAAATACTTGAATAAGGCTTTGCTTTGAACAACCAAGCCCAGATCTGGGTCTATTTTGTTTGCTGATTCTGTCTCAACTTATAGTTTTTATGGTAGACCCAGTAACACGCCAAATAAAATGCTTACTCAGTGACTGCTTGCATATCTGACGATATTCTTCCTCTTTCGCCAATTTCTTTGCCTTTTCTGCCTCTCGTTGCTGAAACGATAAAAAAAAAAATGCATGATAATTACAGAGCAGACAAATTTGCCTGTTTATGGTGCATGCATGAGTACACCTCTATGAATCCTCCATCTCTATAAAGGGAAATAAATCATATGACTCCTTGTTTGCTTCTCAGTACCATAAAGACTTTCAAAAGTGGATGAAATTACTCCCAGGGAATAAATTCTTCTCTTCAAGAGTTAAAAGACTTTTCCAAGCCACATCCAGAATGTCACTCAAAAGTCATCTGATAGTGTGCAACCGACCAATGCAAAAGCAACTTAGCAAGTGACATAGTCCCACAAGAAGAATTTGGTCATGCTTTGACAAGTACGTTAAGTGTTTTTGTTTTTATCGAGTCACTCAACAGCTAGCTAGAAAGGGATATTAGGACTGCAGCTTGTGTCTATGAAATTTTCTTGTTTTAACTGAATAAGGGTATTTATTAAGGCTGTCACTGACAGACTACTGCTACCGCTTGTCTCATTTTTAGTGCTGGAGTTACTCTAATTTTAAGTGCCAGATGCCAAATAATATTATTTCCTATTTTTCTAACACAAAATAATAGTCATAAATAATTCTCCCTAAATAGACTGACTTGCCCGACTAGAAGTCATAAAAAATACCCAAAGGGAAACATTGGTAAATGAATAATATAAATAATCCACCATTATTGAATTCCAATATCTGCGTTATATAGCTTTTCCGAAAAATTTTGACAGCTTACATCAGCAAACCGTGTCGACCAAGATCAGACTGCTCCTCAGGAGCAGTCTGATCCTGGTCTACACTGCTTGCCAACAATTCTATTGTACATACCCAGACTCTGACTGTACGAACAGACTTGTCTTAATTCAAAGAATAGAAATGGTTGCTTTAAAGAAATATTTATTGTTAAGATGGTATGTTAAATGCCTGCTATGGGTCAACAGTTTCAAAGCTGCTAATAGTACAAGCTGTCATTCATGATGCACTTTTATTGTCATCTTCCATTTCAGGGGGAGCCCCGGTAGCTCAGTAGGTTAAATGCTGGTCTACTGATCTAGCGTTCCTGGGTTTGAGACCCACTGGAGGCTGGAATCTTTTCAATCGTACACAGGGTTCCATTGCACACAGCCTTTCAATATCACCCATGCATCTTCCTAATGTGACTGAAATACTGTTATAAAGGATTTTAAATTGTGTGTCATCCATCCACTTCATGTCAGGTGCCTTTAACAATAACAACAGTCACTCATCAAATGATCTGTAGTGCTATATGAAGCAGCGCCATCCTAGCCATGCCTGTTTATAGAAGTACTGATGAAGCAGACAGTATATTGTGAGGATCTGATTTAAACCTGCACAATCGCTGATCATGATGAAACTTACAAAGTCTTCCAAATAAAAGGTAACATCACCTAAAATGTTTAACACAATTAATTTATGTGACTTTATTATGATAACTTAATGGCCACTTTTACGGGACCAGTTAAACATGCATCTAGAAAATGCCATGCTTTTATGAAAAGCTGATACTTGTTCTGCCTTTAGGACTCTAGAATGATGTATACGAGCTGGTTCTGATACTAACCTCGATATTTGATTTTTTCTGTTCATTCTCAATCTAAACCCTTAAAGTGCCTAAAAAGCAGACCACAGAATTTCATGTTGGAAAAATTTCATAGAATGAAAATTCAAAGACTAATTAATGGGCACACAGGGTAGATCAGATGAGGTGGCTCATTATGAGCCACCTCATCTTGATCTACCCTGTTTGCACATTCAACTGTTTTCAATAATTAATACCAAGTAGTCATTTTAAAGGTCTCTTTTAACTAAATAAAGTCATATTAAGAAAACCCTTTAATTACTCTCGAGGGAAGTTTCAAGTTCAGCCTTTGATCATTATTAATAGTTTTAAACAAGAAAAAAAACATGCTCAAACGATAAGAGAGAGGAAAAAAATAAAAAAAGCTTCATTATCTTATGAACATGATGAATTTGCGGAAGACATTTGGTATCATGTATGCTCTGAGACGACCTGTCTTAAGGTGACTGGATACACATCCATTTTTTTGTGTGCAATTTTTACAAAGGGAAATAACTTTTGTGACTTCCTGATTGCTTCCCAAATGACTATATAAAGGTCTTCAAAAATGGTGTCAACTCTTTAAGGAAAAAATTTGCTCCTAGGGGAGCTAATTCATTCCTAAGGGAGCAAATTCATTCTTTAAGAGTTGATCTCCATTGCAAAGGGAGGCAAATATCAAAATGAAAGAGTTATACCCCTTGCAAATGTAACCGATTTACCTATAAGAACATGCAAACTGAGGCAAAGTGCAGTCTGTTCAGGGCATGCATACCTTGTGTTCATGGCGGAATATGGATGACTTATAATTTTATGTTCTTTTCAACAGTATTTCAGTCAAGGATAATGGGAGGATGATAATGAAAGTGGGTGCAATGAAACCCTATTTGTGGTTCAAGAGATTTCTTCCCACAGGCGGAATTGAATCAAGCTAGGACTGCTAGGTCAGTAAGACAGCACTTAACCCACTTAGCTACCGGAGTTCCCCGCTAAATGCTTTTTGAAATCTTCAATGGCTAATTGTGCACCAACCATAATACTGCATTTGTGCATGTTTGTATGCGCAATTATCAAAATAATGCCATACTGTTTTCACATGCACAGATCCATGTAAGTGATTTAACATGATAACTACAACCTCTATGCACAGTCTGATCTTGGTCTGTTGTTTGCTCTGTCAGTTCTAGCCCAATATTTACGGATTTTACACAGTGACGAGAGATTGCAGTTGCATTTATTAATCAAATAAAAGCTATGTTGCAAAACATGATCCGGAATTTCCCAAAGGAGATTGCACAGATGACAATAAATATCCGACTGATTCAGCAGAAATGTAATATTATTTCTAGTTATTTCTTGTGCAGTAAAAATTCACGGCGAACACATGCTAATGTCCATTTTATAATGCATAATTACCCAAAACATTTTAGACATTTTAAGGTATATGAGTATATCTCCATGTTTTTCTGCCATAATCTTTTAAAGGGCGATACCTTTGTTAATTCCTGTTTCTTTCCCTGGATGACAAAACCCATCCAAACAGAGTCAACTGTTTTAAAACAACAATTTGCTCCTATAGGAGCAGATTCTTTTCCTTTAACAAATGACCAAAGGAAGGAATGTCCTCCCAGATAAGCAAATGCTTTCCTTTAACCCTTAAAGCGCCAAAAATTCAAATTGTTAAATTGGCAAACAATGTAGATCCAGATGAGGTGGCTCATCATGAGCCACCTCATCTGAATCTACACTGTTTGCCCTCTAGTGTTCGAATTCTCAATGATTTCGCTTGGAAGAAACATTTTTTTGCAATTCTGCAGACGTAAATTTTGTCGTCTGCTTTTTGGTGCATTAAGGGTTAAAAGTTGACTACAACTGACAAGAGAGGCACAAATAAAATATTTTTTTGAAATTCTGCAGACGTAAATTTTGTCGTCTGCTTTTTTGGTGCATTAAGGGTTAAAAGTTGACTACAACTGACAAGGGAGGCACAAATAAAATGACAGAGTTGCTTCCCCTGAAAGTGCACCCGTTCACCTTAAACAAGTTTGTAATTATCCTAAAATCTGAAAAAGTTAATTTTACTGATGGCAATTTGGCTCATTAATATAGCATACAGTTTTGCATCTTGATCCAACTGCAATGGTCTTTAGTTTCAGTCTCTCATTTTAACTCTTTCACTACCAAAAAGCAGACGACAAAATTTACGTCTGCAAAAATTAAAAAAATGCCTTGTCCAAGACTTTTAATATTGAGAATTCAGAGACTATAGTAGAGGGCAAACAGTGTAGATCTAGATGAGGCGGCTCATTATGAGCCGCCTCATCAGGATCTACGCTGTTTGCAAATTTTGCTAATTGCGTCACTGGGGCTTAAAGAGTTAAGCTTGTTTGTTTCTTCAGGAGTCTGTCATGACGCTTATAATTTCAAATAATGTAGAATGCCAGGGTTCAAATCAAATTCTTTTCAATCATAAAAGGGGCTCCATTGCATACAGCCTTTCATAATTATACCCTTTCACCCACTCGATATGACTGAAACACTGTTGAAATGGCTGTAAAACTGCAACCAGTCCGACCATCCATCTAATCTTTGTCTATCATTTTTGTCCAAGAATACTGGTCCTAATAACTGGAGGTTTTATGGTATATAAGTTTGAGCATGTTAAAAGTAAGATCGGATAATTGCGCTTCAGGAATGTAAATTTCCCTTAGCGGCAAAACCATTTCACTGATTTCCTTTTAAATCCACGTAATTTGTATATCTTTTCGAGTTATTAGATATCAAGCAAGACAATAGCTGGGTGTGCATTACACCAGCAATAGGTTTCAACATTATACCCTTTTCATTGAAATCATACTGCCGTAATTTTTCTAAATATTTGGATGGACGTACCTGCAAGCACTGTAGACCCTGATCAGACTGCTCCTAGAGGAGCAGTCTGATCCGGGGTATACAGTGTTTGCAAAAACCACTGAGACATTGTAAGACATTTTTTTACAGTTTGCAAATTCAACTAAATCTTCAAATTTTATGATTATTACAATGATCGGTTAGGTGTTCCAATATTCAGGGTCTACACAGAAAAACAAGACAGTCCCTTAAAGAAGTGTGCACTGAGTCAGAAACAAAACAAAGAGATGGCACAATGGAGAGACAGAAAGACACAAGAAAATAATAGCCGAAAAAACGAACGTACATACCATTTCAAAAATTCTCCATTGGAACAATACGAGGGCTTATTAAAGTTTAAGTCTTTTATCTTAACTGCGCTACCCTGTCTCATTGTTTCACACTAGGTTCAAATAAGAACAATAGATAATGACGAAGATTTGTCAAAGGTTTACTTTAAGTGAGCCACAAAAGACATTTCAGTACATGTAAAAGCTTTTTATGCATTTTGGCACAATTCATATATTTTAACAATTCCTTTTTGCCGGGTATACAACTGATGCAAGATACTTGAGCCCTTAAAATTTTGGAAACTGAGTGTATAAAGTACTACTTGCATTACAGAAGTGCAACTTGCTTGCATTATAGTAGTGCAATTAAAGAAGTGCAACCGAATAAAGCAAGCCAGAGGGCATTTTGTCTGCATTATATAGTTGTGCATTATAAAGTAGTGCAGTTTGCATTTGAGCAAAGCAATGCTTGCATAGTAACAGAAGAGCAACTTGCTTGAATAGGACAAGCCATAGAGAAACCTGCTTGCTTTTTTAGCAGTCCAATCTATTTCTATTACAGTAGTACAGCTTGCTTCCATTTAATGTAGTTGTGTTACTTTCTTGCATTACAGAACTGCACTTTGCTGTATTAATTAGTAGTGCAATGTTACTTGCTTGCATTATAGGAGTGCAATGTTACTTGTTTGCATTATATATAATAGTGCAACATTACTTGCTTGCATTATAGGAGTGCAATGTCACTTGTTTGTATTATATATTAGTGCAACATATTTGGCTTGCATTATAGGAGTGCAATGTTACTTGTTTGCATTATACAGTAGTGCAACATTATTTGCTTGCATCAAAGGAGTGCAATGTTACTTGTTTGCATTATAGGAGTGCAACATTACTTGCTTGCATTATAGGAGCGCAATGTTACTTGTCTGCATTATATATTAGTGCAACATTACTTGCCTGCATTATAGTAGTATAGCATTATAGTGGTATAACCTGTTTGCATATTAGTAGTCTGAACTCCTTGCATTACATTAAAGGTTGTCAAGAAACTTTTCCCTGACAAAGAGCAGCTTATCATGTAATCTCAAACTCTTGGAAATACCCTATTTGCACTAATTATACAAACATCCCAACCATTCATGTAAAGGACTATTGTACTAGTCCTTTTGAAATATCAGGGAATTTTCAACAGTGTTGGCAAATAGTGCAGACCCTGATCAGACTGCTCCTGAGGAGCAGTCTGAACTGGCTCTACACTATTTGCTGTTGCAATTTTATCCAAATATTTACAACAAACACAATATCTTGTCATGTAACCTCGAACTTCCATTCAATGACAGAATGATTTGCATCTCTAGTTCTAATTTTCAACTCTTTTAATATTTTTTTCTTGTAAATTTGAAAGCATATCTTACATATCGACTCCCTACAGGCTCTATAATGGCATCAAATCAATATCCCACCATAGATCATATATGGGACTATCTGGTTTTCTTTAGACGGTATATAATGAGTTCTAGCATGTTCACTTCATCTGAGATATCATACAGATCTCTGCTTCTTGGTACATGGTTAATCAATCTTTTGGCTTCGATCAATTTGTCTAATGTTTTATGGATCCTAGAACCCAGTTTTTATCTTGTTTTGGCCTGTGAGAGTCAGTCATACAAATAACCTGTCTATAATGTTTTGCTCCAACAGAACATTCCTAACAAATTTGCTCCTTCAGAACATTCCTACAACATTTGCTCCAACAGAACATTCCTACCACATTTATGATTTTGTCAGTCTAACATTCTTCTACTACATTTTTGTTTTTGTCAATCTAGCATTCTACTACCACATTTATGATTTTTTCCATCTAGCATTCTTCTACAACATTCAAGCTTTTGTCAGTCTAACATTCTCCTACTATATTTACATTCTGTCAGTCTAGCATTCTCCTACCATATTTATGTTTTTGTCCATCTAGCATTTTTCCACCACATTTTTGTTTTTGTAAGTCTAGCATTCACCTTCTACATTTTTTGTCAGTCTGGCATTTGCCTACAACATTTATGTTTTTGTCAGTCTAGTATTCTTCTACCATATTATTTATGTTTTTGTCAGTCTAGCATTCTTCTACCATATTTATGTTTTTGTTCGTCTAGCATTCTTCTACCACATCAATGTTTTTGCCAGTCTAGTATTCTTCTACCATATTTATGTTTTTGTCCGTCTAGTATTCTTCTACCACATTTATGTTTTTGTCAGTCTAGCATTCTTATACCACATTTATGATTTTTGTCGGTCTAGTAATGTTCTACCAAATTAGCCTTTTTGTCAGTTTAGAAATGTAACAACTTTAATTTATCTCTCTGTCAGCCTTGCATACCAATTTAACAGGTAAAAATGACATTTCTCAGAGCCACTTTTTGGAAAGAAATAGTTTAATGCCCATCCTCACATTTCTAAAATAGTCATGCTTTGGCAATGGATATTGCAAAAATACTGAATCTCTCAAACCAGTTTAACTAGTTGAGTAGTGGATAACACACTGGACTACCAATCCTGGGGACACAAGATCAATCCCCGCTTCTCCAGTTTTTCGGATGAGACTTTAAACCAAGGCCCCAAGTTGCCATATGACCTAGTTATTGGTGAGACTTTGTCCCCGAGTTCCTTCACTCACTCTTAACCAATTTTGTGAAGAACTGCATAAGTTCACTGTCAGACTATACCAGCTTTTATGTTGGTCCTAATCCAGCTAAACTAACAGTGTATGTTTATTGGGCTCCAGTCTCCTAGGTTTCTATTAAAGCACTTTATGATCAGCACTAAATACAATATAGGCAATTTGACATGACACAATACTGACATCTTGAAAGGCATCTACATCTGAAATAAGCATCTTTCATCATTCTGCCTCCAGACTGCTTTATTGCATACATTAGTACAACTCCATATCAGCTCAAATAAGCCAAAACACGAGAAAATCAACAAAGTGGCATGTGCGCCCAGCAAAGACTCAGTTCCACCTGGGCAGCTGCCCAGTCTGATCAGAGTCTTTACTGTGTGCTTAAAGGGTAGCTAAGGGTCTAAGCTAGCTCCATGCTGACTGCAAAGACTCTGATCATACTGGGCAGATGCCCAGGCTGATCTGAGTCTTCGCTGGGTGCACGCGCCACTTTATAGGTTTTTGTCATGTCGCCACTTAAATATTGTACATCTAGAGCACAATAATATGGAAACCTAGACAGACATGTAGACTGAAAGTTTGATGGACATGCGGAGTGGAACATACATGGAAAAGCAGATGGAAAACAAGAAAGTAAAATATGGATCGGTACATCAAATCCTAGAGATAAAAATGCAGATTGATACAGATAGATATACAGATGGATATGCAGATGGTAAGACAGGTGGATATGTAGACGGAAACCTAAAGGGTGATGCCGATAGATACCTAGATGGATGTGTAGAGGGAAAACCTAGGTATATATAGATAGAAACTTAGATGGAAATGTAGATGGAGGCCAAGATGGACATATGTTGAGACCTAGAAGAAAATGAAAATTAATGGCAACTAAGAGAGGCATGCAGATGGAAACCTAAATGGTACATGGAAACTTAGATGGAAATGCAGACAAAAACCTAGAGTGAAATGGGATATGCAGATTGAAACCTAGATGGAAATGTTAATGGAAAAATGTACATGTAAATGAAACCTAGATAGAAAATGTAGGTTGCACCCTAGATGGAAATGGAAACATAGTTACAGCCTAATCATACATGTACCCTTAACAACTGTATACATTAACCAATTACTTGAATCATCCGCTAATTTGAAAATGCTGATTAAACTTAAACAAGGAATTTGTCCAAAAATCATCTTTGAAGAATGACATAAATGTCAGACCTTGATCAGACACTCCTCTGGGCAGCCTGATCTGGGTTCTGTTTGCCCTGTCACTTCTGTAGCAACATTTACTATAATTACGGTATGCAATAAATCATCTTTAGGGTTTATTTAATAACTTCTCTATATAAGACCTTTATTTGCAAAAAACTAGAGAGAGAAAATTGAAAGATTCTATCAGCATAGGGTTCCAAGAATTTCCATGAAAGATTTACTGTATTATCGCCCAAAAAATTAAGACACTCTGCCTGACCAAACAGTGTAGACCCAGATCAGGCTTTAAAAGGAGCAGCAGCGCCAACACTGTTTGCCATTCTGCAAAGCACTAAGTCTTGGTTGTATGATCTATACATATTCACATTTTAGCAGATTCACAGTAATTGGATTAAAGTGTGCCGATATTTTGTGTGATTAGAGCATCACTTGAGAGTTCCTGAAATTTTTATTCCAGCTTCTTCTGAGATTATGTTAATGTACTGATTTTTTCAAACATTTTTTAGATTATGTTATGTTCTGATTTTTTTCCAATCGTTTTAGAGATTATGGTATGTTCTGATTGTTTCTAACATTTTTGAGATTGTGTTTTGTACTGTTTTTTTACTGATTTTTTTTTCTAACATTTCTGAGATTATGTTATGTACTGATTTTTTTCTAACATTTTTCACATTATATTATGTACTGATTTTTTTCTAACATTTATGAGATTATATTGTGCACTGATTTTTTCTCACATTTTTAAGATTATGTTATGTTCTGATTTTTTTCCAATCGTTTTAGAGATTATGGTATGTTCTGATTGTTTCTAACATTTTTGAGATTGTGTTTTGTACTGTTTTTTTACTGATTTTTTTTTCTAACATTTCTGAGATTATGTTATGTACTGATTTTTTCTAATATTTTTCACATTATATTATGTACTGATTTTTTTCTAACATTTATGAGATTATATTATGCACTGATTTTTTCTCACATTTTTAAGATTATGTTATGTACTGACTTTTTTCTAATATTTTTGAGATTATGTTATGTGCTGATTTTTTTCTAAATTTTTGAGAATTTATTTTGTATTGATAATCTCTAACATCGTCCACTTAGCGCAAAAACTGTGTATCTGCGAAAAGTCAACTTTTCAGGAGAGGCAAAAAACTGATTCATGATGACTACACATATTCATTTCCTTTAACAACCTGATAAACTTCTTTATTTTAAAACCTTCTTGGCACACAGAAAGCTAAATAAAACCAAAATATGGGTAATAGTTACTTTTAAGAGCTTTTAAAAAAGTTACAAGGTTTTTGCGCTGAAAAAGTTAGTGCAAAAACCTTGTAAGTGCACTTACACTAATTTTGCACTGAAATATTACGTTAAAAGTTAATGCAAAAACCTTGTAAGTGCACATACAGTCATTTTGCACTGAACATTTTGTAATAACTTCAGTGCAAAAAGTCAGTATCTGAAGCAAATGACTGCAATTTATTTTTCAATGTAAGAAAAACCATGTTAAAAACATAAGAAAACATGTCTTTCCACTGTAACAACATTTATAACCAGATTTTTCAACTGAAACCTCTGCTTAAAATGATGAACAACAAAGGGCGGGCATCATCTTTTGAGGTCTGGAGTAAACTCTAATACCATCTGAAATATTTTAATGATACTTGGTAGAATCATAGAACTGGTCAATGTGGAGTGTCATGTGCAAGAATAGCAACTCTAGCTGTCTTCATTTTTTCCAGTTATCCCCCTTAATTGAACTATATTTAGCTCATTTCTGTATGTTGCTCTATAACTCTTTGAAATATTTCAATGATATTTGATAGGCTTATGATACAGCAAAATGGTGAGTGCTGCATACAAGAATGACAACTCTCATTTCGTTAGTTTTTTAGTTATCTCCCCTGATCTGTATAAGTGTATATCAGGGCTCAGCTTAAAGGGTGATTTGGGAGAACTGGTCTCCCTGAGCTGGCTGACTTCTCCCTATTTTGAGCTGAGGGAGAAGTGAAAATGTATAGAACTTGTAGGAAAATCCAAAATTCTGGTCAAAACTTCTCTCCAAAGTCCTGAAAATGTTACAAAACTTCTCCTTGTCTGAAAGCTCTAGGCTGTCCCATGTATATTGATCATTTCTGGACTATAATTGGATAACTGCTGATACATGGCAGAATTATAAGATAGCTGAAGACAAAGTGTTGTGTGCAAGAACAACAACTCTCAGTTGTCATTTCTTCTGATCTTCATGTTTTGTTTGTTTTTGGCCTGTAAGTCAGTAACCATACAAACTACTTCAATAATTCTTGATACAATTACAGGATAGGCCAAGACCAAGTGTTGTATGCAAGATCAACTACTCTCACTTTTTTATTTGCCAGTTATTGTCCATGATCAGTGTTTTTATGCACCTTGTGTCGAGACTGTAATAACTGAAATAATCTGAAATATCTTTTGGTACTTGCTAGGGTTATAAGACAGCTGAAGACGGAGTGTCCCATGGAAGAATGACAAATTGTTTCTTCAGTGAGTTTATTTATTTCCCCTGATCACTTTTATTGTGCACCTCATAATACCAGTACCATAAATGTTATGTAAATAATGTAGAGCTGTGTTACTGGGTGTGTTGCCTGTAAAATGTTAACTCTTGCTTTCTCCATTTCCTAGTTTTCTCCCCTGAATTTTGCTTGTTGGCCCCATAACCCCAATACTCTTTGAGATGGATGGATATTCTGGGTTAAAGACTGAAGACACAGGATTAACGCAAGAAAATCAACTTAATTTCTTGGTTTACCAGTTATCTCCCCGATTACTATTTCTTTTGCACCCCATTACTCTTTATTACACTAGGAGATATTTTGATGATATCTGGCAGGAATATAATAGACCTGCATCATCGTAGCAGGCGTATATAATATGTACAAATTTTGTCACATGAAGTATGGTCACTATCAAATTGCTGAAACCTTGGAAATGTTGGAAAACCTGTTTTTGTGGAAATCCATGTCTCTTGTTTAAGTTGGGCTTTATGACCATACAAATACTGAGCCTCCTACTATAATGGGTAAGAGGGAACCTATTGACCTTCTGCAAACAGACTGTAGTCTTCTAACATATGACCCAAGCAAGGTTTGCACCAAGAGCAGTGAAAGCCCTCAAAATTAATTGATTAAGGAAAACAAAACAAAAACAATAACAATAATTAAGCTACAAGTTCCAAGGGCAATGACAAACAGCAGTTTGTGTTAAAGTTTTGCAAAATGTCTAACATACTCTTTTTCATATCTTTTTCAAAATCCTTGAATCCATGAAAGGAGCCTTCTTTTTGAAATATGACCAATGGTTTACTTCTTGAATGATATATCATCTGGATGCTACTGCTGTCCTAAGGTTACAGTCACTTACTTCGATATTTGTATTACGTTTGCTTTAAGTTTGTTTGGACTTCTGATAATCTTGAATGGAGTATTTTGACAATGATGAAGTCTGCTGCTTGGGTTGATGTAGATTTTCTGTCTGTCTGTCTGTATGTCTACTTATTCATTCATCAGTTTTAACTTTAGCTGCCAGATTTCATGTTAATTATTTTAAGTTTGGTTTTATAAAGCATTGGCACTGGCCAGGACTAAACATGGGACCCAGCTTAGTAGCCCTAGTTTATTTTTTCTCCTCAAGCATAACATACCTACTGCAGATATAGTATGATTTAGCTGGAAGTAGCTAATGCTTTAGTAGAACCGTATATTTTTTTTTTTAATTAACGTAACAATTCATCTGATGTATTTAGATATTAAAGTTTTTTTGTCCAAAAGACAATTTCTCTCAATACAAGTATAACAGCAAATCCTTAAGAACATAACATAGTGCAAAATATTACCTTAATATTTTAGTCTATTATTCATTTTAACAAATCTTTGGGAACTAACACCAACCTCATGAAAATGGTTGTCAGATATAGCAAGAATACCAAAATTTTCCATTACCAGTCTCCATTTATTTGAAATGCACACAGAAACCATATTTGGTTGTATATTTGAACAATACAAAAATTTAGCACTACCTAAAACTAAGAAATAGGCATTAAATGATGTGATGACTCATCTGAAGTTCTCATCTTTGATCTGATCTGGGTAGTCACTGCCCACAACAATGTGGTTCTACAACAAAACACAGTAGGGTGGACCTATGTGGGCTTAATAAATGCAAAAACTTATATGGACCATGTAAGTTTTTTGCATTTACTAAGCCCACTGTAAGCCCACCCTACTGTGTTGTGTTGTAGAACCACATGAATTAAAGCAATCCGATTGGATCATAGTTACAGTGGTTGGACAGACTGACTCTTGAACATAGGATGAATCTTGTCCATTTGACTTAATCACCATCACTCATCATTTAAAGTTCCTGCCTTTCAAAGTAAAAAAAAGTCACTTTATTGCTGTGACATCATAAGACTTCATTAGACAGTTGTTGTGTTATTATTTAACATCCAAAGTAAACAGCTATGGTCATGTCGGGACGGTCAGTTAACCTAAGCACACTATTTCTGGGCAGGCTTAAACCTCCTAAGCGGTTAACCAGTACTAAGTGCACTTACTTTCACCAGTAACAGACAACTGCCCTTCTTTAAGCAAAATTTAATGCAGTAGTAGTTACCGGTACCCTACATTTTGTCATATAAAATGAGATATTTCAGGGGGCAGTTTGTATGCATGAATACTTTGAGACATTTTTATTTTGTGTGTGCCCATGTACCAAAAAATTTTTTTCAGTATTTAAAAAAAAAAAAAATAAATAAATAAAAAAAATTAATGATACCATAATATGTATGGCAAAAAGCGGTTTCTGTTCTGACCAAAGCAATCATCAGATGGTAATTGTTGTCAAGGCGTAAGATTTAATACTGCCAAGAGATTTTTGTCGAGAAATTTCAAGATATACATTGCTGTTTCACATTAATCTTTATGTACAATTCATTCATAAGTAGGGTAAATATTTCAGTGTTCTCAAGTAATTAATTATATATGGATGGATGGATGACTTGCGATTTTACATCCTTTTCAACAGTATTTCAGTCATATCAGGACAATGGGGGGTGGGGGGGGTGGGGGTGATTTGATGATGATGAAAGGCTTTGTACAATGGAACCCTGTTTATGAGTGAAAAGATTTCCATCTCCACAATCGAACTCGGGACTGTTAGATCAGCTGGACAGCCCTTAATCCACCGAGCTACCGGGTCTCCTAATAAATTATATGACTTTGCATGGGAAAAGCTGAGTGCAATTAATACACTTACAAGGTTTCTGCACTGAATTCATTTTAAAACATACTGGGTAATTGTGCTTAATTAACCTTATATTCAGATATATTCCTTAGTAGTCTATACTTTAGCGACTGTAAATGTTGCAAAGTAACCATTAAAGAAAATAATTTGATAATTATGGCTATATTACTAACAGAATGCTGCAGGAAAGTTAGCGCAAAAACCTTGTAAGTGCACTTACAAGGTTTTTACACTCATAAAATACCCGAAAATACCCGAAGATTTGGTGCAAAAACCTTGTAAGTGCACTTACAAGGTTTTTGCACAAAAAAATATTGGAGTGAAGATACAAGGTTTTGCTTCTTATCAAATATCATTAGATTTACAATGAATTCAGCTCTAATATTTATTAGGCACGTGTATCTTGATGTAATGCATCCATTTATGCAAAAAAGCTATTTTCGCCAAAAATGCACTTACACACTTTTTGCGCTAAGTGGACGACATCTCTTTGGATGTTGGAAAACTGTGTTCTACTTTTTCTATATAATACAGTTGAATGACTGTTTTACCAAAACTAGCAGCAGTCTTGAAGTCAAAATGTGGACCCAAATTTTAGATCCTGTAGAAATGAAAAAGCTTTTTTTTCGAAATACAGGTATTTCAATAAGAGCTTATTTGCCATTCCAGGGTAGCAATTAATTATAGTGTCAACAAAGTATCACTGTACTGAATAAACTCTCACCATATTATGGTACTTTGTATTTTCTCATTTCTGCATTTCTGAACCTGTTTTAATTTGTTTTCTTGTAACAAATTAATCACCGATATCACCTGTACTCACCGCGACTGGAGTAGCGTAAAATCAACTGCCGCAGAGAAAAGCACCACCAAGCAAAAAAGTTCCTTTTTACCACTGAGGACATGAGCAGAGAATTGCAGATATAATCTGGCTCTAAGATGGTTATGACACCAATAAATCATTTTGTGTTATTCTGCTCTAAAATGGATTTTCCAAAACAACTATAAAAATCTAGATCAACTTATAAGATGAATCTAGATTTTCAGGGTTGTTTTGGAGGGGGGGAAACCCCTGTCTTAGCATATCCAAATAAATAAGGTATCTAGAGCCAATAAGGTCATAAGGAACATCATGACAAACCTGTTTGAAGCTGTGCCAGCCCAAACCAGCTTGTGCAGCCTGATCAAAGCAATGCACATTTGAGCCGCGAAGGTAGAAAACCAACAAAGTGGTTGTGCGCCCAGCGCAGACTAAGATCATCCTGGGCATCCGCCCAGTCTGATCAGACTCTTCGCTGTCAGCATGGAGGTAGCTAAGACTGTTAGCTACCCTTTAAACGCTTAGCAAAAAGTCTGGTCGGACTGGGCAGATACCCAGGCTGATCTGAGTCTGCGCTGGGCGCACAACTACATTGTTGGTTTTCTCGTGTCGCGGTTCATTTCATTTTTAATGGTACAGCCCAGGTATAACATGTATGTTTTGCTAAAGTCTCATTTTTTTGACAGAGCGTGAGTCCTGGAAAATCCATATTGCAATCGACTTCTGCAGATACCTTTCTGTAAATCTAGACCATGAAAACTACAATATTTGCGTGTCTTTGGATGATCCCTTAAGACAGGTTTGACTAAATCGGTAACAGATATTGTCAGAAAACAGACTGTCACAACTGAAATTTGTGACACTGATAGTGGTATAATAAGCACTGGTTTTATCGAACTTCTTCAATTTAAAACCTTTTCATTTGATATGATGGAAAAAAATTTAATGAAACAGAAGCAGGTTGAAGCCGCAATTCAATCATAGCCGACTGTTCTGAAAATTATTGGAAACATTGAACGTCCCCAGAAAACTCATTACCGGTCTTTTAGCAATATGGATTTTTTTCATGCTTCACTGATCTACTTTCTATTCACCTGAGATAAAATCTGATAAAATCAATGGAACTCCTGAGCCCGAGATAAGAGCGGGTATTTGACGATCATTCTCAGATAGTTTCTGTTGTAGCTCCATAAAAATATGATGCTACCCATCATTGGAACCGTCTCGACGAGACGGTTCCAATAAGGGGTCACAACATATGTTTTCGTGCAGGAATATTAAAAATTATCCAAGAATCGTAATAAAAAAATATCTCTTTATCTCGGGCTCTGGAAGTCTCGGAGAACATCAGGAACAAGTCTTCCATCTGATGCGAGAGAATTTCATCAATTAATTATTAAATTAATCCGCTGCACTCAAACGCAGCCTAGGAATTTACTCAAATGAAAATTGTACTTTTTTTGTCTTCTCAGTATGGTCAGATGAAGAGTGGAATAAATTCTAGATAAAATGTTTAAACACTGGCATTGCGATATTCATGACAGCATTGGCTAACACTCTGCAAACATGTTTAAAACATGTGATTTATGTCACTGGTAATTAACATGTTGATTCTATTCACAACTATACTACTCAAAGTATATAAAGGAGCAGCTAATATTTTCCAATAGATTTAGTACATAATAGCCATTTCAACGGCCCTTAAATTCAAACACCACTGTGGCCTAGAATTTCCAAATCTTTGGCAACATTTTGAAAAAGGACGGAAGTTTAAGAGAACAAGAATTTCAATACAACTGATGCCTTGCTCATTTCCGTCTAACAAATTTTGTGATTTTCGAATTTTTTGAAATTGAGGCAATTTTCTGTAAGTCTATATATTATTATAAACTTGAGTTCAAACAGATCCTTTCAAATATTGTAAGACATCCCCTTTTATAACCAAAATGGTCATTTTGATTTTGGTTGAAGTTTTCATGCTTTTTACTTGTTCTGGAAAATTGCATATTTTTTTTTACCAAATTCCATTTTTACAAAAATCAGCCCCTGGACATGGACCAGATTAACATTGGATCAAAACTTGTGCAGTCAGTAACCGCTACCCTTTATAAAAATTTGCAAAATAATTGTAATTTCAAGTTTGTTGATCGGAAATGACTGACCCTCTAGGTGAGGATGCATTGCACTGTCGTCAATGGAAAAACTATGAGGTTTTGAGCATAAATTATGCCCTTTAAACCTAAACGTCTTTTCCATATGAACAAAAACTCAGGTGCAAATTCCCACATACATTTTCATTACGAGCTTCCTCATCTGCATCTACCCTGTTCGCAAATTCAACTTTTTTCATTTCTGGCGTTTTAGTGTTGAAAGTCATATGAAATTCACATTATCATTGGCTCAGTGTCATTATATAGAAATGATCGAGCCACAACATTACAAAACCAACAAAGTGGCATGTGCCCCCAGCGAAGACTCAGATCAGTCTGGGCATCTGCCCAGTCTGATCAGAGTCCTCGCTGTGCACTTAAAGGGTAGCTAAGTGTCTAAGGTAGCTCTATGGGGACAGTGAAGACTCTGATCAGACTGGGCGGATGCCCAGGCTGATCTGAGTCTCCGCTCGGCACACATGCCACTTTGATGGTTTTTGTGTCATGGCTCAAGTGGTGTCGTTACCGGCATACAGTAACAGTAAATACCATCAGTCATTCTATCTCCGTTTGTCTGTATAGCTTCCATAAAAGCTCTTAATTCCACATACTAATGTATTTCAAATGACCTATATGCTTTATCGCAATGCATTTGAATCAGATCTAGGATTTCATTGTACCAGTAAAACAACCTCAGATAAGCTAACTTCTGGATATATTTTTTTTTCTTCGTTTCTCCACCATACATGTATATACTGATGATTCCAACAAGGTCTCTCAAGAATCATCTCAATCATACGATTCTGAGACTTTGCAGAGATAAAAGCAAATAAGCTATATAACCCTTAATGCTCCCCCCCCCCCCCCCCAAAAGGAGACGACAAAATTTATGTCTGAAAAATAATAATAAAGTCTTGAGAGCAAACAGAAATGCATACCAGTTCTACCAGTTTCAGGATCTGTGTGATAACGCCTTCAGTTGATCTTTTATGCAGTAATATGCTTTAAATATGGTTATCCATTAATTTTTGCAGATGCTTAATTTTATTGATTTTCAAATGGGAATGAATTGCAGGTTTAACAGGTGTGCGATGTTTCCACCAAAAGGAAAAAAGGATGATGTTTCCATAAGCAGAAATGAAACCACAATTTTAGAATGAATCTCTCTTCTACATGTTTCCAGGTTTTCACAAGCAAAAGAGTAAGTTCAAATGGCAATACAACTCTGTCAAGACTCTTTCATCTGTGATGTTTCCACAAGCAGAAAACTGATTTCAAATGGTGCTAGAAATATAAAATGACTCTATGCACCACAGAAAACCAGGATTTCTGTCTCGGATGTATTTTTCATATGTGCCTCCATCTTGTGATGCTTCCAGCTTGTGATGCTTCAAACTTGTGATGCTTCCAACATGTGATCATTGTTTCCAACATGACTGTGATCACTGCTTCCAACTTGTGATCACTGCTTTCAACTTAAGAACCTTCCAACCTGTGATGCTTCCAATTTGAGATCACTAATTCGACTTTAAATTTGTTATCATTGCTTCCAGCTTGTGATCATTGTTCCTAACTTGATGATCATTTGCTTCCAACCTATTCTGCTTTCAACTTGTAACTGTTTCTTCCAACTTGTAATTGTTGCTTGCAACTTAAGATGATTGCTTCCAACTTGTGATTATAATTGCCTCAAACCTGTGATCATTTGCTTCTAACATGTGATGCTTCCAACTTGATTGCTTCCAAATGATCACTGCTTCTAACTTTTGATCACTACTTCCATCCTGAGATAATGCTTTCAACTTGTGATGCTTAGAGCTTGTGATCATTGCTTCCAACTTGTGATGCTTCCAACTTGATCACTGTTTTCAGCTTGATCGATCATGAGACCATCGCCTCCATCTTGTGATGCTTCCAACTTGCTATTATTGCTTCCAGCTTATGATGCTTCCAACTTGATAACTGTTTCCAACTTGTGACCACTGCTTCCAACTTGTGATGTGTCCAACTTGATAACTGCTTCCAACTTGTGATGCTTCCAACTTGCAACCACTGCTTCCATCTTGTGATGCTTCCTACTTGTGATCATTGCTTCCAGCTTGTGATGCTTTCAACTTGTACACTTCCAACTTGTGTGCTTCCGACATATGATACTTTCAACTTGCAATGCTGCCAAGTTCCCATTACTATTACTAAAATATTTTAAATACTTGATACCAATAGCTCAAGATTAGGATGGGTTGTGATGATAATTTCAAACAAACATAATGTTGTGACAACTCAGAATAGTTTCATAAAAGCAAACTAGCTCTAATAAAATGGTATATGTTTTATCCATAAAAACTCATGCAGTGTATGCAATACAAGGCCCCATACAACAGTTTATGAAAGTATCTAGAATTAACATCAAAATCTATCCAAACGTCTTCAGTCTACGATAACTGATGAAATCTTTTGTGGCTGTCTTGTGTAGCCATCACCTTTTTATAAGTCTGCGTTTGCGATGCTGATTCATTTCATTTCAAAATTACAGTTTTTCAAAACACTAATTACATATACTGCATTGACCATTTATAGTATAATAACAGATTTAAAGCATTAGAGCATGATCTGATCAGTCTAGAAACATCTTCCAAATTCATGCATAGATATTCCAGAAATACCTTAATTGCGCTTTCTAGATCTACCGTATTTATTTGCTATAAAACAGGGTTTCCCCGCTCTAGAATGACCTCAAATACCTAAATCTGTCATATGAAATTCTGCTAGAATATGGATTTTTCCCTTCCAAAAAACAATCCCAAAGATCTAGATTCATCTTATAAGATGGATCTAGACTTTTGGGGTTGTCTTGGAAGGAAAAAAATCTCCCCTCTTATAACAGAAGAAATATGGTAGAAAAAAAAGATTCTAAGTAGTCAAGCTAAGAATTTTTTTTTTCCATCTTAACATCAGAAGTTTTCCCAGTAATAGTAATTAATGCACTGTGTGCATGCATGGTAATTACAAGCTGGAAAAGAAAGAATAACAGTAATAAGACAAGCTATTCATTATTACAATGTATGGGTATGCCACCATGTTTTCCAGCCATTTTTACAAAGAGAAGCTTTTTTGTGACTTCCTGTTAGCTTCCCTGGCAGATGAAGTCCTTCGAAAATGAAAATGAAAAAAAAATGCTCTTAGGGAAGCAAACTCATTCCTCCATTGAGAATGGAGACAAAAAGTTGCTTCCCCTGAAAGTGTACCCATTCATCTTAGCAAAGAAAAATAGAATAAGTATGACTAGACAAACAATGATTTATATCTTGCTCTACAGGTCCTAGCAGGGATTGAATTAGGAACCATATGATCACACTACCAATTACTGGCCACACTACCAAATGAGACACTATGCTCCCAACTTAAAATTTAGATGCATAACTTAGTTATTTAAATCTAGCAAAAGCAGGCCTCCATACATTATATGCAATAAAACCACAAAGTACGATTCTGTTTGAGGAAAAAGCAGGTTTAATTTCACATTTCTGTCATATTTCTCATATAATGTCTTTACAAAGACCATACCATGTGTGGGTGTGAAATTAATCTTTTCAATTTTTTGGCGGTAAACTGCCCAACATTCCTATTTCTGTAAAATTTAGGGGCATTTCGAACCATTACTGTGACCTCTCGTTTGCTTCTCTAGTCCACAAACCCTTGCAGGTATCTACTCTAAAGGAAAAAGAGCAAATTCTTTCATTTTAGAGTTGACTCTCACTAAGAAGGCATCCAAATATGAAAAATGGAAGAGTTGTTTCCCTCAGACATTCACATGTATTCATTCACCTTAACCTAGCAGATATTAGTTCCCCCATCCTTAACCCATATAGGCAAGGGAAGTAACTTTTGCAAAAAGAAGCAATTTGATTTTTCTACCAGAATTTCATGAGACTAATTTAGATATTTAGGGTCATCGTATCGCCGAATAAAATCGGTAACTTGCCTCATAATTTTTTAATTGTCTCCCTTGCAAAAATATTTATTTTCCTCACCTTTACTGTTTTCTTCCTCCAACAAGTGTTTAGATTCCTTCCCCCCCTTTTTCAATATTGCTTCCCTTTGAATCACATTCTAATTCTGGCGCAAGGTAGATCAGAACCGGTGCTGTATACGGTGTATACATATACGGTGTTTGTAAAAAGTATTAGCCCTTAAAATTGGAAGAAAAAAAAAAGTTAATTTTTTGAATAGCATAGATCAAGGTGAGGTGAGGTGGCTCATGATCTGCATCTTTACTATTTGCCCTCTAGTTTTGATTGCTCAATATGATATAGCTGAGATAAAACATTTTTTGAAATTTTGCAGATGTGAATTTTGTCGTCTTTTTTTGGGGGGGGCACTTTAGGGGTTTAACATTCACCTACAATGGTAAAAAAAAATATCTCAGTCTTACCTGGCCTTTATGAACCAAACAGAATGTCCATCCTATTTAGTGACTGCATCGCAACTTAAAAATTCATAACTTTAAAACCATTCCAAATGATTGCTTTTTTCTACATATTCTTTTTTTTTTTTTTATATAAACATTTTTTCTCAAAGCACTGGTTAAAACCCAATAAAGTCCTGCAATAAAATGTTCTCCAAAACAACCTGATCAATTTGACCCACTTGCGTAACCCTATTTACATTGTATTTCTGAAATAGCATCGTCGGTACCGTAGCCAAGTTATACTTAGTTCCGTAAATTGCGGCCACAGCAGGCAGCACAGCTGAAGGGAATAGAATCAATAACATTATGTATTCTCTATTTCTCGATGACTCTTGCTCCCAACGATTAAATTTGTCCGATTAATTCTAACGGAGAGAGAAGAGAAACAATTATTCAATTAGGACTTGGCGTAAACATAAATGTCTGACAGAAAGAACCATCATTAAGCGTACAGCAAACAAAAATAAAACTGCAAACTGCTGCTGACAGGATCATGTCCTGTCAGCAGCAGTTTGCAATTTTATTTTTTGTAGCAACAAGTATGTTGGAAACACCAGAATTGCCCCTTCTGTTCTGTTCTGTTTCAATTCTCCTAACAACGTTCCCCAAGTGGCTCTGCTGTATGGAACCATAGTTGCACACACCTGGCGCTGAGTGTCCGTCCAAATTGCCCCTTTCTAGAACAAGGTGTGTATTTGATGCTAGTTCTTGAATATCTTATTTCACAACTGAAATATACTTGTGACCCCTTAGATGAAGTGCCTCAAAAAGTGTTACAAGTATAATCACAAACACAGGACACCTAAAGCATTTCTTAGAACTACAGACAAATCCGATGTTTTAAGTAAGTAAGTAAGTAAAGTCTTTATTTACCGAGGGTGACAACATTTAGCAAATAACAAAGCTAATCTTCCATGAGGCCCTCAAAATATAATACAGTATGATACAGAATAATACAAATGAATGAGCAATTTACATGTACATTCAAAACAGAGCTATGGAGAAAAAAAAAAAAAAAAAAAAAATTTACAAGGGTGACTAGTTGTAGTAATAATAATGAAGTAATATATCTGAATACGAATTATTACTAAGTCAAGTAAAAATAAAGAGGGAAAATAAACAAATACAAAGCACTGAGTTAACCCTTTTATAGACTGGAAACCTGTTGTGGGGACATACACAAACAGTGCAGACCCAGTTCAAATGCCGCAGAGTGCGGTGTCTGATCAGGGTCAATACTATTTGCTAAAAGATACACATAAAATACACAGCAAACAAATTTCAGAAACTATACGCATATATCTGCACAAGGGTGTCAAGATGAAATGATAAACTAACAAACTATACCAATTTGACCCACAAAAAGCATGAGAGGATAAACTGAAAGTGACCAGTTTAGCCACCATATTTATATGTACTATTTCATAGTTTTAGTACTGGGAACGACACTTTAAAGAAAATGAATGAATGAATATACATTCTCATAATATACATAATGAATAAAACAAGTAAAGAACAGTAGAAAATGAATAAATGAATGAATGAACATTCTCATAATATACACAATGAATAAAACAAGTAAAGAACTGAAGAAAATGAATAAATGTATGAATGAACATTCTCATAATATACACAATGAATAAAACAAGTAAAGAACTGAAGAAAATGAATAAATGTATGAATGAACATTCTCATGATACATGTACATGTTTATACAATGAATGAAACAAGTAAAGAACTGAAAAAATTGCGGGGAAAAAAAAAATAAATAAATAAAAAATAAAATAAAAAGATAAATAAATAGATAAAAAAAAAAAAAAAAAAAAAAAAAAAAAAAAAAAAAATGGAGGACTGAGAGATCATTTTCTTAAGCTTTAATGTAAAATATTCTATGACGGGATATTAATGTGTCAGCCATTTAAGACATCTATTATGAAAAGTTTCGGCTGTCTGCACACTTTTAATATTACTAGGTAAACTGTTCCATATCAGACAGCCAGAGTACCTCATACTTTGCTTAAAGCATTCCTTCTTTGGTAGGGGCGGAACAAAACATCCTGCAGTCGATGACCTTAAATTAATTGACATATCCATTTCATTTCTAAGTATAAAATTTTCAGAAATATAAGGGGGTGTTAATCCATTATATACTTTGAACATAAACTTTGCTTTTCGTAAGAATAGGCGATCATATACAGATAAAATGTTTAGGGAACGTAAAGCCTCGTGGGAATCCTCAACTTTATAATCTAAAATCACTCGACATGCACGTTTTTGTAGCTTAAAAATTTTCGTTTTATTTGACTCACATGAGTTGGCCCACACAATATTGCAAAAGTCAATGTGAGGTTGGATATAAGATTTGTAAAATTGTACACGGTGTTCCTGTGATAAGAAGTGCTTGATTTTTGAGAGTAACCAAATATATGAGGACATTTTTTTACATATGTGTTTTACATGGTCAGACCAGATTAAATTGTTGTCAACAAAGACACCCAAGATTTTGTCATTGGATATCATTTTTAAAGTTTCATCAATATACTTAAGATTAAGACTAGTATTGGGTAACCTCTGACGCTTCTGACTAGTAGTTATCAACATAACTTTGGTTTTTGTTGAATTTAACACCATTCCATTATTTCTACACCAGACATGAAGCTGATTTAAGCCTGACTGGAGATTCTGTTCGATTATTTCCATAGACGTTTGAATATCATAAAGGGTAGTATCATCTGCATAAAGATCAGCAGAAACATTATCCACATAAAGTGGTAAATCATTAATAAAAAGTAAAAACAAGAGTGGTCCTAAAATGGAACCTTGGGGAACACCGCAGGTGACTGTTTCAAAGTCAGATTTATTATCATTAATAGAAACCTGTTGCCGTCTGTTGGCAAGGTAGGTGTTAAACCACATAAGGGCTTCATTATTTATACCATATAGTTCTAACTTAGAGAGAAGAATCTGATGATCAACAAGATCAAAGGCTTTTTTAAAGTCTACAAGGACAACTCCTACCATTTTTCCATTGTCCATTGCATTTAACCATGAATCAATCATGTGAACTAAAGCAGTTTCACAGGAATGCTGTGACCGAAACCCAGACTGGGTTTTATGCAATAGGTTATGGTCATTAAGATAAGCTGATAAACAATCATGCACATGTTTTTCAAGGACTTTTGATAAGACAGGTAGAATTGATATGGGGCGGTAATTATTGACATCCTCATGGGGTCCATTTTTATGAAGTGGGGAAACCTTAGCTGCTTTCCATTTACTGGGGAAAGTAGATGAGTTGATGCTATGATTACAAATGTATGTGATATCATCACTTATGTAAGGGGCTGCAAATTTAAGTAGTCTTGGTCCAATACTATCGATACCAGTTGCTTTGTTTGAATCCATTGTTGAAAAATATTTTAATACTTTATCTTTATCAATATTGCTAATACGGAACTGGGTGTTTTCTGTCAACTTAGAGTTACAAAAATCTTTTAATTTCTCATGATTTGAAAATGTAACTGGCTCTTTGATATTGGCAGCAACATTTACAAAGAACTTGTTAAAAGTATTAGCAATCTCAGTGGGGTCCTCTATGTATATTCCATTATTTTTGACAGAAAAAATGTTTGATGTCTTTCTACACCCTTTTCCAGCACCTACATCTTGAAAAAGTTTATAAATGCTTCCTGGTTTGTTTTTATTATTCTCTATATATGTCTGATATTGATTTTTCTTGCTTTCTTTTATTAATTTATTGACTTTGTTTCGCCACCATCTATATTCAATGTCATTCCCAAGTGACTTATGCCTGTCTCTTGTTTTCATGGCATCAAGTATATCTGGGGTTAGCCATTCAGGCTGGGTTTTGCGCTTAACCCTGTGTTGTTTTATTGGTATGTTTTTGTCAACGACTTGTAGGAAGAGGTCTGTCCATGCCTCAAGTATATCATCTGTATCATCAAACAACTTAATAAGATCCCAAGGTACTGCTTGAAGATCATTTACAAATTTAGTCTCGTCAAAGTTCTTAAACGACCGATAAGCTATAGTATAATGACTCTTTCCCTTAGGAGTGTGGTTGTGCATTTTTCTTGTTAAAAATACTGGAAAATGATCACTCAGTCCGAGGTTAGGTACAAGTACAGATTTAACATTTTCTGGATAATTACAATATATATGATCAATTAAGGTTCTACTGTCTGAAGTGACCCTTGTGGCTTCATCGACCAATTGAGTGAGCCCAAAAGGCTCCATGTAATCATTCCAGGCTCTGCAAATCTGGTCATTTAAGAGGTTCCTGTTTATATCACCCAGTAGATATATTTCTTTCTCTTCTTGCAACACCTTTTCTAGACAGTCTTCAAAGATTTCATTCCAACGTACAGATGAATTTGGTGGTCTATAAATGTGACCAACCAGATAAGACTTGCTATTTATTGGTTTTATTTCTAACCATATACACTCCAGCATTTGGTGCTCTAAATCTAATCTTCTGTTACAAAAAACTCCCTCTTTTACATATACTAACAAGCCTCCACCTGCATTTTCAGTTCGGTCACGCCTAAAAGGCTTTTGATAACCTTCAATGTCAAATGGTGCATCAGGGTGAACTTGGTTTAGCTTTGTTTCACTAATACCTAAAATGTGGATAAGATTTTGTTCAGACTGGAGAAGTAACTTTAATTGGTCTATTTTATTTGTCAAACCCTGAATATTGAGGTGTCCAATTCTAAAACCCTTATCTTTGAGACCTAAATTAAATGCATTGCATGATGAAGACTGGTCTGGGATATTAGGCAAGCTAATTGAAACATGCTGAGAGCTTTCTGCAGATATACTTGTGGTAACATTAGATAATGATACATCAGATGCAGCAACCTGGTCATCAGACACCTGCTGAGACTGTTGTGTAGAAGGCAGATTCTCATTAGAAAATGTACCTAAATTAAGTGAACTGTTGTAAGACTGGTTACTATGGTAATGCTGTGAAACCATATTATCATGCAAAGAAGACTCATGACCATAATTATCATTTGAAATATTCAAGGCATGCATATCAACATGATTACCAATATCAGAGGGCCTCTGGAAGCAACTAGCATGCACATTGACATGATTATTGGATGATACCGCACTTTGTAATGAACTTTGTAATGAATTATTGAAATTTAGACTGTTACTTATAGATGAATTCATTTCATTGTCATTGTTCACTGTAGAATCTGATTCTGTATGTTCGTCCAAACTGTCACATGAATAAAAGCAGTCACTTGAATCACATTCTATACAGAAAGTATCCAAATAAGAATATCTATTGTAAACAGAAACAGATTCAGATGGAATGGCAACATTGCCGAGTTCCTATTGGTTAAAGCACCGTCCTGATTTGTGACCATAAAAGCCACAATAGTAACACTTCAGCTGCGTTTGGTATTTGCACCGGCTTGTTTCGTGGTTGGTTTCACCACATTTGTAACAGGCAGTTCCATTGTTTACACTGTTATTTTCCCTGTTGTTAGCAGGCCTATCTCTCCTTGGACCACTGCTTGATCTCTGACTGTTACCACTTCTTAATCTTTGACTGTTCGTTTGAGAGGACCCTTTATGAGCACGGGCTCTTTTTTGATAGCGACTTTTAAATGAACAGTTTTCAAAATTCTCTACGATGTTAATCTCTTTATCTATTTCCCCTAGCAGCCTCTTAACTCCTGAGGTTGACAAATGAATCAAATCATCACCATAGTATCGCTCGATGAGCCTTCCTCGTTTATCATAAAATGCCTTGTTAATGTCCACCATGGTAAGGTTGTGTTCCTGGCACAGTCGGTGAATAACCTGATTCACCTCAGTTGTATCTGTATCACTTCTGGGGCTCATATTACACAGGTAAATTTGGCAGGTTTCATTGATTTGTTTCAGATTTAGTATGACCTGTTCATAAAGTTCTTCAAAATATTCCATGTCTGTGCCATTTGAAGCATCATTTCCACCAACAAAAATGATAGCTTCAGAGACCTGATTCATGTTGAAAATGTTCGTCTGATCAAATATGTGATCTATTCTAGCCCCTGAGATACTATGCTTGAATACTTCTTTCTTTAAGCCTCTTGGATTAACAGGCGAAATCACTGAGTCACCCATAAGGAGAATCTTCTTTGTTGAATTTCTTCTTTGTTGTGAGGGTTGAGACCTGGACTCAGGACGACTTCCTGGTCTGTGTTGTTGATTGAGCCTGGGAGTTGTATGAGGCTGGTCAGTGTGCTGTTGATTAGGGCTCTTTGGCGTGCTTGTTCTTTGGAGGCCATCTGTGTTAGGCTGAGGGGTTGCAGCTATTGGACTGTTAGCATTCTGATGATTTGGTATTGTGGTTGAGGTTGTTTGTTGGAGAACTTCAGAGTATGGAGTACAAGGTTGAGAAGTTGGTGCCTGTCCTCTGCTATCATTGCGTTGTGACAGTTCTGTCTCATCTACTGTCTCAATCACAGTTTCTCTTGACGTATCAGTTACGTGCGTCTCGTCAACCGTCTTATAGGTGGCCTGAGTTGCTAATTCATTCACTTCCCTAGTGAGTGACCTGATTTCGCCCTGCATTGTCCTGATCTCACCCTGTAGTGAATGGATCATGCCCATCAAAATACCAATCCTTCTCATGACAGGTGACTGAGGTGAGTCTTGTGGCTCAGTAGTTATATCAGAAGGCTCCTGTGTTATCATCACTCCAGGGGTCTCCTCTCCAGCCTCTTCAATTGTAGTAATTAATACAGACTGATTGGGATGTGTAGAAACCTGAGATTCATTGTCTTGAGTCTGCAAATTCGTGTTTAGCACAGAGTTGGTTTCCCTTATAAAACTCCTGTACATATTTTCTGAGAGCTTTTTGAAATTTCTCTCTTTCCAATAGGTGTGACCAGGCCCACTAGCACATATTGACATAACACTTCTGTCTATAGTTAGAAAACACTGAATCCCATCCACATGTGTTTTGATACGAAATTTCATTGCATTGTTTGATGGAAAGTTAGCAAATTCCTTGCTCAGCACTGATAAAATATTCTCATATAGAGGTCTGTTATAGAATATGATGTTTGTTGTGTCCTTTAGTGGCATTACATGGTAGAAAATGGCATCAAATGGGTCCTTCATTTCTGAGTCAGGAGAAGCATCACCCTGAGAAAATCCTGGAAAATCATCTAAGGTATGACTGCTGTCTGTCAGCAGAATACCACTGCTATGTGAAGAGTCAGATAGACTGTTGGATTTGGTTGATTCATTTAACCCACTAGAATTTGCAGATTCATCCAAGCTGGTGTTTGCAGAACCATTCAGCCTGTAGACAGTAGAGTTTGTCAAACTACTGGAGTTCTGTGAGCTGTTAGCCATTATCAAGTATCACTGCACTGTGTAACCACAGGGGTTCCAATAATGAATAAAGAAATATCCAAATTATTGTATAAATACAATATTTTTCCGAATGAAAATTAGATATTCATAATCCTTGTTTCCTGAGCTTTCTTTTCATATGAAATATATCTAATGTATTCACAAGAATAATTTTTAATTCAATTTATTTGCTTAGCTTCATAAAGCATGTCTACACACAACTCTTATCTAGTAGATTTTTTAATATATGCAAGAAGTGCAGTACTGATGCTCAATGGTGCACTACATACGGCTGTAGGAAAACTGCCGTCAACCTCGCAAAAGTTGTTAAAATGTTTTCTGAAACCTAGGAAAGGTAGTGCTGTGCTTAGCAAAGTTAAGTGGCTGTAGTGGTGCTAGCTTAAATTTACTACCCAATATAGTCTTCAAACAGGCAGATTGTTGGTAAAACATGTTTTGGGATATGGTTCTATTCTGTTCTCTTTCAATTCTTGTAACGATGTTCCCCAGGTGGCTCAACAGAATGTATCCAAAGTTGCCATACTTAACCCTTTTTTGACCAGTGGACTTGTCCATTCTTATCATTCAGATAATCCCATTACTAGTTTTAGGGGTTTCTGGTGAATATTTAGACTTTTATTGTACTTTGCATAGAAATTCCTGTAAGCAAACAATGTAGACCCTGATCAGACGCCGCATTTTGCGGCGTCTGAACTGGGTCTGCACTGTTTGCATAATGTCCCCAAAACGGGTATCCGGTCTAAAAAGGGTTAACATCGGTAACATTGTCTGTTAATTTCAATAAGTGTAATAACAGCATTTTTGCAAGATAATTCCTCCAAAATAACAGTCTATGGGACTGTCTGCATTAATGACTGCCATTTTCATTCATTTACAATGCTTTAAAATGGCTTAAGACAAAACCAATAAAAAAAGAATGCTAGACAAATTAGCATTTGATGCTCCTTTAACAATTACGAGCTATGACAAAACCAACAAAGTGGCATGTGCACCAGGAAAGACTCAGATCAGCCTAGGTTTACTGTAGTTTAGGCTCGATATTAACATGTTGCACTTATAACTCTATCCCTTTCTACGTAGCCCAAATATGGCATTTAATACAAAGGGTGGTTATGGTCATTCAGATAATGACTTGGTTATGCTCAACTGAAGGAGTCCCGTCAATATATAAGTGCGCTTCAACTATTCCCTGTTAACATGCAACATTTGTACAATGTCTCCAATGTTATCCGAATGTCCATAATGTATGAACAAGATCAACAGAAGCTGTATCACCGTTGCATGTTCACTGGGTACACATGTAAATATACGGTAAATCTTCACATTTTACCTACACGCCTATAAATTTGCAAGTGTACCTGTATTATAACAAGCGCACCCATTTGGTACTTTGACATTTTGATACATCAAAGATTCACCACAGTTCCAAGTATCTTCATTAAATAATTAGAATGACAGAACGGAAGAATCAGAGGACACAATACCAGTCTAGTCATTTTCAAACTGTATGTGTAACTATTTCGCTTTACCACGATTTCATCTATTTAAGGGAAGAAAAAAAAGTGCCCTATTATTATTGTACTTACAACAGAAGCAGAGCAGAGTGAATCAATACTTCCTGTTTTTATCTCAAGCCTCAGGCGTAGCTTCCTATCAATATACCACGGCATGGTATACGCTACCTTAACACAAATATACAGCAAATACCCTGACCAGACTTGCATCCCTGCCATCTGGCCAGGACCAGATCCCCTTCTGCCAAATAACACATTCCAGTATACATGCAACGTCAGTGGGTAAAACCCAGAAGTGCCTATGCAAGACTGTAGTAGACTCACTCTGTGTACTCGCTAATGCATCTGCATTAAGGTTGCTTATGCCGTGTATGTGATCTATAATATTGGATCTATCAATGGAGCCAAGTCATACTTACCACGGCAAAGAGGAAATATTGACATTCTACAAAAACTACTGTATTTATCCTAAATACACGCATAAGACTGCATGAGCAAAATTTGCCAAACAGTGCAGGCCCAGATCAGACTGCTCTTTTGGAGCAGTCTCATCAGGGTCTCCACTGTTTGCCAGCAATGTTTTGTTTTGATACAACACTAGATCTTAAAATATTTTTTTCAAATTTAGGATTATTATTGGTGACTCCAGTGTCACCAAACCTTGCCACATTAATTGGTTAAGTTGTCTTAATATTAAGTATATATGTGGTAACGCAAATTTACAGGACAGAAGACTTGTTTTCTGAAGAAATTACAAAGCAGGAGCTTTAGAATAATTTGTTTGAACATTTGTGAAGAACGCAAAAAAAAAATCACTTAAGAGGTCTTTTTGTTTGCTCATGCATTTCTGTCAGAATAATTCTATGACTGTGTTTTATCCAGTTGCACTTGTTTTAATGTTGTTTCCCAGAGCCCAAGTCTCTGGGTATGAAACCATGCATCACAATGTATGTTGTATTTTGCTTGCACACATACAGTTTTGCTGATCTGAATGGCCGATTCAATGGGCTATGAATCTTTGTTTATGACTGAAAAGATTTCTGCCTCCGGGAATCGATATCGGGCCCAGTAGGTCAACCGGCCAGCCCTTAACTCAATGAGCTACTGGGGCTCATGAACACTGAATCCAGTAGGCAAGGCACTCTTCTTAATTTTATGATAAACTAGCTTATCACAAATATTTGAACCTCAGCTATTTCTGACATGGACACTGATTTAAAGCAGTGCATTTAAGCAGTCTGATCTAGATCTAAAATATTTGAGCTGCGTCACAAGAAAACCAACAAAGTGGTTGTGCGCCCAGCGCAGATTGGGATCAGCCTGGGTATCCGCCCAGTCTGATCAGACTCTTCGCTAAGTGCTTAAACAGTAGCTAAGGTTCTAAGCTACCTCCATGCAGACAGCAAAGACTCTGATTAGACTCGGCAGATGCCCAGGCTGATCTGAGTCTGCATGGGGCGCACAACCACATTGTTGGTTTTCTCATGCTGTGGTTCATTTAGAGTACCGTATTCGACCCTTTTAGCGCACTGTGTTCTTAACATTTTCAAAATGGCATTAAATACTTTCAGTAGACTTTCTTCCTACTAATCACATGTTTTAAAGAATTAAAAGATATAGAAAGAAACAGAATTTTAAAATGTTTAAAGCATCAGAGAAAAGCTGCTTTTTGTCATGGTGGGTGGAGATGCTTTGTAAGTGAAAACTGAAAGATCCCATAGTGTTTTCAGAACTTGTAAATATGTTATCAAAGGGATAAACCAATGAAAATATGTGCACTTATAATCATATGCCTCAGAAATTCCCATGGTGTGCGCTTATTAGGGCATGTGCGCTAATTAGGTCGAATACAGTAACTAAAGTAATGAAATATAATGAATAATAACAACCAACCTACCTCATGTAACCTGATGTAGTTTTCCTCAAATAATTTATGATTGAATAAGATTCCTTGTATTGATCATTATAATCTGTTTCAAAGTTTAAAACAAACTAAATATAATTTCAATAGTCATAAATACAGCAAGCTTTTTTAAATGGGGCTTAAAAAGTATATTGAACCATTTCCCAAAGCAAAGCTACGAGTCAAGTCACTGACATAGCGGGGAAAATCGTGTAAAATATATATTACTCCACGTTAGGAATGGTTAGCGAGCCTCGAACAGAGTCACTGACAAAAAGGGGATAATTGTGTAAAATATCTCCTTATGAATGGCTTTGCAAAAAATACATTTGATATAAATGGGAAATAATACAAACTACCATATTTATGGTAAACAATTTCATATTTCAAAAGGAAAGCCCGAGCAAACAGTGTGAACTCAGATCAGACTGCTCCTAGGAGCAGTCTGATCAGGGTTCACACTGTTTGCCTGAAGTTTGATGAAACACTCTCTGAATGGACAAAATGTACTTGTCTATATTCAAATATGGAAGCGTTCATTACTACAAAGTTTGGGATGTCCAAACTCTGACTGAAAAAACTTTGAGTAGTAACACACAATGATAGCAATTTGAGAACCATATGGGCCACACTAAAAGAATATGTCTTACTAAACTGCTGAACAGTGAATACTTATCTCAGGCAGCGCATATGGCTAGTGTGATCAGACCCTTCAAAGTTGGCACCTACTTACAGTCTAGGGATTCTGAATAATTTATAGTGCTTATAGAAAAGAATCTGATGAGTCAATGTGGATGTGCAGGCTGATCAGAGTCTTGGCTGTCGGTATATGTCGTGAAGTATTCTTCTTGTGACGTGGCTGACATATGTTCATTCTGCATCAATACTTTGAGTGTGCAATTATAAACGGTAGACTTATTTTGATGAATTTGACAGATAATCAGGCCACAGAAGGACAAGAGTTAAAAAAATTAGAATATCCACAGCACAGAACTGTCCATTAATCAAGCCAACTAATCTTAACCCTTTTATGCCCAGTAAACTCTTCTGTCTTTATCAATTGGCCTAGTCCATTCATCATTTTGGGGGTGTCTAATGTATTTATTTTTTATCAATTTGTTATAGAAATTTCTGGTATCCTTAAAGCGCATGTCAAAAGGAAAAGTCTGAAGGAACATAATGCCTAAGGTGATAACCTCAACTGTATTTCACAGCAAAAAGGTCTGAAGTGATAACTGCAACTGCATATTATAGCAAAAGAACTGAAGTGATAACTGTGACTGAATATTAAAGCAAAAAGTTCTGAAGTGATAACTGCAACTGCATATTACAGCAAAAAGATCTGAAGTGATAGCTGCAACTGCATATTACAGAGAAAGATCTGAAGTGATAACACCAATTGCATATTACAGCAAATGATCTGAAGTCATATTTGCAACTGCATATTCCAGCAAAAAGATAACTGCAGCTGCATATTACAGCAAAAGGTCTGAAATGATAACTACAACTGCAAATTACAGCAAAAATTCTGAAGTGATAACTGCAACTGATGTTACAGTACAAGATCCGAAGTGGTAGCTGCAACTGCAATGTACAACACAATATCTTAAGTGATAACTGCAAAAGCATAATACAGCAAAGATCTGAAGTGATAACTCCAACTGCATATTACAGCAAAAGGTTTGATAAGACCACTGCCACTGCATATTACCACAAACGGGCTGAAGTGATAACTGTCACTGCATATTACTGAGAAATGGACTGAAGTGATAACTGCCACTGCAACTTACAGCAAGTTAAAAAGACACCTGTGACTGACAGAAATGGTCTCAATACTTGGATACAACAAAATAATGTGAATGTTAATATGAGGATAGTGATTTGGCAGGCAAAAGCTGTGAAGCCATTAATCTCATCTGTTCTGAAATGGACCATTCCTGTTTTATCATTCCAGAAATCATTCAAGAGGGAAACCATAAACAGAAGTGCAAGCCGTGCAAATCCAGATGAACAGGCTCAATGACAATTATGTCTCGTCTGAAGCCTTGGTTTTGCAAAGGTTTTTAATTCACTTTCAGTGACACATTCATCAGATACACAGAAATACATACTTTTGACTATTCAAATATTACATTACCATTTCCTGTACATTCTATACATATAACATAACCTGTTGTACTTTCCTTTTAAATAAACAAACAGGGGAAGCAACCTTTGAACAGCTTTGTAAGTACACTAATTATTGTTTAAATAAAAACAAACAGGGGGAGAAACTCTTGAACAGCTTTGTAAGTACACTAATTATTGTTTAAAGATAAAAATCTAAAATCCTGTTATCTGTTTAGATCTTAAACTAGCTAGTTATGATCAAAAGCCATTTTTGGATCTGGGCAGACAAACTAAAACTACCATAATTACATGAATAGCAGGACAGTCCCCAACCAATTACAGTCAAACCTGCTTCTGTGGACACCTCTATTAAGGGCCAACCTGCCTATAGCAGCCATATTTTCCGAGTTCCTGAAACCAAAATACAGTGTAGATGAACCTGTAGTGTATGAGGAGTCACCTAGCTTGAAGGAACCAGTTTTTGGATATCCTTGGGTGACCCCATAAGACAGGTTTGACTGTAGTAAATTTTCCTAAATACCAAAATAGCACCTACGAAAATGACAAAAAATTACCAGTTACTGTTACTAGGCAAACAGTGTAGGCCATGATCAGACCAGAGGGACTCGGGTCATACGGTTTGTCTCTTTGATCCACTGAAAATACGTATCGGCATGTAGCGGGTGGTTATTTAGAGCTCTAAATAACCACCCGCTACGTTCCGATACGTATTTTCAGTGGATCAAAGAGACAAACCGTATGACCCGAGTCCCTGTGGATCAGACTACTCCTTTAAGGAGCAGTCTGATCTTGGTCTACACTGTTTGCTTTAAACACTCCTGTCTCAATATTTAGCGTCAATATGGTACGACAAAGGAGATCTAGAAAAGACAGAACTTGGCAAGGAAACATGCATGAAACCAGATTTGCAGACAGAATGATGAATAAATACCGGCAGACTGATGGATGATTTGGCCATTTCAACAATATGCCAGTTTAATACTTCAGACAAATAAGATCACAAATGGCATAAGATGTTGGTACGATGTCCATCCAATGTTGATGCAACATCTTGCAAATTTTATTTTTTTTTTTTTGGGACGGGGTGGGGGGAGTCCATGTTGTCCAAAAGTCGCATCCACTGGGATGACCAGGATAAAATAATCGAAAGCCAACAACAAAATCGTCACCTGAATCAAACTCAAACCCATAATGTTTGAGTTAAAGAGCCCGCTGCCTTCCAAAAGTATGCAACGACATCACAGAGATATAAAAAAGATTCATGTAATAACTTCTACATAGATATTATATCAAACTACAGGAAACCAATGCAACTGGACACTTGCCCCTTAAGTCCTTTAGACTAGTCCCAATTTGGAAGGATCACACTGTCCAGGAAAGCGAACAGACTGTCTCAAAAGTTTTTCCCCTTTGGTCCATGCTATTTGTTAGTGCATTTCTGCACAGATATTTACAGTATACATGGCTTATTTATATTTTAAACAACTTGATACTAATTTTGAACAATAGTAAAACAGAAGTCGCTCAGTCTGACAAAAGATAAAAGGATAAATGTCAGAGTCATAGACTACAGTCTTATGTCTAAAGTACCTCTAATTTTCTTAGGTTTGTAAAATTTCTTAAGTGTTCCATTTCAAAGCAAATTGCATGCGAATGACTGAAAATTAAAAAAGAAACGCATCCTATAATCCTTGCTCATTTTATCCAAAATTTTTACCCTTTGTAGTATAAGAAAATCAAACTTTTGTTTGTTGGTATGCTGTTTATATTTATTTTTGTCTATAAAACATCTTCAAAATTACTAAGAGACTAGTCCATATAGAGGTAGAATATCCCAGTATTGAAAATCAGGTAAAATATTAACCCTTTAAACCCCCAAAAGGCAGGTGATAAACTTACGCCTGCAAAATTAAAACAAAAAATTGTTTTGTCCAAGCTATATCATTTTCAGAAATCAAAGAAAAGAGGGCAAACAGTGTAGATCCAGATGAGGGGGCTCATAATGACTGAATCGCCTCATCTGGGTCTATGCTGATTGCAAATAAATTACAGTAGAACTTCATTGGCTCGAACAGGCCTGGGACCATGAAAATGAGTTCCAGCCAAGGGTAGTTCTAGCCATCCAGGGTCCAATTCTATATAAAGTGACCTCTAAGGACCAAGAAAACAGTTCCAGCCAAGCAGGGTTAACGAGCCATCATGCAGGGTTCGAGCCATTGAAGTTCTACTGTATTTTCAATTCTGGAATTCCAAGTGTTTATGATTTCACATATATTCAAATGAATCTGAAATTTTATCATTATTACATTACAGACTTTTGGCACAAAACCGTACATATCCTGGAAAAAGATGAAATGCATGATAGAGTGTCAGGTTTGCATTTTACAGTATGGAGTTTCCATAATAATTTCCTTGTGGATATATTTTTGTGTAATATGTGTGTAACATGACACTTCATGATACTAAAATTTTACAATTTTAGTCAATGCAAAAGTATGATGAAGTTAATTGCATACATCTTCGCATGCTTATTAAAACTGACGAAATTTTTAAAATCTTTAATGATGCAAAAATTGCGCAAGTACAACTATATTGCAAAAATGTTTTACTATGAGTTTGAGAAACCATTCTCCTGTTTGAGTAACTACTCTCCTGTTCAAGTTACCATGCTCCTGCCTAGCAAGGTATTTGAGTAATTTTTTTTTCTATCTGAATAAGTGCTCTCTCATCTGAGATATAGCTCATCTGTTAGAGACACTGTTCTTCTGTTTGTTACTGTACTCCCGTGTAAGTTTGATTGGGTTACTGCCCTTCTTTTCAAGGTAGTTTTCTATTTAAGTTCTTGTATTCCAGTTTAAAGAAGTTGTTCTTTGTTGAAGTTGCTGTTCCCTGATGCTCCTGTGAGAGTTACTGTACTTCTTTTCCCATGAGTGTTGATTTGGACCTTCCAGGGGCACTGATTTCACATGGTGCTAGAAAATATTGCAACATCTTGACTCTAACCACCACAAGAAGCCAGTCACCTGGAAGTTGACTTTTCTTTTGTCTCTTTCCAACTTCTTTGGGCTTCCTCCATAGAAACACTATGTATCAGGTACTGGAAGTCTAAACCACTGCCTAATTAACTAACTTCTGTGCTAAAATGTTGTTCATAGGGTGGCAGGAAAACGATTTTTTTCCTTTAAGAGTAGGCCACGGTTTGGAAGGGCTCCCAGGTCCAGGGAACCAAGCAAACAGTCACAAAAGGTGTTTCAATCCCTTTGCAAAAATGGCAGAGAAACTTGGTTAAGTGTACCCATACATAATCAAATACTTAAATAGTGGGACACCTAAAAATATTAATTTTCGATTTGGAACAAATGGAAAATTAATATTTTTATGTGTCTCAATACTTAAGCACTTTGGGGTACTTAGAATGGCCTAGTAGACTGTAGAAGCCCCTGAAGCTCTGAAGTTAAGTGCTGGCCTGCTGATCTAGCAGGTCCGGATTCGAGCCCTGCTGTAGGCGGGAATCTTTTCAATCACAAACGTGGTTCCACTACACACAGCCTTTCATTATCACCCACTCATCGTCCTGATATGTCTGAAGTACTGTTAAAAAGGATGTAAAATCGCAAGTCATCCCTCCATCCATCCATTCCATCCATATGCAGACTGTACCGGACACAACTGCAATATGACAGTTGCTGTCCCTGCAATGTAACCCACTCAACATAAACCTTATATCAGGAAAAATTACTATGAAAATCCTCCATAATCATCTGCAAGGTTCCAGGTTAGCCTACATCATTGCAACAGACATAATAAGAGCAAAATTCTAAAAAAAAAATTGCCTGGAAAAAAAGCTATTCAAGATGAATGCCATGATGGATGTATCAACCTGCGCACAACTGTATCGATTAATCCATTTAACTGCAGAAACAATTCTTCTAAAATTAAACCATATAATATGCCAAACAATATAGTGCATATTATTATATGTGCCAAAGAGGAAAAAAAACACCATAATTTATTATATCATATAATAAACAATTCTGGGCATTCCAATTTGCATATCCTAAAAATGACATTTGGAAAACAAAATACATGCAAAAAATGACAAATTTTGGTGTTTTAAGGCCAATTTTGGTGAAATTTTGGCCACTTTTCAGAGGAAAAAAAATATCAGAGTGGTTTGTTTATTAGAAGACATATTTACACATTAAATTAGCTGCATTTTTTTTTCAATAACCATTTTAAAAACACAATTATTTGTGCTTTTGAACTGGTTATATCAAGTACTGCTGCTAATTTAAATTCTCTAAAAATGTGGATAATATTTTAAGAAAATAGCTAACCTTGTGAATTTAGTCCTGCACGTTTGCAGTAATATCCAACATGATCCTTCCTACCTGCCGGACTGGAGTGAAAGCACGGCAAAAACTCTTCGAGCGATATATAGAAATTCAATAATTTCACCTATTTTCAGGCTTAAACAGGACTGTCATTAGTCATTGAAAAAAATTCAATAGAAATTCACTCACCATATATACATGCTTACAGAACAAAAAAAATATGGTCTAACGGTATCAGTTTTACGGCAAGAAAAATCCACTGATCACTACACGATAATGTACTTTAATTTGCCAATATCATTAGCTAGGTATCAATGGCGATGCTTTTTCATCTTGCTTGCCATCTAAAAGGGTGTCATTTTATACCATTTTTACACGTTAAACATTGATCAAGCTGTTTAAATTTTTATTTGTCATTTTTATTTGTATTTAGCAAACAATCTCTATCCTTTAGTTACCATAACAACACTTAAAAATGGGACACCACAGACAGCCAATTTTAAGAATTATTCTAGAATTTGTACAAGTTGATTTTAATATCTGGTTACATGTAAAAAAAAATAATGCTGGTGGAATGGCATACAGTGTAGACCCTGATCAGACTGCTCCTGTAGGAGCAGTCTGATCAAGATCTGCACTGTTTGCTTATACACTTCTGCACTAATGTTTATCGTCATTTCTGTAGTATTTTTAAAATATGGGCCTTACAAAAGCTTACACGCAGATACAATACAAGAACATGACGTGTACTTACTTTTTGAATGAACTCTTCAAAAGTCATTTTTTTTTATTTCCAGGCCTTTATACAGATAGGCCAAAATTTGAATATGAATAATGAACATTTAGCTTTCTTGCTCCCACCCCTTCACCTCTCCCATCTCAATCTTACCCCTCTCCACCCAATTCTTATACAACTGCGGAACAGTTTTATATTATATTTTCCGTATAGTCAGCAAAATTGTTTTATATGCAAGGAATGCAATTGGTTGCGTTAAATAGTAAAACAAATCAAGCAAAATTTTAGTTCTACCAAAATTTTTAGCCACATGCTTAAGTGAAGCCATATTTCTAAGCAGCAATTTTAGCAAAAGTATACTGTGTGCTGGTTGTGGGGAATATGGTAACAGTACAACAAATTAATTTCTTTCCATTCAGTTTTTATTGTAATTTTTTTAATAAGAATATCAGCCCTCAAGAACAAATAATATTAGAAGTACAAGAATCAGCTTTTCAGAAAGATGCTTATCCAGAATCGAGCTGTGGCACATGTACTGGTGAATGAACCTCCCTATAAATATTTTCCACCATTTCTGGGATTAATTCAGACTTGGATGGACACTCGGCCCCAGGTGTGTGCAACTATGGTTACGTACCACTGAGCCACTTGGGGAACGCCATTAAGAGAATTGAACAGAACAGAACAGATTAATTCAGTATTGGCTTCTCTGTAAGAACAGCACCCATTCAAAAGAGGTCAACTCTTAAAGAAAAGAATTTGCTCCTAAAGGAGCAAATTCTTTCCTTCAAGAGTTGACTACCATTCAGATTACGGGAGGCAAAACTGAAAACGGCAGAGCTGCTTCCCTTGAAAACACATCAAGTTCACTTTGAGAATACAAACAAATATGACTACTTAATAAACATGCAGTCATCATTTTTACAGACCAATCAGTGTCTTCCCTGTGTGCATAAAAAAATCTGTGGATTTTGAGGAATCTAGCACATACCGAAAACTTTGATCAGACTGCACATCTTCAATGTTTGCATGTAAAAAACTGCCACCATCGGATGAATGTATTCACCACATATCGAGCATCGCAACCTTACTAATCAATCTCCACATAAAAGTAACATTCTTCCCTGTACTTTTAATTGGAACTTTCTTAGATGGCAGTTTACGATACTGTCACATGAACCCTGTGATGTATTACAGGTAACGATTATTGGAAAAGATTTCAAGAAATGCTTCAAAACTCAGAACCATGTTTTAACCTTGTGAGTTTTATACGTGTTCAGCGTCACGAGACAAAGAGTCATATGACAATTCTTAGCTCGCCTGTACGAAAGTACAGAGAGCTATTGTTGTCACTTGAACGTCGGTGTTGGCGTCGGTTGTCACACTTTAAAGTTTTACTTTAAAGTTTTTTTATGTGATGGGCAATTAAGGCACTGCAGGTGAGCTATCCTGTATGGGGACAGGTCTTGTTTCTTTGCTTTTCACTGTATATATGGATTTCTGGCTATAGATTCATTAATTGTCTGCAGATTACTGATGCTAACCCTTAGAGTGCCAAAAAGCAAACAGCAAAATTTATGTATGCAAAATTCCAAAAAATGTTTTCTCCAAGATAACTTTTGATCATATCGAGAATTTAAAGACTAGAGGACAAACAGTGAAGATCCAGACGAGGCAGCTCATAATGAGCTACCTCATCTTGATCTATATGCAATTTGAAAATTCAACTTTTTTGGGGCGGGGGCACTTTAAGTGCAGAAAGAGAAGACTGATAAGAAAGGAAACACGGTTGATGATCGAAACTTTGCTGTCCACACAAGCCATGAGGCAACTTTTCCCATGGCTGCTGCCTTTCACTCAGAATTCCAATCTAATGGTATATTCCATGGAATTCCATGGAAAATAAGATGAAATGCTATAGACAAATAATGGCTTTCCTTATATGGAAATCCTTGGAAGAGCAATCACAAGCACAGAAACTGGGCCGTGCAACATGAAAACTCCCACATGGATGGATGTCCATGGAAATCCATGGATGGCAGTTGAAAATTTGGACTTGAAAAAGTACATAGGGAAAAGCATGGAAACCATTGCAGACTGGATAGAAGTGTTGCAGAAGTTATATATATACACAGAACAGCATGGAAAATGAAAATTTTGGAAAGACTACAGGAAATTGGTGTTAATTATTGATTTCTTTTCAAATTTCACGTTATTTACCATATCTGATGCAAACTTGTGAAATACTGCACTTTTAAAATACTGAACTTTTAAAGGAGTAAATTTAACTGTAACGACTAAGTGCCTTCAAAAAATCAACATGGTCTTAATCTTACAATAATCATTTTCTCATAAACTTCTATTGTAAAACATTACTATTCCAAAATAAGACAAATCTCTACAATAAATATCCACAGGTCAAACACAAGTACTAATCCAATTGGTCAGATGGTCAGGGATTTATACGTTAAGTACAAAATACCTAGCTAGGTCACACAATAACGTGAAATACTATCGTACAATGTTAAAAGTGTCAAAATTTGCCCATTTGTGTGGCAAGCCCTTTCCTAATAGCAATATTTCAAACTTTAAGGACTATTTTCGGTATCAGGATTATTTTCCGTATTACATATTTAGAATGAAGAGTAAAAAGTATGCAAAGACCAGGAACTGAAACAATCAAAATCCAAATCCAGCCCCCAAACCACAGCCGGAAACAACCAAGACCACAAACAATCAAGACACAGAGAACACATGGCCAACCGAGTGAGCAGCTTGCTCCCAAAAGGTGGCCACTCAGCAACCCAAACCGAACCAAAAATAATAAGAACACACACAAGGCAAAACACCACAGAAACCCCGACACCAAAAACAGGCAACAGAGAAACTGTATCTCTCCGAAATGCATCAGCAAACTGTGTAAACTCAGATAAGGGTTTGCATTTTTTTTGTTTTTGGCCATTCTGCAATATTTTGAAAAATCTTCACTTTCTAAAATATTTTCCAATACCAGCAAAACCAGAAAAAGCTTTCCTCTTGATAGAAAGTAACAGCGTGCTAAAGGCAAAACAGACCTTACCATTTCAGCAAAATGGTAGGCAACCATGTTGCAAAGCAATATGTAATCATTGCACAATATGCTGTTGTTGCATGCAACATGTCTTATCATGTAAACTGACATTTTTTTTTCGACCAGACATGCCTAATTTGGATTTCAGTTGTGCTTTATCAAAACTCTAAAAGCTTTCAGATTAAAGACAGGCGCCAGCAAATATTGGATCTTATGACACAAGACATCCAGGAGAGACTCAGATCAACCCACGCATCCACAGTATTATCGGAGTGTTTACTGTTTCCATGGAAACAGCAAACACTCTGAAAAGACTGTGGAAGTATTTTGTTATTTTGCTGTTTTACATCCACGGTAAACAGCTACAGTCATGTCAGGACAGTCAGTTATCCTAATCACACTATTCCTGGGCAGTCTTAGACCTCCTAAGCGGTTAATCAGTAAATGCACAAACTTTCGCCAGTAACTGACAACTGCCCTTCTTGAATCAGCGGAAGGAGAAACGAAAGTATGTGGCTGGACTGGGTATTAAACCCGGGACCTCTGGCTCCTGAGTCAGACGCGCTACCGACTGCACTACGTGGCCCGTCCTGACTGGAAGTATTCTCCACAAGAAGCCACATGACAAATAGTGAAGACCCTTGCTCACTTGTTTAACCATGGGTACTCTATGGCATGCTCAGCACTTCTGAATAAAGTCAGTCTATATAAAATGGACAGCCTAAACAACCCAGTAGCAAACAGCCCTATGCACAGGGTATAATCGATTCCACTAATTTTCCCTTCCTGCAGAGACTGTACATCATATTTGGCTTCTGCTGAGACTGTCCACGAACTTATGCTTCCTGCTGAGACTGCTGCACATGATAAATGGCTTCCTGCAGAGACTGTCCGCGAGATTCTGCTTCCTGCCGAGGCTCTCGGCAGGAAGCAGAGTCACGCGGACAGTCTCGGCAGGAAGCAGAATCACGCGGACAGTAGTCTCTGCAGGAAGCAAGAGTTCGCGGACAGTCTCGGCGGAAGCCAAATAATACGAACAGTCTCTGCAGGAAGCGAAAATTGGCGGAATCGATTATACCCTGCGCTATGGTAGCTTAATAAACTGCTCAAGACATAAAAAACGTACATAAAAACCTGTATAATGTCTTCGTTATTGATTTCCACACTTTCAGAAACGTTACAGTGGCATCTAACACAAAGCCAAATTAGATCTGAGACTACTATAGGGTAATTACGGCTTTTATATTTGGACAACGGCAGCACAATTATGACACATAAGTCTCTTAGGGTTTCTTAAACCTGACCAGCTAACCTCAATAGAGCTGAGCGGAGACAATTTTTAACAGGAAAATTACTGCAATTATACAAACATTGTATACAACAGAGCAGGCATATTATATTAGATATGAGTCAACCTATGTGGCTGTTTCCTCATAAATATACACAATTTACAATTTACAAGGCCTGCCGCTGGTCAGATCAGCTCACCTAAACTTGCTCTTTGCCAATCAGCAGTCTAGAGACTTTTTGATGTCCATCACACTCATTTGTGATGGAAAACGAAATGAATGTATGTTAAATCTTCACATACTTAAATATTAACCATGAGACGCCGCAAGAAAAAATGTTGAAGTGCTATGGAAAAACTATAGTGTTAATTCTTTCTTAAAGTGTGATGGCTGATCATAACAATGGCAATATGATATAACAAGTGAACGCCAATGTACTTTTCTGACAAGAAACTGGTGAAACCCTTGCATAACCGACAAAGTTATTACAATAAGGATTGCATATGTACATGTTCATAAAGGTTTCCATGTAATTGAAGAAAACCTGTATTTCTCTTGGACAAAACAAGAGTCAATATATACATCAACATTTAGAGTGGAGTCGGGTAATATCAGACAGCGGGTAAATTCGGACATACCATTGCAAACAGTGAAAATCCAGATGAGACGGCTCATAATGAGCCGTCTCATCAGGATTTTCACTGTTTGCCAAGTTAATTTTGTTTAAATTCCAAACAACTGACATATAAAGGAAACAATGTCACTGTCCGAATTTACCCACTGTCCGAATTTACCCGACTTTCCTATACATTGTTTGGCCATGATTCTGAACTCATCATCTGACTCTGAAGATTATAGGGCCTCACATTGGTGTTGGCTAAAATATTTTTGTTTTGTGTTGCAATAAATGCCTATCTTAAAATTTTGTGAATAACTGGCATAATTTACACCCAACTTTATTATGAGCCCTGCAAGAATTTCTTGAACATTTACAGTCTAGACATACTCTTGAGCTGTTCATACCTGAACTATTCAATGGTTCATGAATATTTTAAGAATAGTTAACAAGGGCTTCGCAAGCGGCGCACAATACGCCCGTTTTAATGTCATAAAAGAGTATGGAATGAACAAGATTGTTCACAAAAGGATGGATAGGCAGACAAACAGGGGCAACCACTTTATAACTAATGACGGCAGCATTATCCAAATATTTAACACATTAAATACTATGAGTATACCAAAAATCAGCTTCAAAGTTATTGTGGCTCAAAAGTTGAGTAATGCCATAGTTGAACAAGGGAGATAATTCATAAACTAAATATACTAGATTCTTGGCTCTACTACATTCCCCTGACAAAATTACATGTAGGGTTAAGGAATCACAGAGGAAACAGGAAATTTATGCAAGGGCAGATAATTCAGTAAGCCAGAGTTGTGGTTCTTGCTCATGATACATTGCCCCATTATTATACATATTCCTACAAAGTTCCATTCTAATATTTCAAAAGGTTAAGGAGATATGGAGTGACTGAGAAATGCCTAAAATTACTTATCAAAGGGAAGTAACTCCAAAATGAAGAAAGGGGGAGCAACCATTCTTGTATGCCACGCATCGTCTTGTGATCATGCACATTGCTATAAAGTTTCATCATGATATTCCAAACGGTTACAAAGTTAAGGTATGCACAAGATATGTATACACAAAAATAACCATAATCAACTAATGAAACGGATGTAACTCTAAAATGAAGAAAGGGAGAGCAGCTATTTTTGTACGCGACACATCGTTGAGACTTCATACACATTGCGATGAAGTTTCATGACGATATCCCAAACGGTTATCTAGTTATGGCACGCACAAGACTGGCAGGGAAAAAATTAATCAAAGGGGCATAACTTGGAAACTAAGGAAGGGGGAGCAACCACTTCTGTACGCGACACGTTCCCCCAACCTAATACATATTCCTACCAAATATCATGAATATATCCCAAACGGTTAATGAGTTATGGAGCGCACAAGAATGTTTACGGACGGACGGACGGACAGACGGACGGACGGACGGACGGACGGACGGACAGCGCCATGACATAATACGTCCGTTTTTTCAAAACGGGCGTATAAAAACAATTTGAGACAATTTTTGGAACAAGCTGTGCTTGAAAAGTTCTTCAAAAGTTTCAAGAAAAATTCTTGATTTTAAGTTCTTAAAAATTTATGAATTTATCAAGAAATGTTGCTCAAGAAATCATTCAGGCCATTTATTATACATTATCATGTATACAAGCACTAACCAAGCTGTGTAACAAATACCTATCACTCTAACCTGGTGGTTATAAAACTTTTTTCATGCTCAACTCAGCTGAGCATGAAATTTAAAATGCCCATTAATATAAAAATACCAAGAAATTCAGCAATTTTCAGGCTCAGATAAGCCAAGAAGGCTATTTTTTCTACTCATAAATATTAAAATGCCAACAATTGTTGGCATTTCAAAATTTATGAGCAGAAAAAATTTCATGCTCAGCTGAGTTGAGCATGAAAAAAGTTTTATAACCTCGGGGCCTGGTGGTTATAAAGCATGCTCCAGTAGCAGGCCGCTAGTGGTATACAAAACTCATTCTTGGAACGCCCAGAGCAGCCCTTGACGACTCCATTACTTAGCGAGTGGTCAAGTGATTGAGCTGTCAAGGGCTGCTCCTCATTTCTTCATTAATGCTGCCACCATTGAAGCAGTTTTAAAATATTTCAAGAACAGCAGGAGCCAGCTTGTTTACAGCATGGTTAGCTGACAAAGTCATAAGTCAATGATTTGTTAAGTTATCTAGTCCATATAAAATCAAGTTAATTTCTTTTTTACTGGAAAAAGATGTGCTGAGCAAAAGCTCACATTTTTTGACAAAAACTGGCAGTGTTTGCATAATTAAGATACATTAGAAAATGTATAGTGTCATTCATGACAACTAGGCCCTTAACTCTTTCACTACCAAAAAGCAGACGACAAAATTTACGTCTGCAAAAATTAAAAAAAATGCCTTGTCCAAGACTTTTTATATTGAGAATTCAAAGACTAGAGGGCAAACAGTGTAGATCTAGATGAGGCGGCTCATTATGAGCCGCCTCATCAGGATCTACGCTGTTTGCAAATTTTGCTAAATGCGTCACTGGGGCTTAAAGAGTTAACTATATTTCCAGAATATAGTTCCTAAACACACAATGTTCTCAGAAAGGTCTCAAAACTTAGAGTGGTAATACATGTACTTAATCAGCAGGCTTATTTTTGCAATCCTTAATGTGCTTTACTGGAAAAATTTCTGATTAACTTTAAAGCAGATTCTGCTAATCCTTTATGGAAATTATGGTTTATTTCAGCCTCAGCTAATATAATTTGGTGGCTCCAACATAATATTAAAGTTATCAATCTCATTTTTTGAATACGATGTAAAAGGATGAGGCTATTTCAGAATTTGTGATAATTTTACGTAAAAATGGAAATTGCAAAGTATATGGCCTTGCTTCATGCTATCCTTAGACTACTTACAATGCATGTAACATATCAACTTTAAAAGCAGCCATCTTGAATTAAAAACATGCATTATCGAGATTAAGCATGAGAGTAAATATGTAACATTCTCCTGGAAACCACAAAAGATATAGCACTTAAGCAGAACCAACAATCTATCTTTGAGTTAACAAAAAAAATTAATATAAAAAATTTCTCGATAACATAGTACTGAAACTTAAAATCTTTCTTCAAGATACCATTATGGAAATTTACTAGAATTTCAATTTATAAAAGAAATATTTCTTACCTTGCTAAGAACAGTAAACTTATAAAACTGACACCCGGTGCAAGATGGTTTTCCCCACGTGTAAATTCAGAACATTCAGCATCTGCAAACGGTGGGGGATTTCGTCTCTTCTCACAACTTGGAACTATACGCTAACATACTAGCACTATAGTATTCCTACTATACCATCTTAGGCAAAAACTTGTATTGATTATGGCCATATACAGAGTGCCAACAGAGCGCCAGATAAGATGGAACTTTGAGGATAATTCTGATTCTAATTTTCTTATTTCTCAACGAAAACATATGTTGTGACCCCTCATTAGAACCGTCTCATCGAGACGGTTCTAATGAGAGGTCAAAACATAAGTTTAAAAGCAGAAATATGGAAAAAAATCCCTAAGTTATCCCTGATATGGCTTCCTATCTGGAGCACAGTGCCAAGGGTAAACACTACCGAAGATCAATATAGATCTATTGACCGGAGGAGCTTGGGGGAGTGTGCTGCTGCAATTATCCGTTACAGAAACCTAAATAACCAATATTGGAATTAGTCTTACATTCTCTCGCCTTAACAAGACTCGACTCGTTACCGTGAATTATAATTGCGCTGGCTACCATTTGGTCATCTTCTGTAGATAAGAGAGTAATTATGGTCAATTCTGTTTTCCCTGGCAAAGCATGAATATAGTAGGTTTGCTGTCCACTGTGGAAACATGCCTCTTGCAAAATGCTTAAATGCTATTTGACTTGTATGTATGACATGCAAATTCATTCAATCCATATCCCCTGCCAAAGTGGCCCTGATTGTATATGGTTAATTCTAAGTTATAGAAAATTTCTTGCACTGGTTACTAAGTTACAGCTGAAATTGTGGGTTTCAAATCATATCTAAGGCAAACACTCTGGCATAAACAAGGCATAACTGAGGTCATTCTAAAAAAACTTGCCTTAGCATCACCCCACTATGATGATATATCTTAATTCAGTTTCAAGTTATTTTGTTCATCCATACCTTAGCCCTTAGACTGCTAAGCGCGACTATAGTCTTCTCGAGGGGTAGGTCACTTTGAGAGCATGTCAGGCACACTAGACATCAAGTACTCCCCATCATTTGTGGTTGTCCTATGCAGGAGGGAATCTGCTTTCTACTAGAGCAAGGTTTTACCCACCTAACTGATTTGTTGACCTTTAAAACTCGGAGAAAACGTCAAAAATTTATGATATTTTCAACATCAGCTTTTCAGGTGGCTACCCCTACTTACTTGATCCCGATTTTCTGACATTAACTAGACTTCATCCTTCCAAACTTTCTCTCTTGATAAATATTCAGCAATAACTCCGGCCCTCAGACAAGCAATTACTTTTGTCATACAAAGCATATCACTGGCGCTAATATCTTGTACTATTTTTTTTTTTTAAGTGTCTACGTCGGTTCCCGCTGGTATCATGTGACACCCAAATATGGCAGGTCACGTGACCTTGGTAACTTCAGGAAAATGGCAGCTCACACATCGGCCATATTGAGTGAAAATTTCAAGCAAATCGACCAGAGTGTGTGCAAGTTATGGCCTCTGAGATACCCCTACCCACATTTTAGGGTCAGGTGAATTATTTTTTCAGCAGTCTAAGGGTTAGTTATGGCATACCTTGTGGATTTATATCAATTCAAGGGCAATAATCATGCACTACTGATGCCATTATGACAAAACTTAATAATGCACATGGTAAATACAGTAGGTTATAATGCAGTTTCCCAAGTCTGGCTCCATTTAAAATGGGTAAATTGCAAGACTCTTCAAGTCAATGTGCAAGAGCTCACCACCCTGTTTCTTTGCCATTTTTACAAAAAGGTAACCAACAGCCTATTATCTGTTTACAGAAATTGTTTTTTACTCGGAAAATACCTTGTTTTATTGATGACTAAAACTAAGTCCCATATGAAGCTTTGGTCATTATGTTGGAACAAAACCTATTCCTGGCATAGGTCTTGTTGGAACAAAGCCTATGTCAGGAATCCACAGAAGCAAACAGGAACTCATGCAAGATAATTAACATAACCTATGCCAGGAATAGGTTTTGTTTAAGAAATAGATCAGCTCTAGCAGTGAATTGTTGAGTAATAATTCACTGTTTGGAGGTCAGTTGTAAAGTAGATCATATCACGAGCGCGGAGCGCGAGTGATATATCTATTCACAACTGACCGACAAACAGTGAATTATTACTCAACAATTCAATGCCAGAGCTGTACTATTTCGATTCTAACACTCAAAAACACTGAAAAAGTATTCATTGCCTTCAAATTCTCCCAACCTTCCTGTCAGCGTGTTCATGCTCCCGCCAATATTCTTAACTGTATCTAAGATAGATGTACGTTTTTATAGCGAATTTAGAAAGAAAAAGAGACGTTACACCGTCTACCTGCTCAAAACGTCACAAAATTACGTCAGTACTGCCAGTGACGTCAGCAATTAGACTCACACGCTCCGCAACAGTGAATTGTTGCAGAATAAAACAAGGAAGTTTTCCATTGCGCTTCTATAGGCGCACTGTGTTAGAATCCAATATAACGACAATGCCAGGAATAGGTTTTGTTCCAACACAACCTTTGCCAGGAATAGGTTTTATTCCAATGTAATGACCAAAGCTTCATATGGGACTTAGTTTTAGTCATCTATAAAACAAGGTATTTTCCGAGTAAAAAAAGTAATTTCTGTAAATAGATAATACGTAGTCTGTTTAACAACATTTGTGACTTTTTGTTTGCTTCCCTGAATGACGAAACCTTTCCAAAATAAAATATACTTTTAAAGGAAAGAATTTGCTCCAAGAGGAGCAAATTCTTCCCTTTAAAAGAAGCTACTCATTTTGGAAGGCAGCAAAAATGAAAATGACAGAGTTACTTCCCCTGAAAGTCAACCAATTAATCAACTGAAGGATCCTTTAAGTTAAATTGCAAATTAGAATACCATGTTTATTCAAGATGTTCTGACATTAATGCCTTAGTGAACTGTGCAGGCCCAGATCACATTGTTCTTTGAGCAATCTGGTCAGGTTCTGTTCTGTTTGCTTAAGTTTTATAAAACATAAGGTAGGGGACAACTGAATGTGACTACATTTGAAGGTGAAACGCTTCATGACAGAATCGTCCAAAATGTCTCAATCTTTAGGGTATCGATCTGCGGAAAAAAGGGTAAAATTGAAATGCCCTTTAAGTCAAAACTGCAAATTAGAAATACTCCAAAACCCGCTATTACGACAGATTATCCCATCTGCAGATGGTGCATGCTTAAGAAACATCAATTTGACGATAATTGGCGAGTGCTAACTGCAGTATTTGTCAGCTCTCTTCTTACAATGAGATGCATCTTAAAGTATTTGTAAGAATGAGTTTGAAGGACGTGTGATTGCAGGCTAACTCGCAGTGATATAACAAACAAGTTTTGAAGGATGTGCGCTTAACTGGAGGCATTTTTAAACAACATTATAAACTGGATTGGAATGACAGCTTTCAGTATCGGATTAGTTGACTATCAGGTGTATGGAAACGTTCAGGTACATCACCAGCATGCGGCAATGTCTACGTCATTCTTCCAACTTGCCAAAGAATAACAGTGTCATCCCTAGTTTTCACTTGCAAGAGGTACCACATTTTCTGTAAGTATTTTGCAGATGTCTCATATTATGAACATGGTCCTTTCAATTTCACCTAAGATCAAGTATCAATTTTTTCCATGAAGGTTGGATATTTCATAAATAATGTTACCAAATATGGCAGACCCTGATTATAGCCTGTCCCTTTCAAAGAGTTATTTTAGGGAGAAAGCACTGACATATTTTTTTTGTTCATTCTCCACAAAAATGAATGTTGTGGCCCCTCTGTTGTTCTTTGTCCAATCTTGCCCTGGGTACGAAACTGTATCAGGCACATTACCGTGTGTTGTTTTTTGTGTGCACACATACAATTTTGCCTCTTTAATGAGGCTGATATGCCACTGCAGATGTTCAGTGACACTTCAATTCCTAACCACCTATTCCAGCTCCGAACCCACCTATTCCAGCTCAGAACACACTGGGTGCATAACTCCTGGACTATTGGATTGGAAAAATCGATCACGCATGCGCCACCTGTGGGACCCAAACTCGCGACACCCTCCATGAAAGTTGAACACCCTATCCACTAGGCCATGGGCTCTGCTTTGCAACCCTCATTATATTAGAACTGCCTGTAGTCATCTGATTTTCAACAAAGTTAAGTGATTTTAAAGGTGAAGTCAGTCCAGAACAGTGTGAATATGAGTGTCAATTTAATTTGTAAACAAAAGTTAGGCAATTGTGATCACTTCAACACTTAGAAAACGATATTCGCAAAACACAATGTAAAGTGCTTTTACCATAATGATCCTGAGCAAAAAGTGTAGACCGGGTTTCGTAGACCAAGATCAGACAGCGGACCAGCTGGAGTCAAGAGGCTTATCGGGATCTACACTGCTTGCCTGTGAGTTCTGACACATCTCAAGACAGCAAACTCAGCTCATTCATATTTCGGCATAGTTACCATATTTCTTTCAATAAATGCCCCCTCTCTACTAAATGCACCCTCACCTGTTCTGTTGACCAAAATGGTAAAATACCACCAAGACTGGCTACAGACCCCTAAAATGTATTATTAATTGCCAAAAGTTTGTCCAAAGAGTAACATTTATAGGATCTGTAAAATGCAACACCCTCACCCACCCCCCGGGGCAGTTATTAGAAGAAACATGGTACAGTAGATGTTTATTTGAGCCACAACACGAGAAAACTAACAAAGTGGTTGTGCATCCAGCACAGACTCAGATTCTTCGCTCAGCCCTTACAGGGTAGCTAAGGGTCTAACCTACCTCCATGCGGATAGCGAAGACTCTGATCAGACTGGGCCAAAGCCCAGGCTGATCTGAGTCTGCGCTGGATGCACAACCACTTTGTTAGTTTTCTCGTGTCGCGGCTCATTTAAGGTGTCCCAAATTTCAGGCAAATAAGCCATGGAACTACAATTTTATTTCATGGAACATCATTGTGACTATATTGATGAAAAATAGACTCGTGAACCTGTTAGTTTCAAACTTTATTGTGACTATTGATGAAAATGGAATATGGACTCAGGGACCTGTTAGTTTTACAAAACCAAATGTTTTCCGTGAAGGACAATAGCAGTGTTTACCTTACAGATCGCTAAGTCAACACATTACTGGAGTTCCCTATCCATTTGTGTTCACAAATAGAAGAATCTATGGAACTGTTTGCTGAAACAACAGAAAATAAATGTTCCTGTCAAGCAGAAATATGTTATGACGCTTATACATCTAGCAAAGACCTGGTTCAATACCAACTACAAAATTGGGTTCTTACAGAATCTCTGCAGTGCCAGAGCTCTAGATAAGACGGGTATTTGATGATAATTGGGGGATAATTTTCTTTATTTCTCATCAAAACCATATGTTGTGACCCTCATCTGAACCGTCTCATCGAGATGGTTCAGATGAGGGGTCACAACATATGTTTTTATCCAGAATTAAGAAAAATTATCCCTAATTATCACTAAATACTCCCTCTTATCTAGGGCTCTGACAGTGCACAGGGAAGACACTGATAAAATTGTGTAGATGCACTGTCTGATCTATGTCATCACTGTTCACAGAGGAGAAAAAAAAACGTGTTACATCCGACACAGCCATTATAATCAAACTTTTATCCATACTGCCATACTGAATCTAACATAATGATGTCCTTAAGAAATTCTGATCAAAACTAAGATTTAGGAACACCTTATTATAACACAAAAAGCGCAAAAAATGAAAACAGTAGAATTTGCAAACAGTGAAGACGCAGATGAGGTGGCTAATAATGAGCCGCTACATCTGCATCTGCACTATTTACCCTTTAGTCTCCAGTGATATTTGTTCTTTTGCTTTTTACAAGAGAGGCATCACACCGGGTAGGCAGCAATCAAAAACGCTCTTAACAATCGATTAACACGGATCAAACACCCTTAGAAACGGTGTTTTCGATTGCAAATTGGCGACAATTTGCAATCGAAAACGCTTTTTCTAGCTGTTTTTGATCCGCGTTCATCGATGCACGAGCGTTTTTTATTGCCGCCTACCCAGTGTGAGCATGCAACAGAAGTACAGCATAAATTATGTCAGATATGACATTGTATTTCTCCAGGTGGTGAAAATTCAACAGTGGTTAAAACTGTGGTTTAAAGCTTTCCAGGTATGCACTGATGCTTGCTATTGTCAATTGCAGGAATTGTTGAGTGAGCATTAATATCTATTGCTTCTGAAAATCACTTAAAAAAGCTCACCCAGACTGCTCCACATCCAAATGCCACAACTTCAAACTGGCATCCCTCGAGAGTAACCAATCAAATTATCACCATAAGAACTCTAGCAATTTTAACAAAAATACTAGAGTTAGCAATGACATCATTCTGCTAAGAACAAATTTAAAGAGGAATGGCTCCATTGATCTAGGTCAACACTTCAAGTGCAAAAAAATAAATAAAGAAAGAAACTAGTTGAATTTGCAAAGGATTATATAGGCAACTCATTCTTGATCTACACTGTTTGCCCAACACCACCACCCAACCCCACTAGTCTTTGAATTCTCAAGATATAGCTTAGACGAAACATGTTCTGAAATTTTGAAGATATATATTTTTTGTCTGTCTTTAATGTACTTTAAGGGTTAAAATGTCCTAATACCAGCTGCTTTAAAAATTTGCAGCATCCTCAGATCAATAAGCTGAATATGAGGCTGGTTTAGGTTTACCCAAGCTATACAGAGAGAAAATTAATTGAAACACGCCACAAGAAACTAACCTTATGGTAAGTGGGAACTGTACTTCTCATATCAACCTGCGTATTTGCATACACAATGCACTGAGTGTACAGAGCAGTCGCAATATACATTGACATTTCTCTGGATTCATCAACGGTTTGTTCATGGGGACAGGGGAGGCTCCATGAATTTTCATGCTGCTCTGTGCCCATACCATAAGGCATTTTTTGCCATGTCACGAGTCAATTCTATCCACCACAAAAATGGGCCATTTCTGACAGTGCTATTATTGAAACAATTTGCATCTGAATTGAAAAACTTTTCAACAGAATAGACTTTTGTTAGAACTAGATTCCTGGTTTAGTTTCAAACATGCTGTGGAATTATTTTTCAGGTTTTATTCTAGAAACACAAAGTCAGCCGAGGAGTGCCGAATGATATTTCAGTCCGACCATTGCTGAGGCTCATGGAAAGTAACATCAACTTTTGCAATGTGTATGTTTAGGTTTCTGAGTATATGTTCATGCTTTTCTGCCATTTTTACAAAGGGAAACAACTTTTATGATTTCTTATTTGTGAAGCCCTTCCAAAATGGTGTGTTAACTCTCAAAGGAAAGAGTTTGCTCCTAAAAGAAGCAAACAATTTTCTTTAAGAGTTGACTCCCATTTAGAAGAAAGAAAAGATGAAAATGGCAGAGTTGTTTCCCCGAAAGTGTATCCATTCATTCACCTCAAGCCTGAAGATGGTTAAATCAGTTGAAGAAGTGGCTGACTCAGCTAGTAACACAGAATTAAAAAATAGTTATTTGTTTGAGAAAATCTAAGTTTCTGTTAAAAAAATATACAGTTTGTAACGTCACTAAAAAATTGGCAGCTGTATGCCATGCTCCAATACCAATGATGTCACAGCTCTGTTAACATAGTAACTAAGACATCATATTAATGTCACAGTGATGTCTTCGAGACGTCTTTCTGCCAAGGTACTAAGCACAACACTTGGTAATTCCATAGTTGCTATGGTAACAGATCTATGGCATCATCTCACTTATAATTCGAGAGGAGCATGGCATGCTTCTCTCGAGGAGCGTGCCATGCTTCTCTCGAATTGTAAGTAAGATGCTACCTCAAATTCTTACGATGGAAAAGTGTGATTTTCTCAGACCTTAAATTCATTCTCAAATAATTTCTCTGTTTGGTGTCCAAATCTTCATGGTTGCTACCGCAGCAGAACTTAATTATTTTAAATCCCTGCATCATGTGACATCTGTTTCCTCCTGAATTCTAATTCCAGAAATTGACCCAATTATGCAAATCTCTTGGATCTATTTTCTTCTGCTTCAGAAGCTGCAAGACAGATACAGGTTGTTTGAAACTGCGAGTTTCCAAAAACAAGAAGCTAAATGTGACACACCAATGAAATAGCTATGCAGTGGACTACATTGTCATTAAGGGGGTCACTGTAGCTAACATCGGGTTACTTACTGGCCAATTCCGCTTGCAGTTCAGGTCCGAATCCTGCCAGAGGCAGAAATTCTTCAACTGTAAACAGGATTCCACTGCTCAAAGCCTTTTATGATCACCAACTGATGGCTGAGTATATGACTGAAAGGGCCATTAAACTGCATGTCATTTGTCCAACATTATCATCAAAGTTTACATCTGAGTACCTCACCTTCCAGAGGTCAAAAATGGTTTCCCAGCCCTGGTGACCCAACATGCCGTGTATGTCACTCTCAGTCACTATGCAGTTAAGATAAATGCAAGAATTTAGACGTAAATTCCAAAAAGAGCTGAAAATCGGTGTTCTATAGAACAGAGACAATTCCGACATGTTCAATTTCTTTTGAACTACAGAGTCCCCTGACGGAAACCAATCAAATTACTACCTACCAATCAATACTTTAGGCAAGCATGTTATATCATGCTAATGGTGTACACAGAAGAAATGTACTATTCTGGCCATGGAACAGAGCTACCGTATTCATCTATTCACCGTATTGAGCACACATTCTATAATAACTATAATAAGCCCAAATTTTTGCTTAGACATGTATCAAGACATTTTTCTGCCAATTTTACAATAAGAAGTAACTTTTGCGACAACCTGTTTGCTTTTCTGGACAACGAAACCCTTTCAAAGTGAGGTCTACTCTTAAAGGAGAGAATCTGCTCCTCTGGGAGCAAATTCTCTACTATAAGAGTTGACCCCTATTGAGAAGGGAGGCAAAAATGAAGATGGCAGAGCTGCTTCCCCTTAAAGTGTACCCTATTTTCCCTTATAAGAACACCCTCTTTTTTCTCCAAAATGTTTTCATTTCAGTTGTTGTTTGTACAGTCATGCCTGTTTAGCAAGGTCAAAGTCCCTGGGTACTAAATCATAACAGGCATAATTATTACCTCAGTGTATCATGTGTTTTGCATGCACATGTACAGTTATGCCAGTTTGATAAGGTGGACCCCACCATGCAGGTACACTGCAATCATGGAAAGCCACCCTAATACAACCTTTTTCAGCTCAGGGCACACTGGGTGCACATATGCAGATTTCCTGGTCTAATTGATTGGACATGTGTGAATTGAACCTGAGACACCATGCGTGAAAAATGAACATACAACCTACAAGGCCTGAACACACAATCTACTAGGCCAGGCGCTCCACTGTTTCCCTTAAGCTAGTCTAGTCTAGTCTATCCCACAGCCTGCAAGGCCATTGCATAGGGGCACCACAGATGACTTTACCACAATCCCTTTCCATCTAGTCCTGTCTTCAGCTGCCCAAGTTATGCTAGCACAGTCCATCCCTGTCCACTCCTTAACATTACCTTCCCACCTCATCTTCTGTCTACCTTTTCTTCTTTTTCCTTTCCTTCTCACTATGCCCTGTAGAATTGTCTTTAAGCTAGATACCAGATATAAATAGAATTTGAAGTGAAAGTTTGAGCCCCTGGAGCTAGCTGGTCTGAGTCTACATTGCTTGATCTCATATTCTGAACCCTTAAAGTGCAAAAAAAAAGCAGACTACAAAAATTTACTTCTGCAAAATTGAAACAAATGCATCATTCAAGCTATATCATATTGAGAAATCAAAGACTAGAAGGCAAACAATGTAGATCCAGATGAGGCGGCTCATTATGAGCCGCCTCATCTGGATCTACGCTGTTTGCAAATTCAACTGTTACCTTTTAGGCCCTTTAATAGGCCCTTTAAATGTTAAGCAGAAGACTTCCCTTGGGGCAGGTGTGTCAGTAGTAACCTGATGATATGGCTTGGATCTTATATGACTCAGCATTTTCTTCTTATTAAAGTCTTAATCTTCTTCCTATAAATAGTCTACAGAGTCAATTTATTTTATGGGCTTGTTGCAAAAAGGAAATCCTTCGTGACGGTCACCGTTCACTTGTCCCAGTTACCACCTGAGCTGCTACACCTCAATGCTTTTACGCTGATTTTACAAAGGTGGACACCTTTTGTGGCTTCCTGTTTGCCTCCCTAGGTGACAAATTTTCCGAAAATAACTGATGTTAAACAGCAAAATTCCAGACATAAAATCCGCATATTCATTACCATGCAGGCTCTAAATAATGCCCCTCTTCCATAAAATGCGATGCATCCTCGGCGTTCAGTAGATTTGAAGCAGTAAGCTTTCTTTAAAATTAACTCATTCAATAGTTTTATAAAATTGTCAGCATTCATTTTTCACCAGTCAAAGGGTGTAGTATAAACAAGGATGGAGGAAGGAATCACACCCAGTTACTGCCGCTACGAATATGTTCCACGGAGGTGCGAGGGGAACGTCATTACTAAAATTGAAATACACATAAGTGTAGTATAAACTGGAGTATGTCAGAAGATCAATCTCAATATTCTCAGAGACAGAATGACAGCTTCTGAAACTCAGCCAAAATTTCTGTGACACTGCTATATACACACTTTCAAAATTTCTTCAGCTGGTGTCCCCTGACACTAACCAATCAAATTATCAGCCACAGATCAATACTTAGTTGGTGCAGGCATGTTTTAACATGCTTTGGTTTCCGGAGAGAAAATTAATTTTATCTGAGACACATCATGGGAAACAATTGAGACCTGTATCCCAAATATTATAAACAAAAATTCAGAGCTGCACAGTGTTTGCAAAAAGTGGTCAATGTTGTTCCTACAGCCTCTGTTGAAAAGGGGCCATTACTCCACCAAATGGAATCTATTATGCAGCTGGATTTAGGTCATCTGCATATGAATCTTTAAAGCAAACATAAAGACCTTAGCTTTGTAAAATGGCTCTTCAGAGGTACTTTGTTCACAACATTGTTTTAAATTGGAAAAGGGGCATAACTCAGATAATTATTTATGAAATCTGCTCAAAAGTTAATCAGTTGGTCCATAACTACCTATCAAATATGAAACACATAGCTTTGATAATTTTCCAGCTTTGAAAAGAGGCATAACTTGAATTAAATGTCTAAAAAATCTGCTCAAGCCTCCCCAGGCGAAATAGTGACCAGGGTTGACCATAGTCATCATGGTTTTTGAAGGTCTACCATGTTTCTTCATGGTCAACTGTCAAATACCATGAAAATTCAATATCTGTGGTATGATTGACCATGGTTGACCATGCTTGTCCATGGTAGAAAAGCAGGTCAAAATTACTACTATAGTTGACCGTGGTCAACTGTCATAAATTTCCAACAAACAATATTTGTCCATAGTAGAAAATGATGGTCAAAGCTACTACTATGGTTGACCATGGTTCACCATGAATTATCATGGTCAGTTGTCATAAACTTTCCAGTTAACCATGGTGGAACATGGTCAGTGGTGGCAACAGTTTACCATGGTCAGATTACTTGATAATCACATGACATCACTTCCTGTTACATCACATCCTGTTTATTAATGTCCACCAATTGATCAGCTTGTTATGCCAGAGCCCACCAATAGAAAATCTTGTTACTTTTTTTTCCTTTTCCTGTAGAAGTATTGAGAGAACAGGTGAAAAATTTGACATAAGTTATTTTGAAGCATCAGATATATTAATTATGCAAAGAAGATGCAAAATGATATGCTACAAGATTGGAAAGGGCAGGAAAAAAAGCAAGGCAGTTTAAAATTAAGCAAGAGAATGTTGAAAATATCTTAGAACTCACCTTAATTGGGCTAATGGTTTAGATGGCTGGATACATGTGATCATGGTGATTCAAATAAGTGTAACTCACAAAATAATTACATGTACTTTTAAGCCATTAGAAACTCAACTGGTATATGCATCGTTTTTCTCATTCATTGCAATGATGCAAGCATTGTCTGTATTTTAAAGATTGCCTGTAGACCATGCACTACCATGGAATACCATGGACTACCATGGTATTTCATGATCATACGTGTACAACCATGATTGACCCTGTTTTGTTAAATGGCCACCCATGGTTTTTGATGATCTCATCAACACCATGGTCTACCATGGTCTTAGACATAGACCATGGTTGACCATGGTGTTGATGAGAGCATCAAAACCATGTCAGCCATTTTACAAAACATGGTTGACCATGGTTGTATGACCATGAAATACCATAGTAGTCCATGGTATTCCATGGTAGTTCATAGTCACCATGATCATCATTTTGCCTGGGTCAATAGTCAATCAGGTCATCTGTATATTAGTCTATATGGCAAATAGAAACGCCACTGTTCTTCAGATATTTTGTTCACGAGGCTGTTCCTACATGAAATGCCTTAGATGAAAATAATACATAATGCCTCGAAGGCAGTGGAAAAATTATGTGGGCATAAACATTTCCTACCGTATTACTTCCAATAAATGCTCCCTCTCTAAATGACACCCTTCATTACTTTTTGGTGCCACAAAGCAGCCTTAAAATACCAAGAGTTGCTCTAGTCCAACATAATTTGTTATAATATTGCTCAAATTTTGTCCAAAGAATGTCATTTATAGGGCCAGGTGTTTATTAGAAGAAATATGAGTAAGTCAGGAAGAAACAATTTTGAGAAATTCAAAGACCAGAAATGGTTGAAGTGTGTAAAAATCTACAGTGAAATCTGTATTCAAACAGGCTTCACCACCATAGCCTTAATTCAATTCCCTCCTGACTGACTGCTGAAACTACTTTTAGAGATGTTTTTTCAAAATGTCTTTTTCCAACTGCTCAAACCTCAAAATGGTGTCCCATGATGCTAACCAATCAAATTATTACCTACCAATCGATATAAAGAGCCGGCATGTTACCATAAAATCCCTTAATCTTAAGACTCTCATACCTGAGCAAACAGTGCAGACCCAAATCAGACTGCTCCTTCAGGAGCAGTCTGATCAGGGTCTGCACAGTTTGCGACTCTGACAAAGTGTGCTGACTCATTGCTAGTAGTAAAATCAATGCTTGAAAATTTGACATTATTAATTTTACATGTGTCCCAATATTTTAAGTGTCCCAAAATGTCCAGTACATACGGTAAAGACCTGACATGGTAAAACATGGCATGTTAAAACATGTCTCAGATTCTCTGAGGCTGAAAGAGTACAGAAAATTGATTATCATCTGAGCTTCAGATCTGGGACAATTTTAATTGCAGAATTATTGAAACAATTTGCATTTGTACAGATTATTGCTAAGACTGAGGTACAGCCATATTTAGCTGGCTAAGAACAAACCAGAAGTAGCACAACCAATGTGTGAACAGCAGCAGACACCTTCTGGTTTTTCCCATTCCCCACTGCTATGCCACCCCCAAACCATCCTATTCACTGTCAGAAAACCTGTCACTGCTTCCAATAAAAGACCCACTTACAAATTCCTCAGTAACCAGAGTCTAACAGGTCAATGAAGTGTGTACAGATGTATGCACAGACATATGTAAGCATATATCCATCTCCATCCAATAAACAACATGCCCTTAATATAATTCAGAAAGATCTTATTACTTCCAACAAAGAGACCACTATATTACTTAACAAGTAGCCCAAAGGGCAACAATTGCTCACCTGAGAGACATTGTAAACCTATAGGGATATTTAAGATGCTCAAGGGCAGCTAACTCCACAGTCAGCGGTCCAATCAGGCTGAAAATTAAACTCATCCAAAACATTATGTATGCCCTCATTTAATATATGCAAGTTTAAAAGTATCCGATCAAGAGCACAATAGACAGAGCTGTCAAGGGCAGCTAACTTCGTAGCGGTTGGCCTGATCTGGCGAAAATTTGAACTTGTTTAAGATATTATGCATTTCCTCATTACCTGCAAGTTTGAAAAGGATCGGATAAGTAGAAACCAAGAAAAAGTGGCGACATTGATTTTTTGGATGCCCATAGTCAGTGGTGGGATCCAGCCGAAGTGCTAACTAATCCAAGCTTTTATGCATATCCTCATTACCTGCAAGTATGAAGAGGATCCGATGAAAAATGAAAATGTGATGACATTGTTTTCTCCATTATAAGACTATGGGATTTTTTTCAAACGCTCAAGGGCAGCTAACTCTGTAGTCTGTGCTCGAATCCGGCCAAATTTCGAACTCATCCAAGCTCTTATGTATGTCATCATTACCTGCAAGTATGATAAGGATCTAATCAAAAACCTTGACAGCAGCACCCTGAAAGTCAAACTTGCTCGAGATATTGTCATGCCCTACATTTGTGTGAATTTATTTCAAAATCCGTTGAGAAATGTAGGTGCTAGAACAATGACAAAGTTTTTCTAAAAATAGCCACAGTGACCTTGACCTTGGGCACAGCACCCTGAAAGTCGAACTTGCTCGAGATATTGTCATACCCTACATTTGTGTCAAGTTATTTCAAAATCCATGGAGAAATGAAGGTGCAAGGGCGATGACAAAGTTTTTCTAAAAATAGCCACAGTGACCTTGACCTTGAGCACAGCACCCTGAAAGTCGAACTTGCTCGAGATATTGTCATGCCCTACATTTGTGTGAATATATTTTAAAATCCATTGAGAAATGTAGGCGCTAGAGCGATGACAAAGTTTTTCTAAAAATAGCCACAGTGACCTTGACCTTGGGCGCAGCACCCTGGAAGTCAAACTTGCTCGAGATATTGTCATACCCTACATTTGTTTGAAGCTATTTCAAAATCCATGGAGAAATGTACATGTAGGTGCTAGAGCCATGACAAAGTTTTTCTAAAATTAACCACAGTGACCTTGACCTTGGGTGCAGCACCCTGAAAGTCGAACTTGCTCGAGATATTGTCATGCCCTACATTTGTGTGAAATTATATCAAAATCCGTTGAGAAATGTAGGCGCTAGAGCGATGACAAAGTTTTTCTAAAAATAGCCACAGTGACCTTGACCTTGGGCGCAGCACCCTGAAAGTCAAACTTGCTCGAGATATTGTCATGCCCTACATTTGTGTGAAGTTATTTCAAAATCCGTTGAGAAATGTAGGCCTTAGAGCGATGACAAAGTTTTTCTAAAAATAGCCACAGTGACCTTGACCTTGGGCGCAGCACCCTGAAAGTCAAACTTGCTCGAGATATTGTCACGCCCTACATTTGTGTGAAGTTATTTTAAAATCCGTTGAGAAATGTAGGCAGTAGAGCGATGACAAAGTTTTTCTAAAAATATGTGATGACGTTGTTTTCTCCATTATAACACTATGGGATTTTTTTCAAACGCTCAAGGGCAGCTAACTCCGTAGTCTGTGCTCAAATCCGGCCAAATTTCGAACTCATCCAAGCTCTTATGTATGTCATCATTACCTGCAAGTATGATAAGGATCTAAGCAAAAACAGTTGAGAAAACGTGATGACGCCATTTTCCCCATTATAACCCTATGGGATTTTTTTCAAACGCTCAAGGGCAGCTAACTCCGTAGTCTGTGCTCGAATCCGACCAAATTTCGAACTCATCCAAGCTCTTGTGTTTGTCATCATTACCTGCAAGTATGATAAGGATCTAATCAAAAACAGTCGAGAAAACGTGATGACGCCGTTTTCCCCATTATAACCCTATGGGGGCTATCTATTGCCATGGAAACCAGAGTTCTGAGCTGATCGGCACCAAAACCTAATGCAGCCTTTCCCCCACCCAAATGATGCTTCAGATAAAATTTGATTGCGATCGGCCCACTGGTCTCTGAGATATTTATGTTTGAAAGTGTTGACGCACCCACCCACGCACCCACGCACCCACCCACGCACCCACGGACGACGGCTCGACTCCCATCCTATAAGCTCACCTCTGAGCCTTTGGCTCAGGTGAGCTAAAAATCTGGACCATATATAAACTGAATAAAGGTTAGGCCATTGCTGAGAACTTGACAAAGACAGGAGAAAAGCAATGCTTTTGTCTAAATACTCTCTGCCAAGGCCACAAGCGAGACAAAAACTACCCAGGAATTCTAATAAGATGCAGTAACTTATGTTTTAAATGAAAAATAAGAAAAACATTCCAGAATTGTCATCAAATCTCTAAACACATTGACTGGAAATTGAAGCAATGGAACATAGGTTGGAAATCGAAGCCATCGAATATTTTTTCTGAAATCTCGCTCTTCAAGCAATTGACCCAATTATGCAAATTGTTCTGATGTTTTTGTCTGATAACAATGATGAACATTTGAAACAGGATTGAGGTTGTCCATTAAAATTAGAATAGGAGTGCAGAAGTGTGAACAATTTAAAGCACAGAAACCTACTGAGAACAGCTCATGAGCTTGTCATAAACTCCATGAACAGTCTATGAACTAGTGGTATAGGGTAGTTCGTTTACTGTTCATGAATTTCATTTAAAGAACTGGAAGATTTATTAACATTTGTTCATAATCAATTAAATTCATATATTTCAGCTCTAGAGCTAGTTCATATGCAATTAACCTCCAGAACTAGTTGTTCATGCATTTCAGTTCATTATGATGTAACAATGTTGTGTCAGAGTTCTGTACCCATTGTGGTACTAAAATGCATTCTACAATACACTGTCTTCTCATCTTGAGTTCTGAAATTTGCAAATAGAGAACACCCAAAATAAAGTAATTCACAGTATGCAAACTGTATATCTTCTGGCCAGCCAGTGCAAATCACGTCCAAAGCATGCAGAAATTAATCGAACAATGTAAAATTTTAGATTCAGAATGGTACATGTACATACCCAGGCCTGAGACTATGCAGCTGCGCAAGCAGATTGGATAGCTTAACATTCCACACACAGTTGAAAGTAAAGGTTACAGAAATTACGTTGGGTAAGGTATCTCTCAATACAAAGAGTTTTGTCAAAAAACGTTATTGGCAAAAGCTTCCTTATAAGTGTTTCTGCACTTTCAAATTACTGTTGCATTTACTTGATGCAAAATTATCTAAACATGTCCACAGCCCCAAATAAGAGTAGTATCTGATGATAATTTTAAGACAATGAAGTTCTGTAAATTCAGAATTAAAACATATATCGTGAACCCCTCGTAAGAACTGCTTCCGTTGGAGGCAGTTCATACAAGGGGTCACAATATATTGTTTGGTGGAAAAGTACGAAAAAACATCCCAGAATTATCTCAAAATACTCACTTTACCGGGAGCGCTGATATTGGATCCTTGTTGTTGTTTTACGTCTGCAATTTAATGGAACAGCTGACAGTCAAAGCTGATAATGGCGCTTCTAAAAATAAAACTTGAGTGTAATATAAATTGATATTGTTTCGCATCAGACGGAAAATATTTATTCAAATTCTGGGTTTCTGTGCTACAGTGATTAAAATTGAAACTGCAGCAGGTTTTTTGAAAAAACAAGGAAGCAGCCTAACACATTAAAGGTCGATAGATATATTTTTTCAATTTTTCTTTACAGAGATGCAATCTTTATGACTTCCTGATTGCATCCTTGGAGGGTCAGGGGGGCTAATTTGCTCAGTGAGGAAGCAAATTCTTCCAGAAGCCCCAAAAGAAATAGGAGACATTCTTCTTGGCTTAAATTACCTCCCCTGGAACCCTCACCATTCACTTTAATGATTTTTTTATATTCCAAGCCAAAGATTTGGAATTCCAGCATAAAACAAAACTCTCTGCAGCAGGCAAATGCCATTAAAATGATGTCGTACTGACGTCGTTGCGACATAATGACATCCCATCAACGTCAGAACGACGTCATTTGGACGTCATGTGCCTACTGGGTCAGGATTATTAAACGTTTTACAGTGTCATGAAGCAGTGCTTCAGAGATAAAAAAGATATTTTTGGAATAATTTTCCATATTTCTGCATAAAACATATGTTGTGACCCACATTAGACAGTCTCAGTGAGATGGTCCTAATGCATAAAACACATTTTGTGACCCCTAATTAGAACCTGTCTCACCAAGACATTTCTAATGGATTTCATTAGAACCATCTCATTTAGACTGACTAATAGGAGGTCACAACATATCTTTTTGTTTGAGAAATATGAAATATTATCTCAGAATTGTTCTCACATCCCCACCTGATCTGAATCTCTGATGAAGGTTTTACCATGATGCAACTCATATATGAGCTGCAACATGAGAAAACCAACAAAGTGGTTGTGTGCCCAGGGCAGACTCAAACCAGCCTGGGCAGTCACTCAGTCTGATCAGACTCTTTGCTAAGCACTTAAAGGGTAACTAAGGGTCTAGCTACCTCTATGTGGACAGCGAAGACTCTGATCAGACTGGGCAGATGCCCAGGCTGATCTGAGTCTTCGCTGGGCGCACAACCACTTTGTTGGTTTTCTCGTTTGCTGCTGCTCATATGGTTCAACGAGTGTAGACATGAGCCTGGTCAAAGTCCCTGTTACCCAGCAGTTTTCCAATTCTCAATTTTACTGGCTGAAAAGCCAAGAATCAACTTATCAGTTATCAATAATTCCCAGGAATCTAACCAACAAGAAGTTTTATTTCAGTATTGATTGGGTGGTTCAATAAAATTTTGTAATTACATTTATTTGCAGGTACAAGTGCCCTACCTACCATACTGTCCATATTAAGCACACGTGTGCTGGTTTCTAAGGTACTTTTCGTATCTCATTAAGCATACTGCAGGTCCAGCAATGCCCCCCCAACTATACTTCCTTAGTTTTGACCGACAACAACCACTTGTTGCTACATTATGTATTCTCATGGGAACCAATTCTTCCCTTGAACAGTAAGACCCCAATTAGGAGGGAGATAACTCCTTCTGTGCATGGATTCCAGTACCTTTCCTTATCACCTTGAGAAGATACCCATAGCGTTTACTTTTCAAATTTCCTAACATTTCCTAACATGTCTTTTTAAGTCCTATCCAAATTTCCCTGACCAATCACAAAGTTTCTGAAATTTACCTTATTGGACAAAACTTGTTTTTCCACATATTCTTTCCACAGGTCCAGAAGCATTGAATCATTAAGTGGAATCAACATTGTGAGTTGGTAAGGGTTTATGATGCCAATAAAATTTGTCAGGTAAAATTTGTCAGGTAAAATTTGTCAGCAATGGTGATGATCCTAGGAGACCGTATCCCATATCCATGCAAATTTGTTTCATGTATTATATGAGCCGCGACGCGACAAAACCAACAATGTGGTTGTGCGACCAGCCCAAACTCAGATCACCCTGGGAATCCACCCAGTTCGACCAGACTCTTCTTAAAGTGCTCAAAGGGTAGCTAAGTATCTAAGCTACCTCCATGCGGACAGCGAAGACTCTGATCAGACTGGGCGGATGCCCAGGCTGATCTGAGTCTGCGCTGGGCGCACAACCACTTTGTTGGTTTTGTCGTGTTGCGGCTCATATTAGTAGTAGTACTTCTAAGCCTTCACCCATTGACCCACCATTGATTTCCAATAGTCCATTTATTATGCTTTTACTTTTGGCTGACACTTTTTTCCCCTTGATTCCATTCATTTCATGAATAAAACATGGACAATCCCGGCAGATCAATGAAGACTCTTCTGCATGTGATCATTAATTATTTCTATGCAACAAGTTCTATTGTGGTTTAGTACTTTACATACATGTACCCTGAAGCTTGAATCAGATACTGTAAATCCGTTGACCTCATCTACCTTTTGATTTCACAACTCTCTTTTCTTGGAATCATCAACATGTTCTAGAATTTGAAATGCAGTTATATACTGCTGATACTAAGGTTCTATGTTAACATTAGCCTAGCCACTATACTAAGGCGAAGAAGTTATATCAGTCAGCCATTTTATTTTCCCAGTTCCTGTGGATAGTCTATACTTAGAGCTCAACTTCTTCGCCTGATAATGTATATATCAGAAAAGGAGCAGATTCATGTTTTAAAGACTGGCCAGAGAAAAGAAGCTAAAAAATTCTATTCTTTTTCTATAAACAGTAAACCTTTTCATTATCAGACTAGGGCTAGTCTATTTTAACATGTAAAATGCCAGAAATGAAAACAGTTGAATTTTCAAACAGCATAGATCCAGATGATGCGGCTCATAATGAGCAGCCTCATCTGCAGCTACAATATTTGCCTCTATACTTTGAATTGCTTGGATGAAACATTTTTTTTTAAATTTTGCATTCACATACTTTGCCATCTGCATTTTTGGTACTTTAAGGGCTAATGTGATTATCTTTTTTTTTTATATATATATTTCAAGAAACAGTAGATTTGCAAATATAAGAAAATATAAGATTTCTGAAATGGACCCTAATCCCTTTTATGAATCTGTCCTACTATAGATTTTTCTTTCTTTTTTGTAAAACTGAATCTGATGGTAAACACTGTAGACTGAATGGGGTCTCATCAAAATGTTGGCCATAATAGATTGCCGTTCAGCATATATTTATAGGCAGAGCTCTAGATAAGAGGGGTAAACTATAAGAGGGGTATTTGATGACAGGAGGCCCAAATGGGCCTGATATCGCTCACCTGGCTATTGTGCAACGGGACCATTCTGATACAAAATTGGTCCAATTCCACTGAGATTTTCTCATTTTCACATTTTGCTACTTTTAGTAACAGAGGCCAACTTGCCTGGTCTTTATATATTTACTTTTACAACACCTCAATGCAAGAATCATTTTGCCACAAATTTCATCAAAATCCATTCAGGGGTTACTGAGATATTGCCAGTTTCATGTTTTGTGCTATTTTTAGTAACGGCAGATGGCGGCCATCTTGGAATGCCAAAATGCAAAAAATCGAAAAGCCTTCATGCAAGAACCAATTTGACACAAATTTGGTCCAATTCCATTGAGATTTTCTAATTTTCACATTTTTCTATTTTTAGTAACAGAGGCCAATATGACTGGTCTATAGTTAGTTATTTTTGAAACATCTCAATGCAAGAATCATTTTGACACAAATTTTGTCAAAATCCATTCAGTGGTTACCGAGATATTGTCATTTTCATGTTTTGTGCTATTTTTAGTAACGGCAGATGGCGGCCATCTTGGAATGCCAAAATACAAAAAATCGAAAAAGCTTAATGAAAGGACCATTCTGACACAATATTAGCCCAATTCCATTGAGATTTTCTAATTTTCACATTTTTCTATTTTTAGTAACAGAGGCCAATATGACTGGTCTACAGTTAGATATTTTTGAAACATCTCAATGCAAGAATCATTTTGACACAAATTTCATCAAAATCCATTCAGCGGTTACTGAGATATTGTCATTTTCATGTTTTGTGCTATTTTTAGTAACGGCAGATGGCGGCCATCTTGAAATGCCAAACTGCAATTAATCGAAATGACTTCTTGCAAGGAACATTCTGACACATAATTGGTCCAATTCCATTCAAGGATTCTTGAGTAATTGTCAATTTTATGTTTGTGCTATTTTTAGTAACACCAGATGGCGGCCATCTTGGAATGCCAAAATTGCAATTAATCGAAAAGGCTTCATGCAAGGAACATTCTGACACAAAATTGGTCCAATTCCATTCAAGGGTTCTTGAGTAATTGTCATTTTTATCTTTGTGCTATTTCATGGTGGCCATCTTGGATAGTCAACTGGCACAAAATTGAAATAAGTCCATTCAAGAACCATTTCTGACCAAATTTGGTCAGAATTGGTTGCATTTTCTTTAGATATTGACATTTGAGCAAAATCGGTCTTGTAAGCGCTAAGTAGGTCACTGTGACCTAATTCCACTATAGATTTTTTTTACTTTTACAATTTCTAATACCAAGGTCCCACTAATGTTCCATGCAAACTTTCAACCAAATATACCAAATGGTTCTGGAGAAGAAGTTGATTTTGTTGTTTTTGCTATTTTTAGTAATGGCAGCCATCTTGGATTCTTGACCAGACCCAATTTTATAATTTTGAAACCCTGCAGTCTGATCATGCTCCATGTGAAATTTGAGATCCATGGGTTCAGTGCTTTTAGAGAAGAAGTTCTTTGAAGTTGTTTAAATAGGTCAGTTTTTGACATTGGCATTTGTGCAAAATTACAAAGGTAAACAGAAAGTAGGTCACTGTGACAAAACCCCGCAACAGATTTTTTTCATTTTTATAATTTTGAATACCAAGGTTTCACTGATGTTCCATGCCAAAATTCAGACAAATATACCCAGTGGTTCTGGAGAAGAAGTTTATTTTGTTCTTTTTGCTATTTTTAGTAACGGTGGCCATCTTGGATTTTCAACCTGACCCAATTTTACAATTCTGAGACCCTGGAGTCAGGTCATGCTCCATGTGAAATTTGAGAACCATGGGACCAGTAGTTTTACAGAAGAAGATGTTTGAATATTTGTTTTTAGGTGTTGACGGACAAATTTCGTGACAACGCACGACGCACACCGGACACATTGGTATGACAATAGCTCACTATGGCCCTTCGGGCCAGGTGAGCTAATAATTGAAGGATAATTTTCTTTATTTCTCATTGAAACCATATGGTGTGACCCCTCATCTGAACCGTCTCATTGAGACAGTTCAGATGAGGGGTCACAACATAATGTTTTTATCCAGAGTTAAAAATAGCCATCAGAGGAGATGGCAAATCCCCCGGCCGAAGACCCCCATGGGCCTTGGTAAAAAGGGTGCACTTCAAAACACATATTAGTAATATATTGTCGTTCTTTTATGCTTCTGATTGACATTAACTGTTAACAGATACATGATTATCTAACACTCAGACTAAAACAGTATGCTTGACTGCTAAAAAGAGGTAATATCTCAAACAGCCACCATATACACAATTGTATAGCATACGATACATTCAACTTTCAAAATGTGTGAATAACTTCTAAAGTACAAGCTCTACAAACCTAATTTTGAGCTCTCTAGTAAGTGAATTTGGACAAAGAATCCAAATCTGGAAAAAAAATTTTTTTTTTTTTTTTTTTGGGGGGGGGGGGGGTTGCGGGAGGGGGCACGGGAATGTGGAAGGGTAAGAGAGAGTTAGGAACACTGATAAGATATCACAGCATGATCATCAATATTCTAAAAGGTTCACGGTTATTCAAATTCTGGAGCTGGCCAGGGTTATACAGTTATGGAGCAGAGACTCAAACAGCAGCTCAAACTACCAAAGGGAAATAATTCACTAGGTCTAAAAGCAAGAGTTATCATTCATGTATGAGACAAATTGTCATGACCTGTTCTGCATATCTGTGAAGTATCATGAAAATATTTCAAAAGGTATTCAAGCTATGGAGCGGACACTTAAAATCATCAAAGGGAAATAACTCAAAAAGTAAGAAAGCAGGAGTTGTCTTTCTTGTTCGCGACATATCATCATGACCTGTTCTACATATCTGTGAAGTATCATGAAAATATTCCAAAAGGTATTCAAGTTATAGAGGGGACACGAAATCATACCTAAAATGATCAAGGGGAAATAACTCAAAAAGTAAGAAAGCAAGAGTTGTCATTCTTGTTCACGACACACCATCATGACCTGTTCTACATATCTGTGAAGTATCATGAGAATATTCCAAATGGTATTCTAGTTATAGAGCGGACACGAATCTGCCAAAAAATCACACCTAAAACTATCAAGGGGAAATAACTCAAAAAGTAAGAAAGCAAGAGTTGTCATTCTTGTTCGCGACACATCGTCATGACCTGTTCTACATATCTGTGAAGTATCATGAAAATATTCCAAAGGGTATTCAAGTTACAGAGCGGACACGAATCTGCCAAAAAATCACCAAAGGGGAGATAATTCAAAAAGCACAATAGCAAGAGTTACCATTCTTGTACGCGACACATCGCCATGACCTGTTCTACATAACTGTGAAGTATCATGAAAATATTCCAAAGGGTATTCAAGATACAGAGCGGACAAGAAAGTGTTTACGGACGGACGGACAGACGGACGGACGGACGGACGGACGCCAGGCTCATCGCTATATCCCCCGAACCTTTCGGTCGGGGGATAGCAAAAATTATCCCCAATTATCACCAAATACTCCCTCTTATCTAGGGCTCTGTATAGGTGTATGGGTACATGATTTTTGCCATTTTCACAAAGGAAGACAACTTCTGTGACTTCCTGTTTGCTTCTCTAGGCAACAACCCCCTTCCAAAAAGGAATCTACTCTTAAAGGAAAGAACTTTCTCCAGAAGGAGTAAATTCTTTCCATTAAGAGATGACCCCTATTGCGAAGGGAGGCAAAAAAAGAGAAAACAGCAGAGTTGCTTCCCTTGCAAGTGTACCCATTCACCTTGATAAAACATCTTCAACGCATGCCCAAAGTTGCAGGGGGTAGAGTCTATTACAATGAAAGGCATGGTATGACCTGAGGTCTCCCAATGTAAACAGTAGTAACAGATGGCCCAGTAAGTTTTGGCTGACTCTTTTCCCCTTTATTCCACTCTTTCATGAATAAAATAATCACCATATTCCCAGTGGATCAATGATGGGTCTTGTGCATGGGATCACTATTAATTGAGCCACGACACAACAAATTCAACAAAGTGGCATGTGCACCCAGAAAAGACTCAGATCAGCCTGGGCGGTCAGAGTTTTTGTTGTGCACTTAAGGGTAGCTTTAAGGTATGAGCTAGCTCAATACGGACAGTAATGACAATGATCAGACTGTTGGATGCTGGGCACACGAGTCTTTGCTGGGCACACATGCCATTTGTTGGTTTTGTTGTGTGGCGGCTCTTTATTTCAGAGCTTGCAACAAGTACAACTAGAATCAAGCAATGATTACCAGGCAATTGCGATGGAAAACAGAGTAGATCCTCATCAAACAGTCTGATAAGGTTTTATTTTTATACTGTTTGCTCATACAAGACCAAAAATGGCCAGTTGTGTCAAACTTGCAAGTTGCAATAAAGATCACTTATGAAGTGAGCCCACCTCAATTTTCTTCTTTATTTTTCTTTTTATATTGGTTTTACAGCCAATTCAAGAATGTTTCACTAGTGACTTTCCTTGAGCTGATTGTTAAGCAAATTAAGGTGGGTGAAGACCGGAGCTCCTGGGCAAGAACTACCTGACCTTCCTTAAGCAGAACTTGGCTTTCTCACTTGTGCACTGGCCACGGCCCAACCCACAGTGGTGAGATACCAAAGCCTCTTAACTCTACAAGGCCACAGAGGTCCATACTTCAATTTTCAGAAACCAACTTAAGAATGCTGGAAAGATGTATAATATAGCCAAATTTTGAAAGCATCTGAGAGATTATGCCTGTCCTGGCAGGAGTCAGCCTTGAGCTTTCAGACAGAGAGAAGTTTTGGGACATTCTCTGCACTTTGGGGAGAAGTTCTGGTCCAAATATTGGATTTCCCTTTATATTCTATACATTTTCACTTCTCCCTCAGCTCAAAACAGGGAAAAGTCAGCCAGCTTATCGCCCTCTAGGCTGAGCCCTGCCTGGTTATCAGCAATTTGAGAACTACCCTTCTATAGTATAATGCACTGTAAAATATATACCTCTACCATATGAACCTCTACCAGAAGGACATATTAGGGTGTGCATAATGCACACCCTAATATGTCCTTTTGGTAGAGGTTAGACTGTACAAGAACTTGGAAATTTTACGCTAACAATAACAGGGCTATGCCATTTTTCCCATTCATCACTACATGCCAAGTGTTAGGTTGTTGCCTTAGCCATACTGAGCCAATAATTCTGACCGATTTATAGTATTGATAAAACGTCAGATTAATACTGATGCGAAACAACTTTCGGAGAGTATGGTCTCGCTCTTTGATTCCATATGTTTAATTTTGTTTCTCAGTGAGGTCATAAGCTTCTTTAACTGAATGACGGGGAGAAACTTTCTTGTTTCTTGTAGTAAAGCTTTTGGTACTACAGTCAACCTTCTTTATAACAGGATTCATTACAACAGCAAAATTCTATATAACGTCATTTTGATATGCACGAAGTGGCTTTCTTGTTCTAAATACTGTATTAATCCTATTAAATGCCCCAGGGGCATTGCATTTTGCGAAGGGGGGGAGGGGGGGGGGTTAATTAAAGTCTAAAGTGTAGTAAATCAGCCACTGCCAAACATCTCTAATAAGGAATATAAAGATGATGGGTATACTATCAGAGGATGCAACTCTATTAGTTTTGCCTCCTTCTCAGTAGGGGTCAACTCTTAATGGAAAGAATTTGCTCCTCTAGGAGCAAATTCTTTCCTTAAAGAGTCTAAAGTGTAGTAAATCAGCCACTGCCAAACATCTCTAATAAGGAATATAAAGATGATGGGTATACTATCAGAGGATGCAACTCTATTAGTTTTGCCTCCTTCTCAGTAGGGGTCAACTCTTAATGGAAAGAATTTGCTCCTCTAGGAGCAAATTCTTTCCTTAAAGAGTATATCCCATTTGAAAGAGCTACCTTATCCAGAGAGGCAAACAGGAATTCATGCAAGTTAATATAACATTATTTTTGGAAAAGTGGCAGGGGGCGTTTATTAGAGCAGGGGTGTTTATTAGGATTGATACGGTATGTATTCTTTATAACAGCAAATTGAGTTTAATGTCAAAATATTTGGGGACAAATGCCGTCATTATAAAAAGGGTCCACTGTACGACAAACGTACCTTAGCAATAGTGTAACCCTGTCTGCACCAGGTTCTTGGCTGTTTTATATAAACATCTCCCGACATGCAAGCAAATTTGCTCCCATATGAGCAGTCTGATATGAGTCTGCAGCATCAGCATGATTGAGTGGTCAATGCTTCTGAACTTCCTATCATGGAGTCACAGGTTTGAGTCCTGCTGGAGGCAAGATTCTGTCCGAAATTAAACAGCGCTTCATTGCAAACAGCCCTTTATAATAACCCTCCCATCATCCTGAAATACTGTTGAAAAGTAAGTAAATCCACCAAGCTTCCAACTCATCTATGACCTGAGTTGACAATGTTTCCCCACATGCTCAAGCATATCTGTCCCAAAACTCAGAACTTATGGCACTTCAATAAAATATTGTCATCATGGGATGTTTTATAAACCTGGTGATTGAGTGACAAACAGTGTGGATCCTGATCAGACTGCTCCCATAAGGGAGCAGTCAGATCAGGGTCAACACTGTGTGTGCATACATGTCATGTCAACACTTACACTAATTATTACGCTAATTGTTGTTGGTTGTTGAACTGTTGTTTTACATAGAATGTTATAAAATACTCTCTGCTGAATGGCAATTAAATGAGCATACCCTGATCAGACTGTTTTCATAGACTAATATAGGTCAATGCTGCTTGCTCTCATATCTCCTGTCCCAATTCTAAGAAACTTTATGGCAGACAAATTTAGAATATTGGCCCAAACTGAATGTGAAGCCGCTATTCCCCTGATACTCCTCCATTTTTCAGCGTCGGAGCTTTCTACGAAACTTGATTAATTTAATTTTCTTTTCACGCAAGAAGATTAAATCTCTAACACTTGACAGCGGCTTTGTGATATCGCTGAAGTAGGCCTTTTCGCTGTGTCTAAGACACTTGATGGATGATCCTATATGGAAACTTCATTACTGCCAATATTGGGATTTTTTTTCAAAGAAGTAGTAGCTTTTGAAAAACAATTGAAATCAGCAGGTGCATTGTTACTCGAAGTCAATTATGGGGTGCATCTGCACCAAACTTGTACAGTTATTCCTTATTTATACAGCAAAGAAAAGAATTCAGATTGATGCTATGTCTCACTTGTTTATGCAATGACACAGAAACATAGCTAAACTAAACACATGGACCCAGTTGTTCAAAACTAACTATGTCGATAGTTAACGAAACCTTAAAGGTTTTCAAACCTAAAAACGCTGCCATTTTTTGCTGAAAAAATGTGAGATGCTTTTGCAATGCAAAAGCTTCTCACAATTTTTCAGCAAAATGTTTTTTGCTGAAAAAATGTGAGATGCTTTTGCAATGCAAAAGCTTCTCACAATTTTTCAGCAAAAAACATTAACACAATTGATTTTGTGAGCACTGTTAGACTTTTGCAATGCAAAAGCTCCTCACAATTTTTCAGCAAAATATAATATTGCAATTGATTTTGTGAGTACTGTAAGACTTAAGGAATTCTCCACTAATGAATTCGTTGCTAACAACACTTTGAACAACCAGTTTTTAATATATGCCTTTGATCATTATGCAAATATCAGTGTCAGAAATTAACTTTTTTCGCATATTTTTTTGGTATAAAAACTAGTAGCAAAACTCACATACCTGGTAGCAAAAACAGTATTCTTACCACAAAACAGTATTCAGTTTTATGACCAAACAAAATTCCATTAGGTCAAAGACTAAGATAATGCCTTTGACCATATGGAATTGTGTTTTGTCTTACACATAGAAGCAGTATTTTAATGAAAATCAGCTTGTACTTCCAAGAAATAAGTTTTTACTAAAGAATTCCTAGGCAGCAACTTTTTGCTAACCACTTTTTATTCAGGTGGAAATGAGATTTTTAGGTGGCAAATTTGCTACTTGCTACTGTTAATTTCAAACCTTGCAAAAATAAACTTATGTTTCACTTTCTGCAAGTGGCAGGTAAGACAGGAACTGTTAGCCAATTCTTGAAGCTTTAAGGAGCCAGAAAAAGATCTCCAGGAATTAATGTAGATACAAACATTATTCATGATTATTTGCTCAGGCAAAATGAGCAGCTAATGCTCCCTCAGAAAGCCAATTCTTCCATTTAAAGACAACCCTGATAGATCTATGAGTAGTGGGACAAAATTTCCCATGTCAGATAGATCTCAATCACAGGTAATATCTTAATTCACTTTTAAACCCTACCTGCTGTTCCTGTTCGACAATCTGTATTCTTCTCTGCTGAGCATATTCATCCTGCCTCTTTATCAGTTCCTGCTGTAGTGCTAGCTTCTCCTTCAGGTGCTCATGGTCCTCTAGACGCACTTCCTGTTTTGCCTGATCCCACTTCTGTGACAGCTCTTCATACCTCTGAAGAAACAAAAAACATGAGATAATGATAAGTATCAAATTTGGATATAATTTTTTTCATATCTTTCCAGGAAAACATCTGAGATGAGTGAGTGAGTCAACTCGGGTTCAACGTTCCACCAACAACGAGGTCATATGGAGATGGGTTGGTTGGTTGGTTGATTTGATGCTTAACGTCCACGGTAACAACTAAGGTCATGTCGGGACAGCCAGTTAACCTAACCACACTATTCCTGGGCAGGCTTAGACCTCCTAAGTGGTTAACCAGTACTAAGTGCACATACTTTCGCCAGTAACTGACAACTGCCCTTCTTGAATCAGCGGAAGGAGAAACGAAAGTATGTGGCCAGACCGGGATTCGAACCCAGGACCTCTGACTTACGAGTCAGGTGCCCTACCGATTGCGCTACCCGGCCCGGCTATGGAGACGGGACCTCGGTTTAAAGTCTCATCCGAAAGACCGGAGAAGCAGGGGTTCAAACTTGCGATCCCTGGATTGGTAGTCCGGAGTGTTATCCACTACACTACAGCCGCTCCTACATCTGAGCTGCATTACCTGATACCTAAACTGTGCACACTCATTTGCACAAATGTGCACAGTTTGGTGATTCACAGCTCACTCCCTTAACTTCACCTCAGTCCTAAAATTTCAAGAAGCAAATGCAAAATGCTCTGACCAGCCGGCATTGTTTGCAAATTAAGGAGAATATGCAGCAACTCTGCTGTTTTCATTTTTACCGTCATTCTAAATGGTTGTCAACTCTTAAAAGAATATGAGCAAGTTCTTTCATCAAAGAGTAGACTCAATTTTGGGTTTCTTTATCCAGGGAAGCAAAAGAATTTCACAAAAGCTGTTTATGTTCAAATGTAAAAATGCCAGAAAAACATGGTAGTCCAGAATATCAATTTTTTTTTTATGTATATGTCTTTCACAGCCCTTTCAAGAATATTTCACTCACATTGAGCCAATTCTTAAGCAGGTGGGCAAAAATTCGGAGCTCTCGGGGGAAAAACCACCTAACCTTCCACAAGCAGAATGAGGCTTTCTCACTTGTGCGGTGAGTGCCCAACATTAGCAAGGACACAACAAAACCATCAAAGTGCCATATGCACCCAGCAAAGACTTAGATCTGCCTGGGCATCTGCCCAGGGCATCTGCCCAGTCTGATCAGTGTCTTCCGGGTGCACTTAAAGGGTAGCTAAGGGTCTAAGCTACCTCCATGCCAACAGCAAAGACTCTGATCAGACTGGCCATATGCCCAGGCTGATTTGTGTCTTTGCTGGGAGCACATACCACTTTGTTGATTTTGTTATGGCTCATATGCAGCTTGTACAAGATGTAACATTTCTTGGACATTTGGGAATAGCAAAATCAAAAACATGCTTGTCTATATCCATACATATACACTACATTTTAAGATACAGTCTTATGATTTTACATTGCGAAGGAGCCTTGGTAGCCCAGTAGGTTAAGCGCTGGCCTGCTGATCTAGCAGTTCTGAGATTGAGACCCGCTGGAGGCTGTAATTAATCTTTTCGATCATAAACAGGGCTCCACTGCACACAGCCTTTCATTATCGCCCATCCATCGTCCTGATATGAGTGAAATACTGTTGAAAAGAATGTAAAATCATAAATTATCCGTCCATTTGCATCTTTTTTAGGTTCTGACCAGAATGCAAGGGAATTTAGGCTGGTCTTATCCCATTGTAGCTATACTGAACACAGGCTTCAAAACAAAGTTTAGAAGAACAAAACAAATTTAAAATACATACAAGTACTTAATTCCTTCAATGTGCAAACATGTAAATCCATGAAAAAGTTTAAAAAAATAGTTTTTCAAAAACATACATTTTATTTACTCTTCCATAAACACAGTCATGCAATTTGATCTAGGACGCTGCAAAAGATCACTACACCCATCTTGAAAAAAATATCTTTAAGTTAAGCGCAAATGCACTTAAACCAGACTGACCTGCAAGATCGTGTGGTATTGTTAGGCTCAGTACAGTCTGTTCTTCAGAAGGGCGAAACTACCATGCCCATGGCCTGCAAATATTTGCAGTTTCTAGCAAAACTACAAGTATTTGCATGCCATGGGCATGCACTTTGCATATGTCTTGAGACACGTTTAGTCATGATGGATAAAAATACAGACTCTAATTACTTGGACAGATCTTCCTGAGCAAACGGCATCGACCTTGTTCAGACGTCTCCCAAAGAAGCACTTATACTACTGTTTACCATTCTGCCTGCATGTCACTGAAGAAAATTCAATCAGTCCTAATTTTATGAAGATAAAGTAAAACTGTCATTCTCTCCAGTGTCCCGATATCAAGGATAAAAACGGTACTATTCAAAGTCAAGTCAAGCAATAGACAATGCATACATTTTTTTCTTCCCTTATTTTTTTTTTGACTATGTGGCTTTTTTTTTCAAATGAATACTGCCTTGCGTGATTACCGCCTCTTGTTTAGACAAAAATTACCACTAACGTCAGACAAAAAGAAGGCATTCAATGGTTTCATATCGACAGCTCCATACAATTATCCTAGGTCACAAATTTGCACGGAAGAATGATATGGATTGCCTGAGTGAAAACAATTTGGTTAGACAAAATTGCTATTGAGCGGTTATTATTTTTTGTATAGAAAAGTAGATAATTTTTGCAAAATTATCCTCTGTTCTATTCTGTGTATGAACACTTTAACAGACATTTACACATATACACACCTCCATGTTTTTTCCGCCATTTTTTACAAAGGGAAACATCTTTTGCGACTTCCTGTTTGCTATCCTGGATGAACAGACCCATCCAAAACCAGGTCAACTCTTGAAGGAAAGAATTTGCTTCTAAGGGAGCTAATTCTTTCTTTTAAGAATTGGCCCAGGGTGTCCACAATTTTAGTAAAGCAAATTTCCCTGACTTTTCCCTGACTAAAATCAAATTTCCCTGACTAACGTTTTTGTATTTTGCACGTAAAGTTCTGACATCTGTTGGCCTCCTCCTCCCATACAGCCAACCCATTCCACCTTCTACTATACCAACTGCAATTGTATTACTCTTTATACATGTATTTTTAATTTTGTTTGTTTTTCTTTGAATTTATTTTCTATTTTTCTTTTTCTACATACATACATGTACATGTATTTTCAAAAGTCATTTATACTGTTGGAAGATCGAGTGCTTGAAATTATATGCATGTCATAATACAGGGAAATCTGTTGGCCTCCTCGTCCCCTGCAGCCAACCCTTACCACCTTTTTACTACCAATTGTCATTGTATTACTCTTTGTATTTTTAATTTTGTTTTTTTAATTGTTTTTCTTTGATTTTTTTTTCTTTTTTTTTCTACATACATACATGTACATGTATTTACAAAAAAGTAATCTATACCGTTGGATGTGGTGCTTGAAATTAGATGTATGCCAAATGGACAAAAATACAAGCTAACCAAATAAGATTTATGCAAGTCATTTTTATATCATTATATTTTGAAGTGCCTAAAAAGACTTATATCAATTTCATTTTGAAGTGCATACTTATGAAGAGATGTAAATCTTAATATTTTGTCCATTTTGGAATGCTAATCCACAATGTCCTTATCCACAGAGTTAACTGAGCTACAAATCATAGAATAACTGGTCAATCTTATAAAAGATAGAATGAAATTTAACTAATACAAACAAATAAGAATGTTTTTAGTTGCCACATCTTAAAACATACATGTATATGTTGTACAGTAAGTTTAGCCAAACACAAAGTAACTGCCTTAGCCTTTATTCTTGATGTTTTTATCATTCATAGACTTGTTATTTCAAAATTCCCTGACTTTTCCCTGACTTAATTTTTGCTCAAATTCCAAAATTCCCTGACACATTTCAAAATTCCCTGACAATTCCCTGACCTTAAAAAAATATTTTTTTCCCTGACTTTTTCCCTGACCGTGGACACCCTGTTGGCCCTCTCCCTCTACCCAGTAAATTGCATGGGGCAAAATGAAAATGGCAGAATTGCTTCCCCTGAAAGTATATCCATTCATCTTAAATGATCTGAGATCTGATAGCTTTACCTGACAATAGTTCTTAAATAATTTTTCATTTCACACCATAAACATACAGGTATGTTGTGACCCCCTCATTCATGGACTTAATTTTTTTTCAGCAGGGTTCCACTGCAAACAGCCTTTCGTTATCACCCTTCCATCATCCTTATAATTATGACTGAAATACTGTTGAAATAGGACGTAAAATCCCAAATCATCTATCCATCCATCTATGGACAAAATGTTTAACAAGAGCTGTCGCCTGACAGCATAGCTCGCCTGAATAGGTGCTTGCCCATCACACAGTCGCTATGGTGGTGTGGACTGCTATGTACAAAACTTCAGGCAAGCATGTCCATAATGACAACACATTTATAAACAAAAGCTATCTCAGAAATGTCTTAAATAAAAAAACAATCCACATGAAATTTCAAAGTCCATGAGCTTGAGGTCAAAGAACTAAGGGGTAGGGGGGAGGAGGGCAGGGCTAGGATGTATCAAAGCCTTTAACCGTTATCTAACATCATGCAGTCCAAGTATTAGTATCAACTGAGTCCATTGTGGCACTGTGAAATTATGTCTTCATTAATATAAAACTAATCAAAATCTTTAAGACAAAACTCAAAGTCCATGACCTTGACATCAAGGTCATCCAGTCGGGTAAGTATATAGTGTTTTGTAAAAACTCAAAAAAGTGTCTAACATCAGTTAAAGTGTAAACTAAATCTCTGTCAAGCATTATGAATCAGTACGCAATTAGAAAACTTTAATAAAGACCAAATTTCCTAAGTCCCTGACCTTGACATCAAGTCTACCGAGCAGGGCTGGGGTAGTACTCTGTACAACTTTGGACTAATATCTAACTACAGTGCAAATATAAAAAGAATTCATCTATGGTTTCAGGAGATATGTGTCATTAAAAACTTTAACCAAAACATCCAATCAATAAAAAGACAATTTTCTAAGTCCATGACCTTGACATCAAGGTCACTGAGGGGAGTGGGGGTAGTACCTTGGAACCCTTTAGACCAATATCTAGCTACAGTGCAAGTATCAAAGGAATCCATCCATGGGTTAAGGAGATACTGGGCTTTAGAAAACTTTAACCAAAACATCCAGTCCCAAAAAACTCCCAATTTTCTAAGTCCATGACCTTGACATCAAGGTCAAGGAGTGGGAAAGGGGGTGGTACCATGTTAAACTTTGGACCAATATCTAACTACAGTGCAAGTATCAAAAGAATCCATCCATGGGTTAGGGAGATATAGGTCTTTAACAAGTAGCCCAAAGGGCAACAATTGCTCACCTGAGAGACAATGTAAACCTATAGGGATATTTAAGATGCTCAAGGGCAGCTAACTCCACAGTCAGTGGTCCAATCAGGCTGAAAATTAAATTCATCCAAAACATTATGTATGCCCTCATTTAATATATGCAAGTTTAAAAAGTATCCGATCAAGAGCACAATAGACAGAGCTGTCAAGGGCAGCTAACTTCGTAGTGGTTGGCCTGATCTGGCCAAAATTTGAACTTGTTTAAGATATTATGCATTTCCTCATTACCTGCAAGTTTGAAAAGGATCGGATCAGTAGAAACCAAGAAAAAGTGGCGACATTGATTTTTTGGATGCTCAGGGCAGGTACTCCATAGTCAGTGGTGGGATCTAGCCGAAATGCTAACTAATCCAAGCTTTTATGCATATCCTCATTACCTGCAAGTATGAAGAGGATCCGATGAAACATGAAAATGTGATGACGTTGTTTTCTCCATTATAACACTATGGGATTTTTTTCAAATGCTCAAGGGCAGCTAACTCCGTAGTCTGTGCTCGAATCCGGCCAAATTTCGAACTCATCCAAGCTCTTATGTATGTCATCATTACCTGCAAGTATGATAAGGATCTAATCAAAAACCTTGATTGCAGCACCCTGAAAGTCAAACTTGCTCGAGATATTGTCATGCCCTACATTTGTGTGAAATTATTTTAGAATCCGTTAAGAAATGTAGGTGCTAGAGCGATGACAAAGTTTTTCTAAAAATAGCCACAGTGACCTTGACCTTGGGCACAGCATCCTGAAAGTCAAACTTGCTTGAGATATTGTCATACCCTACATTTGTGTCAAGTTATTTCAAAATCCACGGAGAAATGAAGGTGCTAGGGCGATGACTACGTTTTTCTAAAAATAGCCACAGTGACCTTAACCTTGGGCACAGCACCCTGAAAGTCGAACTTGCTTGAGATATTGTCATACCCTACATTTGTGTCAAGTTATTTCAAAATCCATGGAGAAATGAAGGTGCTAGGGCGTTGACAAAGTTTTTCTTAAAATAGCCACAGTGACCTTGACCTTGGGCACAGCACCCTGAAAGTCGAACTTGCTTGAGATATTGTCATGCCCTACATTTGTGTGAAGTTATTTTAAAATCCATTGAGAAATGTAGGTGCTAGAGCGCTGACAAAGTTTTTCTAAAAATAGCAACAGTGACCTTGACCTTGGGCGCAGCATCCTGAAAGTCAAATTTGCTCGATATATTGTCATGCCCTACATTTGTGTGAAGTTATTTTAAAATCTGCTGAGAAATGTAGGTGCTAGAGTGCTGACAAAGTTTTTCTAAAAATAACCACAGTGACCTTGACCTTGGGGGCAGCATCCTGAAAGTCGAACTTGCTCGAGATATTGTCATGCCCTACATTTGTGTGAAGTTATTTTAAAATCCGTTGAGAAATGTAGGCAATAGAGCGATGACAAAGTTTTTCTAAAAATATGTGATGAGGTTGTTTTCTCCATTATAACACTATGGGATTTTTTTCAAACGCTCAAGGGCAGCTAACTCCGTAGTCTGTGCTCGAATCCGGCAAAATTTCGAACTCATCCAAGCTCTTATGTATGTCATCATTACCTGCAAGTATGATAAGGATCTAAGCAAAAACAGTTGAGAAAACATGATGACGCCATTTTCCCCATTATAACCCTATGGGATTTTTTTCAAACTCTCAAGGGCAGCTAACTCCGTAGTCTGTGCTCGAATCCGGCCAAATTTCGAACTCATCCAAGCTCTTGTGTATGTAATCATTACCTGCAAGTATGATAAGGATCTAATCAAAAACAGTCGAGAAAACGTGATGACGCCATTTTCCCCATTATAACCCTATGGAGGCTATCTGTTGCCATGGAAACCAGAGTTCTGAGCTGATCGGCACCAAAACCTAATGCAGCCTTTCCCCCACCCAAATGATGCTTCAGATAAAATTTGATTGCGATCGGCCCACTGGTCTCTGAGATATTTATGTTTGGAAGTGTTGACGCACGCACGGACGCACGGACGGACGCACGGACGGACGACGGCTCGACTCCCATCCTATAAGCTCACCTCTGAGCCTTCGGCTCAGGTGAGCTAAAAAACTTTAACCAAAACATTCAATCCGGACGCGGACGCTGACGCGGACGCCGACGCGGACGCCGACGCCGTGGTGACAACAATAGCTCTTCCTGAACTTTCGTTCAGGCGAGCTAATAAAACTCCTTTTCACACCCAAAATTCTAGCATGGTTTGTCTATAGCTTGGATCCAATGCAAATTTAATAACAAAATCTCGTCAATTTTACATGCCATGAAAATCTGAAAATTGGAACCTCTATATGGACAGACTCAGTGCCTGGGGGTGCAGCCATGGAATCATTCCCCTGAGCCTCCTGAAGACCATTGTTACATAAGAACTGAAACTCCAACAGCACCTAAAACAACTACTGTAATTGTCCTACGAAAGGAGAAGAAAAAAAAGAGCCGCGACACGACAAAACCAACAATGTGGTTGTGCGCCCAGCGCAGACTCAGATCAGCCTGGGCATCCGCCCAGTCTGATCAGAGTCTTCGCTGTCTGCATGGAAGTAGCTTAGACCCTTAGCTATCCTTTAAGCACTTAGCGAAGAGTCTGATCAGGCTTGTCGGATGCCCAGGCTGATCTGAGTCTGCGCTAGGTGCACAACCACTTTGTTGGTTTTGTCGTGTCGCGGCTCAAATGTGTTCATGATGCAATAATGAATCCAAAAGATGCAGATGGAATATGGCAAAGATTGTAAAGCTCCTCTAGGAGCAGTTTGATCTGCGCCTGCACTGTTTGCACAGACCTTTCTGTCCCAATGTTTTTTTTTAACGTACACAGACTATTAATACTGTTTTACCTTTTCTTTCTCATTTCATCACCCATTGCATGTCAATGCACCATTAGGCACAATGTGGAGAGGGAAGAGCTTCACTGTCCAGTGTCACCTGATCCAAAATTTTAATAGATCTACTTTAAGTGACAGAAATGACAATAGATGAATTTGCAAACAGGGTAGATCCAGATGAGGTGGCTCATCATGAAACTAATCAGTTGTCATTTTTGGTTCTTTCATGAAAAAGGGCATATCTCTGCATAGAAAAGTGCTGATTAGTCTTTGCTATTCACATCGGCCATACATAACTTTTCTCAGATCGCCCAGATGGCTTAAGGTGAATGGGTAATTGCTGTCAGGGGAAGCAATTTTATTATATTTAATTTTTTGCCTCCCTTCTCAATAGTGGTCAACTCTTAAAGGAAAGAATTTGCTCACAAGGGAGCAAATTCTTTCTTTAAAGAGTTGACCCCTTCCGGATGTTTTTTTTTTCACAAACAGGAAGTCCCAAAAGCTGTTCCCCTATACAACAAGACCTGTCCATGTACAGGAAAGCTTGTCAGACAGTGCCTTGTCCATCACATATCACATAAAAAACTTTAACCAAAACATCCATTTATCCGGAAACAAATGCCAGGGTGATATTAAAAGCTCTTCTGTACTTCATACAGGTGAGGAGTTCCTGTAGCTCAGTAGGTTAAGCACTGGCCTGCTGATCTAGCAGTCCCCAGGTTTCAGACCAGCTGGAGGCTGAAATCTTTTCAATTGTAAACAGGGTTTCAATTTGCTCACATCCTTTCATTATCATCTATGCATTGTCCTGATAAGACTGAAATACTGTTGAAAAGGATGTAAAATCGCAAGTCATTCAATCTATCTATTGTACAGGTGAGCTAAAAATGGCAGAAAAGCATGGAAGTGTATGCATACACTTTAAATGTCAACAAATCTTTAAAAATTCCAAGTTTCGAAGGACAGCAAAAATGTTTTCAGCCAACAGCAAAAAAATATCAACAACAAAATGTATAACAACAAGAATTCCGCGGAATGCGGTGTCTCGCCTGGTAGCGCTTTGTCACAAAACAGAGCTAAATAAGCAAAGATGTATGCATGAACCAAGTTTCTTGGCTCTAGCCCTAGTTTCTGAGAAAGACCTAAACGTGAAAACTTGACAAACAATTGCAAAGTCAGTCAACCGTAAAATGTTAGTAAAGACTCAATACTGATGATGACTTTGAGCTCTTCTCTTCCAGATGAAGGCATGACCCAAGTTCCATGGCTCTAGCCCTTATAGTTTCTGAGAAAATGACCTAAATGCGAAAACTAGAAAAAAAATTGCAAAGTCAGTCAACCGTAAAATGTAGGTCAAGACTCAATATTGATGGTGGCTTTGAGATTTACTCTTCCAGACGTAAGCATGAACCAAGTTTCATGGCTCTAGCCCTTATAAATTCTGAGAAAATGACCTAAACACGGAAACTTGACAAAAAATAGCAAACTCAGTCAACCGTAAAATGTAGGTCAAGACCCAATATTGATGATGGCTTTGAGATCTACTATTCCAGATGTATGCATGAACCAAGTTTCATGGCTCTAGCCCTTATAGTTCCTGAGAAAGTGACCTAAACGCAAAAACCCGATGAAAAATTGCAAAGTCAGTCAACCGTAAAATGTAGGTCAAGACTCAGTTTTGATGATGACTTTGAGATCTACTCTTCCAGATGTATGCATGAACCAAATTTCATGGCTCTAGCCATTATAGTTCCTGAGAAAATGACCTAAACGCAAAAACCCGATGAAAAATTGCAAAGTCAGTCAACCGTAAAATGTAGGTCAAGACTCAGTATTGATGATGGCTTTGAGATCTACTCTTCCAGATGTATGCATGAATCAAGTTTCATGGCTCTAGCCCTTATAGTTTCTGAGAAACTGACCTAAACGCAAAAACCCGATGAAAGTTTACGCCGCCGACGCCGCCGCCGACGACACCGGAAAAGCAATACCTATGTCTCGCCTCTGCTTCGCAGGCGAGACAAAAATGACTGCAGCATACGTGTTTTAATGAGAATATTGCATGCCTCTGTCACAGATAAAACAGATAACTCTTACTTACTTTGCATTTTGTTGTGAGGCCAATAAAAATGATGGATTTATGGTTGAAACCTCAATTTCCCATAATGCAATAGAGTACCCACAATGCACCATGTACCAAAAGCATGTCCCATGACTCTTTTAACAGGCGGCCATTTTCAATTCCATCCAGTTAAATAATTAATGAAAACAATCTACTAGATTTTATTGAACCTGGGCGCATACATCATAGCGGAGAATACGAGCATTGTCTACGAACATAACATGTAATTCTAGTAAGCATGGTTTTATTACATCCCATGGGAGAATGTATTCATTAATTCTATATAGAAATTGATTATCTTCTTCTGGAAATTAAGTTGTTTACCATGTAGATGACATGTATACCGTAGTTCCTCTAAATATTGAGAGAGCATTTATCCAATTACCGTACATATGCTAAAATATGAACAGGTTGATTTTACTGTCCAATTTTGCAACCTATATTACTGAATGGATCTAAAATAGCAAGCAGTCCAGACCTAGATCGGACTGCTCCTAGGAGCAGTCTGATCAGGGGCTGCACTGTTTGCTCTTATGTTTCTGTCCCACGATTTATTCTAAAGGACCATTATGGTAACATTTAAAATGGTGACATGGCAGTGCCATAATGGCTGTGCCATAACAGCTAGAATTTACAGCAGTGACATAGGCAAAAATTACATCAAACTAATCAGAGCAAGACCATAAAGCACAGTGACCTAAATGCAATGACAATTCTGGGCAATGATCTGTTCTTGCCAGCCCCAACTTTGATACAGTCTCATCATGTATGCCAACTACTGAATGGATGGCAGACCAGTGGACAGAGTCTGAATGAAAACCGTACACAAAAGTAGTAGTTAAGAGACATTGCGGAAAACTGCGCATTACGGGTAAACTTTTTTCTGACTATTCTATTCTATCCCATAACCTTACTAGGTCGTTGGGGCAACACAGATGACTTTGAAACAATCCCTTTCCACCTTGTCCTGTTTTCAGCTGCCCTAGTTGAGCTGGCAAAACCCATCCCTGTCCACTCTTTAATATTGTCTTCCCACCTCTTCTTCTGTCTACCTCTTCTTCTTTTTCCTTTCACTGCATGCCCTGTAGAATCGTCTTTGCTAAACCTGAAGACCTTGAGACGTGGCCAAACCACCTTAGCTTCCATTTCTTGACCAGCGTCAGGACTTCATCATACTCTCCAATGGCTGCTTGGATCTTTCAGCAAACCTCCTCATTGGTTATATGATCCTTGTACGAAATGTTCAGTAACCTTCGATAGCATCTCATCTTAAAGGCCTGCATTCTTTTCTCTAACTCTGCTGTCAAGGTCCATGATTCACAAGCATACAGAACTATGGAAATGACAAGAGAGCACTTTAGTTTCACCTTTGATCCAAGAGATGTTGTTATCTCTCCAAATTGGTTTCAGCTTGGTAAGAGCTGAAGTGGCTTGTTTAATCCTTGAGAGAACCTTCTGTTTTGAGCCATCATCTGAGACAACTGCTCCAAGGTATTTGAAGCTTGTACTGTACCCAGCTTCTGCCCTCTTACCTTGATCTCCCTCTGGATGCCATCTGCGCTGTTTGTTCATCAGTTTGGTCTTCTCAGCACTGATCTCCATCTTATACCTTGTGCAGGTCTGGTCGAGACTTTCAACTAGAGCTTCTAGTTCCTGCTCTTCCTCAGCTACAGTGTCTATGTCATCGGCAAACCGCAGATTGGTAATGTTTCTGCCGCCTATGCTAACTTTTCCGTCATGTTCTTCCAGAGCATCAGACATGATCCGTTCGAGAAAAATGTTGAAGAAAGTGGGTGACAGAAGACATCCTTGTCTTACTCCAACTGTTGTTCTGAACCATTCTCCTGTGCTGCCATTTATCAGGACTGCACTTGTAGCCTTGTCCTATAGCAGCTAAATGGTGCGAACTAGGTTTGCACTGATATTGTACTCCCTCATGGTAGCCCATAAAGTAGCATGTCATACCCTGTCAAAGGCTTTTTTGAAATCAATGAAGACATGGTTCAGATTCTGCTGATGTTGGAGATACTTATCACACAGGATTCTAAGGTTGAAGATCTGTTCTGTGGTGCTCCTTCCTGCTCGGAACCCAGCCTGTTTCTCAGCGATCATCTCTTCGGCTTGTGGTTTAAGCCTGTTCAGGATGACTTTCCGCATGACTTTGCTGAATGACTGATGAGGCTGATGGTTCTGTATTTCTGGTGGAGCTGTAGGTTGCCCTTTTTAGGGAGTGCAATAATCAGTGACTGAGTCCATGGGGGCCATTCTCCCCTTCTCCAGATCCTGTTACAGGTATCTGTTAAAACATCAGTCATGGTCTCCCCGCCAACTTGAACAAGTTCTGCTGGTATATTATCAACTCCGGCCGACTTCCCCTTCTTTAGTGCTGCTACTGCAATCTCAACTTCCTCACGAAGGATTAGTTGTTGATCTTCTTCTGGGGGCTGACTGCAGTCCAGAACCGCATTGTCACCATAAGTCTCATGGTTGTATAGTTCTAAGCAATATTCTGTCCATCTGCTGAGAATCTCTTGTTCCTCTGTAAGGCATTTCCCAGACCTGTCCTGGATAGTTGTGGATCTACCCAGTTTCTCTGAGTTAGATCCTTCACCAGCTGGTATGCTTTCTTGCTGTTGTTTTCAGGCAAGTTTTGATCTCCTCGCACTGTCTAGCTATCCTGTCCTTTTATTTTTCTGACAGTTTTTCTTAAATATATCTGCACTGCCAAAATATTTTACAGATCTGTTTTTACAATGATATTGGGCATATTTCCTTTTATCTAGAAATGTTTAGACACTGAAGCAGGGCTACAGAAATCCGATTTTTTGTCGGTCCGGACCGATTTTGAGTTCGAAAAACCGATTCAGTTGGCATAAGGCACATTTTTTTCGGTCCGAAAAAACACGATTTGCAATGTATGATGACATGATTACCTGGATTTTAGCCATGTGTCATTTGTTTGTTTATTATTAATCCAATAATCACGCACTGCTGTCAAAACTTAAAAAAAAGTTATCACAGATAAACAAAGTGTCGATTGTCTTGCCAAGGTGTGAACTAGAAATCTTCGATAATTAGCACGTGTCACAATTTTGCCCAGCGGCGAAGGTTTTACATACATACACCTGCCGATGCACAGAAAAAGGCTGTGCAACGTAAGGTTACTGACTATTGTATACTTGCAAAGATAGCATAAGGAAAGAATTTGACTAGCAAAATGACAATTTAAACTGGCCTTGATTATGTGCAGTCTGGTCAGGTTGTTTTTTTAGCCGACGTCATTTCTCGCGCAGAATTTTTTTTTCTTCGTCCGAAGGTACCTTTTTGCAAGTATATTTTCATATTTCAAGGGAATTAACTCGACACAGTAAAATACGTCAATCGTAATACTTCGGCCAATTCCGTAACTGAAGATCGGCGAGGATGTCCGATTGTGTACTTTCACTTTCGGTCTGACTGTCTCTGCGCTTTAAAAGCGCATTTTTCACGATAAGTAAGAACATGTGGACTAAATGGCTACTTCAGCGATGACATCCGCGTTATAACGGCGTTCCAGTATAGTCACTAGTTTTCGTGACTTTTTTTTGTGAAATACACAGTGTAGTCATTATTTTTCGTGTCTATTTTGGATTCGTATGACGTCATCGGCCGTCCGGACCGGTTTGGATTTCAAAATTTCTGTAGCCCTGCACTGAAGATACACTTTCCATACAGACTTACAGCTGAGATTTGCTGGATGAAAAGTCAAAGTCCCTGCTATTCCTCAGGAGGACAGGGGCTGAGGTTACAAATGACTGGTATATAAGACAGTGATAATGCAAGAGGCCCACCAAACAGCTGTTCTGCTGAAGAAGAAATAACTAATTTGCATCTCAATCCTGGGACTGCAGTTGGATGAGAAAACTCATTCTGAACAATGAGTATAAAGACCAGCCTATGCATCTGTGTCCAACTATTTTACCTGTAGATCCCAGAGTCCTCATGATCCAAACACTATGCGTCAAAACAAACCTCTGATTAGAATGTTGAGACAAATCTTAGCCTTTGCTTAGCCTCTACTCAACTGTTTGCAAATGTATTGAGAACCTTCAATAACTGTCTCTCCTCATATTAATATGCAGGTTCCATCTTCCAGAATTTTACTTTTCAATAAATTGAGCCATTTTCAATTAAATGTATGACATGGACAGCTTGTCTTGATAAATGAAGCACAAACACCAAAAGAATAAATCAATTGAGAGCCACAGGAGGAGAAAACGTGCGACCGACAAGGACTCGGAACAGCCTCAATATCTGTGCACTCTGATCAGAGACTACCCTGTTTGCATAACAATCTATGGACCTTGAGAAATCTTTATAGAGAATAGCAAAGTTTCAGAGCAGCCTGCACAATGTGCAGGCTGCTCTGAATCTTGGCTATTCACATATGCCATGAGATACCTTTATTCTCAATGCGGCTCCAATCAATTTTTTCTCCGGAGTTGCTGAGGTCATCAATACTTTCATATCAGAATTCAAAGAACGCACCGATTCCATTAACGTTCCTATTCATAACTATGCCTTTTTCTTTTATTTTAGCCTATTCCACCAATAGCGGAAAATAAGCCCAAACATGATTTTTCATTTTGCATTACCTGATTAACTCATGAATATTTATAAAGTAGTGAATATTCATAAATGCATCACCTGTCCAGCCCCAATTAAAGTGAGAAAAAATCTCAATTCTGCCAGTCTGATGTTTTTTTGTACCCTAGCTACCCTTACCTCTACCCCTACCCCCTTCCACCCCATCCCAGCCATTCATCTGGGCTTCCATACCTAACATCTTCATTGTATAAAGCATCTTAGTGCTTTTGCAAAGTATAAATGGGGCTTTACGCATATGGAAGCTCAAATGAATGGGAAACCCAAAATTTACTGAGTATTTGTTTTTGCAAAAGGATGTCACAGTGACCTAGTTTTGTATGAAGTCACCTGGAGGCATTATACTCATAAAGCTTGAAGTCACCATTACCTTAGTCTAAGTTTTCTGGTATTGGATATGTGGAACTCCCAACATTTTGTATTTTTGTGGTAGGTGTCAAGGAAGGAGAGGGATGGGTGGGTTGGTGGGGTGTGTGAGATGCATTGATAAGGATGAAGTCTGAAAGGTCCAGAACCTACTGACTGATTATTGAGTTCAAATATAAGATGTACGTACTTTTTATCCGTCTTTAAATTACAAACACAAAGGATGCATACATACCAAATGTGCCGCAACAGGACAACAAAGGGACATGTGCAACCAGCGAAGACTGACCAGCCTGGGCATCTGCCAAGCCTGAGTTGAGTCTTCACTATGTGCTTTCAGGTTAGCTAAGGGTCTAAGCTAGCTCCATGTGGACAGGGAAGACTCTGATTAGACTGGGTGGATGCCCAGGCTGATCTAAGTCTTCGCTGGACACACATGCCACATTGTTGGTTTTGTCGTGTTATGCTGCTTAAATTATTGTCTTGCTCACTGGAAGTTGGCCCAATGGTAAACTAACATCAAAATGTTGCAAAATGCCTCATATAAGAGGCTGCCACCCATTAAACGATATTCCACACAAGTGATCTTGACAGGCTGCTCCCTTAAGGAAATGATCAAGTGATATTGGCCGATACTTGTATGATAGACCACAGGAACAACTGTATTCCTTTCAATGCCATTAAGAAACAAGAGGTCTAAATGGCTCTGAATTGCTTACCCAGCTTAAAAAGGATTAGTCATGGTTGGCATGTTAAGAAGTATTTGCTATCACCATGATCTTGTGGTTCATGATTCAGTGATTTATTTAAATCACTGAATCATGAACCACAAGGTCATATTGATCCGACAGTAATATGAGGTCAAGTGCAGTTACAGTGTTGAATGAAGCCGGGTAAAAGACGTCACACATTCAAATGTGGTGCTTGGGCAGTAGGAGGTGTTTTCGGCTATCACCCGGTCATGCCCTACCTAATGTCAGTTAGCCTTGTTTCGTAACAAATACATAGTTTTGCACTGGGTAATGGGTAATTAGTGTTACCTTAAACCTATGCTGATTTTGATTCTGAGCCAGCATATCCAAGATCAGTGGACCGTGAAAAGTTTATCACAGTGACCAATACATACAGTAAAGTCAGCTGCAAATGGGTGACCATGTCTCACTGAATGCAGGCAGGCTTGATAAAATAGCCATAACTTAAAATGGATTATTTCCTTGGCAGAATTTTATCTTCATACTAAAGCATAACATATTAGAATCTTTATGCGTTATGGAAGTTCTGTTTGTGTTCTAAAGTTGGGGACGGCAGTCTGGGTACAAATAATAGTTCATGGTTTCAGAGGTTTCCACTACAATCTATATTGACAGTTTCTAGATGAAACAACCAACCAATCAAGTAAGATCTGTCATATCAGGACTCTGTATTTGGTATATGTTGATGAGCCAGAGAGGCATAAAGTGAATGGATAGAGAGGAAACAACTCTACAATTTTCATTGTTACCTGCAGCCTCCCTCCTCAATGTAGGTCACAAAAGTTCTTTCCCTTTCTAAAATGGTGGGAGAACAAGGTGTTATTTTTAACATCCACGGTAAACAGCTATCGTCATGTCGGGATGGTCAGTTAACCTAACCACACTATTCCTGGGCTGGCTTAGACCTCCTACGCGGTTAACCAGTACTAAGTGCACTTACTTTCACCAGTAACTGACAACTGCCCTTCTTGAATCAGCTGAAGGGGAAATGAAGGTAAGTGGCTGGACTGGGTATCAAAGCCAGGTCCCCTGGCTTACAAGTCAGGCACCCTACAGACTGCGCTTGTAACGTGGCCCGGCGGAAAACAAGGTGTACCCATAAAGCTTGATGGTAGGGGTATCAACATCTGTATCCAATACTATACCCACTTATCTCTGTGCTGGAGCATTGCCCATAAGGGCAACTGGATGGGAGTTCCTACGAACTTAGTGAGTGCATGTGAAACTTACACAAAAATTTATGGTTCTTGGAGAGAGGCTTATCTACATCCCCTTTCCTGGGATCATGTACATCTTGAAAAGGCAATGCAATGCAAAAATTGCAATGCTATATCCAAAGTCAAGAGGAAAAGCCAGATAAGAACAAGCATGAAGCAGCAAGCAGCTATCTGATACAGACTCATTATTTTATGGGAAGTGCAATCTCCCAATGATCATTCATGCCTTTCCATGAAAACCCATCTCCAGGCACTTGCAAACTGCCCATGCCCATACCAGACTGCCCATATGGGCAGTCTGATTTTGGCATGGGCAGTTTGTTTTCTGAAATCTCTGAAATCCAATTGTTGGTTTGCATTGACCAAATTTTACATGACAAGGCCACTGAATAATTTGCATATCAAGCTTTTGCATGATGCAGTTCATTTTATGCATGTTTTTTGTCTTATAAACAAGTTATTTGAGTTTAGTTGGGTAGATAATGAAATTAAAACTTGAGACTGAAACATCATTAATTTTCATTTACGCAAACAATCAATTTCAGTCTGACTCTTTTTTCATATACAGTATTGCTTCTGATAACTGCTCCCTCCATAATAAACACTCCCTCACCCTTTTGTCTGTGAAAAAGTGGCCAAATTTCACCATGATTGGCTTTAGACTAGCAAAATCTTTTATCAATTAACAAAATTTTGTCAAGAATGCTGTTTATTATAAGGACTTGTAAATTGCAAAACCAGTGAGGCATTTAATGGAAAAAATATGGTATATTTCTTTTTTTCAAATATAGGCGGAACTTGTGGTGCCGCTGATATAATGTGGCTATATCATAATCTAGAATAGCATAAAAAACAAAGCCAGTCTGCTTGAGAACCACTGGGTACAACTGGCTCCATATTATCGAGACAAAATTTTCACATTATTGTGAAATTTTGAGTGACATAAGTGGATTGCATTGATTTGATGCTTAACGTCCACAGCGTAAACAGCTATGGTCATGTCGGGACGGTCAGTTAACCTAACCACACTATTCCTGGGCAGGCTTAGACCTCCTAAGCGGTTAACTAGTACTAAGTGCACATACTTTCGCCAGTAACTGACAACTGCCCTTCTTGAATCAGTTGAAGGAGAAACGAAAGTATGTGGCCAGACCGGGTTTCGAACCCAGGACCTCTGACTTATGAGTCAGGTGCCCTACCAATTGCGCTACGCGGCCCGGCGTGACATAAGTGACTGTGTCTACAAACTTCAAGTTACTGAAGTTACATGTACTTTGAAAGTGGGTTGTCATGTTTTGATGACCTTCATCTTATTTCAAAGTCAGCAGAAGTATAAGAATATCATGAACAAATCTTTTGAACCACTGGCTGACTCAGTCTTGATTTGCCTGAGACCATTAGGATCAGCAGAGGAAGTTTTGGTAACCTACTTACTTTGACCTATATTTCATACTCCAGTGAGTCATTGACCTACTTTTATACATTACTCTAATTGTGTTAATGTTTGCTAGGACAAAAATTCAAGATTTTTTTTATTTAAAAAATGATAAAAAAAATAGCAAATCTTAGTGCCTTTGAATATCAAAGGCACTAAGATTTGCTATTTTTTTATCATTTTTTATTATTCTATGTAAAAGCCTTGTGTTATCAAGAAATTAAGGCTGCACATTTATGTCAAAGGCACCAAAATTTGCTCTTTTTTTATCATTTTTATCCCCCGACCGAAAGGTTCGGGGGATATAGCGATGAGCCTGGCGTCCGTCCGTCCGTCCGTCCGTCCGTCTGTCCGTAAACACTTTCTTGTCCACTCTATATCTTGAATACCCTTTTGAATATTTTCATGATACTTCACAGTTATGTAGAACAGGTCATGACGATGTGTCGCGTACAAGAATGGTAACTCTTGCTATTGTACTTTTTGAATTATCTCCCCTTTGGTGATTTTTTGGCAGATTCGTGTCCGCTCTGTAACTTGAATACCCTTTGGAATATTTTCATGATACTTCACAGAAATGTAGAACAGGTCATGACGATGTGTCGCGAACAAGAATGACAACTCTTGCTTTCTTACTTTTTGAGTTATTTCCCCATGATAGTTTTAGGTGTGATTTTTTGGCAGATTCGTGTCCGCTCTGTAACTTGAATACCCTTTGGAATATTCTCATGATACTTCACAGATATGTAGAACAGGTCATGACGGTGTGTCGCGAAAAAGAATGACAACTCTTGCTTTCTTACTTTATGAGTTATTTCCCCTTGATCATTTTAGGTATGATTTCGTGTCCGCTCTATAACTTGAATACCTTTTGGAATATTTTCATGATACTTCACAGATATGTAGAACAGGTCATGACGATGTGTCGCGAACAAGAATGACAACTCCTGCTATCTTACTTTTTGAGTTATTTCCCCTTGATGGTTTTAGGTCTGATTTCGTGTCCGCTCTATAACTTGAATACCTTTTGGAATATTTTCATGATACTTCACAGATATGTAGAACTGGTCATGATGATGTGTCACGAATAAGAATGACAACTCTTGCTTTCTTACTTTTGGAGTTATTTCCCTTTGATGGTTTTAGGTGTCCGCTCCATAGCTTGAATACCTTTTGAAATATTTTCATGATACTTCACAGATATGCAGAACAGGTCATGACAATTTGTCTCATACATGAATGATAACTCTTGCTTTTAGACTCAGTGAATTATTTCCCTTTGGTACTTTGAGCTGCTGTTTGAGTCTCTGCTCCATAACTGTATAACCCTGGCCAGCTCCAGAATTTGAATAACCGTTTACCTTTTAGAATATTGATGATCATGCTGTGATATCTAATCAGTGTTCCTAACTCTCTCTTACCCCTCCACATTCCCGTGACCTCTCCCGCACCCCCCCCCCCCCCCCCCCCCCCCAAAAAAAAAAAAAAATTTTTTTTTCCAGATTTGGATTCTTTGTCCAAATTCACTTACTAGAGAGCTCAAAATTAGATTTGTAGGGCTTGTACTTTAGAAGTTATTCACACATTTTGAAAGTTGAATGTATCGTATGCTATACATTTGTGTATATGGTGGCTGTTTGAGATATTACCTCTTTTTAGCAGTCAAGCATACTGTTTTAGTCTGAGTGTTAGATAATCATGCATCTGTTAACAGTTAATGTCAATCAGAAGCATAAAAGAAGGACAATATATTACTAATATGTGTTTTGAAGTGCACCCTTTTTACCAAGGCCCATGGGGGTCTTTGGTCGGGGGATTTGCCATCTCCTCTGATGGCTATTTTTTCTTTCTCTCCAATTAAATTTTTGTCACAAATTTCTCAGAAACCGCTATAGCTAGGACTTTGAAATTTGGTACAAACATTGGGCATGACTAGTTGTACCGTGTAAGAGAGAATCAGTCTTCTCCTGCTTATCAGTCCCTTTGTTTGTCCATTTTTTCTTTCTCTCCAATTAATTTTTTGTTACAGATTTATACCCCCGGTATACGAAGTATATAGGGGGTATATAGTTTTTGGTCTTTCCGTTAATATGTTTGTGTGTGTGTGTGTGTATGTTAACATTTTTTCTGTCACAGATTTCTCAGGAACCACTATAGCTAGGACTTTGAAATTTGGTACAAACGTTGGGTATGACTAGTTGTACCGTGTAAGATAGAGCTCTCCTGCTTATCAGTCCCTTTGTTTGTCCATTTTTATCCCCGACCGAAAGGTTCGGGGGATATAGCGATGAGCCTGGCGTCCGTCTGTCCGTCCGTCAGTCCGTCCGTCCGTAAACACTTTCTTGTCCGCTCTATATCTTGAATACCCTTTTGAATATTTTCATGATACTTCACAGTTATGTAGAACAGGTCATGAGGATGTGTCGGGTACAAGAATGGTAACTCTTGCTATTGTACTTTTTGAATTATCTCCCCTTTGGTGATTTTTTGGCAGATTCGTGTCCGCTCTGTAACTTGAATACCCTTTGGAATATTTTCATGATACTTCACAGAAATGTAGAACAGGTCATGACGATGTGTCGCGAACAAGAATGACAACTCTTGCTTTCTTACTTTTTGAGTTATTTCCCCTTGATAGTTTTAGGTGTGATTTTTTGGCACATTCGTGTCCGCTCTATAACTTGAATACCCTTTGGAATATTCTCATGATACTTCACAGATATGTAGAACAGATCATGAGGGTGTGTCGCGAACAAGAATGACAACTCTTGCTTTCTTACTTTTTGGGTTATTTCCCCTTGATCATTTTAGGTATGATTTCATCTCCACTCTATAACTTGAATACCTTTTGGAATATTTTCATGATACTTCACAGATATGTAGAACAGGTCATGATGATGTGTCGCAAACAAGTATGACAACTCCTGCTTTCTTACTTATTGAGTTATTTCCCCTTGATGGTTTTAGGTGTGATTTCGTGTCCGCTCTGTAACTTGAATACCTTTTGGAATATTTTCATGATACTTCACAGATATGTAGAACAGGTCATGACGATGTGTCGCGAATAAGAATGACAACTCTTGCTTTCTTACTTTTGGAGTTATTTCCCTTTGATGATTTTAGGTGTCCGCTCCATAACTTGAATACCTTTTGAAATATTTTCATGATACTTCACAGATATGTAGAACAGGTCATGACAATTTGTCTCATACTGAATGATAACTCTTGCTTTTATTTGGTTGGTTGGTTGATTTGATGCTTAACGTCCACGGTAAACAACTAAGCTCATGTCGGGACGGTCAGTTAACCTAACCACACTATTCCTGGGCAGGCTTAGACCTCCTAAGCGGTTAACCAGTACTAAGTGCACATACTTTCGCCAGTAACTGACAACTGCCCTTCTTGAATCAGCGGAAGGAGAAACGAAAGTATGTGGCCAGACCGGGATTCGAACCCAGGACCTCTGACTTACGAGTCAGGTGCCCTACCGATTGCGCTACCCGGCTCGGCTCTTGCTTTTATACTTTGTGAGTTATTTCCCTAAGGTAGTTTGAGCTGCTGTTTGTATAACCCTGGCCAGCTCCAGAATTTGAATAACCTTGTACCTTTTAGAACATTGATGATCATGCTGTGATATCTTATCAGTGTTCCTAACTCTCTCTGACCCCTCCACATTCCCGTGCCCCGTCCCGCAACCCCCCCCCCCCTCCCCCCCCCCCCCCAAAATAAAAAAAAAAAAAAATTCCAGATTTGGATTCTTTGTCCAAATTCACTTACTAGAGAGCTCAAAATTAGGTTTGTAGGGCTTGTACTTTAGAAGTTATTCACACATTTTGAAAGTTGAATGTATCGTATGCTATACATTTGTGTATATGGTGGCTGTTTGAGATATTACCTCTTTTTAGCAGTCAAGCATACTGTTTTAGTCTGAGTGTTATATAAGCATGCATCTGTTAACAGTTAATGTCAAACAGAAGCATAAAAAAGACAATATATTACTAATATGTGTTTTGAAGTGCACCCTTTTTACCAAGGCCCATGGGGGTCTTCGGTCGGGGGATTTGCCATCTCCTCTGATGGCTATTTTTTTATTATTCTATGTAAAAGCCTTGTGGTATCAGGAATTTTAGGTTGCACGTTTATGTCGATACATAGCAAACATTTGTACAATAACAGTATTTGATGGATTTTTAATCAAACATTATACAGCACAATCCCCAAATACCCAAAACTTAAGCATGAGGCACCTCATGACGTGCAAGGTCTACACTGGGTATTGGGCTATAAAGCTCATGGATTGTGCCCATATATGTTCACTGCATAATTGTGAATAGTAATGCACAGTGAACACCTGTAAAGGACTTCTTCGATTAAGGCGTGAATTTTCCCCATGATTTAAAAGTTATACGGATCACTGACTTTTGCTTTGCATTTATGACTATGACTTGTAACTTGCATGGAAAATGAATTTTCAAGTGTTTGTGTCTATGTAAAGTACGTTAAACATACGTTGACGTTGACGTTATTGTTGAGATAAATTGTAAATTTTCCTCAAACTGTTCGTTGAAATAATGATTTATTGTATATATTTCAGCCTTTTTTGACTTACATTACTTACATAACAGATAACACTGGATACTTTTGACTGTATGTATGTGACCTTGACCTCATTTCAAGGTCATGGTACACAATAAAATCCTTGAAGATCACAGTGCTACTGTTGACCATTCTTCTTCTTTGGCTTATTGAGTATCGTTCCCCCCCTTGACCCAGCTTCCCACTCATATATATTGCGTACTTGCATCGTATAAGTCTGCTGCATGAAGGAAATGCTGGGTCACGGGGGGGAAAGTACTTGTATTTTAGTTATAGTGAAGCGTTCTCTTTTGGCCGCTTTGACCGGAAGTATAACTGTGGTTTTGCATGTTTAAATGCCAGTCAGGCGTAACAAGAAGAAAATCATTGCTTTGTATTGTGATATGCATGTATTTAGCATGCATTTATGACAAAAATGTATGAAATGAATGACTGATTTCAATATTTTTATTACCTCAAAAATTGAGGTATGCGAAAACCTTGAATTAAGGGTAGGTAGGGTCAGACTGGATTATCTCCCCATGTCTTTGGGTCTGAATCACAAATGATCTGATTTCATACGCCTTACATATTTGTGGAAGCTCCGCTAAGAAAAATTTGCACACTTTATACTTTTGAAAATTCGAACCTGTCGCGCCGGTCTAATGGGGAAAATCCTCGCCTTAATCGAAGAAGTCCTTGCAGTATTTGATTGATTTTTAATCAAACATTATAGCATAATCCCAAGATACCGAAAACTTAAGCATGAGATACCAGTAACATGCAAGGTCTACGCTGGGTATTGCCTTATAAAGCTCCTGGATTATCTCTTCATACAGGTGGACAAACCATTTGGACAGTGGCTACGCACACTAGAGACACTCTCACACCAACAGGTCATTGGAAGTATTCCTATTCAATACAGATCACTCTGGACCATTTTTATCAGAACCATTCCATGTTCAGCATCAATGAATAACTTCAGCTACTTCATATAATTCAATAAGTTGAGGATATCGGTCAAAGCAGATTCAATTTACCAGGGCAAACACTGAGCAGAATCGATCATTAGTTGAACTGTGACATGCAAAATGGTGCTTAACCATGCATATGCGAACAGCAAGGCTCAGATCAGACTGCACATTAGTGCAGTCTGATCTGAGCCTATGCTGTTTGCACACACCATTGTATGGACCTAAGGTAAGAAATCTACAAACTCAAAATGAAGGCTTCTACCCCTCACAGACTGGGTTGAGTCTTTACTGTTTGCAAATGTTTGAAGCACATTTTTGCATGGCATGTGACAACTCAGGTAATATCAACTACTACCTTATAAGGAAAGCAATTTTTGTTCTTTCCTGGTTGGCCCCTTGGAAGACAATCCCGAATGCAAATTCTTTCCCTTAAAGAGCTGACCTCAATTTAGAAGGGAGGAAACCATGAACATGGCAGAGTTGCCTCCCATCAAACTTTATTATGATGTCAGTTGCAATATGCTGAAGTGATTGCCGTAACTATTCCTGTACTTTAATAGAAAAGACAACAAAATGTGACCTTTTCAAACATGGTGCAGTCTGATTATGTTGTTGTTTTATTGCTTTACGTCCATGGTAAACAGCTTTGGTCATGTCAGCTGGACGGTCAGTTAACCAAACCACACTTTTCCTGGCCAGGCTTAGACCTTCTAAGCGGTTAACCAGTACTAAGTGCACATACTATACTTTCGCCAGTAACTGACAACTGCCCTTAAGAGAAACGAAAGTCTGTGGCCAGACCAGGTATTGAACCCGGAACCTCTGGCTCTTCAGTCAGACGTGCTACCAATTTCGCTATGCAGCCTGGCTGCAGTCTGATTAGTCTACACCTTTCGACTGTCTGTAAAGCAATACCTGGCACCAACAGCATTTTGAAGCTGGAAGAGTTTCCACCATGACTCAGCATCTTCAAGCGACACCTTAAGCTCTTTGCGTGTAGACATCTTAGAAATACTACAAGCAAAGCTTCAGATAAGGATGGGTTTTGATGTAATAATTTCTTATTTTCTCCTTTAAACCCTACAAAAAATATCTTGTGGTCCTTATAACATATGTTATGTCTCCTCATTAGAAATGCCTCATTGAGGCATTTCTAATGAGGGGCCACTACATATGTTATTTTGCAAAATTAACAAAATTACTCTTAGAAATATCACCATAATCTTGAGCTTTATATCAGTGTTTCAGATAAGAAGGGGTAACAGGGATAATTCAAATATAATTTTTCTTATTTCCCAATGAAAACATATGTTGTGACCCCACATTAGAACTGTCTCGGTGAGACGGTCACAATGTATGTTTTTATGGAAAAACATGGAAAATTATCCCTAAATTATCCCTGTTACCCCTTCTTATCTGCAGCGCCATATGACATAAATAACCAATTTCTTTCTGGGCAAATAAATTTTCTTTCATCAATACTAATAAATGAAGATTTATTGATGAGAATTTTTCTATCTTGGAAACAATATCCACTTAGCAACATCAAAATGCAATTTGGCTTCTGTCACAGAGAACCCATAAAAGCAACTCAATGTTATATCAATAAATAAACAAACACCAGAAACGATAAACACATACAAGACAAAATTTAGGTCTACACGAGGGTTACCAATTTGCTTACCAGTGTGCTGAGACACGAGGGTTACCAATTTGCTTACCAGTGTGCTGAGACACGAGGGTTACCAATTTGCTTACCAGTGTGCTGAGACACGAGGGTTACCAATTTGCTTACCAGTAGGCTGAGACACGAGGGTTACCAATTTGCTTACCAGTAGGCTGAGACACGAGGATTACCAATTTGCTTACCAGTGTGCTGAGAACTGACTTGGTACTACAGTGCAAAGCAGCTGTTGACCTAGAATTTTGTTATCAGTAATACCAATAACGGTAAATGATACATGTATCGTTGAGCTGATACTGCTGTTGATTGTCTTGGTCGACAGCCACTTTTGTGTACATGGTAACTTATTGGCTCCGCCAAATAACTTCTTTATTTATAATTAGAGCCCTGTAAAATTTAGGCAACTATCATGAAAGGGATAATGCAAGCTATCAAATATTCACGAGAATTAATGCAGGCACTAAATAAAATTTCAAGAGGCCTGGCTGCAAGATGTTCAGCTAGTTTGTATTGCATATTTTCCTTTGACAGTTGTTTGAAATTTTAAAATCCAATATATATAAAAGAGGAGAAATTTTGGTAATAATTATGGTGTCCCAAGGTAAACCCAATTACTCCATTTTGCCTGTGAAATACCAATACATTACCCAAAAATATTGGGACACCTTAAACACACTAAAATTTGAAGAGAAAAAAATGAATTTTACAAAACAAGAATTTACAAACAGCAAGTTCTAAGGCAACTACAAACACTGCAGAACCTGATCAGACTGCTCCCATAGCAGCAGTCTGATCAGGGTCTACAGGTTTTGGTAAGGCACTACCGTCATAATATCAAGGCTCAGTATGGTACCCCTTTTTGCCTGTAAAGAAGTAATCAATCTACAATATCCTATAAGGTGACAACAGGAACCACAGATTTTCAAAATATAATAGCCCTAATTTCCTAACAATTTTTAAGGACAAGGGTAAAGTTGAACTCAAATGTTTCTTTAACATATCACATTTACTCAATTTGTTTGGACACCCCGACAATATCTACATTGGGCTACTAACATACCGTATACAAGATAATTAAGCGGTGTTCCATTTTTCGCGGTATTTCGCGGTCACTTAGATACTGGGAATATTAAAATCGCGAAATAATTTCCTGTTTCTTACGAAGTATATTTTGTTTCTGTTTGCTTCGGCAATTGCTGGTACTTTTCACTTGAGCCAGTTCTTTCATTAGCCTGCGGCAGCCCTGCCGCAGGTTAATGAACGAACTGGCTCAAGTGAAAAAGAAGTAGTTTTGTTTGTGCGCATGTTGCTATATAATCGCGAAAATTGAAAATCACGAAAATAATGTTTGTTTTTAGACCCTTCACGGTGAAAATTTGAACCCGCCAAATTACCGCGTATAAGATATACACCATCTTTGACTTAATCCGTTAAAGGCTGCTATAGAAAACTGCTGACACAGAGAAGACATTATAGGAGGCCTCAGCTGGGTCTACACTTTTTGCTCAAACAGGGCATCTGAATATTAGGATACTGCTACATTCATTTCATTTAAAGAAGATTTTTTATTATTAGTTGTCGTGTGTTTACATGTACCAGGTGTGAAAAAGAGACAATTATAAGTTAAAAGTAGCCTCATCAATCCCTAAGGACAGTTGAACACAGGGTATAAACCAGTCCGCCAATTTTTGCTTCCTGCAGAGACTGTTTGTCATATTTGGCTTCCAACGAGACTGTCCGCGATCTCTTGCTTCCTGCTGAGACTTCTGTACAGGATAAATGGCTTCCTGCAGAGACTGTCCGCGTGACTCTGCTTTCTGCCAAGGCTCTCAGCAGGAAGCAGAGTCATGCGGACAGTCTTCGCAGGAAGCCATTTTTAGAGGACAGTAGTCCCTGCAGGAAGCAAGAGATCATGGACAGTCTCGGTGGAAGCCAAATATGATGTACAGTCTCTGCAGGAAGTGAAAATTGGTGGACTGGTTTATACCTGTGTTGAAAGCAGGGTGAAGTTGAGAGAAGCAGCTCCAAGATGTCTCACAACCAGCAAGGTATAACTAGAGAAGTGAGGCAGTTTATTTCCTATTTTTGTATGGCATCAAAAGACAAACATCGAAACTGTGTCAAACATCTTTAGAATCAATTCCGTAGAACCATATTTAGAAAGCCTCAAATTATAAACCAAAACAGAAATACCATAATGTCCCTAAATATTGAGACTGAAGTGTCCGAGCAAACAGTTTAGACCAAAATCAGACTGCTCCCATGGAGCAGTCTGATTAGGGCCTACACTGTTTGCCTTTCCACCAGTAGTTTTTGACATACCACATGATAGTAAAGACATTCTGTTCAAATTTTAGGATAATTACAATCACTGATTTTAAAAGGTGCCCTAGTTTTGAGGTTGATTATGGTACAATATCAGACTATGCTGAATGCCAGAGAAGCCAAAGATTTTTCCTGAAAACTAAAATGCTTTTCAAAGGGTGAACAAAGTTTAAAGATCAGTACCTTCTAAACAGCTATCAACCAGGAAATGTTACAAGAGTTATCAATCTTTTGAACAGCTATCAACCAGGAAATGTTATAAGAGTTATCAACCTTTTAAACATGCTATCAATCAGGAAATTCAAATGTTACATGAGTTATCAACCTTTTAAACATGCTATCAAAAAGGAAATGTTACAAGAGTTATCCATTTTAAACAGCTATCAACAAGGAAATGTTACAAGAGTTGTCAACCTTTTAAACAGTTATCAACAAGGAAATGTTATAAGAGTTATCAACCTTTTAAACAGCTATCAACAAGGAAATGTTACAAGAGTTATCAACCTTTTAAACACCTATCAACCAGGAAATGTTACAAGAGTTATCAACTTTCTAAACAGCTTTCAACAAGGAAAAGTTACAAGAGTTGTCAACCTTTTAAACAGCTATCAACAAGGAAATGTTACAAGAGTTATCAACCTTTTAAACACCTATCAACCAGGAAATGTTACAACATTAATCAACTTTCTAAACAGCTTTCAACAAGGAACAATTACAAGAGTTGTCAACCTTTTAAACAGCTATCAGCCAGGAAATGTTACAAGAGTAATCAACCTTTTTAAACAGCTATCAACAAGGAAATGTTACAAGAGTTATCAACTTTTTATACAGCTATCAACAAGGAAATGTTATAAGAGTTATCAACTTTTTATACAGCTATCAACAAGGATATCAACCTTTTAAACCGCTATCAACCAGGAAATATTACAAGATTATCACCAGACAGCATTGCGTTACCTGTAATGGTTCCTTTTCATTCATCATGGCAAATAAACACATGTTCACTTACTGTAAGAATTTTTTGTGTCTCCTAACTTAAATTACAAATTTCTTATGACCTTTGTGCATTCACCTTTTCCAGTTTTTTATACAATTAACTGAACAAAATTTCAAATGATCTTTTTGGTGTAAGGTCATGTAAGTCCGAGCAAACACTACCATAATTACCTGAAGCAATGGGCTTCTATAATACAAACAGTGTACCATAATAACTCTAAAGTTTCGGACACCTGAAAGTCGGACAATTATTGTTCGAAAAATCTAAGAAGGTGGATTTTATACGTTATGCATCCAAATGATGCTTAAGGTATGGCAAACGTTGTAGGCCCTGATCAAACTGCTCCTGAAGGAGCAGTTTGATCTGGGTCTTCAATGTTTGTTCAGACCTGTCTGTCCAAATATTTTGGGTCATTACGGTACATCCACATTATACTGTACTCCTGATCACAATCAGGAGCTGTCTGATCAGGGTCTGCACTGTTTGCCATTTCTCAATGACTTTACAAATTGCCATGGTTAGTATAATCTTGACCTGCTCCTATGTAGGATAACTACCGTAAACATCCTAAAAATTTGTGACACCTTAATTAATTAGGGGATAACTGTACTTAAAATTGTCATTTGGGGAGGTAAATGGTCGTTTTTATGGTCTGAAAATTTATTTATGGTGAAGCATCAGCGGAGCCGTAAAACAGAATCCAACTATTTACCTCCCCAAATGACAATTTTCAATACAGTTGTCCCCATTTGAATGCAATGTTTTGCATTTTCACCTTCCTAAGTGTACTACTTTGCACCTAAAGCTAACGCTTTCAGCAACGATAAACCAGAAGTCAGCCAATGAGAAGCAAAGTTTCGTAGTGATGTCAGGTTTGTGACAGTATATCCAAGTATATACTGTTGCAAATTTTTGACGTTATCCAATCAGATGTCCTGTTACATTCACAGGTGCATTAGAATTAGTGTTATTGTCTTAAACATGGAACAGATTGGTTCTACTATGCAGGAATGTGTCCAAATCATGCAATGCAAAATGGCAAACTGTGCAGACCCAGATCAGACTGCAGAGGAGCAGTCTGATCTTAGTCTGCACTGTTTACTCAGCCCTATCTGTCCCAATATTTAGAATTTTTGCGGTATACAGTAATTGCACAAGGTCCCAATATTTAGATTAGTTATGGTAAATATATTGAAACAAGAGGGCCATGGTGGCCCTGAATCGCTCACCTGAGCATTAATCAGTTCACTGGCTCTAATGAAGATTTATAAGAGTTTTTACCATACATGGGAATGGCGGCCACCTTGGTCATGTGACCAAGATCATTTGAAGAACTTTCAATCCTTTGACCCATGTGCAGGCTCCATATGAAATGAGTTTAGTCTGCCCAGTGGTTTCAGAGATGTTTGAAAATGTTTATGGATGGATGACAGATCTAGAGGCAGCTAACACAAATACTGTAAGGCTCAGGTGAGCTGAAAATGGCAGAGTCGCTTCTCCAAAAAGTTCCCTTTCATGTTGAGTTCCTCTGATGGATTTGAGTGAGTGAGTGATATGGGTTTTAAGGCACGCCAGCACAAAAAGGCCATCTCGCGCCGAAAGCTATATAAAGGAATATGCTTTATATGTATGAGGTCAGAAATGTATGCACAGTATAAAAATGAACCAAGTCAGGTACGCGGTAAATTGATGGATTTGAACTAGACTGAATAAGGCAAACACAGATGATAGAATGGAAGCATCATTATCTCACTGTGGTGAAACTAGTTTGTGGCTGGCATCATTGCAATGTTAGTTCTCATTCTTGCAGCATAACTTAATTGAGATTGGACCTAGTAACCAAGCTTTTGACCCCGACATGACCCAGTTTCAATCTTGACCTAGATTTTATGGAGATAAACATTCTGACAAAGTTTCATGAAGATTGGATCAAAACTGTGCCCTCTAAGTTGTGCACAAAGTTTTTCTAAGATTTGACCTAGTGACCTAGTTTCTGACCTGACATGACCCAGTTTCAAACTTAGCCTGGATATTGTGAGGATAAACATTCTGACAAAGGTTCATGAAGATTGGATCAAAACTGTGCCTTCTAGAGTGTACACAAGGCCGTTCTTATATCTGACCTAGTGACGTAGTTTTTGACCCGACATGATCTACTTTCAAACTTGGCCTAAATATTGTGACGATAAACATTCTGACAAAGTTTCAAAAAGATTGGATCAAAACTGTGTCCTCTAGAGCGCACACAAGGTTTTTCTAAGATCTGACCTAGTTTTTGACCCGACATGACCCAGTTTCAAACTTGGCCTAGATATTAAGAGGATAAACATTCTGACAAAATTTCATTAGGTTTGGATCAAAACTGTGACCTCTAGAGCGTACACAAGGTTTTCCTAATATTTGTCCTAGTTTTTGACCCGACATGACCCAGTTTCAAACTTGGCCTGGATATTGTAAGAATAAACATCCTGCCAAAGTTTCATTGAGATTGGATCAAAACTGTGCCCTCTGGAGCGTATACAAGGTCGTTCTTATATTTAACCTAGTGACCTAGTTTTTGACCCGACATGACCCAGTTTCAAACTTTATCTTTTCATGAAGATAAACATTCTGGCGGAGTTTCATGAAGATTGGATCAAAACTGTGCCCTCTAGGGTGTACACAAAGTTTTTTCTAAGATTTGACCTAGTGACCTAGTTTTTGACCCAATGTGACTCAGTTTCATAGGGGGCTTAGATATATGGACAATAAACATTTTGACATAGCTTCATCAAGATTGGATCAAAACTATGCCTTCTAGTGTGTACGCAAGGTTTTTCTAAGATTTGACCTAGTGACCTAGTTTTTGATATGCCATGACCCAGTTTCAAATTTGTCCTACATATTATAAGGATGAACATTCTAACAAAGTTTCATGAACTTTGGATCAAAACTATGCCTTCTAGAGCATACACAAGGTTTTTCTAAGATTTGATCTAGTGACCTAGTTTTTGACCCAACATGACCCAGTTTCAAACATGGCCTAGAGTTTATGTAGATAAACATTCTGACAAAGTTTCATAAAGATTGGATCAAAACTGTGACCCCTAGAGCGTACACAAGATTTTTCTATGATTTGACCTAGTGACCTAGTTTTCGACCCCACATGACCCAGTTTCTAACTTATCCTACATATTATGAGGATAAACATTCTGACAAAGTTTCATGAATTTTGGATCAAAACTGTGCCTTCTAGAGCATACACGAGGTTTTTCTAAGATTTGACCTAGTGACCTAGTTTTATATCTGACATAACCCAGTTTTGAACTTGGCCTAGAGTTTATGGAGATAAACATTCTGACAATGTTTCATAAAGATTGGATCAAAACTGTGTCCTCAGAGCGTACATAATGTTTTTCTATGTTTTGACCTAGTGACCTAGTTTTTGACCCGACATGACCCAGTTTCAAATTTGTTCTAAATATTATAAGGATAAACATTCTGACAAAGTTTCATGAAGATTGGATCAAAAATGTGCCTTCTACAGTGTACACAAGGTTTTTCTATGATTTGACCTAGTGACCTAGTTTTTGATTTGACATGACCTTCTTTCAAAAAGAGTGTATGGAGATAAACAATCTGACAAAGTTTCATAAAGATTGGACCAAAACTATGTCCTCTAGAGCGTACACAAGGTTTTTCTATGATTTGACCTAGTGAGCTTGTTTTCGACCAGACGTGACCCAGTTTCAAACTCAGTTTCGAACTCGTCCTAGATATAATGAAGATAAACATTCTGACAAAGTTTCATGAACTTTGGATGAAAGTAAAAAGTATGCAAAGACCAGGAACTGAAACAATCAAAATCCAAATCCAGCCCTCAAACCATAGTTGGAAACAACTAAGATTACAAATAATCAAGATACAGAGAACATATGGCCAACCGAGTGAGCAGCTTGTTCCCAAAAGGTGGCCACTCAGCAACCCAAACCGAACCAAAAATAATGAGAACATACATAAGGTAAAACATCACAGAAACTCTGACACCAAAAACAGGCAACAGAGAACCACAACAGAACTACCGCCTTGGAACGGTCAGTAATGAATTACTGGGGGGCTTAAATCGATTTTACAGGCCCAACCTCACTGTGTTCTATATTTTGTGTTCTATATTTAAAATATTTCTATATAATATTTAGAAAACTGTGCCCTCTAGAGCGTACACAAGGTTTTTCTAAGATTTGACCTAGTGACCTAGTTTTTGAAGCAACATGACCCAGTTTCGAACTTGGCCTAGATTTTATAAAGACTAACTTTCTGACAAAGTTTCATAAAGATTGGATCAAAACTGTGCCCACTTGAGTGTACACAAGCAAAAGTTGACGGACGTCCGGACGGACGTTCGGAAGGACGTTCGGACTTACGACCGACATCAGGGTATCCCAAAAGCTCACCCTGAGCACTTCGTGCTCAGGTGAGCTAAAACCAGAGGGCCAATGGCCCTATATCGCTCACCTGAGCACTGAGGCACTGAGGTTACAGCAACAAAACACCATGCACAACAGCAATAAAAAACACCATTTATGTAGAGGATAATATCACAAACATTTATGCAAAAAAAATAAGCTTTATCCCCCATTAATGGCTTCTCAGAAGATCTTTGGCAAAAAAAAAAGAAGTGAAAATTTGGCCTTTCAGCTGCAATGGCAAACAATCAAAATTGGGTAATTGGGAAAAATTCATATGGCTGGTAGAGGACTACTCCAGGAACATTTCTGTGAATTTTTGTCAAAATATCTGCAGTAACACAGAAATAAATAGCAAATGTCCACTTTCCTCATTATAAGTCTATGGAAACTTTAACTTGCCATAGCAACAAATTCACATGGGCAATGATAATATAAAGCATACTTTAGGTAGAGGTTAAAATTATTAATATGTATGCTAAGTATCAGCTTCATCCCCCTCATGGCTTCACTTTTCCCATTATGAGTCAATGGAAACTATAAGTCGCCATAGCAACCAAAGTTCTTATGGGATTGGAAGAAAAAGAATAAAATTTATGTAGAAACTACTGTCATCAACATGTTTGCACAATATCAGCTTCATCCCCTATATGGCTTCTGAGCAGAAGATTTTTTTTTTTTTTCGAAATTTACACTATATTTTGCCATGGCAACCAATCAAATTCAGCGATTTGGAGAAAATTCATATGAATCGTAGAGGACTACTCAAGAAACATTTCTGTAGAAAATTTTTTAAATAACTGCAGTTAGTTAGACAGCAAAAATTGCCAATTTCCATTTTCCTCATTATAAGTCAATGGAAACTCTTTGTTGCCATAGCAACCACACTGCTAGAGCAATTGCCATGAAAACAATAATTCTATAGAGGCTAGTACTAAGGTTCTTTCTGTAAAGTTTGAGCTTTATTGGGCCACACAGTTTCTGCGAAGATGATTTTTTAATATTTTTCTATTTTTAACCATTCGGTTGCAATGGCAACCAGCCTAATTGCGCAATTTGCTTAAATTTAACATGGCTGGTTAAAGACTACTCAAGGTACATTTCTATGAAAGTTTTGACAAAATATCTGCAGTGGCATAGCAATAAATGCAAATTTTCCATTTTGCCATTATAAGTCAATGGCAACTTTCAGTTCCCATAGCAACCAAACTGCTAGAGCAATTGCCAAGAAAAACAGTACTTTTATAGAAGCTAGTACTAAGATCCTTTCTGTGAAGTTTGAGCTTTATTGGTAGCATAGTTTCTGAGGAGATGATTTTTTAATATTTTTTTCTATTTTTTAACCATTCGGTTGCCATGGCAACCAGCCAAATTGTGCAATTTACATAAAGTTCATGTGGTTGATAGAGGAATACTCAAGGAACATTTCTGTAAAAGTTTTGTCAAAATATCTGCAGTGACATAGCAATAAATGCAAATTTTCCATTTTGCCATTATAAGTCATTGGCAACTTTCAGTTCCCATAGCAACCAAACTGCTAGAGCAATTGCCAAGAAAAACAGTACTTTAATAGAAGCTAGTACTAAGATCCTTTCTGTGAAGTTTGAGCTTTATTGGTTGCATAGTTTCTGAGGAGATGATTTTTGATTATTTTTTCTATTTTTTAACCATTCGGTTGCCATGGCAACCAGCCAAATTGTGCAATTTACATAAAGTTCATGTGGTTGATAGAGGAATACTCAAGGAACATTTCTGTAAAAGTTTTGTCAAAATATCTGCAGTGACATAGCAATAAATGCAAATTTTCAATTTTTCCCATACAAGTCAATGGAAACTTTAAGTTGCCATAGCAACCAAAGTTCCGAAGCGATTTGGATAAAAAACAGTATTATTGGTTCCCCCTGCCTATAGATGCTATATATGAAATTTGGTAACAATGGGCCTTGTAGTTTCAGAGGAGATGTCGTTTGAAAATATTGACGGACGGACGGACGACGGACGGACGACGGATGCCTGCCTATACTATAAGCTCACCTGTGAGCCTTCGGCTCAGGTGAGCTAAAAAATGAGAGGTCGACCAAAATTATGAATTGACCCGCATCATGCAAAAAGGTGGTTTAACATTTCTTTGAACAGGGATTTAAGTACACACCAGCCTGTGAATATGAGAATTCTAGTAATTGTAAGATCCTCATTTTGCACCTGTAGATTCCTCAGGCGTGTGCTCTAATCAGGTTTCGTAGATGCACACAAGCTGGTTTGATCTTTTGCTTTTTGGATTTGCATTTAGCACCCTTTTGGAGTGTTGCAACCTTGTGTTTATTTTACAATATAATTTGCCCTAATGTATAATATCAAAACTTCAAGGTCTCAATTCTTTAACAAATACATACGAGTACCATAGTATCCATAAATACTGAGACATTTAAAACATCTTCCCTTTTCAAATACAGAGACATCTATCTGTACTATCAGGTTTTATGCACCATTCATTTAGGGGATAACTGTTTTCAAAATTGTCATTTGGGGAGGAAATCATCAGTTTTACAGCTGGAAATTTCATTTTACAGCAACGCATGAGCAGTATAACGCATTTTGGTACCATAAAACCGACAATTTACCTCCCCAAATGACCATTTTTAGAATAGTTATCCCCATTCTAATATACTTTTTCACCTTTCAAAGTGTACATTAATAATTTACACCAAAAGCAAACACTTTCAGCATCGTAAAACCAGATGTCAGCCAATGGCAATCTACATTTCATAATGACGTGGGATATCAGACAGTATATAGCAGGATGTACTGTCAAAAATTTTAGCATTATCCAATAAGACATCGCTTTTCACTCTTAAGTGCATTAAAATTGTAACTATGACACCTTCCAGCAGGCCCACAATGCTGAAACAGCATTGAATCAATGTTGATTCAACATCATGAGGTTGAATCAATGTTGATTCAGTGTTGTGTGACCAGTGGGCTGCTTCCCCAGGGAATAGCATAAACTACTAGTTTTCATACACCACTGTGGGGACAGACTGAAAGTTACTTCCCCACTCTTTGTCACTGCCTCTTAATGCTAAGCAATGGCCCAGTTGTTCAAAAAGTAACGACGTCGTTAGTTAATGTTTTGTTAAAATTTTAAACATTAATATCTCAAATATGCCAACATTTTTTGTTGAAAAAAATCTGAGTAGCTTTAGAATTGCAAAAGCTTCTCACATTTTTTTCAACAAAAAATGTAAGCGTATTTGGTTATAAAGTGGTAAAACGCTTAATGAGTTGACCTCTTAATAAGCTCATTAGACTAATGATGCTTTGAACAACTGGGTCCTGTTGTTCAAAACTAACGATGTCATTAGTTAACAATATGTTAATTTTCAAACATATTGTACACAAAAGCTCTGCCATTTTTTGTGAAAAAATGCTAGGAACTGCAAAAGCTCCTCCCAAATTTTCAGCAAAAAATTACCGCAATTAATATTGTGAGTACAATGTACTGTCAGACTTAGCAAATCTTCAACTTACTGCTTTGTTAAGTTAACAATGCTCTGACAACTTGGCCCAGGCTGTCAAATAGGGTATACTCTGAAGATACCAGAAATTATATAAAATACAAGTACTTCTCATTATAAAGAATAATTGTTTTGAAATATTTACTTATGAATGCAAAATCAAAAAGTTAGTATTGGTACAAAAGTGTAGACTTTATATCCATTGAGTTTGCTTTATAAATATTGACTTTGAAGGAGTGTGCAAGTATCTATATCTGACAATTACAATAGAAAAGGGTTATGGTAACCTTAATTGCAAGCATATGGATCTGCTTATGATATACATACACATTATTATAATAGTAACTTGATCTGGCGTACTGTATCACGTGGAGCGGATGAGCTCATACCATCGGATCCGATCACCCGTGATCCGATGGTATGAGCTCATCCACTCGACATGATACAGTACACCAGGTCAAGTTACCGTTATAATAATTTGTTTATTATATACCTTAAGGAACAGTCAACTATTCATACTAATGCCAGCACTAATGCATCAACCCAGATTCAAACCTGCGCGGCAGAGGTATGTAGCTAATCGTGAGACAAACACTATCGACTGAGCTATCGTGGCGCGCCCTCTGACGTGTTTGCTGACGTTACGTCACTAGTCCCTTTTCTCTGGTTCTCGTTTCTATGATGCATGTTAACAAATGATGTGCCAGAGGCTGGAACTCAGAAATATCCTCGTTTAAAGGGATAGTGATAAGGATTCAGAAAACATCAGTTTGTGTTTTCTGTATCAGATGGCCAGAAAACAGGCAGTTCATAGGGTATATCATTGACAGGTATATAATAAAGTGCATTACCTCTCCTATTCAACTTTTACAGGCGGGTAAGCTCTTGCTGACAGGCAACCATTCTCCATTGTAAAATGGTGAAAAAACATGGTGATGTACCCATTTGCCTTAAACATAACTCTTTAAGCACCAAAAAGCAGACGACAAAATTTACGTCTGCAAAAGTTTAAAAAAATGTCTTGTCCAAGACTTTTCATATTAAGAATTCAAAGACTAGAGGGCAAACAGTGTAGATCCACATGAGGCGGCTCATTATGAGCCGCCTCATCAGGATCTACGCTGTTTGCAAATAATGCTATTTTCGTCACTGGTGCTTAAAGTGTTAATGAGGCTTGTCCAGGTCTGAAATGCTACATAGGCATAGGCCAAGTCTCAAATGCCATATGAAGGCATATCCGGTGCCCTGTCACTGCAGCTATGGATTCGTTCCGCTGAGGTGCGTGGAGAACGTCGATAGGAGAATTGAAATACTACTACTACTAGTGCAGACAAATTGATAGACTAGCCATGCACACATATTTGTTTTTTACCTTTTCTCCGTGCTTCCCTAACTGATATCTGTTTCTTCCCACTGATATATATTTAGCTTCTCAAGGGAGATAATTTGGTCATGTTTCACACTAATCATTAATGTTAATTACACACCAGCTAACTGGCAAATTTCATGTACCCATTGCTAAAAAACAAACCAACAGTTAGTGCAAACAAATTAATCGACTAGCCATGCACACATTTTTGTTTTTACCTTTTCTCCATCCTTCTTTACATGAAAACAAAAGAAAAATAAATAACTAAAACTCTCTTTTTCAAGCTGGAATCTCTTGGAAGGACACTCGGCGCCATGTATGTGCAACTATGGTTACGTACTGCGGAGCCACTTGGGGAACATCCTTACAAGAATTCAAACAGAACAGAACAGAGCTGGAATCTAAAACACCATTCTCCTTTTAGAATGCGAGAGGGCTTGGACAGACTTGGTGCCATGGAGTGCATCTTATGGATTTGTTCTGTTGAGCCTTCTTTCATTTAGGGGTAGACCAGAGCTCTAGTTAAGAGGGAGTATTTGATGACAATTAAGGATAATTTTTCTTATTTCTCATTGAAACCATATGTTGTGACCCCTCATCTGAACCGTCTTGTCGAGACGGTTCAGATGCAGGGTCACAACATATGTTTTTTTGCAGTATAATGACAATTATCTCTAATTATCACCAAACCTTACTCTTAATTAGAGCTCTGGTAGACCCTTTTTAGGCCAGGTTTTGTTTACCAGGGAAGCATACAGGAAGTCTCAGAAGCTGTCTCTCTTTGTGAAAATGGTGGAAAAACATGAACACTTTCAGGACAAATGAATCCCGACACGACAAAACCTGCCCAGTCTGATAAGTCTTTGCTCTGCGCTGAACAGGTACATGTAGCTAAGGGTCTAAGTTAGCTCCATGCAGATATCAAAGATTCTGATCAGACTGGGCAGCTGCTCAAGCTGATCTGAGTTATCACTGGGCACACATACCACTTTGTTGGTTTTGTCGTGATGCGGCTCAAATCATTCATGCGACTCTTGCCAGTCTATTCATGGATCATATAAAAGCTTGTGTTTCAAATGGACTGGCTGGCATAGATCGTTTCAAGACTGCAGATTACTGACTCTACCATATTAATCGTAATTAAGGCCCCTGCTCTAATAAGCATCCCCTGTCATTTTTTTTTCAGAAATAATATTATACTGACTTGCTTAATCAATTCTACTATTCAAATACCAGTCTGTGGACAGCATGTACCACTCATTTCAGTACTTGACAAAATCCAGAATTTTGTACAGGCAAGTTAACATAGCTTGCCTCAAGCAGCACTCTGTTGTATCTTTTTCTACCGATATGCAGAAGCTATGGCTGTGACTGACAATATGATATGAACAGATCCTCTTTATTTAAACTGAACCCAAAAATAGAGTGTCAACCAGACAAAAACTAAATTGTTTTGCAAAGAAAAGTAAAATGAAATGAAAGCACTACTTGTTGTTTAAGTTTTTTACACCTTTTGTAATTTTTTCTTCTGAACTTGGCCAGTGACTTATAACTACTGAATTGCCAATTATGCCAAAGAGAAAGGAACTGTTTGTGCATATTTTCAGATAAGAGATAAAACATTGAAAATGAAGGTTGAATATTGTCTTGCCTTTCACCCATAGATTTTGGCACATTTTGTTTTTTTACCTTATTTACCATATGCAGTTATGTGCTAGATAACGGTGGAGACAAAGACTTGATTGCTCTCTAGCAGTCTTTCTGCATCATTTTATAAAACAGCTTCTAAAACGACAACTAGACTAAACTTAAATTTAAAGATAAAAGTCAATTTCAGGAAAGGCTGCAGTTTCTGTATATTTAGTGTAAATATGGTTAAAAATTCAAATTTAAAATCTAAAAGAAAGCGCTGACCTAAAAAGGTAACAAGATCTTCGTTACGGCAGATAGTATCACCAAACTTACTCACTGGCAACTGACTCTTTAAAGACATATCTCAAAGAATGATTGGTTAAAAACAAAAGACCCAATAGACTAGAAAACTGGTTTCAATAATCTATGCAAAACTTGAGACTCCTGCCCTCAAATGTGTGGCTAAATTAGAATGTTCCCAAAATGTGTTTCATCATAAAAATGCCAAATATTGGGGCAGGTGTACTGGGCAAACAGTGCAGATCCAGAGCAGACTGCAGTCTGGTCAGGATCTGCAATGTTTTCCATTCAGATTACAGTTTTACGATTATAATATCTCATGATAAGGACGTCCAATTTCAAAGCTGGAAAAGTGCACCAAAGAGCTTAGTAGGGTGTCCCAAAACATAGATGTATCATGGTAGTTTAGTGACGGTAAATGACCGACCAATCAAATGTATGAAATAATTTTCAAATCGAATTTGGGAGTTCTTCCTCCCTTTAAGTTCCAATATCAGGTCTGTGTTCACTTTGGTTTTGCAGCTACTGAATAAACTTGTCAATTTGTGAAACAGTAAAAAATCTTTATAATTTGATCTTCATCAGTTTACTTTGGAAGAATAAAGTCATTTAAGAAAGGAGCCTAAGTTACCCCTCGACCCATCCAACCTTAACGATACCCCACTAACTGCTCACCTACCAACACACACAGTCAACCACCCACATACACACCCACACATGCACAATACTGACGAAAAACTTTTTTCCTTAACAATGATTTATGTAAAAATTTCAAAACTATGCAGCCCATACATATATTATATTTTCCTTGACCTATTGTATACACCCCATAGAAATACTGTAATTATCCTAAGTATTGTGGCAAGTAATCAGTAACTATTATTATCCTTAAATTGGAACAAGTTGATTTTAACTACCGTATCAATCCTAATAAACGCCCCTTCTCTAATAACCCAACCCCTGCCACTTTTCCAGAAAAAATGTTATATTGACTCACTAACCTACATGTTTGTGCAGGCCCTTTCACCTCAAAATTTTGGTTCACAGTGGTAGAAACAGATTCGCTCAAAGAGGTCAAGGACAAACACAGTTGTCTTGCCTTAATATGCTCAGAATAAATGTACTATATTAATCCCATTAAAAGCCCCGGGGGCCTTGCATTTTATGAAAAGCAGAGGGGTGGAGAATACTGAGAGTCTAAATGCCAAAATACCTCTCATAAACAATATGGATAATATGAATGGGTATACCTTCAGAGGAAGCTACTCTATAACTTTTTTTGTCTCCCTTCTCAGTAGAGGTCAACTCTTAAAGGAAAGAATTTGCTCTTCTAGGAGCAAGTACTTTCCTTTAAGAGTATACCCCAATTTGAAGAGCTACCTCATCCAGAGAAATAAACAGCAGGAATTTATGCAAGCTGAGATAACATTATTTTCGGAAAACAGGCAGGTGCGGGGGGGGGGGGGGGGGGGGGGGGGGGGGGGGGGGGGGGGGGTTATTAGAGCAGGGGCATTTATTAGGATTAATAAGATATAAAAACAAATTACATGTACATTTAAAATATGGCTTATAGTAAATGGGTATACTATTAGGGGACGCAACTGTCATTTTCGTTTTTGCCTCCCTTCTCAATGGGGGTCAACCCTAAAAGAAAAAATTTGCTCCTCTCTTTCCATCAAGAGTAGACCCTATTTTGAAAGGGCTTCTTTGTCCACAGAAGCCAGTAGGAAGCTGCAAAAATGTCCCCCTCTGTATAAATGGCAGATGAACCCATATACAAACTACTAATCATCAGATGTAAGGTCAATAACTCCCATATAAACATCTCAGAATAGCTTTTGTAATTACTTCCCTTTAATTAGATCTCCTGTGCCTTTAATCCAGACCTGGATATGAAAATAAACTTGTCCCAGATTCTTTATACCACAATAGCTAAGCAAATTGTGTAGACCGATACCTGACTGGCCAGCATACCCAGTTTCTAAGTCAGCCAACATTTTTTTCAACATCCCCTGATAAGACAGTAAATGGTTCAAATGATCTACAAGAAATTGTCACACCCACACCAAAAGGAACTGCATATAAGCCAATATGGCTCCATCACCTTTACTGGGAGGTTTCCTCCTCTAAAAGGAACTTAAATGTGTGGTAACAAGACAAAACCAACAAAGTGGCGTGTGCACCCAGTGTTGGCTTCTATCCAGTCTGATCAGAGTCTTAGCTGTGTGCTTAAAGCAGGGATCTCGGGGACGCCGAATTCGGCGTCCCTGGCCGCGACAATTCCGGCCCGGACGCCAATAATTGCCTTCCGAGGATTCCCGGGGACGCGGTATTTTTCCGGCTGTACTCCTTTAAAATCTCCTAAAATGTCGGTTTTCACAAGTTGTGGAGAAGACACAAGTTGCTCACACCTTTGACGGAGCCATTTATCTGAACCGATAATCAATAAAATCGTCGTAAATGCTACCTGTTATTTACCTGAAATTTCACACATTCTTAATCCCCACTTCCATAGCAGGGCACGTGTCAGCTAATAACCGGCGATCTTTTGATCAGTATAAACAAATTGGGTCAACACAGTATCTTTGTCTTAGATCTACCGCCTCGCATGATTGGTCAGTTTACATCTTTAGAAGTACCGCATCGCATTAATTGACAGAAGGTGGGACTTTAACAGTGGCTGTGTCAGCAAATTAAAATTATAATATATTTCTCTCGCCAATGGGATGAGAGCCCGAGAGGGGCAAATGCCGTCTCATAAAAGAGTTCTACACACGCGGTATAGAATCTTTTACGAGAAAATTTTTGATTTTCAGGTAGATCTAGCCTGCCGAAGTATTAGCCTTTTCTAAGGCACGTTTTCTATTTCCCGCCTGTTTGTAATACACTCGTGCGCTGTGCTTGATGGGCGTTACACGTGTGAATAAATAGCTCATGTAGCTAATGTTATTTGTTATTCTAAATCCGACGGTAAATAAAAATAAATAAATAAAAAAAAAATCTTGAATCTTGTATAAAATCAGTTTGTTTGTTTAATGCAATCGGTAATTTCAAGTTGCTAGAAGCGGCCATCAGAAGTATTTATACTATATTTCAGCAAGGCCAGTTGTTGCAATTCCCGGAAACCGGTGACTTTTTAGATTTTCGGTTCGTGCACTTTAAAATTCTTTCCCGCCGATTTTAGTCTGTTTCCCGCCATATCTCGCGCACCACGTGCTGAACGAGTACCAGTGTTGATCTATAAATAACGCTTTGGGAAATCCACGAGTTCTGAACAGACATTCAACACGCGGTATTATAGGAACTCTTATTGATACAATATGCGCAGATATTTGCAGTTAATGTATAATTCAATAAACAAAGGATGGTATAACGACAGGTACTGTCCAGTTAGGCTATTGTGACAGTGACGTCACTGTTTGTTTACTATTTTGGACAATGCCTATTATCTAAGACGGGGATGTTAAGTTTCAATATACTTAAGTAAGCGATATAGATATCATTTACAACCACTTTCGGAAATGAGCAATTGTAGCCTAGTGGTTGAATAGAGATACGAGAATAGAAGTTTTGGTGTGGCAAATAAGAATACGCAGGTTCGAATCTGGGTATCGTTTTTTTTACTTTTTTAATTATTCTTGTTCACTTATTTATTTTTTACTTTATTTCATTTCATTTGTGTGTATGTGTGTAAATATGACGAAAGGTGTGTTCATTTTCGGCACATGGTGGCTAAAACCCCTGTTGTTTTGCCAAAATAAATGGACCAATCAGTTATATCAGATAAATTACACAAAACGAACAGAAGATGTTGAATGAATTTAATGGGGAAGGTTGTGGTAGGGCGATTGTGCTGTGTAACTTTCAGTGCCGGGCGTCCTACTCATTTGGGTAAAAGTAGGAAAAGGGACTACTGTACTTGCAGTAGGTACAGGCGGGGTGGTTTGGACATCCTGTCCCACATCGGACCTCTTTTCTTTCTCACTCTCTCTTGGAGACGGCCCGGTATAGACTGAAATACTGTTTCAAGGAGTCGTCAGTCCCAAAACAACCAACCATACAACCAACCAACCATAAATAACTAAAACGTGTTTGGAATGAAACATAAAACAGATCAAAAATGAAATAAGAGGCAGATAAGAAATTGCAATCTAAGACTGGAGAACTGTAGGCATCAAATTATAAAGTTTCATTTTAACAAATAGAAAGAAAACAAAAATATGATTTTAAGTTAACCGCGGTTCGAACCTGCGACCTTCTATCAGCAAAGTCGCCACGTTACCTCTTCACTATACAGCATTGCTTGATAGAAGACAGTCAATTTAATACCTTGTTAAATTAACGGTCTGAATATTCTATGATACGCTACGGTTTCACCTATTGCAAAATAATGGTTCAGTCTGTTTACATTCTGAATATCCTAACTGGACAGTATGCATTCATTCAAGTGTAAATCAAACTCAATTTGGACATAAACAATCAGTCTGTGTCTCAAATTAAGAAAGGCAAAATACATGTAAACGGATTTCTGCGTTTGATGTCAGCGGGTGGGTTTAGGTGCGCCGATTGTGTGGGGGGCGGCATTTACTGTCAGCGGGTGGGGTAAGGTGCGCCGAGGTGGGGGGGGGGATGGTAGTCCTGAACTGCAGCTATTGCATATTAAACTTCTGCTGAAGGGAAAAGTAAATTACTAGCTTTGACTTAAAATGGACGATTTGCAGAATAATTGTCAATGTCATATCTTCTTACATTTCTATAACATAATCATTTGATGTCCAATCACAAAAGCATTGCCCTTCCCCCATCCAGTCCTGTACAGGCCCTTTTCATCTTTTGTATCCCTCAGGGACAATATCAAAAGACAATTTTAACTAGATAAATAAGCTTCTTTATAAGCTAAATTTTATGTTAAAACATATGGGACTCCATTTTTTCAGGATGGGACTCCTACTTTTCAGATGGGACTCCTATTTTTGGAAAAGGAGGAGTCCCGGACTCCTATTTTTAAAATTCAAGTGAGAACCCTGTAAAGGGTAGCTAAGGGTCTAAGCAAGCTCCATGTGAACAGCAAACTCTGACCAGACTGGGCAGATGTCCAGGCTGACCTGAGTCTTCACTGGGTGTACATGCCACTTTGTTGCTTTTGCAATGTTGTAGCTCAATTGCGTAAATAAGCTGACTGTCATGGGCATGACTGAGTGGTTACAGACATACCTCTGACATTTTTTATATTTTATACAATATACATGTAACACAGTCCAGATACTGTGGGGTATCAAGGATAATTCGGAGTAAGTTTTTCTCAATGAAAACATGTAGTGACCCCTAATTGGAAGTGTCTCTAATTAGGGGGTCACAACATGATTTCATGAAAAAATGAAAAATTATCATGTATTTATCCTGTTACCCCTTCTTATCTGGACCACTGAGATCTGTCTTATATTTGATCATAAAGGAAATATTTATGCGTTGCTGCAGCTACATTCTGTCTAATGCCTAACATTTTTCATCAAAAGGGAGCTAACTCACCTCTTCATCTGTTTGCCTCCTGCCTCTTCTCCCCCTGCTTTTCTGTTTGGGTTTTTCTGAAAGTGACGTCTTGGCTCGTACATTCTCACCAGGTGAGTGGTGCCCATGCTTATTGTTCTGCTGGATAAAGCCATCTGTATAACATTTGTGTACTCCAGGACGCTTTGGACTGAATAAAGAAACAGTACTCCAGATAATGTGGTTATATAGAGGATAATCAGAGGACTAGATAAGAGGGGTATTTGATGATAATTGAGGAATAATTTTTTTATTTGTTACTGAAACCATATGTTGTGACCCCTCATCTGAACCACCCTCTCCTTGAGACGGTTCAGATGAGGGGTACAACATATGTTTTTATGCAGAATTAACAAAAATTATCCCTAATTATCACCTAATACTCCCTCTTATCTACAGCTCTTGATAATTCAAGATATTTTCTTATTTCTCACTGAAAACGTATGTTATGACTCCTCATTAGAACTATTTCCACGCAACGCTTCTAATGAGGGGTCAAAACACATTTTTAGTAGTGAAAAACAGAAAATTATCCCTAAATTATCCCTGTTACCACTTCTTATCACTATCTGGAGCTTTGTAGAAAGATAAAATTCTTGACTAAAGGAAACACTCAAATTATGAGATATGACAAAAATTGGCAGGTCAAACAGGAAATGTTTTCTTATTTCATTCACCTTAATACATTATCTTACTTTCGCTGTTTATTTTGATTACTTCTTGCTTGAAAATAACCACTAGAAGAGAAGGCAGGCTCGCTGACCAAAAGCAATGGCCATTTTATCAGAATTTTTAAATCACTGAAAAAGCAAGCAACTGAAGCAAGGGCATTAACATGTCTACTCCACCTGATCTAAAGTTGTATCGAGTATTGTCGAAATATTATATTGATGGAAAGGTGTGTGTGTACCTGTATTAAGGATTGCTCAAGCTTTTATGACAAAGGAAGATTACTGTAAAAAGAGAGCAAGTATGCCACTAACCTAGCCAGTAGCCACCCAGTCTGACCAATATTAGATTTGTACCAAGTATCCTCAATACACATAGCAAGATGTAGGAGTTATAGAGTGCACAAGGTTTTGTTTATGGATGGACAAATGGATAGAGGGATGCTTGACTGAGTGGTTTATCCCCAAACCTATTTGGTCAGGTGACAGAACAGCACAAGTGTCTTGTGGCCCCTCATTACTCTCAGCTCTTCTAATGAGTGGTCATTAAGCTGAATGGTACACATCAATGTTTTCTTTCTGCCATTTTTTCACATGGCAGACAACTTTTGTGACATTCTATTTACTTCCTATTTGCCTCTGTGTATAACAAAGCCCTTCCAAAAAAGATCTACTCTTAAAAGGAAAGAATTATTTGCTCCTCTAGGAGGTGAAGGACTGGGGCCGTATTCATGAAACGTCTTAAGTGGTTGCTATGCTGTTGCTAAGGCTAAATTTCTTTGAAGGAGATTCCCTACAACTATGAAATTTGCTCTGGAGGAACAGTCTTACAAAGACTGTTCCTCCAGAGCAAATTTCATATTTGTAGGGAATCTCCTTTATAGAAATTTAGCCTTAGCAACCGCATAGCAACGACTTAAGTGGCTTTATGAATACGGCCCCTGGTCTTATACTATAGTGCATTTTAAATCAAATGCATTTTAAATCAAATGCGCTAATATCTTTAGCGAAAATATATCAAAAGCTTTAACACTGCAAAGCTTCTCACATTTTTTCAGTGAAAAATGGCCACGTGTTTGCATACAAAATGTCTGAAAATTTAATGCCTCCTTAACTAACTATTGTGTGAATTTTCAACAACCAGCTTCTGATGGCCAGCATATGTCACTGTGCTTTCTGGTTGTGACTAATGTTTAGACAAATAATTATTGGGCATTAACACTAGGGAACTCATAAAAGATAAGCTTTGTCACTTCCTAAATATTGTCACCCTCGTTAAACAAGGGCTTCTTCGCAAGCGGCGCATAATACGCCCGTTTAAATGTCATAAAGCAGTAACATAATGAACAAGATTGCTTACAAAAGGATAGACTGGCAGACGAACCAGGGCAACCACTCTATAATTAATGACTGCAACCTTATTTAAATATTTAACACATCAAATACTATTAGTATACCAAAAATCAGCTTCCAAGGTAAGTTGCTTTGCCAAAGTGGAACAAGGGAGATAACCTAAGTATACTAGATATAACTTTTATGGTTCTACTATATTCCCTTGAAATGATTCCATTTATTTCGAATGGTTACACATTCCTACAAAGCTTCATTCTAATATTTCAAAAGGTTCAGGAGATATGGAGTGAATGAGAAACACCTGATAATACTAATCAAATGGAGGTTACTCCAAAATTAAGAAAGAGGGAGCAAGCATTCTTATATATGACACATTGTCTTGTGATCATGCACATTGCTGTAAAGTTTCATCATGATATTCCAAACGGTTACCAAGTTATGGCATGCACAAGATAAGTATACACAAAAATAATGAAATGGACATAACTCTAAAAGGAAGAAAGGGAGAGCAGCCATTGTTGTATGCGACACATCGTTAGACTTCATACACATTGCTATGAAGTTTTATAAAGGTATCCTGAACTGTTATCTAGTTATGGCACGCACAAGACTTGAAGGGAAAAAATTGATCAAAGGGGCATAGCTTCGAAAGTAAGAAAGGGGGAGCAACCATTCTTGTACGCAACACGTTTCCCACAACCTAATACATATGCCTATAAAATTTCATGAAGATATCCCAAATGGTTACTGAGTTATGACGCGCACAAGAATGTTTACGAACGGACAGGGCTACGACATAATACATCTTTTTTTTCAAAACGGGCGTATATACTTACTTACTAACACTAGGTAAAAATACCTTGTGGCATAAGAAGTCAGTAAAGACTGATTAGCAAGCAGTGCCATTTTAAATCAATTTGCAGCATTTTATAGGTTTCTAACCACCGAATACTGGCACCTTTTAGCAAACACTGTACATGCACTCTGAATTTAAGAATGTGTGTTAATTGCACTGGTTCTCAAAATAAATTAAGACTGGTTTGCACCTGAAGCTGCTCAATGACATTTAATCTTTGGATTCAGACAAAACTGTTATAGAGCTCCAGATAAGGTGGGTTTTCGAGGATAATTCTGGGATAATTTTCCTTATAAATCTCAACTAAGACATAAATTGACTCCAGTCCACATTAGAGTCATCTTGGTGATATTCCAATGAGGGTTACAATGCACATGTTTATGGAAAAATAAGGTAAAATATCCCTAAATAATCCATGTTACCTGTTCTGGTTTTTATAGATATTGTTGTTGTTTGAAAACAGTATACATTATCAGTACACAGCACCTGTCCCAATAGCTCAAGTGGTAGACCAGCACTGTCACCCCGCTAAATGTTATAAAAACGCAAAATGTTATAAAATTTATAGCAACACAAAATGTTATAACTTTATAACATTTGGCAGCGAATCTAAATAACAACAAGGCATCGCAGGCGATACAAATCCCCTCGCACAAGACCATAGTGACCTTGACTTTGAGCCCAGCACCCTGAAAGTTGAACTTGCTCGAGATATTGTCATACCCTACATTTGTGTGAAGTTATTTTAAAATCCAAGGAGAAATGTAGGCGCTACAGTGATGACAAAGTTTTTCTACAAATAGCCACAGTGACCTTGACTTTGAGCCCAGCACCCTGAAAGTTAAACTTGCTCGAGATATTGTCATACCCTACATTTGTGTGAAGTTATTTAAAAATCCACTGAGAAATGTAGGCGCTAGAGCGCTGACAAAGTTTTTCTAACAAGAGGGCCATGGTGGCCCTGAATCGCTCACCTGAGCATAAATCAATTCACTGGCTCTGGTGAAGATTTATAAGAGTTTTTACCATATATGGGAATGGCGGCCACTTTGGTCATGTGACTAAGATCCTTTGAAGAACTTTCAATCCTTTGACCCATGCAGGCATCATATGAAATTTGAGTTCAGTCTGCCCAGTGGTTTCAGAGAAGTTTGAAAATGTTTATGGATGGATGACAGAGGCAGCTAACACCAATACTGTAAGGCACAGGTGAGCTAAAAATGGCACTTCCCCTAAAAGTACCCATTCATGTTGAATTCCTTTGATGGATTTGAACTAGACTGAACTAGGCGAACACAGATGATAGAAAGGTAGCATCATTATCTCACTGCAGTGAAATAAATGTTTTCCAAGGAGTTTGTGGCTGGCATCATTGCAATTTTGGTTCTGATTCTTGCAGCATAACTTTATTTAGATTTGAGCTAGTGACCTAGTTTTTGACCGACATGACCCAGTTTCAATCTTGACCTAGATTTTATGAAGATAAATATTCTGACAAAGTTTCATGAAGATTGGATCAAACTGTGCCCTCTAGGGTGTACACAAAGTTTTTTCTAAGATGTGATCTAGTAACCTAGTTTTTGATGCGACATGACCCAGTTTCAAACTTGGCCTGGATATTGTGAGGATAAACATTCTGACAAAGTTTCATTAGGTTTGGATCAAAACTGTGACCTCTAGAGCGTACACAAGGTTTTTCTTATATTTGACCTAGTGATCCAGTTTTTGACCCTACAAGACCTACTTTCAAACTTGGCCTAGATATTATGATGATTAAAATAAAGTTTCATGAAGATTGGATCAAAACTGTGCCCTCTAGGGTGTACACAAAGTTTTTTCTAAGATTTGACCTAGTGACCTGATTTTTGATCCAACATGACCCAGATTCACATCTGGCCTAGATATTGTGAGGATAAACATTCTGACAAAGTTTTATTAGGTTTGGATCAAAACTGTGATCTCTACAGCGTGTACAAGGTTTTTCTAATATTTGACCTAGTAACCTAGTTTTTGACCCCACATGACCCAGTTTCAAATTTGGCCTGGATATTGTGAGGATAAAGGTTCTGACAAAGTTTCATAAAGATTGGATCAAAACTGTGCCCTCTATAGCTTGCAAAAGGTCGTTCTTATATTTGACCCTGTGACCTAATTTTTGATCCGACATGACCCAGTTTCAATCTTGACCTACATTTCATGAAGATAAACACTCTGACAGAGTTTCATGAAGATTGGATTAAAACTGTGCCCTCTAGGGTGTGCACAAAGTTTTTCTAAGATTTGACCTAGTGACCTAGTTTTTGACCCTACATGACCCATTTTCAAACTTGGCCAGGATAATGTGAGGATGAAGATTCTGACAAAATATCATGAAGACTGGATAAAAACTGTGCCCACAAGAGCGTACACAAGATTATATTTAATCTAGCGACCTAGTTTTTGACTCCATATGACCTACTTTCAAACTTGGCCTAGATATTCTGACGATAAACATTCTGACAAAGTTTCAAAATGATTGGATCACAACTGTGTCCTCTGGAGCGCACACAACGTTTTTCTAATATTTGACCTAGTGACCTAGATTTTGGCCCAACATGACCCAGTTTCAAACTTGTCCTACATATTGTGAGGAAATATCTGACAAAGTTTCATGAAGTTCGGATCAAAACTGTGACCTCTAGAGCACACACAAGGTTTTTCTAATATTTGACCTAGTGACCTAGTTTTTGACCAGACATGACCCAGTTTCAAACTTGTCCTACATATGAGGATAAACATTCTGACAAAGTTTCATGAAGTTCGGATCAAAACCGTGACCTCTAGAGCGTACACAAGGTTTTTCTAATATTTGACTTAGTGACCTAGATTTTGACCCAACATGACCCAGTTTCAAACATGGTCAAGGTTTTATGGAGATAAACATTTTGACAAAGTTTTATGAAGTTTGCATCAAACCTGTGTCCTCTAGAGTGTACACAAGGTTTTTCTAAGATTTGACCTAGTTTTTCACCCATCATGACCCACTTTCAAAATAGGCCTGGATATTGTGCGGATAAACATTCTGACAAAGTATCATGAAGATTGGATCAAAACTGTGCCCTCTAGAGCATACACAAGGTTGTTTTTATATTTGACCTAGTGACCTAGTTTTTTACCTGACATGACCTACTTTTAAAATAAGCCTAGATATTGTGACGATAAACATTCTGACAAAGTTTCAAACTGATTGGATCAAAACTGTGTCCTCTAAAGTGAACACAAGGTTCTTCTAATTATTGACCTAGTGACCTAGTTTTTGACCCGACATGATCCAGTTTCAAACTTGTCCTAGATATTGTGAGGATAAACAGGCTGACAAAGTTTCATGAAGTTTGGATCAAAACTGTGCCCTCTAGAGTGTACACAACGTTTTTCTAAGATCTGACCTAGTGACCTAGTTTTTGACCCTACATGACCCAGTCTCAAACTTGGCCTGGATACTGTGAGGATAAACATTTTCACAAAGTTTCATGAAGATTGGATCAAAACTGTGACCTCTAGAGCATACACAAGGTTTCTCTAATATTTGACCTAGTGACCTAGTTTTTGACCTGACATGACCCAGTTTCGAACTTGGCCTAGATTTTATAAAGACTAACATTCTGACAAAGTTTCATATAGATTGGTCAAAACTGTGCCCACTAGAGTGTACACAAGCAAAAGTTGACGGACGGACAGACGGACGTCCGGACACACGTACGACGGACACCACTGTATCCCAAAAGCTCACCCTGAGCACTTCGTGCTCAGGTGAGCTAAAAATAGCTACAGTGACCTTGACCTTGGGCACAGCACCCTGAAAGTCGTACTTGCCCGAGGTATTGTCATTCTCTACATTTGTGTGAAGTTATTTCAAAATCCATTGAGAAATGTAGGCGCTAGGGCGCTGACAAAGTTTTATCTAAAAATAGCCACAGGGACCTTGACCTTGGGTGCAGCACCCTGAAAGTCAAACTTGATCAAGATATTGTCATGCCCTACATTTGTGTGAAGTTATTTCAAAATCCATAGAGAAATGTAGGAGCTAGGGCGCTGACAAAGTTTTTCTAAAAATAGCCACAGTGACCTTGACCTTGGGCACAGCACCCTGAAAGTCAAACTTGCTCGAGATATTGTCATGCCCTACATTTCTTAGAAGTTATTTTAAAATCCGTTGAGAAATGTAGGCGCTAGAGGGCTGACAAAGTTTTTCTAAAAATAGCCACAGTGACCTTGACCTTGGGCGCAGCACCCTGAAAGTCGAACTTGCTGAGATATTGTCATGCCCTACATTTGAGTGAAGTTATTTTAAAATCCGTTGAGAAATGTAGGCGCTGGAGGGATGACAAAAGGTGAACATACGTACCTACGTACGGGACAAAACCTTTATCCCCTCGCCACTTCGTGGTGCGAGGGGATAATAAAAACGCAAAATATTATAAATTTCTTCACCCCGCAAAATGTTATAACAATTATAGGAACGCAAAATGTTATAACTTTAGCTAAAGCAGTTTACCGGCCCTGATAGCTCAAGTGGTAGAGCCTCTGCTTCGGAAACTTGAGGTCATGGGTTCAAATCCCGACCAGGCCATACCAAAGGTATAAAGGGTGACTAGGAAGATAAAGTGAAGTCATCAGGTAGGTATACTTTGTTATTAGATACCTTGTTTGTCGCAATAAAAGCTCTACTGAGCTTATATTGTCTGTTTCTAATATGGGACCTTTACAAGAGCTTCTTTATCATATAATTGGTGTAGATAATTATGGGATAATTTTTTCTTGTTTCTAAAAAAACACCTTACATTGTGATCTCTCATTATAGTCACCTAGGCTAGGCTGTTTCTTTTATCCAAAGGGTTCCATGCTATTTCAGTATTGTCGTCCACTTGGTTTCCTACTGCACTCAGTTTTCGATGATTTGTGACTACGAGATATGCACATGAATTATGACATAATTTGGTTGCTTGTAACGTAAAACAGCCATTTGAATTAACTTGGTTTATAGCATTAATTTTAGGGTAAGGGAAATCACAGCTCGGAAATAGAAACTGCAGAAGCTTGGTTCAATATAAACTTGTTTAGATGATGCAATTTAAAACAGTAAACAGAAGCCATCATCTAGCTTGCTCAAAGGTAAGGAGTTGTTCTATCAGAATATTGCTCATTTTTTATTTTCCATACAGCCATTTCATCATCTTCATCTGACTAATTGATCATCATAGGAAAGCGGGTGGTGTTGATGTGCAGACTCGATATATTAATAGGTGGTCAAATATTGATTTTGTTAAGCCAAATTATTTGCATGGCCAAGGAAAACATATTTGTGCAGCTGATATATGGAAGATATTTGCTTATTAAAGAATAATGTTCACACCGGGTAGGCGGCAATTGAAAACACTCTTAACAATCGATTAACGCAGATCAAAAAACGTTAGAAACAGCATTTTCGATTGCAAATTGTCACCAATTTGCAATTGATAACGCTGTTTCTAACGGTTTTTGATCGGCGTTTGTCGATTGCATGAGCGTTTTTGATTGCCGCCTACCCGGTGTGATGTTGAAGCATATGGCAATGACAGCAAAAATTATTTGATCGCTGAAACCCACTGGCGCTTGAACAACAAATGTCGTGAAAATTGTTGTTGTTGTTGATTTTATGCTTAACGTCCACGGTAAACAACTAAGGTCATGTCGGGACGGTCAGTTAACCTAACCACACTATTCCTGGGCAGGCTTAGACCTCCTAAGCGGTTAACCAGTACTAAGTGCACATACATTCGCCAGTAACTGACAACTGCCCTTCTTGAATCAGCGGAAGGAGAAACGAAAGTATGTGGCCAGACCGGGATTCGAACCCAGGACCTCTGACTTCTGAGTCAGGTGCCCTACCGATTGCGCTACCAGGCCAATGTATTCTATACTATATACCCTATGGTCAGGATCGCTGCAAACGCTTGGCAATTTTTGAACAATTCATATCGCAATTAATATTCAACTCAAGAATTTAACACTTCGACGTTTGTTAAGACTGATGCTCTTACGTGTCTCTGCATCCGATAATTACGAAGAAACGTCGCTGGCTAGAAGAAAATACAATCTTTTATGGACACTTCATTTTTTCCTGAAAACCAACAGCTGTCCAGTTCCGGTTAAGGTGGTTCCCAGCATGCGGTCCCTCCCGATCTATGCGACGGAATTTGGAGAGGGCGAAGATACTAGGCCAATAAAAGGTATCACTGTTAAATTCAGTAAAACAATCGTAAAAAGAAGCCGCAAAATATATGCTTTATATAATGGCAATGCCTAAATAAAAATTCAACTTGAGAACAAGAGCTGTCGCCTGACAGCATAGCTCGCCTGAATAAGTGCTTGCCCATCACACAGTTGCTATGGTGGTGTGGACTGCTAGGCATAAAACTTCAGACAAGCATGTCCATAATGACAACACATTTATAAACAAAAGCTATCTCAGAAAAAAGTCTTAAAATAAAATTAAAAAAAAAAAAATCCACATGAAATTTCAAAGTCCATGAGCTTGAGGACAAAGAACTAAGGGGTAGAGGGGTAAGGGGTGGGGTGTGTGTTGGGGGGGGGGGGGGGGGGGGGGGGGGGGGGGGGGGGGGGCTAGGAACCTAGGAGGTATCAAAACCTTGAACCATTATCCAATATCAGTCCAAGTATTAGTATCAACTGAGTCCATTGTGGCACTGTGAAATTATGTCTTCATACATATATAACTTTAACCAAATTCTTGAAGACAAAATTCAAAGTTGATAACCTTGACTTCAAGGTCATCCTGTGGGGTAAGTATATAGTGTTTTGTAAAAACTCAAAAGTGTCTAACATCAGTTCCAGTGTAAACTAAATCTCTTTATGAATCAGTATGCAATTAGAACACTTTAACAAAGACCAAATTTCCTAAGTCCCTGACCTTGACATCAAGGTCACTGAGCGGGGTTGGGGATGTACTAAATAAAACTTTGGACTAACATATAACTACAGTGCAAATATTTAAAGAATTCATCTATGGGTTCAGGAGATATGTGTCTTTAAAAAACTTTAACCAAAACATCCAATCAATAAAAAGACAATTTTCTAAGTCCATGACCTTGACATCAAGGTCACTGAGGGGGGTGGGGGTAGTACCTCGGAAAACTTTGAACCATTATCTAACTATTGTGCAAGTATCAAAGGAATCCATCCATGGGTTAAGGAGATATTGGGCTTTATAAAACTTTAACCAAAACATCCAGTCCAAAAAACTCCCAATTTTCTAAGTCCATGACCTTGACACCAAGGTCACGAAGTGGGGTAGGGGTGGTACCCTGTTAAACGTTGGACCAATATCTAACTATAGTGCAAGTATCAAAAGAATCCATCCATGGGCTAGGGAGATATAGGTCTTTAAAAAACTTTAACCAAAACATCCAATCCGGACGCCGACGCGGACCCTGACGCGGACGCCAAGGTGACAACAATAGCTCTTCCTGAACTTTCGTTCAGGCGAGCTAAAAAGTGGTAGAACCGGTACAGCTCTAACAACAACAAAAATATAATAGAATAGAATAGAATGTTACAACAACAACATGACCACTTGAGTACTGGTCTTTACCCTCGCAAATAAGGGTCCTACTAAAGATAGAAAAGGACTTTTGCCACCGAAAAGAAATTTCGGGCACTGAAAAGGACTTTTTAAATGCCATTTTATACTATAAATATGTTTGAAAAATATATTGGGTAAAATATCTTATTTCCAAACATAATTTTCTAGTACATCAAGGGAAAACTTCCATTTTCGGTGCCCGAAATTCGACATTTGAAATGTCCTTTTCGGTACATGGCATCCCTTTACTGACCACAAGTGGAGTCCTTTTCGGTGCTGTAATTTTAGGATAAAAAAGATACTTAAATACATAAATTGACCATTCAAGCGCTGATGAATGTCATAATGATATCAAAATTTCTAAAACATACACTGAACAAAATTCCTAATTGGTCACTTTTAGCCATAGAATTAAGCCATAAGCAGAGTTAGAGTAGCCTGGCTACCAACTAGGACGAACAAATGTACATATGTTCTTTTATTTTACAAGCAGCACAAGCTCTTATGCATTTGCAAAATGTTGACATCAATTCGAGGCGTCCATTAGGATTTACATAAACACTGAAAGGGAGGTAATTTGAAAACGTCAATATCAAAATTAATACAGGTCAAAAATACACGAAGACTAAAAACATACCTCATGTTTTTATGATGAAAAACTTCATTTACTTCTGAAATATCATGCTTTTGTGGAAGTTTGATGCAGCCTGTATGTGTTTTCAAAGCATTCTATGGTTTAGAGAGACTGGGCCATAACTCTAATACTACAATAAAGTTTTGATTACAACATTGACATTTAATACGTAGATAACAGCCCAAAACTTTGATTATAATTATATTCAAAAACACAGTTTAAAAATCATATTTTTGCATATTAGAAAACTGACCAATTAGAAATTTTGCTGAGTGTATGTTTTATATGGCATTTTATGGCATATTAAAGTCCTTTTCGGTGCCCGAAAGTTCTTTTCGGTGGGGTAAGTCCTTTTCGGCTTTTAGTAGGACCGCGCATATAAGACAGGTACCAGACACCCAGATATGGCTACTGTGGTATATTAGAGATGTCAGTATATTGGCAGTAGGCGGAGCTTATTATTAGGAGGTACCTTTGCATGCTAGCATATGATTATTATGCGCGGAGCACTTCAATAGAATGGTTAACAAACCAATTGTGTTTCTTTGGTTTAAACAATATTTATTCAAAAAGAAATAGTACAGTACAATGCATACATGTATATAAACAGCAGACATATAACTAAGCGAAGGAAAGCATACATGCATACTTTGTTATATAAAACACTGATGACTAAACATGGATCTGAACGGAAGCCTTCGGCTTATAGAGTTCATTTCCATTGTGTTTCTTTAATTGCACCCACAAATAAAACATTACAATGGCTACGAGTACGGGATTCTATTAAACAATTTAAAAACAATGTGTATGGATGGAGAAAACAAATTAAAAACAATGTGCATCTGTGGAAAATAAAATTTTGTTTTATTGTCATACAAACCAAGGACTAAACCAAGTGTGTAAAGAAAACAAAGAGTGGTGCAAATTAAAATAAAACAAGAACTTAGCAAGAAAAAATAATAGACAAACAATGGCTGCTAAATTAGACATTTCCAGCCCTGGAAAATTTAAGGTTTCTGGTGAACAGACAAATTTAAACAAAGCATGGGAACAGTATTTGAAAAGATTTGAATATTATATTAAAGCTGCAAATATTACCAGAGACGAACAAAAACACGCCTTGTTATTACACATATCTGGACATGAAGTGCAAGACATTTTTGACACCTTCGAAGAACAGGGCACAACATATGACGATGATGTGACCAAATTATCAAACTATTTCAAACCCAAAAAGAACATAGCCTTTGAATGGCATGTATTTCACAAGTTGAAACAAAGTGATGCGGAGACAATAGACAATTACATTGTCAAACTTACAAAATTAGCTATATCTTGCGAGTTTACTGACAAGGACGAAATGATTCGCGACAAGGTGGTTAACTCGTGCATTTCAAGCAAATTGCGAAAAAAGTTGCTTGAAGAAGAAACTCTTACGTTGGAGAAAGTTAAAACAATCTCACGTACGTTTTAACTCAGTGAGACGCACTCAAAACGTATGGAAACTCCAGATGCTAGTTCTACGATGGCTGAGACAAACAACGAAGAAATCAACCGGGTGCGACCCAAACAGAGTCGCAACAAAAACCAAGGGGCCAGACCAAAGCAATACAATCGAGGGACCAAACCAACAAACCAAATAAAACCTCACTTCAGACGACCACAGGGGGATATAACTGCGATTTGCTATTGTTGTGGTAAAAAAAGGGCACTATGGGAAATCTTGTGAAAAAACAAAAGACGTGACGTGTTATGCGTGCGGAGGAAAACGTCATTTTGCAAAAATGTGTAAATCTAAGGATAAAAGAGTGCATGTTCTTTCGGAAAATAGTGAGGAAGAGAGAGAGGAAGTATTCTTGTTGCACGGTAAGAATGACGCCACTTTATCATTACCATTACAGGGGAAGTTAATCAATATTTTAATTGATAGTGCGGCATCAGTAAATGTAATAGACAAAAACATGTTTGATCAGATAAAGACCACATAAAATATTCTGCAGCATTCAGATACAAAAAATTATCCTTATGGCGGTAACATACCCCTCAAATTATATGGCAAAACAAAATTAAACCTACAGATAAGTCAGCCTACACATTCTGTAGAATTTCAAGTCATAAAAGGCAAAGGAAAACCGTTGCTAGGGCGAAAAACTGCATCAGAGCTAGGTTTATTACATATCGGCATGATAAATGCGGTAGCCGAAAATATCGCAGAAAACACCGAGGAAGAGAGAGAGATAAAGTCATTTGAGGACAGATTCCGAGGCACTGGTAAACTAAAAGATTTTCAGTTGAAGCTTCATGTTGACACGTCAGTGACCCCTGTAGCTCAAGTGGTGCAACAAATTCCATTCAAAATGCGAAAACAGGTAGAAAAGAAAATTGACGAATTAGAAAAATGTGATTTTATTGAAAAGGTAACCGGACCAACCCCCTGGGTATCGAACCTAGTACCCGTTCCAAAGAAAAACAATGACATACGATTAGCTGTTGACATGAGACAAGCCAATAAAGCAATATTACGGGAAAGGTACCCTCTACCGAACATTGATGACACTTAATTTAGAGCAAATGAACGGTGCATGTGTGTTCAGCAAGTAAGACCTGAACCAAGCTTTCCATCAGATCGAACTTGAGGAAAGCAGCAGATTTATCACGACATATGTTACCCCAAACAAAGGCATGTACAGATACAAACGTCTGATTTACGGTATTACCCCTGCCAGTGAAATATTTCAGCGCATAATGCAGCAGATATTTCAAGACATACCAGGCTGTAAAGTAATAAATGATGACAGCATCATTTATGCTGAAAATCAAGAAAACCATGACAAAACATTGAAAATGGTGCTGACGAGATTACGTGACAAAAACTTGACACTAAACATAGACAAGTGTGAGTTTAACAAGACAGAATTAAAATTTATGGGGTACACATTATCCAAAGAAGGGATCAAAATTGACAACCTTAAAGTCAAGGCATTGCGCGACGCAACCCCTCCTACCAATGCAAGTGAAGTAAAAAGTTTGCTAGGTCTAGTAGGATTTTGCTCCAAATTCATCCCGCATTACGCAACAATTGCAGAACGGCTGCGAAAACTAACCGGCAACAACGTTCCTTGGGAATGGTCGAGTGAACAGCAAAATGCATTCGAAAAACTAAAACAATGTCTCACGAGCGCAGAAGTAATGGCATATTATAATCAAGACGCCGAAACACATCTCGTGGTTGATGGAAGTCCATACGGACTCGGGGCTATTCTCAACCAAAAGCAACCAAATGGTGACATAAGGCCGGTTGCATACGCAAGTCGAACACTCACACCAGTAGAGCGACGTTACTCGCAGTCGGAACGAGAAGCTCTTGCTGTTTTGTTTGGCATACAGAGATTTCATGTGTATCTTTACGGCATGACATTTACGGTATTTTCCGATCACCGTGCGTTAGAGAGGATTTTCACCTCTGCACATCAAACAACACCCAGAATTCAAAATGGTGTTAAAACTGCAGCCCTATGACTTCAAAGTAGAGTATTTACCAGCACACTTAATGACCGCAGATATTTTATCTCGCACGCCTATCACTGATACAGATAATGCCACGTGCGACCTGACAGAAAAATACATCAACTATGTAATGGCTACCAGTTTACCAGTAGCAGTTACCTTAGATGAACTCAAACACGGGTCGGAATCTGACCCCGTAATGAGCAAAGTTCGCAAATACATTGAATCAAACAAATGGATCAAAAGTGACCCATTAAAACCTTATTATCAGATAAGAAATGAGCTATCAGTCAAAGAATCAATTGTCCTCAAAGGCAACAAATTGGTTATACCATTTGCATTGCAGAAACGTCTGCTTGAATTAGCTCATGAATCGCACAGCAGCATTGTAAAAACAAAACAATTATTGAGAGAAAAAGTATGGTGGCCTAGAATTGACGAACATGTTGCGGACATGATCAAGGCCTGTCATGCATGTCAGGTGACGTCTATTCCACAGCGTGAACCACCAATAGTCATGACCAAATTACCAGACGGACCGTGGAGAGAGTTGGCAATGGACATAACTGGACCGTTTGAAGACAGTTATTATTTACTCGTGGTCATAGATTTCTATTCACGCTTTCCAATGGTAGAATTATTAAAATCTATCACCAGCCAATCAATCATAAATCAACTCAGAAAATGGTTCGCTATTTTTGGCCTGCCGTCAGTTATTAAAACGGACAACGCGACTAACTTTGTTAGTGCTAAATTTGAAGATTTCTTGAATCAAAATGGCATCAAACATTTTTGCTCTTTGCCTTATATGGCTCGCCAAAATGGTCTTGTTGAAAATTTCAATAAATCAATTAAAAAGTATGTGAAATCAGCAATAGCAGAAAATAAAAATTGGCGACAGGAACTTCAAACATGTTTGTTACCTTACAGAGCTACAAAACAATGCACTACAAACAAATCACCATGTGAGTTGTTAATGAATACAGCAATTAAAACAAAACTCCCAGAACTTCAGTCACATGACACGCCGAAATCCTTGCAACTCAGGGATAAGCAACAAAAGGCAAAAATTCAATTTTACGCCAATAAAACAAAACCTGAAGGCTAAAGAAAATTTTCAGTGGGTCAAAGTGTACTCATTTTGAGACAAGAGAAAGGCAAAATATTGCACAACTGGCGCAACAAAATTTACAAAGTTATGGGACAAAAGGGGATATCACTTAAACTGGAAGGAGAAAGTGGCAAAGTTCTGTACCGTACTAAGTGTGAATCATGTGAGACCATATTATTGTTCATCAAATATTGTGAGAAAAACTCCAAGAAAAATAAATCAGAGAACACTCAGAGACAGAAAAACATTGCAGTGTCCTATCAGATATCATGACTAAATAAACGGAACACTTCTTGTGTGGCAAATCATGAACATGTGTCAATGACAGGATGTGAATTTCTACTTTTCAAAACATAAACTGGACTAAAACAGTCAGAAAGTAATCAACAGTGACTGTGAAAATAATTAACTTGGCAGTTTAATTTCATGTTTGAAATTACTGTCGGCGCCAATGTAGTCCCATGTTTTCATAAATGTTGTTGAATTAATCAAGGCTGCTGACATAGCTGTAATTGATATGACTGCCAGGGTTAAATGCTTTTCAGTGTTCCCATTCACGTAGAATTGTGCGTGAATCACGCGGAAATCATTCTAATCACGCATAAATTTTGGGGATAGAACGTGCATTCACGCGCATATGTTTCTCTCAAAAATATAAAAAATCATCATTTTTCTTCATTCTATTGCGAGTCTGCCAGGCCAGATGATTTTTGTAGCCGAGAAGAGAGTCAGAAGTCGCTGTTTTGATCTGAAATGCGGGCCGTAGTAAGATACCATGCTTTCATTCACGTCCGTCACATCTGTTCTATGGCCAATCAAATTCATTATTGGAAAACACTACCACTAATCGGCTGCATGAATATTAATGACATGCGCGGTCATGTTGCGCACTAGAACTGTCAGAATTTGTCCGTATTTTTGCGTTTATTTTCGCTGTTTCTGTTTGGAAACGGCACTTTCTATTTTTCATTTGGAAAGGAATCCATCAAATGATTAATATTGGATAAAACGAGGACCGGAAAAAGGCATGACAGCCGTTTTCTTCGTTTTTTCAGGCTTCAATTGGAAACACATCGGCACTTTAGTGTTTGTAAAAGAAGCGGACCAAGGGTTCCGGGTCATTTCGGCCCATGTCCATTTCGGCCCATAACTTTTTCGAGATAAAAAGTCATACCCATAATTTTTACTTCATACCCGCAAATTTTATAGATAGGGGGTATAAAAACCTTCAGTTTAAAATTTGAGTGGGAACACTGCTTTTCATTCATGAGAATATATGTATTTTTTTTCTTTTTTTTTCAAAGTTGGAGAAAAGTGTGGTATATTAGAGATGTCAGTATATTGGCAGTAGGCGGAGCTTATTATTAGGAGGTATCTTTGCATGCTAGCATATGATTATTATGCGCGCAGCACTTCAATAGAATGGTTAACAAACCAATTGTGTTTCTTTAATTGCACCCCCAAATAAAACATTACAGCTACCCGATGGATTTCAGGAAAAATGAAAACCAAACCAACTGTCGATAAAAGATCTTATTTTCTTCTAGCCAGCGCCGCTTCCTTGCAATTGCAGAGACACGTAGGAGCATCAGTTCTAACAAACGGCGGAGTGTTGAATTTTGGTGTTGAATTTTAATTGTGATATGAATTGTTCAAAAATTGCCAAGCGTTTGCAGCGATCCTGACCATAGGGTATATAGTATAGAATACATTGAGTATTTTCACTACATTTGTTGTTCAAGCGCCAGTGCTGAAAACCTGGAGCTGCGGCAGCATGCCCATACCCCACCCACACAAAGACAATTAAGATACTGCAGCATGGTCTGAGTGCATGCAAAAATTGAGCTTTTGAAATAAAATTTAAACCCACAGGAGCTATATGAAGAAGAAGTTGTGTCAAAATTAACGCAAATCTAATTTTGAGAAAATTGGGAGATTCTTGCGTGTCATTTTTGCTTTCATTTTTTCATATACCATTACCCTCATTACTTACGAGTGCTTTGGTTCATATTCAGGATTGTACTCCTTCAGTACGTGTGGCAGAATGCTATATTTTAACTCAGTCATCCTTATTTTGCTGTCTATTTCTCATTTCAGAAAAATCTTTCGAGCACCTCGCTAACTGTCAACCATTTTCTGTGTCATGTGACTCATTCTATGGTTACATTGATCATGTGATCAAAATACTGGCATTCGCGCCTTATTTATTCGTACCTGTCAGTTATAGAGCAGCAAGTTATAACTTTTTACAAAAGAGGGCGAGCTGCAAAACATTTCTTACAATTTTCTACCACAGTATGGACACTATATTTTCATCGTAAATGCCCGAAATCCTCTTTACATAGTTGAGGCAGTATCGTTAATTGCAAGTCTAAAGTTTTTGTAAACCTTATTTCGGTATTTAGGTGAACCGATAGCAGAATCAGAATACGTAAGACAATCATTCACCAGGACCTATGATCACTATGTCAAAGTGTGAACTTATAATTGAACCCTCTGCACACTCAGCAGCAGATATCAGATAATCTCGGTCAGAAGGTTCCAATCTCTAATATTGGCCGGGTGTGTGGGGGGTGGGGGGGGGGACTGCACTTGTAAATGTCAGCCCCAGTCAATAGGATTTGAAATGGCAGGGAATGGAATGATGCCTCCTGACGCGCCTGCTTGTGAGGAACAAGGTCATTTATGGGTATACTGGCTGCATCCTTCAGAACTTTGTATGTAAAGCATTATGAGCGTGCTATCTTTCCTACTCTTTTTTAAGAGATTCCGGCCACATAAACTATTTTTCTAACATGTCAGTCATACTCTCAGTTTAATAATAATAATAATCTTTATTTATAGTCGCTTATTTTTATTAACAACTAACATAAGCTCTGTAGAGCTTCAGGGGTGGATCCAGAAATTTAGGATAGGGGGTTCAAATTAGCTGAGGGTGGGGGGGGGGGTCGATTTGCACAGTTCGACCAATTTTTGCTGAAATTCCGCATGAAAATGAAATAATTTAGGCTGAAGAGGGGGTTCGTCTGAACCCCCCGAACCCCCTCTGGATCCGCCACTTAGCTTTTATTACGACTTATTAAGACTATATACATATATACAAGCTGAGCTGTGGATATGTGACTTGCTCAATGTCACAACGCTAGGGCCCTGGTGAGGATCGAACTCGCGATGTATGTTGATGAACTTGTTATGTATGTATATATGTTATGTATGTTTTATGAGGGCCTCAGGGAAGATTGGCTTTGCCAACTGAGCCACCCTCACTAAATAAAGTCTACTTACTTACTTACTGCGGAACCCTTCGATCATGAGTCGGGCACACTACCACTGTGTCACTACGCGTTTCATATGTGTAACTACCTGTAACAAATCTAGCCACCCTTTTCTGCACCTTCTCAAGTACATCTTGAAGAAGTATACTTTGCGGGTCTCAAACTGAACTACTATACTCCAGGCCCTGGACGCACCAGTCCCTTGAATGCTGCCTCTTAAAACGTCCTTTGAACATGCCGACAAGTTACGTCAAAGAAAGCCAAGGGTCGTATTGGTAATGGTTATGCAAAAATACTTGTTACGTTCTATGTTATCGAGGACCGTTCTATCTATGGCGCAGACGCATTGAACTTCTTGATCCGTTTCCTTGTAATCCGCATAATTGCATTTGACCAACAGCATGTTGAGATTTCTTCGGAGAAACCTTCGTCGCGGTTAACAACAGCAACACCAAGGGAGCTGCACACAAGACCTTAGTTCGGCAAAACCTAGAACACTGCTAATCGGTGTGGAGCCCACATAAGTCTCTGGAAAGTACAAAATAGAGATGGTGCAGATGCGAGCAGCAAGGTACGCTACCAGTCGTTACCATAACACCAGCAGTGTAACAGAGATACTGCAGGACTTAGACTGGAAGTCACAAGAATCAAGGAGCGTTAAGATCCAGCTGACCTTACTCTACAAAGCCATCAATGACCTAGTGTATGTTCCAGCCTCAGCCTACCTCTCTTCAGTCAACACACGGACAAGAGCTAACCACATCAAAAAGCTAAGACAAGTTCCATCAAAAATCGATGTCTTCAAATATAGTTTCTTCCCACGGAACATTTTCAGTGTGGAATTGTTTGGCAGCCTCTGCGGCTTAGGCCCCTTACTTGGCACTCTTCGAGCAGGGGATTTCCAATTTTACATTTTAGGTAGAGGGCAAACTGCAAGTAGGATAGGAGGGTTTTTGGAGCTGTGTCGATTGGGTGCTATACCCAGGGGCCGCTACGGTAGCCGGTGTGATCTGATTTCCCATTGATGATCTGAAAATGCAGATTGCAAACTTTTCTTCACTTCCTATCTGTCTATCAACTGATTTCTAGCTTTCCTAGTTTCCATGTTTTTTTCTACTCTCAAAGAATAGATACAGACTACAGCTGGAATTCCTTGCTCCATGTTGCCCAACACGCTAAACGATCAATATCACCATGAAGTTTCACAGTGTCCCCACTATCTCCAGTTTCGCGACAGCAAACACAGTGGTCGGCAAAAAGTCTTATCTCTGAGGCAGCAGCGTGCATAGTGGAGTTAAATCAGATTGGGCCCCTGTATTGGCAGATGTCTCCCAGAGCACCTTTCTTGGACCACTGTTGTTCCTGTTGTACATAAACGAAATTACAGAAGATATTGACTCTGAGATAAGACTTTGACCTCTGAGAAAGAGCAGAAAAGGTAGTTGTGGATACTCCAGTTCTTTTAAGGATGGTCTCCAAGAGGCTCAGCGGAAAGAATCCATAGTTGTACCTCCTGGCACCGAATTTGTCCGAGGAAAGATAGCCGACATATACCGCTTTATAAAAGTCTGAAGGGTGCAGTTAGTATATCCCCAAGCAAACGTACCAGGAATCATCATTCCCTGGCATCTTATTGGCTCGGACTGATATTTACAAGTACCGCTTCTTCCCCCAGACTATCAGAGATTGGAATTCTCTGGTCGAGATTTACTGATATCTGCTGCTGAGTATGCAGAGGATTCAGTTACTAAGTTTACCTCTTTTGTAAGGGCCAGGGACTAGCTTCACTGGTCACAGGTCCTGGTGAATGATTGTCTTTGGACGTATCACCAGTAAGCATTTCTGACTCTGTAAAGTCGTTAATGTACGACGAGTACAACAATGGTCCTATAACGGTGCCCCGGGGGACACCTGACAAAACGGGTGCCCAGTCAGATGTAATTGCGTTTACTACAAAACGCTGCTGCCTGTAACAGAGAAAAGAGCCTATACATGTCTTTCCACCAATTCCATAGCCATAGAACTTACATTTAAGTAATTCATGAGGGGTGTATCGAAAGCTTTCTCAAAGTCCAAGATAAAACCACATGTCCGCCCTTATCCGAGATTTTAGCTCAATCGTTTATAACCGTGATACTGATCAATTGTGCGTTTTCCGAAATGCATGTTGTCTATCTAACAAAAGTTTATGTTCATCCAAATATGCCATGAGTTTAGAACAAACAATGTTTCAAGTAATCTGCCGTTAATCATTGTACAGTCAAACCTGTCTTAAGGTGTCACCCCATGGGACCCACAAAAATTGGCTGCTTAAGATAGGTGACCCCTTAATACAGGTTCATTTGCACTGTATTTGGTCTAAGGTACCCCCCCAAAAACTGGCTGCTAAAGACAGGTGACCCCTTAATACAGTGACCCCTTTAGACAGGTTCGACTGTAATCGCAAGATAAGCGTATATCCTTTTTTGAAGAGCGGTCATATACTTGCCAGAGACAATTCCCTGGGGCCGTATTCATAAAGCCACTTAAGTCGTTGCTATGCGGTTGCTAAGGCTAAATATCTATAAAGGAGATTCCCTACAACTATGAAATTTGGTCTGGAGGAACAGTCTTACAAAGACTGTTCCTCCAGAGCAAATTTCATAGTTGTAGGGAATCTCCTTTATAGAAATTTAGCCTTAGCAACAGCATAGCAACGACTTAAGTCGTTTTATGAATACGGCCCCTGGTTATTTCACTCGTCTCAATAATTTTTTTAGAAGAGATGAGCAAATCGGCCTATTTCGGACGCTAGATTTTTAGGACTCCAGGATGTATTTCATCAGGTCCTAATGCGTTTGAGGGGTTCAAACCCTTAAGAAGTTTTGTAACTCCTTCGACCGAAACAAAATGCTATCCATGAAAAGAGCCGTGCAATGAAGGAGGGGGACGGGTGTATTCACTTTTGTTGAACACGTCTACCGTAAACTGACCATTAAATTCATCTGCCTGTTCCAACCCAGATTCTGTAACATCACTACCATTTCTCCTCTTTAGAGGTGGGATGAATTGAGTGTCTTTCTTTTGGCTAATAACATACCGTTAGAATTCTCTGGATTAGCCTTTATAATGTCACCAACCAAGTTATTGACATTATAAACATGCTGCTCCTTTACACCAGCCTTAATTTCCCCCCATCAAAGACTCTAATTTTGACATAATCTTGCTACTGCCAGTCTTTTTAGCCCTTGTATGTGTCCTACTCTTATGTCAGAAGAGGAGGGACACAAAAGATTGGCCTACTGGTTTTTGAGGGGATATGCTTTTTAGCAGACTCCTTATTAATAAAAGAAATGAGGTTATCACGTCAAAGGTTTCCTGAACAGCGCGATTATTTGAGTAACCAATGATAAACATATCTTTTGCAAAGTCTGACGCATCTTTCCTCATCGATTCAAAATCTCCTTTTTTGGTGCAAACACCTTTCACCGAGGTTTCCTTTTTTCTTGGGCGGGGTGGGGAGGAGTGGAGGGGACCGATGGAGGGGGATGTATATTTTCAAAGTTCCTGATCACAAAGATGTATTTCTTGAAATTGACCAGGAAGAGAAGTGAGATGATTATCCAAAATCTAATGTGTTTTTCTCTCGAGTTGGGACTCCACCGGTTGTTCTAAACCAACATACTGAGATGGAGCCAAAGAGACGTAAACTATGCCATGGAATAAATCTTCCTTAAAAAGGAATAAATCTCCCTTTTTTGACTAGTGGCCATGTTCATCCTTATCATTTGGATGAGCCAGTTTCTAGTTTTAGGGGTTTCTGGTGACTGTTTTCACTTTTATTGTATTTTGCATAGAAATTTCTTGTGAGCTCGTGCACAGTGTAGGCCCTGATCTGTCGCCGCCTTTGTGCGGCGTCTGAAAAAGGGTCCGCAATGTTTGCATAATGTCCCCAATACTAGTTTCCAGTTTAAAAAAGGTTAGAAATAAAGTATGTTTTGCATAGATATGTAAAACCGGAACCTCCTTTCCCCGTGGAGTGTGCCCATATCATTATTATCCAAGAAAACAAGAATTGTCAGAAGGCGATAAAGGGCGACTCTGCGGAAGCCTGACTTTAACAAGCGCAAGTTTGATATGAACAATACCGGTATACCGGCCAAGTGAAGTGAGATCAACTGCAGTGTCAGAATAAACAGTTCCTAATAAAAATTCAGACCTCTTAAATATTGCCAGAGATATGATTACAATATTAGTGAACAGTTAAAATAGGTCACGGTGGCCTAGAAGTAAAATGAGGTTACTCACTGTATGTGAATATACCATTACACCAAGTATAATAGAAATCAATGAAATAGTTTTAGAGATATTGGTTGGATTAAATCTCTGGCCATGAAATATAGGTCACAGTGACCTACAATTAGTACGAGGCTACTCACAGTGTTAGCCCACACCCATAACCCAATCCATAACCCAAATATAATGCAAATCCACGTAAAATTGTCAGAAAATCACTGGGCCATGAAATATAGGTCACAGTGACCTACAATTAGTACGAGGCTACTCACAGTGTTAGCCCACACCCATAACCCAATCCATAACCCAAATATAATGCAAATTCACGTAAAATTGTCAGAAAATCACTGGGCCATGAAATATAGGTCACACTTATCTACAATTAGTATGAGGTCACTCACAGTGTCAGCCCAAACCATGAACCCAAGTCTAATGCAAATCAACAATGAACTTGTGTTAGAAATATGAGCATATAAGCCAATCACTAAACCATGAAATATAGGTCACGCTGACTTTCAACTAAGATGATATCATTCATAGTGTCAGCCCAAACCAATTAACCATGTATGATGCAATTCAATTAAAAAGTGTAATAGAAATATATGACAAAATCACTGGACCATGAAACAGGGGGTCAAACTGACCTACAATCAGTATGAGGTCACTCAGAGTGTAAGGCCAAAGCATTAACCGAAGTATAACGTACATCTATGAAAAAAAAAAAAAAGAAATATGAGGCAAAATCACTGGACCACGAAATATAGGTCACTGTAACCTACTGTTAAGTTGAGGTCCAACATCCGGTCATACTGAGTTATTATCCCAAGCAGTCATGTTCGTACATCATAATAGTCTTCACGAGATAAGGCAAAACCACTTGCCCATGAATAGATAGGTCAATGTGACCTACTGTTTGTCTGAGTTCAAACATCCGGTCATACTGAGTCTTTATCAGAAGCAATCATGTTCGTACATCAAATAGTCTTAAAGATATAAATACAATTGCCCTAAATCGAACTTGACCTGTATTTTATGATTATATACCTGGGGTATAAAATAGGAATCCAATACGCTAATCTTTTCAAAAGATAATGAACGGAAACCGTTTTTTCATACAAAATGAAGTCGAAAAAGGGCCATAACTCCCACAATGATATACGGATTTTACTCTAAATTGAAACTGACCTGTATTTTATGATTATATACCTGTATATAAAATATGAATTCAATACACCAATGTTTTCAAAATATAATGAACGGAAACCAGTTTTTCAAACAAAATGAAGTCGAAAAAGGGCCATAACTCCCACAATAATAAACGGATTTTACCCAACATCGAACTGACCTGTATTTCATGATTATATACCTGTGTATAAAATATAGGAATTCAATAGTAGTAATACACCAATGTTTTCAAAAGATATGGAACGGAAGCCATTTTTTCATACAAAATGAAGTCAAAATAAGGGCCATAACTCCCACAATAATTAGACGGATTTTACCCAACATCGAATTTGACCTGTATTTTATGATTATATACCTAAAATATGAATTCAATACATCAATGTTTTCAAAAGATATCGAACGGAATCCATTTTCGTACGGGACGGGACGTACGTAAGTACAGGACGGGACGTACGTACGTACGGGACAGGACGTACGTACGGACAGCGGTGATACTATATGCCCCCCATTTTTAATGGCGGGGGCATAAAAATATTCATCCGTTCAAGACCTTCTGTTGCCTTAACTATGAATAGCCTTATCTGTATAAAGAAAGCCATCCAGATGAGCAACTTTATTTCACCATCTATTTTTCCCCAGCAATTAAATATCTTTAATAATACCTACTACTATTTGACGCATCTGTAATATTAATGTAGACAAGTGTCATCACTTCAGCTGGTTGAACGGTATGTGCCTGGTTGAAAGGCATCTGCAAAGCACTTAAAACGATATGTATAGTTTAAAAAATGGAATGGAATGCACTGTGCTGCAATGGATAGGATCATTTACATTCAATTTGTGTTCCACGAGCGTGGGATAGTAAACCTACTTTTATGGAAAAGAATTTGCTCTCTCAGATGCAGCAATTAAATTCTTTCCTGTAAGAGTGCCATCTCCAATCCATTGACAGAAGTGAAGAATATTGTACCTTTCCGTTCCACTCCATGTTTTAAACTATGCCATAAACAAGATCATCACGTGCACTCATGATGATCATCACCAGCGGTACATGATGTCGAAATGACGTCATACTGACGTTGATGCGATGTCATTACGTCGCATCGACGTCAGGAAAACGTCATTTCAATTACGTTGCATCGACGTCAGTACGACGTTGTTTCAACGTCCTGTACCTGCTGGGCATATAAAGACAAGACTACCTGTGGGCACGGACCCGAGAGAGAGCACGGGGGTAATACCAATTTGGCTACATGTGCTTTCGACCGAGTCTGTACTATACAAAATGGCTTTCGACCGAGAATACGATCGCAAGCATTACCAATAACGGTAAATGGTTCTATTGTTAATGGCTGTCGACCGAGCTGATACTGCCGTCGATTGTCTCGGTCGAAAGTCACTTTTGCATGTATGTTGATTGACTGACTCGGTCGAAAGCACAGGTAGCCAAATTGGTATTACCCCCGTGAAAGAGAGAGAGAGACTGCGGCTCGGACCATATCAACCTGGCGGTCAACATGCTGCTCTTTTGGGAATTTAAATCCCGTTATGGCGCCGACAGCAGACTATTAGAGTATTTACGGTAAACTGTGTACATGTAGTCCGCCAAGCTGATAACGCGTGAAGGTAACTTTACTTCTTATTTTTCTGAATTCCTGATTCATTCATAGATTGATTGTGTAGGCATGTTTACAGTAGTCACATGGAAACCACAAATTTAACAATAACGCATGTGGCAACACTGCTAATTATGCAGCAGTGGCCTAAAATTTTAATGTTTACGTTTTCTTATTTGACCTAAATTCAGTTTTCCGAGAGACGAAGCTGTTTTAGGTGTTTCCATATTCACCTCAATTTCATGAATGGCCAGGTCAGGGACTTATGCTAAACGACCCATAAAAAGTTGCGGTCTAATATTAAAGTACAGGTGACAGCAAACTGGGTTCCAAGAAGCAGTCCGCTGAATCGTGTCACGAGAATTGGCCACCAAAGACCGCGTCACGCAAAAATGTGCTTAAAACGTATTTGCGAACTAAAGCTGTAAATCGGTGCTGTCAGTCTATATTATTTTCTTAGGGGGAATATAGCATGCTAACAGCAAAGGCAGTTATCAGTCTGAGGGGATGCAGACTGGCTTTAGCCTTTGTTGGACTCGTATGTATTACGCACCTTTTTGCATGGCGCAACTCATACCCGATTCTTCAAAGCTCAAAACAAAGACTGACAGGAATGTGTATATCGCCAATCTATAAATCGGAAGGACTCTGCTCAAGTTAGGTTGGCGTGCAGGCTATTCAGTTTTCGCAGTTTGCTTGTAATTAATTATTCCCATCAAAATTGTCAACCGAACTTAAAAATTTAATAGCGATATATAATTTGAAAAATACCTGTCGGCAATATGAGGTTAAAACATTTTTTTTTGCTTGTGATACGGGTCAAAGTGCCTTATAACTTGGGCGAGCAGCGAAGACTCAGATCAGCCTTTACATCGGTGCAGCATGACGTACAATATGACTAGGACCTTCATTTGTTTGCTAATACATTTATTTCTCAGGATTGTTGCGAACAGGGCAGATTCTGAATAGACAGCGGGAATGGGCAGTCTTACCTGATTTTTCAGTCGCGGCTTACACACATCAAAACACTTGAGAACGACCTTGGTCAGAATTTTTCTTCCTTATGCACAGAAAAGCAAAACATAAACATAAAGAAATTAATAATTATTTTAGAAGACTGGTTAATAATAAATGATTAATACTAAATAAAAGAAACTTATGATAAAACTGACTAGATCAAATGAATTTAAATGGAAAAATACTATATAAATGAGGGTGAGTTAAGACAAAATAAAACAACAACAAAAAATCCTTTCAGCTCCCTGTGTCCTTCGTATTTGCAGGCTTCCCTGGAGTCAGCGCGGCTGTTAAAGGACAAAATTGGAGCATACGTTAGATTTCCTTTACGAAAATGTCTGTTTCTGCCGACCTCATTTTATCGGGTTAACCATTTGACTAACCAGTTCATTTGTACAGTCTTGTTCAGCTCTACACTCTGTTGAATCACCAGTCTTTTGAATTGTTGCAAGGTCCGAAACATGAACATAGGATCAGATTGCGGTGATCCGCGTGCTGATTTGAGTCTTAGATATTCGCATATGTCATGCAGATCATAAAAGACTTTGACAGAAGACCCTGTATAACGTGACCTGACTGTTTATTCGCGAATACATTATTTTTCCCGAAGAGCTTATTATAGATTTTCATGGTTTTCGCATCATTTGGTATCGCCAGATAAATGTGTGTTAGTTTGCCCTTATGACGGGGAACCAGATATATTTATAACTTTGGAACGCATTTGGGTATTCCCCTAATGTAAACCCTCTAATATTTAACACGGCGTTTACGGTTTTCGTAAGGGGTCGCTACGACACGCCTACCAATCGCTCTCATGCGAAACCACGGTTCAGAACGCCAATCCATGAGAGGAGTTCCCGGTTTTGCAGGAGAGGAGCCAAAATCGTAAACAAATTTGACATCGGCACAAGGTTTGAGGTATTTATTTTCTCTGAAAACTATTTATGCAAAATATAAGAATGCTATTTTGTCACATATAGATTGTTTCTTCGGCACATGAAAGGATTAGGCACATGGTCATGCATTATTCCAGATATACATTTAGTACGGCGGAGCATGTGTTCAAGGTCAGTCTCGGCGGTATATATACATGTAGGGAAAAGTCGCATTTTCTTGCTTGATTTTGAGGCTCTGACCTTAGCAGTCGCGAAGAAGTGAACAGAACTACTGTATGGGTGAATCCAAATGTTGGAAGTAAGCACTGGAAGTAAGCTTTCCGTGATGGACAGTTTAGAATTTAGAAAATATACGCAAAAACTTGGCATCGTCAGCCCGGTTCCGCATGAGATAATAGAAAATATAAGGAATTTTTATCCAACACGAAAACAGCTTCTGAACAATAATTGGATCAAATCTAATATGAACTCTGTGATAAATCATTATTTTATACATTGCAGATTACTTTCTGGCTGTTTTTATTCCCCGTTTGTCTTTTAAGGCCTTTTGAAAACCCTCTTTGAAACCCTCTTGCATGCCCCAGAAACAGACAAACGGGGAATAAAAACAGTCAGAAAGTCATCTGCAATGTATAAGATAATGATATATCACAGAGGTCATGTTAGTTTTGATCCAATTATTGTTCAGAAGCTGTTTTTGTGTTTGATAAAAATTCTTTATATTTTCTATTATCTCATGCGGAACCGGGCTGACGATGCCAAGTTTTTGCGTATATTTTCTAAATTCTAAACTGTCCATCACGGAATACTTAATTCCAACGTTTGGATTCACCCATACAGTAGTTCTGTTCACTTCTTTGCAACTGCCAAGGTCAGAGACTCAAAATCAAGCAAGAAAATGCGACTTTTCCCTACATGTATATATCGCCGAGACTGACCTTGAACACATGCTCCGCCGTACTAAATGCATATCTGGAATAATGCATGACCATGTGCCTAATCCTTTCATGTGCCGAAGAAACAATCTATATGTGACAAAATAGCATTCTTATATTTTGCATAGATAGTTTTCAGAGAAAATAAATACCTCAAACCTTGTCACGCCTACCAATCGCACTCATGCGAAACCACGGTTCAGAACGCCAGTCAATGAGAGGAGTTTCCGGTTTTGCAGGAGGGGAGCCGAAATCGTAATCAAATTTGACATCGGCACAAGGCTTGAGGTATTTATTTTCTCTGAAAACTATTTATGCAAAATATAAGAATGCTATTTTGTCACATATAGATTGTTTCTTCGGCACATGAAAGGATTAGGCACATGGTCTTGCATTTTTCCAGATATGCATTTAGTACGGCGGAGCATGTGTTCAAGATCAATCTCGGCGATATATACATGTAGGGAAAAGTCGCATTGTCTTGCTTGATTTTGAGTCTCTGACCTTGGCAGTCGCAAAGAAGTGAACAGAACTACTGTATGCGTGAATCCAAATGTTGGAAGTAAACTTTCCATGATGCACAGTTTAGAATTTAGAAAATAAATGCAAAAACTTGGCATCGTCAGCCCGGTTCCGCATGAGATAATAGAAAATATAAGGAATTTTATCAAACACAAAAACAGCTTCTGAACAATAATATTGGATCAAAACTAACATGAACTCTGTGATAAATCATTATTTTATACATTGCATGACTCTCTGGCTGTTTTAATCCCCGTTTGTCTGTTTTGAGGCATGCAAGAGGGTTTGAAAGAGGGTTTGCAAAAGGCATAAAAAGACAAACGGGGAATAAAAACAGCTTGAAAGTCATCTGCAATGTATAAAATAATGATTTATCACAGAGTTCATGTTAATTTTGATCCAATTATTGTTTAGAAGCTGTTTTTGTGTTTAATAAAAATTCCTTATATTTTCTATTATCTCATGCGGAACCGAGCTGATGATGCCAAGTTTCTGCGTATATTTTCTAAATTCTAAACTGTCTATCTCGGAAAGCTTACTTCCAACGTTTGGATTCACGCACACAGTAGTTCTGTTCACTTCTTTGCAACTGCCAAGGTCAGAGACTCAAAATCAAGCAAGAAAATGCGACTTTTACCTACATGTTTATATCGCCGAGATTGACCTTGAACACATGCTCCGCCGTACTAAATGCATATCTGGAAAAATGCAAGACCATGTGCCTAATCCTTTCATGTGCCAAAGAAACAATCTATATGTGACAAAATAGCATTCTTATATTTTGCACAAATAGTTTCCAGAGAAAATGAATACCTCAAACCTTGTGCCGATGTCAAATTTGTTTACGATTTCGGCTCCCCTCCTGCAAAACCGGAAACTCCTCTCATGGTTTGGCATTCTGAACCGTGGTTTCGCATGAGAGCGATTGGTAGGCGTGCTTGTGCCGATGTCAAATTTGTTTACGACTTTGGCTCCTCTCCTGCAAAACCGGGAACTCCTCTCATGGATTGGCGTTCTGAACCGTGGTTTCGCATGAGAGCGATTGGTAGGCGTGTGAATGGCTTCTCCATTTATGCACTGAACCTACTTGTTGTGGCCTACTGGCATTGAAAAATAATTAGATTCATTTGCGTTTGAGTCAGTTTCACAGTAGCTGTAAGGGTTAGAATCATCACAGGGTATAAACCAGTCCGCCAATTTCGCTTCCTGCAGAAACTGTCCGTCATATTTGGCTTCCGCCGAGACTGTCCGCGATCTTTTGCTTCCTGCCGGGACTTCTGTACATGATAAATGGCTTCCTCAAGAGACTGTCCGCGTGATTCTGCTTCCTGCCGAGGCTCTCGGCAGGAAGCAAAGTCACGGAGACAGTCTCGGCAGGAAGCCATTTTTCGAGGACAGTAGACTCTGCAGGAAGCAAGAGATCGCGGACAGTCTCGGCGGAAGCCAAATATGACGGACAGTCTCTGCAGGAAGCGAAAATTGGCGGACTGGTTTATACCCTGTGATCATGATATTTTGCCAGCACTTGCGTCTGGGCGAGAGCATCTGAGCGCATCCAACCACGTGGAACAGTGACCTACATTTTCATGCTTCACTGACTTTATGATATTTCTCAGTATATGGGTTACAGTCATGATACTTTGCACACGCTTACATATGGACAAGAACATTTATGCATGGATTTGACCTACATTTTTGTTTCTCTGACTTTATGATATGCTTCACTGACTTCATGATATATCTCTTTCCCTATATGGACCAGAGCCATGATACTTGGCACACACTTACAAATCGACAGGACCATTTCAGTAGAATCAGCCATGTATGGATTTGACATATTTTTTGCTTCATTGACTATGATACGCTTCACTGATTTTATATTCCTCTTAATGGGCTAGAGCCATGATTCTTTGCACATACCTACAAATGGACAAGACCATTTCACCACTGCCATCCACTTGGCACTCACATACGTCTGGACAAGTGCCGTTCAACACCACCGTCACTGTGAGTGTCAAACTCCCGTTTGGCGCGCTTTATTGTCTTCTGACAACTCTTGTTGTTTTTATTTCTTTGTTGCTTATATCTTGCACACTTTTTTTTTAATTTTTTCTCGTATACCTCTTTAATTCAAGTTTATGTTACCCTTGGCAGAACAAAAGGGGCTGAAGTGAACAATTTTTGATAGATTGTGCAAGATTTGTATCCCTTACAAAAAAACAACACACACACACACACAAAAGAATAACACGGATTTTACGGTATTTCATTTCATCCCATGGGTTTAGAGTAAAAATTGAGATTTCTAGTTAGGTTTAGGTTTATTCAGGATTTAGTAAGGATTCGATTGCAATTGTCACTGGCTGAGGGTCGCTACGATGGATGCAGTTGTTTTGAAAGTATGACGGACGCATTAACTACAGTGCGGCGTTTGGTCACGCCTCTGAAATAATATTCAATCAGGGCCCATTTGTTCAAAGCATCGTTAGATTTACGAAGTCGTTAGTCAATGATTTGCTGAGTCAAATCAAGTGCGCTAATATTTTCTGCTGAAAGACTGTTAGGAGCTTTTGCACTGCAAAAGCTCCTCACACTTTTTCGGCAATATATGTCAGTGTTTTGCGTACAATATGTTTGCATCGATGAGAGACGAGGCCGTTTACCCCCTTTTTCCACTGTTTTTACAAAGGGGGCGGCCTGTGTGACTTCTTGTTTGAATCGATCCTTCTCTTGGAGATGGAGCAAATTCTTTCCATTGAAGTTGGCCTCAAGGAGCGAATTATTTCCTGTAAAATGAAAAGGGCAAATCTTCTTTCTTCCCCTGCCGCGCCGCATAGCGCAATCGGTAGGGCACCTGACTCATAAGTTAGGGGTCCTGGGTTCGAAACCCGGTCTGGCCACATACTTTCGTTTCTCCTTACGCTGATTCAAGAAGGGCAGTTGTCAGTTACTGGCGAAAGTATGTGCACTTAGTACTGGTCAACCGCTTAGGAGGTCTAAGCCTGCCCAGGAATAGTGTGGTTAGGTTAACTGACCGTCCCGACATGACCATAGTTGTTTACCGTGGACGTTAAGCATCAAATCAATCAATCAATTCTTTCTTCCCCTAAGGGTGTACCCATTCACCTTGATAATTCGAAGTTTTCAAAAATTGAGTCATTGCACTTAAGAGGAATCCATATTTTGAGAGCTAAATAATTTTTTCATGCATGAAAAAGCAAATTTTGACAGAAACACTGTCAACTTTGAATTATAACGTTTACTTTACTTTCTAAATGTAAATGTATCATGGTTCAATCAGAAACCAGATTTTTCTTCTATGGCTGTCCCTTTCAGAATATTTATTGCTGCAGGTGACATGGTTTAAATTAGCTCCTATAATCAAGTCTGGCATATTTATGTTTTTGTGGCCCACTTTTTAACTTGGCTGATAACTTCAAATACAATGGTTTGGCGCGTTAGTCTACTTAGTTTGCAAATTTGTATTAAAAGATGAATTCTAAGTCACTGTGCTTTAACACTGTACAGAATAATGTCTGACTGTGCATTGTTTAAATGGTAAATAAAACTCTCTTTACCCAACTAAGTTTCTTTTTTTCCTAGCTATTCAACAACAGGTGTCTGAATTTGACAACTTCTTTTGTCTTTAGTAGAATGAACTGTATGAACTGTGCGGTATTGTTAAAACTGTCCGGGTTTACCTTAATTGACCCTATGTTTTGAAAATCAGCTGAAAATGTTGGCTAAACAAAATGTTTAGGCCCGCCTACAATTCCATATAAATCGTACCGCTTACAATTCCATGTAAACTAAATCGAAACTTAGCTTAGCTCCGCCTACTTAGCTTCTCTAGATAGAAATGAATGGATATAATTACTTATGTATAACTCCAAATAAATTATCAGTATTTGAATAGCGTAAATTTGGGCCAGACATCATCCATGCCCATTTTGTCAATTCAGCCATTTGATAGGCGTCGCGTGAAAAAGGACGTTTCGTCATATGAGCACTGTAAACACTCAGATCAGCCTGCGCATCTGCGCAAACTGATTTGAATCTTAACTGTTCCTAGTATTTATAGACAGTACAACCGAAAAGGAAATATTCTGATCAGCGGATGCGCAGACTGGTCTGAGTCTTTCCTGATTGCACGTGCCTTGTCAATTTATCATCCCTGGCAAGATCGCTTGTCGAAACTAAGCATATTATGAATGAAGGACGAAAATAATAAAATGTTTTCGAAGGTTATTCCCAGTAAATATACTTCCTCTTTCTGACTAGGAACTAAGAGAATTTATTTTGATTAAAAAGGTACGAATGCCACTGATTCCCGCTTGCAATATCATTTGGTCATTAACATTACATCACAGCATGTTATTTTTGTTTTTCTTATTGAATTGCAAAATGAAATTATGATATTTTCTCAAACTTTCGATTTCGATTTTGTTTACTTCCTTGTTACTGCGCTGTCGACGGATCATGACTATGCATTATATCTGTTTTAGAAATATTTGCAAATATTTTTTTTTATATAAAAAGTGACATTTCATCTAGATCACACGTTTTTGGCGTTTACCCAAATGTCCCTCATTTTCACCATAGCACCCTTGGTAAAAGAGGCTCTTTCAGGGGTAGACAATGAGTGTTCGGGGTTGGGATGGGGAGTGATATCGTGATAGAAATATGTTTCAAGCCTCGAAGTAATTCTCCCACCTCCTCAGATATTTACGATTGCTAACAATGGCATACCGGTATGAAAACCAATCCCCCGTACTCTCCACCACCACCACCTTTTCCCGTTGGTTGGTTGGTTTATTTGATGCTTAACGTCCACGGTAAACAACTAAGGTCATGTCGGGACGGTCAGTTAACCTAACCACACTATTCCTGGGCAGGCTTAGACCTTCTAAGCGGTTAACCAGTCCTTTTCCCCGACATACACACACAAATAAAATAAATAAATAAAACTTTATTGAAAAGTAAGTAAAATAAGATTTCAATATTCAAATATAGACTGCTGCTCATACGTCAGTTCTGCATAAGCGAAAAATGAGTAGCGAATGCATCATCATATTTCAATTCTCATATCGACGTGAAATATGATGATGCATTCGCTACTCATTTTTCGCTTATGCAGGACTGACGTATGCGCAGCAGTCTATATTTGAATATTGAAATCTTATTTTACTTATGCGCACAACGAAGCAGTCTATATTCCAAATATGCAGGCGGCACCTGGTGCACTTACGTCCGGCGCTTGCGTAGAGACTAGAGACACATTGGAGAAGGGTTTCGCCTACCATTGGGGCAATTGCTACTTAGCCTGTTACCAACCTGGCCCCGCTACGCGCATTGCTTCTTTCAAACGGCATGGGTTATATTAGATCATTGAATTAATTAATTGAAGGGGGGTGTAGGTGCCAGACAGTGTTGCATCCGATAAAACTGCTGCGGCTATGCACTTTTCGAAACCATCTGAAAATATTGACATGAACAAGAAGTTGCTAAGAATATATCTGTTTTTGTTCAGAAATCATAGGCGTAGGAAGGTTGAGATAGTTAATCAATACTAACGTGCATACGGTCTGTTAATTCATAAAAGTAGTATCAGTTTACCTTACAAAAATCCTACTAACATATTTTATCTCCTTTCCATTGCAAGATATGTAAATTTAGATACCCGCTTGGCAATCTTTTAACAAGTTAATGCATTTATTTTTACTGGGCCACCTGCAACATTGCGATGGTAGATACTGTCGTCTTAAGTCATTATAAACTGGATACATTTATATAAAGTGATCATTTTCAAACCATTTTCATATTACACAATTTGTATAATCTACTTTGTTCGATATTCTTTTCGAGCAAAAGCAAAGGCTATAGGATTTTGCTTGTCATTCTCCGCGACTTTTTTGGTCCGATATTAAACGCCTGTAAAGCAAACGTTCATGTTTCGAAGACTTTTTAGCTCACCTGAGCCAGCGTCTCCGGGGGAGCTTATAGGATGAAAAGGCTCCGTTGTCTGTCCGTCCGTCGTCCGTCCACAATTTCAAACGACCACTGGGCCGATTGTAACCAAATTTCATCTCTAGGGCTTTTAGGAACGGAATATTGTTCAAGTGGTCTGGGTCACATGACCAACATGGTCGCCATGCCCATACATGGTAAAAACCTTAATAAATCTTCTTCTCCAGAACCAATAGGCCTATGGCCTTGAAACTTGGTATGTAGCATCGGGTATTCGAGTACTACCAAGAATGTTCACAATATGACCTTAGGTTGACCCTGACCTTTTTTTTACGGTAAGGTCAATTTTGCTTTCTGGTGCTTTTATATGGAACTAGAAATGTTTTTTTTTTTGTTGACAAAAACAGATGTCCCCCACCTGCGCTTTCCCAGCAGTATCATTTTCCCTAGATACTGCCAGGTTAAGATCTCCTGTAACCTTGAAATGGGGTCAAGGTCACCTTCTGCAACCTTGAAAAAGAAGGCAAGGTCACCGAAATTTAATCACTTCTTTTCCATCTTCCAGTGATATATCTGTGATAGTTTGTTCCAATCTGTCCATCCATTCAGGAGATAAAGTGCGGACAAGCATTTTTCAACATTCTTTGACCACTTGTGGCCTTAAAAGTAGGGTTAAGGTCACCAAAATATACCAAGGCTTTTGTGCGTTTCCCAATGATATATCTGTGCAAATTTGGTTCAAATCCATCCATCCATTCAGGAGATATGGTGCAGACAAGCCATTTTTCTACTATCTTTGACCTCATGTGACCTTGAAAATGGGGTCAAGGTTACCAAAATCTAACCAGTTCTTTGCCATCTCCCAGTGACATACCTGTGAAAGGTTTGTTCAAATCCGTCCACCCAGTTAGGAGATACGGTGCAGAAAAGGCAGAAAAGTTTTTCCAGCACCGTTTGACCTCCTGTGACCTTGAAAATGGGGTCAAGGTCACCAAAATTTTATCACTACTTTTCCATCTCCCAGTGATGTATCTGTGATAGTTTAGTTTAAATCCATGTATCCATCCAGGAGATATGGTGCAGACAAGCCATTTTTATACGCCCGTTTTGAAAAAACGGACGTATTATGTCGTGGCGCTGTCCGTTCGTCCGTCCGTCCGTCTGTCCGTCCATAAACATTCTTGTACACGCTATAACTCAGTAACCATTTGGGATATCTTTATGAAATTTGGTAGGCATATGTATCAGGGTGGGAGAACGTGTCGCCTACAATAATGGTTGCTCCCCCTTTCTTACTTTTGAAGTCAGCCCCTTTGATTAATTTTTTCCCTGTAAGTCTTGTACGCGCCATAACTAGATAACCGTTTGGGATATCTTTATAAAACCTCATAGCAATGTGTATGAAGTCCTAACGATGTGTTGCGTACAAAAATGGCTGCTCTCCCTTTCTTCGTTTTAGAGTTAATCCCTTTCATTAGTTCTTATAGGCTAGTTTTGTGTTTTCTTGTACAATATATTGTCAAGGGAAAAAAGTAGAACTAAAAATGGTATATCTAGTGTATTTAGGTTATCTCCCTTGTTCCACTTACCTTGGAAGCTGATTTTTGGAATACTAACAGTATTTCATGTATTAAATATTTAGATAGTGTTGCAGTCATTATTATGAAGTGGGGGTATACTGGTTTACATTCGTCCGTCTGTCCATCTATCCGTCCTTCCGTCTGTCCTTCCGTTCCCATTTAATCAAATTTTTCATCAAAGATTTCTTCACAGCCATACAAGCTAGACTGGTCATACGAGGGTCATCCAAAAAGTTCTGTCACTGGCTTATATCTCGAAAATGAAAAGTGCTATTCACCTAAAATAAAAACCATTCAGAGACCCTGTTTTTTATCACAATGCTGTAAAAAACTGATTCTTGTATCAGTGACATAACATTTACAATCTGCATCAAAAGAAGGGTACCCTCACCCTACTGGCAAATTTGTAGATGCAACTCCGGCAATAATCAATGCAGGTATGTCTATTATCGCTGCACGGTGCCTACGATATCTCAGATGCTAATAAACACAACGAAAAAAATATCCAAGTGATTCTGTCCATTTTGAGGAGTTTACAGCATTTCGTAACCTCAACTTTATGCAAACAACGCCATAGGAAAATCGACTAGGTCATGTTCTAAGTTCAAAAGCTTCATAAACGTATAATATTTCAAATTCTGAAGCACATCTTTACTGCAGTAGATCATGACAATGTGTTCTCAATCAAAATTTCAGAAAAGATCCCTAAAATGAAGGCACAGTGGGTCCTTGAAAATCACGTGACTGTGAATTTCACCATATTTCATATATCAATATTTTGCATCGCATATAATTGACAGAAGTCGCTGATTTTTATGTAGTGTCCCACAAAATGCAAAAGACAGTAACCCTGAAAATTTCAGAATCCTGCAATATGTAATTGACGAGATATGCAGCATGAAGCATGCCAGCAGAAAAACAAAAATCGTGAAAATAGGACAGTGTCAAATATAAGGTCTGTATCTGAGCTTATAACTTAATCAGATGGCATGTTTTCACCATTTAGCTGCTATCAGTATTAAGATAAAAGATTGTTCTTTTGATTGTTGCAAACCGTGGTAAGCTATCACGTCTGTGAGCAAAGTTATGAGTCCAGTGACAGAACTTTTTGGACGATCCTCGTATTTGTCATACATGATGACGACATGTTGTATTGTGGGATTGAGAAATAGCCTTCTCCTGCTTATTCTTCCCTGTATTTGTCCGATTTTCTTTCTTTCCATACGTTGAATAATGAAATTTTTCGTCAAAGATTTCTCCACAACCATGCAAGTTTTAGTAGTCATATTTGTTATGCAGGCTGATGACGACATGTTGTATCGTGGGATCGAGAACCAGCCTTCTCCTGCTTATTCTTCCCTGTATTTGTCCGCTTTTCTTTCTTTCCCTACTTTGAATAATGAAATTTCTCGTCAAAGAGTTCTCCACAACCGTGCAAGCTAGAGTAGTCATATTTGGTATGCAGGTTGATGACGATATGTTGTATCGTTGGATTGAGAACCAGCCTTTTTCTGCTTATTCTTCCCTGTATTTCTCCAATATTCTTTCTTTCCATACTTTGAATAATAAAATTTTTCGTCAAAGATTTCTCCACAACCAAGCAAGCTAGAGTAGTCTTGTTTGGTATGCAGGTTGATGACGATTTGTTGTATCGAGGGATTGAAACCCAGCCTTTTTCTGCTTATTCTTCCCTGTATTTGTCCAATATTCTTTCTTTCCATACTTTGAATAATGAACTTTTTCATCAAAGATTTCTCCACAAACATGCAAGCTAGATTAGTCATATTTGGTATGCAGGTTAATGATGACTTACTGTATTGTGGGATTGAGAACCAGAGTTCTCATCTTTTTATACCCCGCCACACCTTAGTGGTGGGGTATTATTATATACATTTCGGTGTCTGTCCGTCCGTCCGTCCGTGCTCACCATTTCCGATCGATAACTTGAGTATTTATTTACGGATTTTTTTCAAATTTTGCATACATATTGTTATCAGCGATGAGTGGTATGGGATTGTTAATGGGCAAAATCCGACCATTTTAACAGAGTTACTGCCCTTGTTCATATTGGAAAAATGGTTTCTGGCCTGTTATTCCTTTAATACGGAGCGCAGTGGTGCAGTGGTAGTGTACCCGACTCATGATCGAAGGGTCCCGAGTTCGAATCCCACCAGGGCCCTAGCGTTGTGACCTTGAGCAAGTCACATATCCACAGCTCAGTTTGTTTATATGTATATAGTTTTATTCAGTCGCAATAAAAGCTCTACAGAGCTTATGTTAGTTGTTAATAAAAATAAGCGACTATAAATAAAGATTATTATATTATTATTATTATTATTATTATTATTACTGTTTATGATATATGAATGAAACTTCATAGAAATGTTGAACATCAAAGGCTACATATTGTCACTCTGACCTTTCCAGCTCGTGAGTTATCCGCCCTTGATAGGTCTGAAAAATGGTTTTGACCTGTAGTTCCTTTACTATAAGGGAGATTTGAATGAAACTTCACAGATTTGTTGAACATCAAAGGTTACATATTGTGACTAAGAACCGTCACTCTGACCTTTCCAGTTTGTGAGTTATCTGCCCTTGACAGGTCTGAAAAATGGTTTTTGACCTGTAGTTCCTTTACTATAAGGAATTTTTGAACAGATATGTTGAACGTCAAAGGTTACAAATTGTGACTAAGAACCGTCACTCTGACCTTTCCAGTTCGTGAGTTATTTGCCCTTGATTGATCTGAAAAATGGTTTTTGACCTGTTGTTCCTTTACTATATGAAATATCTGAATGAAACTTCACAGATATGTTGAACATCAAAGGTTACATATTGTGATTAAGGACCGTCAGTCTTATCTTTCCAGTTCGTGAGTTATCTGCCCTTAATAGGTCTGAAAAAGGGTTTTTGACATGTAGTTCCTTTACTATATGGAACATCTAAATGAAACTTCACAGATATGTTGAACATCAAAGGTTACATATTGTGACTAAGAACCGTCATTCTTACTTTTCTAGTTCATCAGTTATCTGCCCTTGATTGATCTGAAAAATAGTTTCGACCTGTTGTTCCTTTTCTATTTTGAATATCTGAATGAAACTTCACAGATATATTGAACATCAAAGGTTACATATTGTGACTAAGGGCGGTCACTTTAACCTTTCCATTTTATTAGTTATTTGCCCTTGATAGCTCTGAAACATGGTTTATGACCTGCTGTTTCTTTTCTGTATGGAATATCTAAATGATACTTCACAGACATGTTTAACATCAAAGCTTACATATTGTGAATAAGGACGGTCACTCTGAACTTTCCAGTTCATGAGTTATTTACATTTGATAGTTCCTATACTATATGGAATATCTGAATGAAGATATTTTTAACACCATAGAATAAGAAACGGAGTTTCTCAGCTCAAAATGTCCAGCAGTGGCGGGGTATCATGCAGTGCCTGCTGTGCTTTTATTATTCCCTGTATTTGTCCGATTTTCTTTCTCTCTTTACTTTAAATAATGCATTTTTTTTTCGTAAAAGATTTCAATGCATCTGTAAGTTAGAGTAGGGATTTTTGAATGCAGTGTGATGATAACTTGTTGTATTGTAGGATTGATAACCAGTCTTCTCCTGCTTATTCTTCCCTATATTTTTTCCAATTTTCTTTCTCTCCTGACTTTGAATAATGTAATTTTTTGTAACAGATTTCACAGCAACCATTCATATTTGGTATACATGGTAACAATGATTTCTCTCCCTCTTTATGCTTTTTGTTTCGAAAATAACACCATTTGATTTAAGCAATTAAGTGGGGGTATAGTTGGATTCGCTGACAGTTCTAGTTAATTATAGAGTTGTTGCCCCTGTTTATCTGCCTGTCTATCCTTTTGTAAACAATCTTGTTCATTCTATAACTCCTTTAGGACATTGAAACGGGCGTATTATGCGCCGCTTGCGAAGCCCTTGTTCAACATTCTTTGCCCTCTTGTGACCTTGAAAATGGGGTCAAGGTTACCAAAACCTTATCAGTTCTTTGATATTTCCCAGTGATATAGCTATGCAAGTTTAATTTAAAATTCATCCATTCATTCACGAGATATGGTGCAGACAAGGCATTTTTCAACACTCTTCGACCTGCTGTGACCTTGAAAATGGGGTCAAGGTCACCAAAATCTAATCAGTTCTTTGCCATCTCCCAATGATATATCTGTGCCAGTTTGGTAAATTTCCATCTTCCGGAGATATGGTGCAGACAAGCTATTTTTTTTTCATTATATTTTGACCTCCTGTGACCTTGAAAATAAGGTCAGGGTCACCAAAATCTAATCACTTTTTGTCCCACCTAGTGATGTATCTGTGCAAGTTTGGTCAAAATCCATGCATCCCTTCAGTAGATTGACTGCAGACAAGAAGCTACGCCGACGCCGACACAGCCGCCGACAGGATCCACACCAAAATCAATATGTCCCTTCCCATGGTGGGGGACATTAAAATGCTAGTTCATAGGATACCTTGAAAACTGTTGAAGATTTAGGGCTAAAATTTGTATATACAGTCATCTTAATGAGTACACGAAGATTTATTAGTGCGAAGGTCAAGGTCATTATTTGACATTTGACCCAGGACTCTCATATTTCTACAGTTTCAAACATCTCTTCAAAAGCCACTGGGCCAATTGTAATGAAACTTCATTTTGAGCCTTCAGGGGTTGATGGAATTAAAATTTATTCATTCAGTCCAGGTCACATGACCAACATGCTCCCCTCCCCTACGCCCATATAGGGTAAAAGTTTCATGAATCTGGGTATGTTGCATCAGGTACTTGAGTACTACCAAGATTGCTCAAACGATGAACTTGGATTGACCTTGACCTTTTTTGCGGCAAGGTCAAATATGGAAAATGCTATAACAAGATTTTATGGAAAATTTTGAAGATGTGGGCCTAAAAATTGGTGTATACAGTCATTTTAATAAGTACATGAAGATTTATGAGTGCAATAGGTCAAGGTCATTCTTTGACCGTTTGACCCAGGACTCACATATTTTGACAATGCTGTAAAGCCACCGGGCAAATTGTAACCAAATTTCATAAAGAACCTCCAGGGGCTCAGGGAATGAAACTTTGTTCTAACGATCCTGGCCACATGACCAACATGGCCAACATGTCCATATATGGTAAAAAAAAGTTTTAAAAATCTTCTTTTCCAGAACCACTTGACTGATGGCCTTGGAACTTGGTATGTAGCATCGAGTACTTGAGAACTACCAAAAGTGTTCAGATAATGAACTTGGGTTGACCCTGATCTATTTTTAAAGCAAGCTCAAATTTAGGAAAATGCTAGAGCATAAGAGTTCATGGAAACTTTTGAAGATTTTGGCCTAAAAATTGCTATATATAGTCATCTTAATAAGTATATGAAGATTTATGAGTAGAAGGGGTCAAGGTCATCTTTCGACCTTTGACCTAGGTCTCTCATTTTTTTGTCAATTTCAAACATCTCCACAAAAAACACAGGCAATTATAACCAGATTTTGTAAAGAGCCTTCAGGGGCAGAGGGAACAAAAATTTGTTCAACTGGTCCAGGACTAAAGTTCACAATCAGTCTTAAAGTTAAGAACCACCTTAAAGTTAAGGCGGAAAATTTCGACCATAGAAAATCCGTATCTAAATCGTATTGAAAATCACAGTTTTTGGGTGATCCTACTGACTATTCTTATGGAAACGTAATACGAAGGGAAATCAAATATATTTAGTTTCTGTAAGTTTTAAATAACACATGATATTTTAGACCTTAACTTTAAGGTCGTCCTTAAGTTTAAGGAATGATCGTGAACTTGGGCCAAATTACATGTCCAACATGCCCATATATAGTAAAAACAGTTAAAAATCTTCTTCTCCTGAACCAGTTGACCGATATTCCTGAACTTTGGTATGTAGCCATGGGTATTCGAGTAATACCAAGATGATGAGAATGATGACCTTGAGTTGTTGACCTTGACCTTCTTTTGAGAATATGTTGAATTTGACATTTTTGTGGCAAGGTCAAACTTGTATCGGGTGCTAAGAGTTCATGGAACTTGTTGAAAATTTTGGTGCTTAAGTTGATAAATACAGTCAAATAAATTAGTACAAGAACATTTTTAGCAATTGAGGTCAAGGTCCTTCTTTGACCTTCAACCAATGTCTCTCATATTTTGACAGTTTCAAACTGCCAGGTTACTCAGGTGAGCGATTCAGGGCACTTATTTGATCATTTTATAATAATATTCTTCGAATGAAGTTTTTAGTAATGACGACGTTGAAAATTTTGTTCATCAGGTCGGTGGTCGAGGTGACCAAAAATCCATATATATTTTCGTATCTTGACATATTAAATTCGCTAATAACACTTAATACAAGGTATTTGAGAAAATCAGTATGTTTTCTTCGAAACAAATATAATTACCAATATGTTGTAAGAGGCACTTTTCAAATCTATTGTGTTTTGTTGCAATTATCAATGTAATTAGTAAAAACAAAGAAAAAAGAACTTTTATGTGTGAAAATGACTTTTTTTTCCACAAAACCCCTGCGTTTAGTCGCTTAGCAACATGATGACAATATAGTCGGTTCAACGTTTGTCTCTATGAAAATTGGCATTTACGAGTGATATTTGTCATCGGTATCCCTGTCGACAGCCGTACTGCTCTGTCGAAAACCGTGACTCTCGGTCGACAGCCACTTTGTATAGTTCCGTCTCGGTCGAAAGCACAGATAGCGATATTGGTATTACCACCTTTGACCCTGCATCTTGGTAAATTTACTGTTTTCCATAGAAAATGAAGGAAGATTTGGTTGGATTATTCGGGGGCCTAGGATATATGTCCCCCTCCAAAATGTTTGCGGTGGGGGTTGCCCCCTGCCCCCGCCCTTCTGTTTCTACGCCTATGGATACTGGCAAAACAATAATGGAGTAAGATAGGACAAAACCAACAAAGTGGCATGTGCGCCCACTGGCGCCCAGCGAAAACTCACATCAGACTGGGCGGATCAGAGTCTTCGCTGTGCGCTTTAAGGCTAGCTAAGGGTCTAAGCTACCTCCATGCCGATAGCGAAGACTCTGATCAGACTGATCTGAGCCTTCGCTGGGCGCACATGCCACTTTGTTGTTTCATTGTTTAATAAATGGGATTATAAGTAGTTCCTTTTTTATTGTTCGTGTTAAAATAATTCGTTCGTACTGTCATGACATAATCTTTTATAAGGTGTCTGGGTACATCACCATATTTTTTCTACCAAATTTTCAAAGGGAGACAACTGTAGTGACGTCCTATTTGCTCCTTGGACGACGTATCCTTTCAAACAGGGGCCCATCCTTAAAGGAAAGAATTTGCTCTCGGAGGAGCATTGACACCATTGAGAGAGGATGCAAATTGAAAATGGCAGAGTTGCTTCCCCTGAAAGTATACCCGTTTGCTTTAAACTGCACTTTACTTATGGAAATGAAACTATGTCTTTTCAGTACTTACTGACAAGTTGTTTTTTTTTAGCTTGCCTGTACGAAAGTACAGAGAGCTATTGTTGTCACTTGGACGTCGGCGTCGGCGTTGGCGCGGGCGTCACCTTTTGAAATTTTACTTTAAAGTTTGGCAAGGCACTGCAGGCGAGCTATCCTGTAGGCGGACAGGTCTTGTTTGTTTTTTTGCAAAACCCACCTCTGCTTCCCAATCTAGGATATAGTTTTACCCTAGGCTGGGAGAGAGACATCCTGAGCTGTAGGACAGTTGGCGGATTGAAAACAGAATTTAGTGGTTTCAAAAGTTTATCTTTAAGCAGGAACATGACAAGATTCGAAAGTTCCTCATTTAATACCCAAATTTTTTTAAACATATGGTCCGCTTTAAAGGCAAACATATAAATATAACGTCAATCTCATATATTCTTAGAAGCTGGATTAGCTGTATGTATGGAAGGATTTAGGCGCCATAAAGGACGATGTTCAACCACTGCTTTCACACACCTATCTAGTAGGCTCATAATGTTGAAACAGTGTTTGACGACGCCGATGCAGTGTCACGTTGAACTGACGTCGATGTGACGTTGTTTCGCCGTTATGTGTCCGCTGGAAGTAATGCCCGTATCAAACCATCCTACCATAAGAAAATGCACGGGCGAAGGTCAGCTACTGAACCACAAAAATTCTAAAAATTGGGACACCTGAAATAATTACTGTAAACAATTACTGTAGAAACCCTAAAATTGAACAGTTGTTTTAATGTAATAACGCGTCTACTCTTTCAAGGGCTGTCTGATCTGGGTCTGCACTGTCTGCTCAGTCCTGTCTGTCCCAATACATAGAATTTATACTGTATGTTCATTCATTATCACACATGTGCATAATGAGAAAAGTCACATGTAACTTTTACAAATGTGAACATTCAGTCAGGCAATTGATTCATTCATGAATCAATTGCCTGACTGAATGACCACATTTGTCAGTTACTCAGGTCCGAACTTCTCAAAGGCCACAGCTCAGTCATCCTTTCATCATACAGTACAATGGGTTTTCCTTCCTGGTTTATATACATGTATTTCGCGGAAACCATGTTCGATTCCTGAAACTGGTTTATTTTATCTCCGTTTACAGCTCACCAGAGATGTGGCTCAGGGTCGAGACAGCAGTCCACTTATGTAAATAATCATGACATAAACCTTTCGAAGAGCCCCGCCAATCAGCTCCAATGAGACGTCCTTAAAGTTGGCCGTGACTGTTGCTAGCCGTTGTAAAAAAACTTTCAAGGTATGTGTCGATTATATTCCATTCACCTTTTAAAAGGTTACTTCCCATCCGAGGGGGGAAATATCTTCCTGTAACCGGATCTACTTTTAAAATCCTGAAAGGCTTGACAGAAAAACTTTCCAAGTATACCTGATAGTTTATTGTTCGACATGCTGAAATCTTTTTATCGCAAAAGCTTTACGAACTGAGATAAAGGCGTCCGGTTTTCCGTTCGTCCGTATTTCAGATCGTCCGTCCATACGTCGACACTAACGTCAGTTTCTCTCAAACTATGATAACTGCAACATCAAACATGGCATAAAATTTCTTCTTCGACTGGTCACTTGGAATGTTCCCAGCAGGCACACATTGTTGAATCAACTATGAATCAACATTGATTCAACGTCATGGCGTTGAATCAGCGTTGATTTAAAATTGATTCAACGTTGTGTGCCGGTGGGTTGCACTTTCTTTTACTCTTATATATGCCACGATCTTTTAACGTTCAGAATTATGTTGCCCCTGTCTTTTAAGTCATTTTCTCTGAAACTGTGATACCTACAATCATCAAACATGTCATGAAGCTCCTTCTTGGAATGGTCTTTAGGCTGGTGCATTTATTTGTACGTTTAGCGTATTTCACTTTGTATTGACTTCATTAAATACGTGGATCCTAGCTTTTAAGTATGCGACGCCTAAAACTATAAGTACTTCGATTACTTGTTCAGCTGAGACCTTATTTATTTTAAGGATATTGTCTATGGAGTATGGAGAGGTGTTTTCAAGAAGGCCCTACTCTCAGTTTATTCTAGAGCGAAATGTTCGATCCTGGAGCTACTGAGCCCCTAGGACAATCAACTCAAGCTTTTAAGACCGGAACACTCCAACAGTGTGACAACTACATTTGGAACACCGCGGATGCTGTAGGCAAAGGAGCAACTGCAGTGGTTTACTTTGGTAGGCATAAGGTAAGGACTAATTTAAGTGGTACTCACGCAGTTTGATTAGGGAATGTTTATTCACTTATATACATGTATAATAAATCAAACTTCATAGCCGTTGACTTACAAAAACTAGAAAGTAAGTTTAATAAGTTTCATGTATGATAAATATTCTTTGCTGTCATCGTTCTGTAATTATTGTTAGGGAGAACATAATAAAACAGCCTGGGCCTCATACACTCTTTAAAATAAGTATATAATCAAAGTAAAACATATCATGATTATGATCATGGCATGTAATACTCATATGAGGGAGTATGCCGTATGAAGAGACAAATAGATTTATTTTATACTTAGCAGTGAATTCAATGCTATCTAGAATGAATTAAAGTGATATTGACCACAGTGACAAAATATCATATCAGTTCACTAGTGACTGATACGATTTATATTTTTACAGTGTAGCGAACCTCGGCTTTTTTTGACAATTTTAGACCTAATTTCTTTCCGAAAAGGTCTGAAATGTAGCGTTCATGTCTGACATTATGTTACGCACGTTTAACTAGCACGTCAAATCAAGCTAATGGCGTTACACTTTGACGTCACCTTTTGAGCTGGCGTATGGCTAATTTGCACGCGACGTCAGTCCGACGGCAGCTGCACGCGGCTTTCTAATTAAAATGACATTATAAACCATTTTCTAGGTGCAAACTACGTTTTCACCCAATAAGATACCCACTAAACGTGCTGAGCCAAGCAAAATTAACGAGAATGACTACGGAAAAAAGTTATTTTTGAAGCGATCCATTTTTTGTAAGAAAAAATAAAAAGAAAATTTACTCTTTTTTGGTAAATATCGAAACTATTTCATCTCATGGGTTGAAAATTTCAGCAATTTCATTCTCGTGCTACGCACTCGTGAGACAGCTATCATTTTCAACACTTTTGGTATCCACTTAAAAAAAGTAAATATTCCCAATGTGTTATCTTCCCTTTTCCATGCACAACTGAATTGCCGTAGAATTGTGAAATTAAGGTGTTACGGACATATTGTAACATCAAGCGAGTTTGACGATATCATTCAGCATGTTTTCTTTTTTATACGTATTGAAGCTATCTGGCGACGTTTGTGCAGTGAAGGTATTCCACGAAAGAGAATCACGACACTTGTCGGTCACACGAAGACGAGAAATTGAGGCGTTGACGTCAGTAAAACATAGAAATATTGTCAAACTGTTGGCGTTGGAAAGAGAGGTTGGTGTTTATACCTGCATCGTTTTATGTAAGAAATATTTTTTTCCTTACCCGTGAATTATCGCTGATTAACACATGTTATTGGAGGGGAGATCATGAAGTATTAATTCATGACGGCGAAGCCGGAATGAAATAATATTCGAATCTGCCCGACAAAAGGTAAATTGTTCCGATTCTAACATTACACAGAATGAAAATGCAAGGATATTGCGACGTTTATCGAAGGATTTTTTTGAGGCGGACGTCACCAGAAGTTAAATGTTTACACCCGACGTCATCAATGCACGAACTGTGCATGCCGAGCGTTAGCAACGTGATTTATCACAATTATTAACACGACGCCGTTTCCTATACGCTCAAAGGAAAAAAACATTGTCAGGTTTTGAATATCATTATCTCTGCCGCGACGTGCAAAAATGGTGCGTATGGAATATGCGAGCAGCAAACGCTTAGACCAGCATGCATAGTCTTGCAGTCTGATCAGAGCCACAATAGTGAAGTACGGGGAGATGATTTACAGCCGCCACACAGATTTTAACGCCAGCAAAAAGTTAAAAAAAAATCTGAATACCCGTTGGAAGCAAGAAATACACTCAAGAAATACACATATACAGCAGACTCGGTTTAATGTAGTCTGTTCATGACCAGTAATGTGGCGTGCGACAGTTTAGAAAAATCCATATACACCTAGTTGTCAATAGGATGGATGGATGGATGGATGACTCGCGATTTTATGTCCTTTTCAACCGTATTTCAGTCATATCAGGACGATGGGACGGTGATAATGAAAGGCTGTGTGCAATGGAACCCTGTTTACGGTAGGAAAGATTCTCGCCTCAAGCGGGTCTCGAACCCAGTCTGATAGATCTAGTTGTCAATACATTTTCATAATCGGCCACGAGAATGAATGAGCATTCATTGTGAATCCACAGTTCGCAACCATCGCATTGAACTGCCGTATGCCCATTGAGAACGGCACGACTGAACAGGTCACAGTCAGTCTTGCAGTCTGTGCAATACCAATCAACACTGCCAGTTTTAATCGCTAACAGCTCGTCATCACCAAAGTTTGAATATTTTGCGGGAAAGCGTTTTTCGCAAGTCAGTCACTGCATTCAATCATTTTGTCTGAAACTGCAAAAAAAAACAACAAAACTTAACAAAAAAACAAAAAAAAATACAACAAAAAAACACCACAGACCTGGGACCTGGGTTTGTTTCGATGTCCCTAGCCAGGATAATCAAGATTGCCAGGTTAGTGCATTTTGATGAGGAAAAGCATCTTTACCTCTCCGAACTTTTATGATTTCCAAATTTTCTTATAAAAGCAAAGCAATGCGAAGATCTGTCTACAGACTCTTCGCTACTAATTCTATACCCAAAGCTTGGGACCGTGGAGTCTGATCCATTTGACCATTTCCATAGAATAATACCAATAATTACCATCACTGGAAACATGAATGGGGGTCTTCTGACATGAATTTTAGCCCTTTCCTACTGTGTAATAAGACAAGCAACAATCCTGATTCTGAGCTTGCAAGACTACAGAGCACTGACAGTTACAAAGATCTAGTCAAATACTCTGCTCTGATATTCATTAAACACCTGAACTTCGTACTCATAGACTTATATATCCTATACTCATGAACGAAGCCTGTTGTTATATGACGAGGATTGCTCCTGTATTGGTAGAGATTAGTTGACATTATCTGCTACCCACTTAAGATCATAGTCTTGGAAATATGTACAACTGCATTAAAGTTTCGCATTAAGTTTGTTATCATGAACTCATACATAAATATCCAATATGGCAGACTGAAACCTGTTGATATATTGATAGAGATTTGTAGACATAATGTGGATTCTGCTACATACCTGATGTCAAGGTCACCTTGACAGACTTTAGAATTTTGTTGAACGATTATGTTTAAGTTTTTTAAGTTTATATTTTTGGCCAGTATGTTCAGAACTCTTTCAAAGATCCGTTTAACACATATGCAACTGGATTTACTTCTAGCTTTATAAAGATTTCTTTTTATATCTGTATTTTGCTGCTACTCACTTAGTGTCAAGGTCACAGACTTCAGATCGGTCAAATCTGATCTTAATCTTATATTTAACATTGCATTAAATTTTTGTGTTATGTTTGTTTGCACACCTTCTCCACTGATCTTTGTGTGCTTTAGACTATTTGTATTTTTGTTTATGTTGGATAAGCGCCATTTCAGGTAGCTATGCTGCCGGCAACAGCTTTTGTTCAGTATCTGGCTAAACTTCCCATTTTAATTGAATACTATTCGCTGATACTACACAATATACATCTATCTGGTCACTCAATACTTGTCTAATCATGCTCCGGTTTTGTTAAAGTGTTAAAATGTTTCTCTTTAACTTTATGGAAGAATGTTCTCGCTTCAAAAAAATCTATAAAGGTTTCCTTTATTGAAACTGTTTGTATGACAGGCAGTCAAATTGACCTGCTGAACTGCTCTTATGATAAGTGCTGGGATGTATTATATGTTACAAGTTTTATCTTTCTTTTTACGCTTGAAAGCAGCTTCTCCTACTTTATTCATAACTGTTTATTTAGAAATTTAACGGGTGAATTTAAAATACAATCTACTTTTGTCAATAAAGAACATAAAACTTGGAAATGGTCCAAAATTACATGGGTTTGGTAACAATATCAAGTATTTTGTTGGTAGTGTTCCAAGGACATCCCGTGACTTCCTTTTGTTCTTAAAGGTCTAAATGAGTGTAAACTGTAACAAGTCTGATCAGTTTTATCTCTATAATCCTATTATTACCTAGTTTTAAGGGAAATTTTATAGTGTAAAATGCAAGTATGCTGCCGTTTACATACTATTTTTAGTAGTATAACATGATGCAGCTGACTTGGGTTTCCCAGAGTATTCTCATGCCACGTGGCATGTTTTATTTCACTGCAACCCGGGAATTGCTGTATGCAGAGAAATAGGCGAAAGTTCTGTTAAAGGTCCATCAACGATTTTTAGTAAATGAAGGATTAATGGTCTGCAGTAATTGTTATACAGGATTACTTTAGTTTTTCTATTATATGACTTCGTGGGTTAAAAGAAACTTTACGTTGTTGGTTAAACTGTTTTAAGTTATTTGGATACCATTTGTTTGCGTTAAGATATGGCAGTGCCCGCGACGAACGATGACTTGCATCTTAGTCTTTTGCATCACCTGGTATATATGGAACACGAGCTGGAGTTAAATTCTGAAGAACTAGTAGTTTATCTATGCCAGCTTATTATCGAATTTCTGCAATACTGCTCAGACTTTTTGCCCTATGAGCTAAATTAAAGATGTACACGCCATTTACTGAAGCTATAAACACAGAAGGATACAGTATCAAATAGTGCTATGAATAAAGATATTTTTGTGGTACATATTATTTATCATATATAAACTGATCCCCGGTCGTTGACGACAGGGCCTGCATTTCCTTTATCGCTCACTGTTCTTGTACTGTTTCAAAAGGGCGACATAGTTTGAGGTAAGGATTTCTAATGTTCGGAATAATCTGCTAATTTTTTAACATTTTAATCAAGGCTATAGAGATTACAGTCTCTGTGAACCTATTCCTAAAATAGGAATTGATGTCCATGTATAACAGTGGTTTGAATCCGAGTTCTATGCAGACTTATTTTACATGAAAAAATAACGCAATGTATAGTTGAATGAATCAGAGAAAATGAGCGATTGTTCACCAGTACTTATACAAATGTCTTTGTGAGGTGAAATCCCCCATTCCCTCTCACCCGCCTCACCCACGATCAAATAAAAACAAAACAAAAAAGTCTTGATTTTATCTCAGATGAAGTCGTCATATTTCTATATAATATATTCCTAATTAAAATATTTCCCCGTTCTCATTGTTGTTTCATCGTTGTTTCTGGTAAGAGTGGCAAAACTAAATACATCCAATTTCACAAGCAGCATTTACGCTAAAGTAATGCATATCAGATTGCATATGCTTATAGGAATAGAATAGTATCATGTTAAATTTGATGTTTATTTTATCTGAAGCTAGCAATGTTATTGAGTACCAGTAGGCTCACTTTTTATGCGACCAACAGCGTTTATGGTATACTTCCGTAAACATGAGAACCATGAAAAATATATATTAATGTAGATTCTAATCCTTTCTGTCTCAGACTGCAACAGGCCATGAAGTGTTGGTAATGGAATATTGTTCCGGTGGAAGCCTGTATAATATGTTGGAGCAACCACAGTATGCTTATGGGTTTCCTGAAGAAGAATTCCTTCTGTTTTTGACACACACAAGTAAGTACGTTTTGGATATGTAGATTTCTAATTATTTATGTTATTCATCATAAACAGTTGACTGAGGCCGGGTATACTACGATGGCATCACTACATTCATGAAACAATACGCATGCGCTAATTATCATGCTGTGCATTTTGCAATCTCTCAACTCCTAGATGTTGACGTTTGAAATTATCTCAGCGTTCAACTGGCTGAAATGATGTCACCGAATTATGCCATAGCATAAGTGCGAAGACATAAAAATTGCTAGAAATGCCCTTTTATAGATCAGTTAGCTATTTATGATGCATTATAAATAGAAAATCAGTTAGTTTCTTTTAATATAATTTATACTAACGCATCCTTGCGAAAGCAAAAGGTGGGATGGGTGCTTATATGATATCTTTCGTGCGCGTGCATGTATTAATGCAGCTGCTCATGCGTGATCAAAAGGTTCACTGTTGCGTTTAGCCCAGTCTTTAAGTAGCCAAAAGGGATAGAGTTGTCAAAATTGTTACACAGTTACACCTGGGGATTATCAACTGAATGCAGTGAGGCGTATCGGGCCATGATCTATATTTCATGGATCATTGTTTCTCCCACCAAAGGTGGACATATTGTTTTCAATGAGGATCCCGAGCGTCGGCGTCGTCGTGACACTTTCTCGTAGCGATATATCTTTTGCGTGGATATATTATTGGGACAATCTTTAGAACTAAAAGATTTTGGTGACCTTGACCTCATTTTCAAGGTCACAGGAGGACATTATATGTGAAAACTTCACTGAAATTGATACATCTCTTGAGCCTTTTGCTCTATTTTAACCAAACTTGCATAGATATACTACCGGAACAATCTCAGGAGTTGGCTTTGTTTTGGTGACCTTGGCCCTAAATTCAAGGTCTAAAGCCAACTTTTAAATGTTATTTTTCCCTTAAAAATGATATAAAGTGCCTAGTCTGCACGATATCTCCTGAATGTTAAAAATGAATTTTAACCAAACTCACACAGATAAATCATTAGGAGATGATAATAACTGATGAGAATTTGGTGACCATGACCCAGTTTTCAAGTTCACAGGAGGTCAAAGAGTTTTTAAAATTCTCTTGTTTACACCATATCTCCTGAATGGATAGATGGATTTTAACCAAACTCACACAGATATATTATTCGGAGATACAAAAACACTGAGTTGATTCTGGTGACCTTGACTCTGTTTTCTAGGTCACGGGTTAATAAATGTTGAAAAAATGCTTGTCTACCCCATATCTCCTGAACGGATGGATGGATTGTAACCAAGCTCACATGGCTATATTACTGGGAGATGAAAAAGAACTGATTAGATTTTAGTGACCGTGACCTTATTTTTAAAGTCACAGGAGGAAAAAAGTGTTGAAAAATGCCTTATCTGCACCATATCTAATGTAGGGATTGATGGATTATGACCAAATATTAACCAGTGTATAATCAGGAGATGGAAAAGATCTAATCATATTTTGGTGACCTTGACCCTGTTTTCAGGGTCACAGGAGGGCTTAACTTGGCAACATAAGTGATTCTGCTGGGAAAACGCAGATAAGGGATGTCTGTTTTTGTCTAAAACATTTCTAGTTGAGCTTAGAAAAATTTGGTTCACAAAAATCTAAGTAATCAAACGGTATCAAGTCTTCAGACTTGCTATACATGAACATCTGGGGAAGATTGACTGAATGCAGAGATGCATATCGGGCCGTGACTTATATTTTTGGGGTGTCTGAACACAGAAAATTTTGGTTCACTAGTTCCGTTTAGCTCAGTTTCCAGGTAACCAAAAGGGATAGAGTTTTCAAACTGGCTACACGGGAACATTGGGGAAGATTAGCTATATATCGGTGCATGACCCATATTTCATGGATCACAGAACATAAAACATTTTTAATCAGGTGCGTGTAGCTCAGTTATTGTCAGTAACCAAATGGGGTAAAGTCTTCAAACTTGCTACACAGGAAGATCTGGGGTAGAGCAACTAAAAGCAGTGTCGCATATTGGGCTGTGACCAATTTTCATGAGTCATTTAACAAAGAAATTTTTGGTTCACCAGTTGCAGTTAGTTCAGTTTCTAAGTAATCAGTAGAGTTATCAAACTTGCGAAACAAAAGTATTTTGATACATAACGGTGCATTCAGACACTACTTCTTATAGGCCACTGTGACCTATATTTTATACTTCAATATATATATATCATAGATATCTTATATCTCTAGCGCTGTCTCGAGGGTTTGAATGATTGATGCGAAAACTGTTTATTTTGACGCTGCAGTTGACCTTATTTTATTTGGCTTATTTCGTTCATATCAAATGTGCTCTTTTTAAAAGCGAACTCCCATAAGGTGCACTCCATTGTTTTCTGACAGTTCTTGTTAGACTTGACCCAAAAACGCGAAATTGCTCAGGAAGCCTCGATATTCTACGCGTTATCTGATCTTGCCTGATAAACAAGATATAAAAAAAAGTAGAATGGTTTTCTCTTTACAACTGTAAGTATCGGTATTTTAAGGAAGATATGAACACGCACAGATTGGGGTATGTAGTTTCGACTATATATGACTTTATCTTGTAGAAGTTTTTAAATTTATGTAAAAGGGGCAAAGTTCAAGAACTGGTACAAGATTTTAACACGGATATGACCGTCTAATTATGTCCCCCCACCAAAGGTGAGGGGGGACATATTGTTTTCAGTGCGGTTCCCGGTGCGTCGGCGTCGGCGTCACACTTTCTTGTATGCACGATATCTCTTGAACCAATTGATGAAATTCCACCAAACTTGCATGGATATATCATTGGGACAAGCTTAAGAGCTGATTAGATTTTGGTGGCCTTGACCTCATTTTCAAGGTCACTGGAGGACTTAAATGGTGTGAAAATTTCTTGTAGGCACGATATCTCCTGAACCAATGGTTGGAATTTCACCAAACTTGCATGTATATATCATTGGGACAAGCTTAAGAGCTGATTAGATTTTTGTGACCTTGTCCTCATTTTCAAGGTCACAGGAGGACTTAAATGGCGTGAAAATCTCTTGTATGCACAATATTTCTTGAACCGATTGATGAAATTCCACCAAACTTGCATGGATATATCATTGGGACAAGCTTAAGAGCTGATTAGACTTTGGTGACCAGTTTTTGTTTTCAAAGTGACAGGAGGACTTAAATGTGTGAAAATTTCAGGAAAATTTATATATCCCTTGAATGCTGCCTTCATTCCCACCACACATAATACTTTTCACTAGGAATATATTACTTGAACCAGTGGGTGGAACAAAATCAGACTTTTATGGATATATGCTTATGACAAGCAGAATTAAGAGATTTTGGTGAGCTTGCTTCCAAAGGATACCCTTTTTATAGAACATATTGACTCATTTTGAAGATCACAGAAGGATTTTAAATGCTCTTGATTGTATTGATATCTTTAGACCAAAATTGATAGATTATATCAACATAGCAGAGTGTTAGGACAATTGAAATGAGTGGCTGGGAACACACTTATGGTGGATTAGAGGGGATGGGTAATGGGCTGGTGGGGGGCATCTGTTTTTCTCTGAAAAACATTTCTAGTTAGGGCTTTATTTCGAATTTGTACAAAATGGCTAGCTTAGCTTCATCATAGTTTTCTGTTATTGTTTTTTAATTATTACTTTATGTCTCACTGATGAGGTATGATCTTCCTACGTGGACTGAGCACCTTCTTCTTTGGAGCAGCGCCAGAAGGGAGTGTGAGGTTGCGCGCATCGAACTAGTTTAAGCTCCCGGTTGCTTAAGTTTAAGCTAATGTCCGTTCCAATAGACTGCTTTTGCGGATGTCTAGCATTGTTGTCATCCCTAAAGCTGTTCAGTTCACTTTGTTTCCTGTACATAATAGAAAATTGGTATAGGTAGATATTATAACTTTTGATATATATTTTGTTTGGCTTCTGATCTTCTTGTATCTATGTACAGTTCCGCTGTGTCGGAATGTTGTGTCTTTAATTGAAGAATCTGTTTTGTCATTTACATATGACAGTCCCCATTTTTCTTTCGGTGTCTTGGGTGGGTTGTATTTTGTGATTGTGGCTTGTCTTGAATATCTTCATTAATATTTTTGGTACATCAGGGGCCTGATTTATAAAACGACTTAAGTGGTCGCTATGTTGCTGCTAAGGCTGAATTTCTATGAAGGAGATTCCCTTCAACTATGAAATTTGCTTTGGAGGAACAGTCTTTTTCAGACTGTTTCTCCAGAGCAATTGTCATAGTTGCAGGGATTCTCCAACATAGAAATTTAGCCTTAGCAACAACATAGCAACCACTTATGTGGTTTTATAAATACGACCACAGAGGTTCAGGCACAGCCAGTTGACAGTAAAACTTCTCATTGACAATAAAACTTCTCATTCCTATTACTGGGTAACTAATATGTAAGTATTGATATTCCACAGATTCTAATAGATTGATACTCGTTTATGTGTGCATTTGTATTAGAATGAACCATTTACTGTTTCAAGTAATGATGTAATGGTTTTCATAAAAAATAGTACGTTCTTGCAGCATCCGGTATGAAATACCTGAGACAGCGAGGGTTCATTCACCGGGACATAAAGCCAGGGAACATTATGCGGTTTATTGGGGAAGACGGAAGGTAAAATTAACGTGTATAATTGCAGATAATACGCAACGTTCACTTTGCTTGTGTTGCGTTTGCGTCACGCACTTGAATTAACATAATGTTTCTTTCATATAATAATAAAGTAGTTTCAGAACATAGATGAATCAATCACTTAACCCTTAAAGCACCAAAAAAGAATACGACAAAAATGACGTCTGCAAAATTAAAAAAAACAACAACAATTCTTCTGGACTATATCATATTGAGAATTCAAAGACACTGGAACAGACGGTGTAGACCCAGATGAAGGCACTTCTTAAAAATTCTATTATTTTCATTTTTGCGCTTTAAGTATTAAAAAGTATTATACGTGCTGAAGCAATCAACTAGGGAACGACTCGGTTATAGAGAGTCAATGTGAATGAAAACTTGCGCACTTGGTACTGAGATAAATGTTCACGGTCCAGAGAACTTTGAATTGGGCTTGTCGTTTACATCTGTTTCTCGAGAATCACGTGTTATAAAAAATGACTGTATTTGACACCCCAACCAAGGGTAACTTGTACAGATTTCTTATTGATTATTAGATTTACCAGTTAGGGAAGAGACATGTCTCTTTAATCTTATCAGCACAATCAGTTTTTAGCTCGCCTGAATGAAAGTTCAGGAAGAGCTATTGTTGTCACCACGGCGTCGGCGTCCGCGTCCGCGTCGGCGTCCGGATTGGATGTTTTGGTTAAAGTTTTTTGAAGACCTATATCTCCTTAACCCATGGATGGATTCTTCTGATACTTGCACTGTAGTTAGATATTGGTCCAAAGTTTAACAGGGTACCACCCCCTTCCTACTCTGTGACCTTGATTTCAAGGTCATGGACTTAGAATATTGGGAGCATTTTCTGACTGGATGTTTTGGTTAAAGTTTTGTATAGCCCAATATCTCCTTAACCCATGGATGGATTCTTTTGATACTTGCACTGTAGTTAGATATTGGTCCAAAGTTTTCCAAGGTACTACCCTCACCCCCCTCAGTGACCTTGATGTCAAGGTCATGGACTTAGAAAATTTTCTTTTTATTGATTGGATGTTTTGGTTAAAGTCTTTTAAAGACACATATCTCCTGAACCCAGCGATGAATTCTTTTTATATTTGCACTTTAGTTAGATTTACAGAGTACTACCCCAACCCTGCTCAGGTACCTTGATGTCAAGGTCAGGGACTTAGGAAATTTGGTCTTTATTAATGTTTTCTAATTGTATACTGATTCATAATTCAGAGATTTAGTTTACACTTTAAGTGATGTTAGACACTTTTTTGAGTTTTTACAAAGCACTATATACTTACCCCACTGGGTGACCTTGAAGTCAAGATCATCGACTGAGAATTTTGTCTTAAAGATTTTGTCAAAGTTTTATATTTATGAAGACATAATTTCACAGTGCCACGATGGACTCAGTTGATACTAATACTTGGACTGATGTTAGATAATGGTTCAAGGTTTTGATACATCCTAGTCCCCCCCTCCCCCCACCCCCACCTCTTAGTTCTTTGACCTCAAGCTCATGGACTTTGAAATTTCATGTGGATTTTTTTTTTAAGACTTACTTCTAAGATAGCTTTTGTTTATGAATGTGTCGTCATTATGGACATGCTTGCCTGAAGTTTTATGCATAGCAGGCCACGCCACCAAAGCGACTGTGTGATGAGCAAGCACCTATTCAGGCGAGCTTTGCTGTCAGCCGACAGCTCTTGTTTTTATGTTTTATAAGACTGTTATATTAATCAAATATAAATCGCATTTTGGAGTTTTCGCCAGTGTGTTTCTTTTTCACGCCTTTGATGTGTTCCGCAAATGCTAAAGAAACCTAATTACATGATGTTGTTTTTATATTCTATATTGTTTCTTTGTAGGTCGGTGTACAAAATAACCGACTTCGGCGCCGCACGTGAACTTCAGGATGATGAAACATTTATGTCCATATATGGCACAGAAGAATACTTAGTAAGTACCTATAGTGATACCGCTTTTTATGGTGAGTCTTGCAAATACAGGTTATTAATGTTTTAGTTGGTGTAAATGTTCTAAGTTTTCGAACACTAATGATTTTACAAAAAATGCCTGCACAAGCAGGTATGACCTAGATCAGACTGCTCCTGAAGGAGCCGTCTGATCAGGGTCTATAAGTTTTGCAAATTCGCCCAGTGTTTTGTGACAAATATATCTGAAAGACCGTTTCTCTCAGGAATGAGATGTACAAAATTTTAAAAGAAATACCGTAACGCATATTGATATTTATCATTAAAATGTTGGCGTTCTTCCAAATAATAAACGAAATGTGCGTATCAGATAACTGATTTGACGGTTGACTAAGCTGAAGTTTATATTTCACTTAGACCTTCATTTTGTTAAGAAAAACGATTGACAGATTTGTATTGTGAAGTTTGCTAGACTTTGTTTTTTTCGATGAACTAAATATATAATGTGTAAAATATTTCAAAATTTGTTACTGTTTCACGAAACCCATATATATGAAATGAAATCGGCCCCAAAATTTTGCAATGTTTTATCATTTGTATCTCAAGTTTATTTACTTAAAACAGTTAAGAGCTGCAGTATTATTCAACTTGGTGGCTTCGGTAGTTTCGATAATTTATGACATGACGAGGAACTCTAGAAATAGGGACGATGGTATCTGTTTAGGGTATTCTTCATTTAACCATAACATTTTGAATACCTGAATATAAAGCCATAGGTGAAAAGTGTCAGATTTCTAGATAAGAATGCGAGGTTCGATGATAATGTCCTAACTTCTGTTGATCTTATGTATAAACAAACATTGCAGCAAGTTATTTCAAGTTTTGCCGATATGCAGAAATGTACCATCCTATTTTATTGTTGACACCTGAATTTTGAAATGAGATAAAGTCTTTCCTTTTTTCTCAGCAGGAAAAGTTACGTTTGGAACAGAGTACAAAAGACAATTAATGCTTACCGAACTACTTTCTATTTATTACTCGTAGTATCCAGAGATGTATGCAACGGCAGTGCTTCGAAAACCGTCTGCAGGAGCACAAGCATTTGGAGCCTCTGTCGACATATGGAGTATTGGCGTTACGATATATCATGTGTGTACCGGGCAACTGCCTTTCCAGCCATATGGAGGAAGACGAAATGCAGAAACAATGTAATTCACTGATTGAGAATTTGATACATAATATGTTTCATCTTAACTTGTGTAATTATATGTAGAACGCCTTGATTGTTTAAAGGCAAAAAATAATGCTTTTGAATTGACAGAAGCAAATAAATTAAACATTTTAAAGATTCATGACGTCTTTGGATATTGTTCAAGTTTTAAAGCCGTTTTCAAATCTGATTTAGTTGTTTAACTTGACCAAAACTTGATGGATACATTTTGAGGCGATGGAGTCTTATTGTTTAGTTAATGAATTTGAATGAATTGCTACCATGTTGTCTTTCCCATTCTGAAGATAATTATAATCCCACAGATAGACTACTTTTATTGTATTATACTTGCATTGTGAACTCAAAATCACATTCATTTATGACTAAATGAATCCATGAAATAAAACACTGAGGAGATGGTACAAATACTAGTAAATATATATAGGCTCATTTATTTCAAGGCATGCAATAACATCCCAGAAACCGAGTGGCATAATTTCCGGAATCCAGTCGTCAATGAATGGGGATATTATCTGGAGTTCTACATTGCCTAAAACATGTATGTTGTCAGAGTGAGTAAGCTATTGCAATTCTATAACTTTGATTGTACGGTAACGTAGAATTATATTCTGTAATAATTTCAATATTACGAAACAGAAAAGAAGTAGCAAATTGGCCAACTGGGTCTCCCTATGGAAAATGAAAGGCTGCACTAATCGCAATGGTGAGGAAATTCTCCAACAGACATTCTTCCCAACCGGTCAAAGGAAAAGAGAAAATTCTTAATATGTGAACATATTTTGCAATGGTCAATACTAAACTCAGACTGGGTAGCACTATAACTATTTCAGTATGACTTTAGAAATTTATAAGAATTGATATTTGCAAGCCATTCCTCACAAGGATATTCTTAATTCAGGAATTTGATTCGGAGAATACCTGATAAGGAAGCATTATTCACCAGCATGCACTTCTGTACCAGTCCCTTACTGTTTCGGCTTTTGCATTGATGCAACCTGTACAAATTTGACTTAACTGTGTCAAGATTTTATAAATTTAGTACAATAGATAATTCTGTCAGTTATCAGTTACTGGCGAAAGTATGTGCACTTAGTACTGGCTAACCGCTTAGGAGGTCTAAGCCTGCACAGGAATAGTGTGGTTAGGATAACTGACCGTCCCGACATGACCATAGCAGTTTACCGAGGACGTTAAGCATCAAATCAATCAATCAATCTAGTACATTAACAAGTCACGTCCAGCTCCAAGCCAAAAATAGGATCGAATTGTAAAAGTATTGAAAACGCTTGAGAAGTAAGTTACGACATAAAGATTAGAATGTGTATGAAAACAGAGGTCGAGAGTTTGTATACAGTAAAATTAGTTTCAGCCCTCGGGTAATCTATTACTGATCTTTCAAATGCAGTACCCTAATGTTACGTGTTGCGCTTGTCTGTAGTCTTCTAGCAGTATGGTCTTCTGTATAGGTGTGCTTTTTTCATTTCTGTTTCGTTTTGTAGCCTTAAATATAAAAAAGGGTAAAAGTAGATATTACTCTTGGTTATCATTTGGGGTACCTGAATTACCACATGTATTGGAAAGGGCTCTTCATTTGGTTTCCCCCCCCCCCTGTGTGTCTTTTGTAAACTGTTGTTAGTTAATGTATATACTTCATTTTCATTTCCTTTTGATTTTGAAGGCGGGGTTATGTTGCTTCTTGATCGTTGCCTATCTTGAACTTGACACCAGAACTGGACTTTTTATGATGTAAATACGTTTGCTAATGCTCACGTTGTTTATAACTCTTAAACCAATCTTGGATGTTGGTTTCAACAATGCTTTATTTATTACCTTCCAGAGAGAAAGAAAATTTGTACTTTTTGACTCACCGATGTCAGTAGAGTAGTGTAAAAGGGCAATGATCAGGAACTGAAACGATAAATTTTCACATCCCACCTACGACGGATCCAGTTGAATGTCTTCTGTTCTCCATTGGCATCAATGTAAACGTTGGCAAAAAGTGAATTTTAAGCTTTTGGATATATCCTGGAACAGAATCATGAAGAAACTATACAGAATATATCCTGTATAGTCTGTGATCTTCTAGTTCTATTTTTCCTGTGTAGGGCTGTCACCTTTATATCATTACTTGAATTCATATTCAGTTGTAGAGAACTGAAAGATCTGGGCCCAGTTGTTCAAAACTCACGATTTCGTTAGTTAACGAGATGTCAAATTTTCAAACGTGTTATACCTAAAATCAGTGTGTTTTGTTTTGCCCATGTCGTGTGAGGAGCTTTTGCAGTGCAATAGCTCCTCATAATTTTTCAGCAAAAGAAATTTACCCAAACTGATTCTATGAGTACTTAGACTTAACGAATTCTCGACTCATGTCTTTGGTAACGATTCTTTGAACTACCGGGCCCAGGTAGTAATAGGGCATGAATATCCTTGGCTAGATAAATTTCGAAAAAGAACTCGTTTGCTTCTTGTCAGTAATGCATCTTTATGATTTTCCATAAACATTCATTGAAAACGAAAAGGATCATAATATAAAAGTTTCCAATGGGTTGTAGGACGTTACAAGGACTAGTTGTCAAGATGTTAGCTGGGCTATTAGAAAATGACATAAATAGGATGTGGTCATTTGATCGCTTCTTTGACGAAGTCACCAACATTGATACAATGATTGTGCTGAAGATATTCTATGGTTTGGCGAGTCAACAGCTACTTGTGTATTTACAAAAGACAGACACGTATGTATTATGCACACATTAGTGTAAATGAGCTGCGTAATTAATAAGGATGCCAACGATGCATCATATAGAGGATCTTACATAAGTGCTCATGTATTATTGAATTTATTAAACGAGTTGGGGAAAAAGATAAGATGCGAGGCTTTGCCGAGCATCTTATCGTTTTTCCCCAACGAGTTTAATAAATTCAATAATACATGAGCACGAATGCAAGATTCTATTTATCATATGACACTAAAATCGCATTTTATCAGCAGAATTTGCACTAAAACGTCACGATTTCGCCATTAGAAAACGCGATGTTTTTATGGACGTCAACGTATAACGTTACGACGTAATTTGCATATTTAATCCACTAGTGGATTATCGTTTTTAATGCATGGCTTTATTACACTCTCAGATGCGACGTCATATGATAAAGTAAAGTAATGAGAACCCTTACTGTCCGCTATATTGATCGCTGTAAGTAGGGAACAGAGAACACTAATGCGATTGGAGGTATGCATTCTTAGTCTGATATTCTATCTATGCATATACTTTTATGTATCGTTTTTGTCGCATCTGCGATATATGAGTGCGGTTTTCCGTCCGTCCGTCATTCCGTCCGTCATTCCGTTCACATTTACGTTAACCCTGGCGTTAATTAAAGTCTTTTTAATTAATTTTTTCTAAAACCACTGCTTCCATGGTTCTAAATTTCATATGAAGCGTAACCAGACTGCAACACTTCAGAATGGTAAAATTCAGCCCGGTCGAGAATCCAAGATGGTCGTAAATGCAACAAATTTACGTCAACCCTGGCGTTAAAGTCTAATATCTCCAAACCATGGCACCCATGGTTCTCAAATTTCATATGGAGCATGACCAGACTGCAACACTTCAGAACAGTAAAAATTCAGCCAGGTCGAGAATCCAAGATGGCTGCCATTGCAATAAAAAATGTTCACGTTTACATTAACCCTGGCGTTAAAATATATTCAATTAATTTCTCCAAAACCACTGCTCCCATAGTTCTCTGATTTCATATGAAGCGTATGTCCAGACTGCAACACTTCAGAATGATAAAATTCAGCCAGGTCGAGAGTCCAAGATGGCGGCCATTACTAAATATGGCAAAACCAACAAAATCAGCATCTATTCCAGAAATGCTTAATATATTTTGTTAAAATTTTGCATGGAACATCAGTGGGGCATCCCTTTGATACTGTGGGAGTGCAGTGCATAGCATTCCGAGGAATTCTTGTTCTTATATTGCGATATAGTCGTGTCCATTTGTCTATAAAGAAGTAATTATATTTTCCTTATTGAAAATTAGTTTGTAATGTGTGTGTGAGACATTATTTTTATGCTAAAATGTGAGCAACGCCGTCAGAAATCTGGTCATTAGACATAATATGAACTCAACCCGCCAAGGACAACGTGCATTTCTGCGCATATAAAACTACGCACCCTTTTGGGGGCTGCATATGTGCCGTAGTGGGTCTACGTATGCACAGAAGCCTCGGTAGTGCAGTCATTTAAGCGCTGCCTTACTTGATAGCTGTACTGGGTTCGAATCTAGTTGGCTGTGGAATTGTTCACACCGTTAATTGAATTCCATTCGTTAACATCCTACCGCCGTTTCGATATGTCTTTGCTGCTGTTGAAAAGGATATAAAACTAATATCACCAGTCACATTATGCCATATGAATAAGGACCTATTTTCTCGTGACGTGCCTCTTTTTCGCTGTGATATCTCACCTGGCGTCATTTTTGTTCGGTTTACTTGTAGGCATTATGTAATACGTCTGTTTTAGCCTCTGTGTTGGGTTATTTAATCATATTATTCAGTTATATTCTTCTGAAAGATGAAATGTTTGTTTTGTTGTGAAACAGCATCTTATGCTGTTTTGTCATTAAAATTCGAACCGTAGACTGGTGCTTTAGATTATGGTTGCTTAGACATCAATTGAATTTTCTTGAAGGTACATGATATAAATTGAATATAAAGCAAATATATTCTACATTTCCTGCACTTGTCTCTCCTCCAGAGCAAACTTCATAGTTGTAGGGAATCTCCTTCATAGAAATTTACCCTTAGCAAAAGCATAGCAACGACATAGGTAGTTTTATAAATACGACCCCTGCACCCTGGTGGTCATCATAGATTTTGTAATCAGAGCGTTGATATGTTTCAGTTTACCTGTACTTCAAGAAAAATTGGCAGAACTAACGGATATTCCAGCTGGAGATCAGCTCATTCTATGGACTGATAGAGAATTGTGTAACGTCATTGATACTAGCCTTCCGTTAGACGCAGTCCCTAGGTCTATCAGTAGGGCCCAGTTATTTCTAGTCAGCCGATCATGCATGGACAATTGCAGGTTAAAGTTAATAGAAATACGTAAGTTTATTGATAGTTAACGTTTCAGTGGCCATTCAGAAAGCTAAGTAAAACCGATACTTTTCTGTGAATTTAAACGATTATCGATTCATACATCATTGAGTCCTAAACGTATTGGTTACATATTGTAAGCTTACTTTAGTGCATCTGGTATTATGTATATATTACCGACATTGCTTATCAATACAAATAATTAATCGTTAGAACTGCATATACACAAGCTTTCAATTGTTGTTAAATAGTTGTGTTAGCTTAAAATCAAGTATTCGTTTCTTCCACCAGTTATACTATGATAATCAAGATGCATTAGTTTCAGAGCCTTATAGAATACAATGTAACCATTTGTTAACGTCAGTTTACGACGGATTCAAACTGCAATATATATTAAACTCAGCGACACGAATTCAACTGCTTCAAGGAAATCCTGGGTTCGAGGTTATAAAACTTGAGAATAATCTCACTCAAAATAAAGCACACTGATTGGCTCAGTGTGCTTTATTTTGAGTTTGAGAATGTACTCAAATGTACTCAAGTTTTATGACCTTCGGGCCTGAACTATGAAACTTAACTGAGCTTTGCCAAGATAAATTGGGTATTACTGCATGCGCATACGACAAAAACTAGAATCAGCTTGCAAATCATTTCAGAATCTAGGCTGTTTACAATATAGATGTTGGTTGGTTGATTTGATGCTTAACGTCCACGGTAAACAACTAAGGTCATGTCGGGACGGTCAGTTAACCTAACCACACTATTCCTGGGCAGGCTTAGACCTCCTAAGCGGTTAACCAGTACTAAGTGCACATACTTTCGCCAGTAACTGACAACTGCCCTTCTTGAATCAGCGGAAGGAGAAACGAAAGTATGTGGCCAGACCGGGATTCGAACCCAGGACCTCTGACTTACGAGTCAGGTGTCCTACCGATTGCGCTACCCGGCCCGGCTACAATATAGAATTTCAGAATCCCTGCTTTGTTGATAAGGCTAGACTAAGCCGATAACGCAGGCGGATACAAGCTTTGCTAATAACAAATTATCAAATAAGCCCATAGGAACATTTTTGTAGAAAGCACCTTTATAATCACATTGACGATACGGTGACATAATCGCTAGATTTATGTTATAGTAAACCCGAGTCACAACCACTTAAGTTAAAAAAAAAGATGTCATAGGAATTCAAAACTTCAAATTTATGCCTCTATATTTGGTTTAAACAGTATTTTATTTGAAATTGAAGCATACAAGGTGGATAAAAAAGAGGTAAATGAAACCAGTCCAAATAGGATTCAGAAGAAAGTGGCGACTTACGTGAATCTGTATCCAATCGATCATGTCAAAAATATATTTACAGAGCCTGAAAACAAGTGACGAAGTTAAATTGCTCACTCTTCATTTACATTACACATATGTTATAAACTTTTTATGTAGATCGTCATATCTTAGAGTCGTACTCTTCTGAAGACAGTGCTGGTGCACATCGTTATAATGTGGTCTGTGGTTAAATCAAAGTTTCATTTCCAGTTGATTTATGTTGTAACATAACATATTATACGAGGACAGACTAAATTATACCGAGTCTTCTATTTTCTCATGATGCGTTCCAGAGGTTTTTCTTTCAGAATTTATTACACGATTAATTTGAGCCGCGACACAAGAAAACCAACAGAGTGGCCGTGCGCCCAACGCAGACTCCGATCAGCCTGAGCATCCGCCCAGTCTGATCAGAGTCTTCCTTGTCCGCATGGCGGTAGCTTAGACCCTTAGCTACCCTTTAAGCGATTGGCACAGAGCCTGATTGGACTTGGGGGATGCCAAGGCTGATCTGAGTCTGCGCTGGGTGCACAACCACTTTGTTGGTTTTCTTGTGTCATAGCTCATTTGTTTCATTTTTGCAGCTGAGTTTCCGGAAATGCCAGAAATACAGAATTTAGACAAGGATTCTCAGACCGCAAAGAAAGCAAATGCAGTTGCTCATGTGTATTTCTTTGCTGTTGAATTGGTTTTGCTAGACCAGTCGCTTCTGATACAGACGGAGTTAAATTATAGGCAAGGTTTTATAGTAACTTCATAGTCTTAAGTTCTGCTGTTGATTCATACACTGTAACCATAGTCTTCAAAGTTGTAAAGTTATTTGTTTCTGAATAATGTGATATTGTAACAAATGTCTGATACTATTTTAGCATTACAATCGGGTTCAGAAATATGAACAGAACTTTACTAAATTTTGTGGGACAGACGCGCGTTTCTGTATTTTAACTTCTTCAGTGAACGTCTAAAAGAAAAAAAAAGGTGATGGGCAGGTCTCGGCAGGCAACGAATAGACCTACCCGAGCCACACATACTGACGCTTTCTACGAAAATCAGTAGAAAATGGTGGTTATATATATTTTTGTACTTCGACACAACATTATTTCGTCCATTGTACTTACTTTTAGTCTAGTGTTTGAAAGGTTATGATGATAACGAGAAATATTATCTTACATGAGGATTTATTTCTTAACGATTTCGTAATCAACTCTTATATTTCTTATGTCATAAAATATAAAAGTATAGAAATTATCCTGTTTTGGAAGTTTGATTGGAAAGGGATTTAATAAAAAGACAACGCTTAAGTTAACCAAACGATTTTAAAATCTTATTAAAGAGTTCCTTCGATTCGAGAGCAGAAAACACATTCTAAAGAACATGGGCCATACTTCGATGTTTCGGCTATTCAAGCCTCATCAGTGACCATGACAATATCTGGCGACGCGAAAGCCAGAGATGAGCATATGGTAATTTCTTAATTTCAATAAGGCAGTCAGTTGAAAGACTGATGAACATCGAAAAATGTTAAAACGATTAAAAAGCGATGACCTAGAAAAGAGTCTAAACAATTAGAAAATCTGATTTCTCAGAATTTATCCCCTGACCTCAAAGGACAAAATAAAACACAATCTGCAGTATGGATGACCAAACACCTACAAATAGTTATAAATTTCTATGCAGATGTCATTCAGATATGTGGTGCACTGTCCGTTTTCCTTTGGTTTTCGTTTTATGCTCGAGAAGGGTGTTTTCAGAAAATGTTGATGTTTTTTAATGTCGACGAATTAAAATTTTGTCTGTTTTGATTTTCAGGCGGTTTGTGAAAGCTATAGTGTTTCGATTTCAAGTTCTTATTCCGGAGCTTAATAAAACATTATCTGAAGCAGAGAGAAGACATGAAACTTTTCATGTGTCATACAAATCTGTGATAGTTTTATTTGAAACTCTTAAGCATTTAGTGGACGTTGGTGTGCTATCGTTTTCAAGGGATGATGCAGCTAAACAGCTTATTGACAGTTTCGGCAGAATGGATGAGTTCCTTAAAAACCCAAGTCTCAAAGAGTTCAGTGATAAGGTATTTACGCACCGTTTTTTTTTCTCGATATATCAAGTCATGTCAGTTGCTTAACACGTCCATTGTAACAGAACAATAGGATAAGATATCTATAAGCGCTATGCTTGTTTTCTGATCCTATATTGTATCATTGTTTTTATTCTGCAATGTTTAAATACCTTGAATAAAATACTGTTTAAACCAACAGAACGATGACTAAGTCCATGATAGTTTCTTATTTTCTCTTTTGATGTAGTTTTAACGACCCTTTAAAGCATATTTTCATACCAGTCGTTAAGCAAAGGTGGGTGTAGGTATCATAGAAAATCTTCCGAGCTTCCACAAGCAGAACATGTCTTTCTGACTTATGCGCCAGCCAAGACTAGAATCCACAACGATGGGAGACATAATTTATGAGTCACCACTCTTAACCGCTAGGCCATAGAGACCCGTTTCAAGAAGATATCTAAGAGAATAAAGAAACATATGATTAATGGATTCACCACCATGTCTTTCCCTCAGTTTTACATAAGAAAAAACATTTGTAACTTCCTGTTTGCTGCCCAGGACAACGAAGCCTCCCAAAATGGGATATCCCCTTAAAGGTTGGAATTTGCTATGGGGGGGAGGGGGGGGGGGGGGCAAATTCTTATCTTTGAGAGTTGACCCCAATTGGAAAAAGAGGCAAAAAGGAAAACGATATAGTTGCATCCCTTAAGCTTGTACCTATTCACCTTAACTGAGATAAAATCCTATGAGTTAAACGATACCTTTATATTCTGCTGCCTTTTAAGTGGTACCACAAATATATATGCCAAGTCTTTGAAATCAAATCTGATTTCTCTGCAAAGTTTTCGCAGAAGTTGGTGTTTCTGTAAATAGTTGAGTATGGATGATTCAATTCCTTTGTTTAGCAAATTCTATGGCCACTAACTCTTAACTCTTAAAAAGCCCTTAGAGGAGCTGCAACCCCCAAGATGGGTATCCTAAATATTCGTTACACATTCTTTATATGTTTTGTGTCATAGCTCAGCAAGTTAGCGTTGTCTGATTTTAATTCAAAACAAGTTGTATCTGGTACCTGGTAGTAAATGAAGAATAAAATAACTTGGCTGGAGACATTATTAGCACAAGTACGATCTGTCTCAAGATACACTTGTCTTGCACCAAGAGAATTTAGGGAGATATTTTGGCCAAATCTTGAAAGGAAAATATTCGATGTTTTTATGCTGAAAAACTGTTTACTTGAGTGTTAAGAAAACATTGTAAACGTAGCTATGAGCAGATAACGATAACAAAAATTCATAACTTAATTTATAAAACTCATAACTTCAGCCATGCATCCATAGCATGCCCTCTAAAATAAAATTCATCTCATTGAAGCATAGTCTTGCAATTAAGATTTAACTCATCTTACAATTAGACAAGTATTTAGCTCGATTGTATGAAGTACAGGAAGAGCTGGGGCCGTATTCATAAAACGACTTGAGTCGTTGCTATGCTGTTGCTAAGGCTAATTGTTTTTGAAGGAGATTCCACACAACTATGAAATTTGCTCTGGAGGAACAGTCTTACAAAGACTGTTTCTCCAGAGCAATTTTCATAGTTGTAGGAATCTCTTTTACAGAACTTTAGCCTTATCAACAGCATGGCAGCGATTTAAGTCGTTTTATGAATACGACCCCTGTTGTTGTCACCCCGATGTCAGCGTCTGGATGTTCGTGGTTAAAGTCTTTAAAGACCCTTATTTCCTTAATCCCTGGATGGATTTACTTGATACTTTCATAGACGTTAGATAATGATCAAAAGCTTTTTACAGTACCACCTTGGGGTCAAGTTCATGGAATTATAAATTCAATGTAAAAATTTGCAATGTCCTTGGTTAAAATGTTTTAAAGATGCATACTACTTAACTCATTGATGGATCTTCTTTTCACAGATATATGTAAATGGTCTAAAGTTTCCAACCTTATCCCCCTCTATGACCTTGTGGTCAAGGTCAGGGACTTAAGAACTTTTATGTTAAAACTTTAGATGTTCTTAGTTAATGTTGTTAAAGCCTCATATCTGCTTGTTACATTGAAGGATTTACTTTAACATTTCACAAGTATAAATTAATGATCTTAAGTTTTATACAGTATATCCCATCCCCTTTATTGGCCAGAGGTGAAGGTCATGGATTTGGAAACTTTTTGTTAATTTTTTTTAATTGTTTTAAGTTTTTTAAAGACCCATATCTACTTGACCTTGATGTGGAGTCATCTCTTTCTTTCACCGATGTGAGGTAATATACTAAATATTTACACAAAACCACCCCTACCCCCTTGGCAACTTTTAGGTCAAGGTCATAGGCTTAGAAATTTAATAGCAAAATAAATGGTTAATGTTCACTAAAGACACAGTTTTCACATAAGGTAGATGCTGGTCCAAATTTCAAACAGTATAGCCCTATGTCCTTCAATGACCTCTAGATAAATATCACAGATTTAACAATGCTGTGTTAAGTTTTACTTGAAGTTTTATGAAGGTCTATAATTGCACAATGTCGGGATGGAAGTAGTTCACACTTAGACTGGTGATAGATGCTGTTCCAGTTCTTCTGAAGCCAGCATCATCTTCCTCGTTGACCTTTAAGGTCAGTGTAACATTCTTAAAACTTTGGTTTTACCATGGGCAAGCGCTAGGTCAGACATGCTATGCTGTATGATTACAATTCTTGTTAAAACTGGAATAAAAATTCTATTAGCAAAAACGCAAATCTTAATATTTACAGAATGTGTATTTGACCATCAAATTCCAAAACCTTATGAAAAGAACTGAGTAAGCATAGTCTTGCGCTGAGCCCTCGATATGCTTGCACAATGCCGGGGTGGAAATAGTTCACACGTAGACTGCTGATAGATGTTGCTCCAGTTTTACTGAAGCCAGCATCATCTTCCTCGTTGACTTTAAAAGTTCAGGGTCCTATTCTTAGAACTTTATGTTTACCATGGGCAAGCGCCAGGATGGTGACAGTTCTTGTTACAAATTCTATTAGCAAAAACACAACTCTTGATATTTTTCACAAAATGTGTATTTGACTATGAAATTCCAAAACCTTATGAAAAGAAGTGAATAAGCATAGTCTTGCGCTGAGCCCTCGATATGCTCATAGCCTCAATTTGCCTTGGCAAAGATCAGTTGTTCAGTATAATCAGTCTCGACGGAACTGTGCCATTACCAAGGCCGCGCAGGATAACCAGTGTTTATTTGCTATGTTCAGTATGTTGTCCGCGCACACTTTCTTGAGAATTGAATAATAAGATATCCGCCACCTTTAGAATTTCAGATTGTTCTAACAGTGCCTATTAATAGCGTTATCGAAAATTAGAGGCAACTTTATTTGTGATTTTAGCTCCGTTATCGTCTTGAAGAGATCGTGGTATATGTAGATGTACTGGGTACAAAGATCAACGATCAAGAGAAAGAGCGGCTACACGCTGTTGAGGGCTGCTCTGAAGAGGACCACTGGTAAATTGATGTTCTGGTTTTAACCTACTAAATTTGGTTTTTGTAGTTTTTACGTTTCGTTTTAGAATAATGGCACCATATTAGTCATTGTCTCATTGTCCCGCCTGCAATAATCAGAAAGCAATACATACGGCTAGTTCTCCAGATAAGAAGAAGTAACAGGGATAATTTAGGGATAATTTAGGGATAATTTACGTATTTCTACACGAAAAAATACGCTGTGACCCATTATTAGAACCGTCTCACTGAGACGGTTCAAATGAAGGGTGACATCCTATGTTTTCATTTAGAAATAAAAAAATCTCAGAAATATTCTCAAAACCCCACCAAACCTGAAGCTGTGATAGGCGTTGGCGATGTAAACGTTTGTTAAGTATTCTACTCGTCTCGCCTGCGACCAGCGGAATGCAAAATAAAGGAATTATGTTTTCGGTGTTGTCGGTCTCAGCGGCGTAAACTTCCTTTGCGTTTTATGGTTAAGCTCTGTGACAATGCACTGACAGGCGAGACACAGCATTCCTTGGAATAATTGTTTAGCTCTGTTCCTGTGACATTGTGAACATATCTGACACACAGGAATCTGTGGAATTGATATTTAACAAAAGATATCACATTTTGCATGTACATCATTCAGCTTAAATCAGAAAAGCTGGAGCACAGATCGTTGTGGTCGTTGTTGAGTTGTGGTTTAACGTCCCAGTTATAAAGCATAAAACATTGACAAATCCAAATATTTAGGTACACAGACATGGACCCCCAAAATGAAATGCTCAGGTGCTCGCTTAGCAGTAAGCATCACCTGCCTATTATAATACATCCACCATGTCTGTAATTCAGGTGTACCAATCAGTGAATATGGAAGTTCGCTACTAAAAGCCTTATTTTGTTCCGGCCGTGACCATGAAATCGGAAATATGTTTGGAAATGGCCACATTGTAGCTAGCGTCATCCGGATTTCAGTAGGATGAGATCGGGTTTAATGATATTGACTGTATTGTTTGACGACGCTAGTAGTCAATGTTTATCAGTTATATATTGTTATATTTCAGTAAATCCAAAGTCGAAAATCTCAAGCAAAAGATCGGAAGTATTGTGGGAATAATGTCAAAGCACAAAAAATATAGAGAGCTGCACAGCCATGAAGAGTTCATTCATAAATGTGAAAAGTAAGTCCACTTATTTTGACTTTGTGTAAAGAAAAGTTTCATTCTTTCTGAATATTTATGTTGCGATGTAGAGAGATGTCGAGATTTCACAGAGTTATCTGCCCAGTGGTGTTCTACTTCTTATTCATCCGCATTATGTTTCACCCCTGTCGGTTCAGCTGTCCATCTGTCACGCCTAAAAAGTTTGTATAAGCAACTCCTCCCACAGTTTTAAGCAATCAATCTGCAACCTTGCTCAAATCTTTCAGGCGCATTGAAGATGTGCATGTGCCTCTTTAAAGAGAAAAAATCATTCTTAAAAAAATACTGCCTTTTAAGAATTTGATTTTTAGGGTTTTTTGGCTAATACACAGTGGCAAGGGTGTATAATCGACATCTCCCACAGGTGATAAGCTATCAATTTGAAACTTTGCACAGCTGTTTTAGACATATTGGAGATGTGAATGCACCATTTCGATGAGAAAAGAGAAAAGAATGATTTTTGACAAAATTAAAGCCTTCAAAACTAAATTTGTCTTGGGTTTTTGGCTATTTAGCTAATATTGGATGACAAGATTGTATAATCAACTTTTTCGGCAGTTTATTAGCAACCGATTTTAAACTTTGTATAGATCTGAAGCTTAATACAGATGTTTCAGACGTATTGAAACTGTGCTTGTGCGTATTTCAACTGGAAAAAGAATAATTTTGTGAAGATAACGGCCTTTTTTGAACGTAGAAATTTTGCATTTTTTTGTCTCATACAAGATGATAAGATTGTATAATGAATTCATTCCACAGTTATTAAGCGATCAGTTTGAATTTTTTTACAGATATTACAGACAAACCGTAGACTTGCATATGTTTTATTTAGGAGGTAAAAAACTGAAAAAATATTTGACAGAAAAATCACTGTTCCAAACTTTTAACTTGTATGGATTCTTGCTAATACAAGATGGCAAGTTCACCTTCAGTTTTTAATCTTTCACTTAGAAATTTTGCATGTTAAATGCACTGAAAAAGTGCATGTGCCTTTTCAAATAGGAAAAGTCATTGTTGACAGTCTTATAAAACTTAAGAATTTTGCAAGCTCTTGGTAATGCAGGGTGACAAGTTTGTATACTCAAGTTTGTCAGCAGTTTTAAACAACCACAAGGAACTTTTCTCAGATGTTACAAAAAGAATGTACATGCCATTTCGAGGTGCAAAAGTGTGTGAGGAGGAGGGGGTGTAGTTTGGCCGAGGTATGTCGGAGAGGAGGACGGGATGGAGAAGAAAGGCACAGCCTGGGGCACCATCTGTGTCTCACAGACACAATTTTCTAGTTTTATTTTACAAGCTAGCAGTGATATCTGTTTTACGGGAGAGTATGATCGTCCCTATCGTTTTTAGCTCACCTGAGCACGAAGTGCTCAGGGTGAGCTTTTGGGATACCCTGATGTCCGTCGTCCGTCGTACGTCCGTCCGGACGTCCGTCCGTCAACTTTTGCTTGTGTACACTCTAGCGGGCACAGTTTCGATCCAATCTTTATGAAACTTTGTCAGAATGTTAGTCTTTATAAAATCTAGGCCAAGTTCGAAACTGGGTCATGTCGGGTCAAAAACTAGGTCACTAGGTCAAATCTTAGAAAAACCTTGTGTACGCTCTAGAGGGCACAGTTTTCATCCAAGGTTCATGAAACCTTGTCAGAATGTCTATCCTCATAATATCTAGGACAAGTTCAAAACTGGGTCATGTCGGGTCAAAAACTAGGTCACTAGGTCAACTTATAGAAAAACATTGTGTACGCTCTAGAGGACACAGTTTTGATCCAATCTTTATGAAACTTTGTCAGAATGTTTATCTCCATAAACTCTAGGCCAAGTTCGAAACTGGGTCATGTCGGGTCAAAAACTAGGTCACTAGGTCAAATCTTAGAAAAACCTTGTGTACGCTCTAGAAGGCAAGTTTTGATCCAAAGTTCATGAAACTTAATCAGAAAGTTTATCCTTATAATATCTAGGATGAGATTGAAACTGGGTCTCTTCGGGTCAAAAACTAGGTCACTAGGTCAAATCATAGAAAAAACCTTGTGTACGCTCTAGAAGGCACAGTTTTGATCCAAAGTTCATGAAACTTTGTCAGAATGTTTATCCTCATAATATGTAGGCAAGTTTGAAACTGGGTCATGTCGGGTCAAAAACTAGGTCACTAGGTCAAATCATAGAAAACATTGTGTACGCTCTAGAGGACAGAGTTTTGATCTAATCTTTATGAAACTTTGTCAGAATGTTGACTTCTATAAACTCTCGGCCAAGTTTGAAAGTAGGTCATGTCGGGTCATAAACTAGGTCACTAGGTCAAATCGTAGAAAAACCTTGTGTAAGCTCTAGAAGGCACAGCTGTGATCCACAGTTCATGAAACTTTGTCAGAATGTTTATCCTCATAATATCTAGGACAAGTTCGAAACTGGGTCACGTCGGGTCTAAAACTAGGTCACTACGTCAAATCATAGAAAAACATTGTGTACGCTCTAGAGGACACAGTTTTGATCCAATCTTTATGAAACTTTGTCAGAATGTTTATCTCCATAAACTCTAGGCCAAGTTCGAAACTGGGTCATGTCGGGTCAAAAACTAGGTCACTAGGTCAAATCTTAGAAAAACCTTGTGTACGCTCTAGAAGGCACAGTTTTGATCCAAAGTTCATGAAACTTAATCAGAAAGTTTATCCTTATAATATCTAGGATAAGTTTGAAACTGGGTCATGTCGGGTCAAAAACTTGGTCACTAGGTCAAATCTTAGAAAAACCTTGTGTACGCTCTAGAAGGCACTGTTTTCATCCAAAGTTCATGAAACTTTGTCAGAATGTTTATCCTCATAATATCTAGGAAAAGTTTGAAACTGGGTCACGTCGGGTCAAAAACTAGGTCAATAGGTCAAATCATAGAAAAACCGTGTGTACGCTCTAGAGGACACAGTTTTGATCTAATCTTTATGAAACTTTGTCAGAATGTTTATCTTCATAAACTCTCGGCCAAGTTTGAAAGTATGTCATGTCGGGTAAAAAACTAGGTCTTTAGGTCAAATCTTAGAAAAACCTTGTGTAAGCACTAGAAGGCATAGTTTTGATCCAATCTTCATGAAACTATGTCAAAATGTTTATTGTCCATATATCTAAGCCCCCTATGAAACTGAGTCACATCGGCTCAAGGTCAAATCTTAGAAAAACTTTGTGTATACCATAGAGGGCACAGTTTTGATCCAATCTTCATGAAACTCTGTCAGAATGTTTATCTTAATGAAATCTAGGTAAAGTTTGAAACTGGGTCGTGTCGGGTCAAAAACTTGGTCACTAGGTTAAATATAAGAACGACCTTGTATACGCTCCAGAGGGTACAGTTTTGATCCAATATCAATGAAACTGTGTCAGAATGTTTATTCTTAATATCCAGTCCAAGTTTGAAACTGGGTCATGTTGGGTCAAAAACTAGGTCAAATGTTAGTATGGTAAAAACTCTTATAAATCTTCACCAGAGCCCGTGAACTGATTAATGCTCAGGTGAGCGATTCAGGGCCACCATGGCCGTCTTGTTTATTTGTAAGTTTAATTGGAACCCAGCCTCGGAACCCTTTATACTCTTGATGTTTTGAGGCCGATGCTCTGTATTATTATTCAGGCTTCGATTCCTGAAATAATTTTGAACGTTCGTGAATAATCAGTCTTTCTGTGCTACGTCTGGTGCATTGTTTGCTTTTCTTTCAAGAATTATGACATCATGCGTAGGTTCATGAATGAATGTTTTGGGAATGTAAAATCATGGTGAAAATTCACATGGCCGCATCTTCCAACTGTGCCATATGCTTACTTTCACCAAAGTTTATCAGTAAAACTTACGGCTTACGGACAGTCGAATATTAATCATGCTAGTGAGCAGGATAGTGTCTGCATTCCAGGGTCACTAAGGTCTACAAAGGTGAACATGTGATGCACTATTTTGTCTAGTCATTTTTAAGCTAATTGCCACAGATAAGGATTATGTCTTAACATGGCTTCAATACTAAAAATACTAAAAATATGTCATTCTTTATTATATTTAACGGTTCAAATGTCGCGAATTCTGTTTGTCAAACTGATGAAACTGAACATATGACAAAACGGTTATCATCCCTGCAATAAAATACTGAAGAATAAAACTCCTCGTGAGAGATGTTTCGTATTGTAGTGGCTATGTTACAGATATACATGCATTGTATTCGAGTCACCTTTCTTTCTTCTGTTAAACAGGCAGAAACTGCAAGAACACTGTGTGGCACTGATGTCAATATATCAAGAACACTGTGTGAGGAATTTGAAAAGAGTGTACGCATCAACGATGAAACAGACAAGGTAAATTACATTATATGGACGCATTTTATTTTTGTGGATTTTTTCGATATGTTAAAGACCTATTCATCTGAGTGCTGTCCCAGTGGTATAAATTCATGTAGCTTTTAATGGTGAGGTGTCGCTGCAAGCATTTTACCATAGTTGCTGTGTAATAAATGGCCGTGATTGGCTATCTTTAAACAAATAAAATATTTCTGTTTCTGAAAAGTTAAAAGGTTAAAAATATTTGGATCATGTTTGTTGGCATCCTAAACACCTACTTTAGATCTCATAAACGTTAACAAGTATAAAAAAAACACTGTACAGGCATAGGTTCCCGTTCACTGTTCCCGTTATATTGCATTGCTTGACTGACTACCAGAAAAAATAGTGGTATTCTAAGGAGAAGTCTGTCATTTTTTAAAGGTTTACCCCTTAATTTTTTGCCAGTTGTTTGACTTCATATCTTCACCTTAGCACAAAAAGTCAATAAGTGCTTATATATTTCAGTTGGAGTTAATGACTTTTGCGCCAAGGTGACGATATATGCGCATCAATTTAAATTTTGTGAAGATCACGTGTCATAGTATCTTGTGTTTAGACGCTTTAAACACTTGAAATACTATTGAGACTTTAACGCCGACGACTCGCCACAAGCAATTAAGTATACTACAGTAAGTGTGGCTCAGAAAGGCATGCTCGTTGCCTGCCGAGACCTACCCATCATCTCTCTTTTAGCGACACTGAAGAAGTTAAATACGGAAACGCGCGTCTGTCACACTAAATTTGGTATGGATACGTTTATTTTAAAACTCCAACTTGACTATTTGTAATTTACACTGTCAACTTTTGGTTTCATTAAAGAAAGCAGGTCCAAGTTTTTGGAGGTTTTCCGATGTTTCAAACCCGTCGATAAATCAGATTGCTACTAATTATAATTAGCATGTTTGGTTGGAATGATAAATGCTTTTTTTAATCAAGGTATTTTAGGTATGTTAATTTCCGTTGCTTTTTTAACTAGCCAAATCAAATGAAACGGTCTGTGCAGTCAGCATTCTATCCACCATTGATGATTCGAGGATTTCTGTGCATTGTTAATTATACTATAGTTTGGTGACCTTTGCCTACCCAAGTTCCTTTGAGTAGGTTTTTCATACAACATACTTAGTCGAGCATCAATTCCTAGAACAAAATTTTAAAGTAGCGGTTCTTTTTTCCAGCATTCTTACTAAACATCTTGCTCGCACGAAGAAAGTAGAACAGAATATGACTTCGGTTAATGCGTGTCTACAGCAATTAAGTGACAGGATAGGAGAGGTAAATTTCATTTTTATTTTATTTATATCGTTACAAACTATATGCAGATTTGCCTCAAACATTTCGAGTCATTTAAATGCGTTTGTGATTTAGTCAGCAGCTAGAATTATTCTGAGGGCTTCGAACATGTGTTTTATTTTTATATAAAGCCGAGACCGTAAACGAAAGTGTAAAATAAATCTGTTCAGTTCCATGTAATGGTAAGTACGCGTAAATAGTAACTCGGGATTAACTAAATTTAGTTTCTTGTTTTAGATATAAAGTGTGTAGCACTTAGAAAAGAAGGGATGACCCTCACCTATATCCTTGTTTCCAAACTCGTCGTAAATGAAACTACTGTTGACCATGTTATGTCGAGAAAGCCTGTTACTATTAAATCCTTATATTAAAGATTTACAGGACAAACTTACAAATTTAAATCTTTCAGGAAATTTTTGACATATCGGATTATTGTAACACTCAGTATTATAGCAAACAGGCTGCGTTGGGATTAATGGATGATAATATCAGTGATGCTTTGTTCAATATGCAAATAATGGTCGAAATGCTTTCATTTCGTTTCTCTGCTTAAGTATAGACGGTTTTAATTGATGGATGTTTGTCTTCTCTGAGAGGACTGCCTTCAGCTGAAGTTACCGGATTTTTTTTTCTTAAAATTTTACAAAATCACAGAAAAAAAAACTAACATGAAAGTGTCCACGGTATCTTTTTCCGTCTGTCTCGTCATTCAAGTATATTAGTCTTTATCTCATACGTTCACCTCTGTAGCAAACAGTTTCATACTCACTGCCATTAAGTCTTCATAATGTCTCTATACTCAGAACCACGACAACTGCTGTATGTCAGACATTTTCCAAAATGGTTAATTACATAGTCACGATTCTACTGCCAATTCAAAATGAATGATTTTAGGGTAGCTGCCAACGATTTTGGATATCTTTTATATTTTAGAAATAAAAATGAATATGATGGTTCCCTTGCAAAATGTTTTTACAACAATTGTCAGCATACTTATATATTTATGTGATCTGTAGTATCGGTGCAACATTCCATGTGTTCTTAAATATCTAATATTTAAATATGTTTTTGCTGCCTTCTTCGAGATAAAATTAATTTGACCAACTGACTTCATCTCTCGATAAAACTTGACATGACGTCTTGGGTTATTGGTGAATTGATAAGCCGTAAAAACGGTTTGAATGACGTTTATCTTTTCTTTCAGCAGAGTAAGCAAAGCTGATATGGTTTTTGATCTGTAATTTTGCTTACGCTTCGCTGAAAAGCAGGAACTAAAGAAGAAACTTTTTAAAAATTAAGTGATACCATATATATATATTAATTGCATTCGTATTTGATAAGAACTTAAGACTTACATTTTCTAATAGCATTTTATTGATTAAAGGTTAATTGATTCACCTTCATATATTTCCATCATATTAACGAAGTGAAACAGCTCTTGAACCTCCTGTTTGTTTCCTTGGTTGACGTCACCCATTCGATATACAGTGTATTCTTAAATTGAAAATTTGCTCCTAAAGGAAAAAATGTTTTGTTTTAAAGAGCTGGGCCGTATTTATAAAATGACTTAAGTGGTTGCTATGCTGTTGCTAAGGCTAAATTTCTAAGAAGGAGATTCCCTACAACTATGAAATTTGCTCTGGAGGAACAGTCTGACTATGCTGTTGCTAAGGCTGAATTTCTATGATGGAGATTAACTACAACTCTGACTGACTGTTCCTCCAGAGCAAATTTCATAGTTGTAGGGAATCTCCTTCCTAGAAATTTAGCCTTAGCAACAGCATAGCAACGTCTTAAGTGGTGTTATAAATACGACTCCAGATCCTCATTGTGAAGGGAGGCAAAATGGAAATGACACACTTTTTCTGAAAGAATGCGCATTCATCTTAATTGGAACAAAAACAGACAGGCGCAAATATGAAAAAACGATTTTTGGTACTTAAAATTTATATTTGATACGTCAATGGGCATCATGTAACCTTTCAAATGAGTAACTTAATGTTTGTTCATATTTAAATCTAACAAGTAATTTTGGTTCTCGCCATTTTTCAGGAGGAACGCAAATGTAAACATATGGTGGACAAGATAACTAATATTCTGAAAGAAACTTTAAGTAAAGGTTCTGGTTCGGCATTGAAAAGTGATATTACCACTCGCAGTTCCTACCCACCTGATGGAAAATCCACCACTATATTTGAAGAAGTAACAAAAGGGGCAACTAATATTGTGCCACAGCGACAAAGTTTAGAAGTTCGAATGCAGACAGGCTTCAATGTACAGGGAGAGAAAATAAGACCAGAATTAGGTCAGGCAGACGGATCTTTTCCGTCACGCAGTGGTGTTGGACAATCTACAAAGATGGAAACATCTTCTGTTGCGAAACGTGCAAGAACTGAACTATTGGATCAACTTAATCAGGAGTAAGTACTGAGTTGCCATTTAAATGAACAATTTAATAAAAAGATCAGAGACATTAGTCTATTCCTTTTGCAATTTGCACATTCTATCTGTCATAACGTTTACTTCATCCCAGAATGGGGTTGTTCAGACCACCAGTTGTCTGCATTATTCAGGATGATAATGGGATGAATACACAACAAAACAACGACATAGATCATTTTGTGCTGTCGGAGAATTACCATTCTAACTAAAACTGTTGCAAATAAAACATTTATTGATATCTGTATGGAAAAAAAAACTGTCTATAAATTCTTATTGTACTATCCACAGATGTCGTTGCATCAGGCATACGTGATATCTTTGCTACCAAAGTATTTTGTTAGCCTTAAGGGTGACAGGGGTTGGTAGGAACGCAGTTTGAGAAAAGCTGTTATACTACAGCCGTAATTAGATATGAAAATTTGACATATTTGAATGACTGTTACATACCATATTTATTCAACTATAAAAGTAAAAAGTATGCAAAGACCAGGAACTGAAACAATCAAAATCCAAATCCAGCCCTCAAACCATAGTTGGAAACAACTAAGATTAAAACGCTGTTTTTTTCTCTAGAACAACCCCAAATATATAAATCGGTCATACAAACTTCTGCTATGAGCTGTGTTTCCCTTCTAAAACTAGCCCAAAACTTAGATTCGTCTGGATTTTTTGGATTGTTTTCGAAGGGAAAAAATCTAACGGATTTTTTTTCTCTTCGAAAACACTCCTGAAAATACGTCTGATAAAAGTAAAAAGTATGCAAAGACCTGGAACTGAAACAATCAAAATCCAAATCCAGCCCTCAAACCATAGTTGGAAACAACTAAGATTACAAATAATCAAGATACAGAGAACATATGGCCAACCGAGTGAGCAGCTTGTTCCCAAAAGGTGGCCACTCAGCAACCCAAACCGAACCAAAATAATAAGAACATACGTAAGGTAAAACATCACAGAAACTCTGACACCAAAAACAGGCAACAGAGAACCACAACAGAACTACCGCCTTGGAACGGTCAGTAATGAATTACTGGGGGGCTTAAATCGATTTTACAGGCCCAACCTCACCCTCAGTTTCTGAAGTGGTACAAAACATTTAGTTGGTTGTTCGGTTCGCATGATAACCCTCTAACTCGTCAATGAATCATCACGGTAAACACATAAATAAAATTTCAACACCATGAAGAAGCAAAGACGAGGGCTCAACAGATACAACGGGCCGTCTGACAGGTGGAGATCCCTGTCCTGCCAAACAACCCCACTGGAAATCTGAAGCAAAAGAAGGTCACCAGTTGAGCCCCGGTGGACCAAGCAACAGACAAAAAAGGCTCCGGTCCCAACCAACTTCAATATATAGCTTTAGGTCGGGGCCATCATAGAGTCTGACGACCGATCCCCCGGTGTGCAATTAAAGAGTGCAGCAAAGTTATCAACCGCGATTGGGTTAATCACTAAGCATGCAGACTGTCGCATAACATTTAAATTATAGCCAATACGTTTGTGACGTATTATTATTTTTCGGAACTGATCAGAAAAATCAGTCCTACCCTTAATCTTTTTGAATTTGTATACTAAGTCACCATAAAATTCTGGTTCCGATAGGCCTTGGTGTAAAAGAAATTTTAATCCGACATCAAATTTTGAAACCAATTCATGGTGTCTGCGATAGAATTTAGAAAAAGCCTTTCTAAGCTTATGATACCGATAGCCCTGTTGAAGAAGTTTAGCAGTTAAACATTTATTACGAGCATTAAAGTCATCTACATGACTACACACTCTAGCAAATCTTATAAGTTGAGAAATATACACTCCATAAGAGGGACGACGTGGAACGTCACCGTCCAAAAATGGAAAATTAACTATATCAAAGTCAAAGTCATCACGTTTATCATAAATTTTAGAAGATACAAAACCGTTAGAAATAGATAGATGTAAATCCAAAAAGGGTGCCTCGGTATCTGAAGTATTAGCTTTATTCAATTTAAGTTCAGGTGGGTAAATTTGGTTAACCATGCTTTCAAAATAAGGATTATCAATATTCAGAAGATCGTCTAAATATCTAGAGGTTGAGTTAAATGCCTCAATGATATCAGCTTGATTATCAACAGAAAGAGAAGTCATGAAATCTCTTTCATAACAAAATAAAAACAAATCGGCCACAAGAGGAGCACAATTTGTACCCATCGGAATACCAACAATTTGTCTGTATAACTTATTACCAAATCTGATGTAAATATTATCTAAGAGATATGATAAGGCGTCACATACATTCTGACATGACCAAAGACTATATCCTCTATATATTTTACGGTCAGTAGAAGTGAAAAACGCTTTCTTATCGTTACAGGCAATATAAAGGGTATCTTCATTTTTGGAGAACTTTTTGAAGGCCCTCTCAATCAAATCAACAAGTTTTTCCTTTATTAAATTATGGGGTAATGTGGTATAAAGAGTAGAAAAATCATAAGTGGACAAACTAGTCGCACGGAACCCTCTTGACTTCAGTTTACTAAGTACCTCACCAGAATTTTTTATAGACCAAAACATATTTTTCCCTGACCTCTCATACACTGTCTCATAGTACCAAATGACACGAGATTTCACAGCAGTGAGGCAAGAAGTTAATAATTTAGATAATTCTGTAGTAGTACAAGAGCTAGAGTTGGCAATGAATCTAGCTTTATACGGTTTTTTGTGAAGCTTAGGTAACCAATACATCGTAGGAAGTTTGTCTTGGCGTTCCTTAACGTTTACAGCAAACTTTAAAGGCAAATTATTTGAGTGGCTATTAACGGCAGTCTTCTCATCTGTAAAAGTCTCTTCGTAAGCCGTGGTGCCATTAAGTTCCTGCTTCAAAGTGTTAATATAGTGCAAACAACAACAATGTTGTTTGCGGCCTTGTCAGCAGGAACCAAAACATACTTCCTATGAAAATCCTGGATACCCTGCTTCAAATATCTAAAGGAAGATTTAGGCTTAGGAGGTAAAAGATTAGTATTGTGTGAATAAAACTTTATACGTTTATCCACAATATTAAAGATACTTAGTTTCCATTTCTTTAAAGCGTTACTTTCGACACCCTCTCGTTTACACCAACGATTACCAAAATCATTTAATGCAGATGCAATTTCTTCCCTACATGTGTTGAAATCGATATGGGAAGGGAATCTATACTTAGGACCCTTAGAAACAATGTTACGAATTCTAGAATCCGGGATGATTTTCAAATTTCCAGTCACAACATGACCTGCTGATGGGTAAATAAATTTGGAATCTTTACAATCTCATGAATCAGGAGTATTAGCATCGATGTCAAGATCAGACACAAGTTTATTGAAATTAAATATGATACTTCTAATCGGTTTGTTATACTTATAACAAATAATAGGTGGTTCAGAATTTTGGAAATAATCAGGTATGGAAGATGTAACAGATTTATCCTGAAATATACTAGGTAAATCTATAAAGTCAATAGAAGTACGGTAGACATTTGAGCCACATCATGTGAATTCCAACAATGTATCATTCGTGACATGGCTGATCAGAGTGCACTATCAGAGCTTTCGTTTGTGCCCTCAGCTTTCTGTGGAAGTGGCACAAGCCAAAGAGCCAGCGATGAGTTTTCTGATTGACTCGTGTAAATGAGAAGGTTGATCTGAATATCAGATGACAAAATTGCCACGTTGTTGGAAGTCACATGACATGGTTCATTTCTTTTTGTAGGTTGGCGTCGCTGCAGACTGATAGCAGTAGTCTGAACAGATTGATATCGGAAAATTCTGAGCTTATGAAACGGTTAGAACTACTTTTATTTACCTATTCACACTTCTGTTTTATAACTCGACGTACCAATTATGTACAGTCCGTATATTATCTAAGTTCCGTTTTTGTATACTCTTCTTTTTTTTTTTCATAAAATTGCAGCACCGCCCAATTTATTAAGGCGCAATTTTTTGTTACAGTTTTTTCAGATTATGAGACGGTTTGATAGCTAATTCTAACTCTTACAGTATACACAGCGCAATTACATTAAAAGTATTACATTTGCAAAACTTGATCTGTTTGTTTTATCTGCAAGGTAATAAATTTAAGGTATTGGAATGCCTGTGTATTTCGTGCACAATAATAGCACATTATCAATCTATTCTATTTAGCCTATTAACAGAATTGATTTAATTATATTTTTGCCATTTCTACATTATGGAAACAGCTTGCGAATTTGTTTTGTAATGAAAACTTTCAAAGAGTTCAGTATTTATGCTGAACACATATTGATGTTTCTGTCTTGCTCTTCTTGAGTGCAAAACGCTGTAATTGATGCTACAATTACTTAAAGGTAGGTTCCTGTACTTTGGAATGCATCATAATTTTGATGATCTTTCATCCAATTTGTTGGAAAGCACTTATAAAAGGGAATCAATAAGTTTCACTAAAAAGTTTAAATCAAAAAAAAATATTAGAAAAGTTCTTTTGCAAGGGATTTCCTAACTCTGCTTCGCACACCAGTTAGCGCTATTTTTAGTTCGCGCCAAAAATAGATAAGGCAGCTGAGATCATGCTGCATTGCGTTTTGGGATAGTTTTAACCCATCCAACATGCAAGGACCTCTAGGAGAGCTCACGACAAGGGAAAATTGACCTTTGGAGATGGGCATCAGAAATCGCGCACTTATAGACATAATAAACATAGTTATTTTTAGAACTGGAATTCCAACGAAAGAAAATAAACCAAAAGGGAAAATGACTATTTTCTTCAACATCTGACAAGTTTCTCTGTAGCAACAAATTTAGAAAAATAAGAAAATTCAATACTGCTCAGAAAAAGACGAAATTATTTTGTGGACATAGTTGTTATTGCTAGTACAGGAACCTACCTTTAAGAATTTTATGTAAAAACAGAAAAAAATGTAAGTATTTAACAGCACCTTCCAGAGTTTGTCATTGTGTTTTGTCATTCACGTGGGTCTCGGACACATTAAGTCATTTGCAGTTTGCAGATTTTGAGAAAGTCAAACTTTAAAGTATTCCACCAGATCTAGTAGCATTGAATGCATGTTCCTAGTAATCATTAGTGATCAGCAAACATAACACCTGGCGAAGAAAGCAGCTAATAAGCAGCCATTAGCAATTTTACCCATATCAGTTATCAATAATAATGAGCTGAATATCATAAAAGCATTACGCTTACTGTTAGATCTTGTACTGAATTGATATATATATATCAAAATTATGTCGATTTCACAGCTGTAATGATTTATTTTCTGTTCTACCGGTTTCATCATCAGGAACAATATGGCGAATTGTTGCATAGTTAACGTTACTAACGTTGTTACTATGCAACAATTCGCCATATTGTTCCTGATGATCTGCCATAAGCAGTGAAACCGATAGAACAGAAAATAAATCATAACAGTTGTGAAATCGATTTAATTCTGTTTTATATATTTTTTCCTGGTATGTGCATCTTATTCTGGACATCTATTATTAAAATGTTTTGACATCCCAATTTAACTGCAAATAGATGCTTTCTGATTTGATTTGAAAGAAACACTGACCTGTAGACTGTGACAAAATTTGTGAGGGACGAAACTTTGTGCTTTCTTGTTTTTCAACAGGTAAGGATGGTAGAACAATACTAATACGTATAAAGTACATGTATGTAGGTGTTTTCCACTGACTTTTAGCTCACCTGAGAAGGTGAGCTTATAGTATAGCCTTGGTCCGTCGTCGTCGTCGTCGTCGTCCACACTTATAAACACCAATATCTCCTACACAAGTTGGCCAATCTTGGTCAAATTGTAAGTGTAGCATTATTGGGGTAGGGGAGTGACTGTATAAGGCTTTAGGGCAGATTGGATTGGAATTCTGCTCGCCATGGCAACATATTCCTCCCATAGACTTATAATGGGAATCACTTTAAAAATCTTCTTCTCTGAAACTTTGAGGTCCAGTGCTTATATATTTGGTATGTAGCACTGTGTGTGGTCCTCTACAAATGCCCCCTGGGGTCCAAATTGCCCAGGCGCCGGGGGTCAACAGCTCCCATGGACTTATGAAACCATGAGGCCTAGAGCTTATATATATAGTATGTAGCCATGTCTAGTGGTCCCCTACATAAATCCTGCCAACCATGCCTGTTGGGTCCAAATTGGCCATGCTCCGGGGGTCATTAGCTCCAGTAGACTTATAATGGGAAAATACCAGAAAATCTTCTTCCATAATACCATGAGGTCCAGAGATTAGCTTTTTAGTATGTAGCTATATTAAGTGTCTCCTACATAAATCCTGCAAACCATGTCCCTGGGGTCCAAATTGGCCACACCTCAAGGCTGATTAGCTTCCATAGAATAAAATGGGAAAATTAAAAAATGCTCTTCTATGAAACCATGAGGCCAAGAGCTTGTATATGTAGTATGTTGCAATGTCTGATGGTCCCCTACATAAATCCTGCCAATCAAGCTATTGGGGTCAAAACTGGCCTCACCCCAGGGGGTCATTGGTTAATATAGAGCTATATAGCTGAAGAACCTTCAAAAATCTTCTTCTCTGAAACCATGAGGCCCAGACCTAAGCTATATAGTATGTAGCAATGTTGTGTGGTGTCCTACATAAATCCTGCCGACCATGCTTTTGGGGTCCAAATTGGCCATGTCCCAGGGCTTATTAGCTCCCATAGACATATAATGGGATTTTTTTAAAACGTCTTCTTCTCTAAAACCGTGAGATCCAGCGCTTATATATGTAGTATTTTGCATGGTCTAGAGGTCCCCTACATAAATTCTGCCAATCAAGCCCTTGGGGTCAAAACTGGCCTCACTCCAGGATGTCATTTGTTTGTATAGAGCTATATAGCTAAAGAACCTTCAAAAATCTTCTCCTCTGAAACTATGAGGCCCAGAGCTTATACATTTAGTATGTAGCAATGTTTAGTAGTCGCCTACATAAATACTGCCAATCAAGCCCTTGTGGTCCAAAGTGGCCTCACCAAAGGGGATCATTTGTTTATATAGAGTTATATAGCTAAAAACCTACAAAATCTTCTTCTCTGAAATTAGGAAACCCAGAGCATAGATATTTAATATGTAGCAATGTTTAGTGGTATTCTACATAAATCCTGACAACCATGCCCCTTGGGTCCAAACTGGCCATGCCCTATGGGATTTTTAATAATATTGGAATTCAGAGCTTTAAACGTAACACTTCTCTTCTTCTCTTGAATCAAAAGGCCCTGAGCATAAATATTTAGTATGTAGCAATGTACGGTGGTCCCCTACATAAATCCTGCCAGCCAACTATGTCCCTGGGGTCTAAACATTCCGTGCACACGGGGTGGGCGTTGTGTGTGTGTGTGGGGGGCACATTGGTACTGACAGGTGAGCGATTGTAGCCCTCTTGGGCTAATTGTTTCTTTTTAAGAATGTGTTCTCTGCCCTTGAAGGAACTTTTTAAGATTTTAATTGTTATTGCTAAGTATTAGAGGCTTTGAAAATCAAAATCCCACGTAATTTGTTTCCGTGATAAAGTTGTCTTTTTTGTTACAGGTTCTTGCTTGAAACAGCAAATCTGAAGATAGATGTGGAGTCGCTGAACAGTCGTGGTGAAACTGACATTACATGACTCATTAATAGCAAGGGGATACACCAAAGTGTTAATATTTTGAACTTAGAATTTTTCCATTCGACTACACAGACTCTTTCATCTGTTTAAGCATGTTTGACTTTTTCTGTATTGTGTAGTTCTGAAAAAAAAAAAAAAAAAAAGAAAAAAAAAAAAAAACAGTAATAATAATAATAATTCCATCACCTGAACTTTTTCTAAGGTGCTTATGGGGTTAATTTGAAAGTAACAGGTTAAATAGTAGAATACCCAATTCATGTCTGTAAATCATAAACTGTTCAGAATTAAGAAGCTGCAGTCGCATGAAACCTGACCATGTCTATGCCGTTTTCTTATGTAGAACTTAAACCGCGTCTGCTGTTTTAATTAGTAGGTGTATTGCTTGTTTCCAAAGGATCTTACTATTCAACATTATTTATCTTCACTGAAGCTGGTGTTGTACCGTGTGGCGGCCGTAAAACGTCTCCCCGTACACCATCATAGTGCAGATTATATTTTCTGGTCCCTTGGGATCATTGAGTTTATTAAGAGTAATTTTGAAAATAAAGTTCACCTAAGCCGGTGCTAGGGGGCGTGGCTGGTGTCGCACATTTCCTTATTGTCATGAAAAGAATCAATTAAACCGATTCTGTTATTTTCATTTCTTTGGTGTATTCCTTGCTTCCAAAGGATCTTACTATTCAGAACTTATTGTGAATCAATTGTACAGAAACGTAAAAATGGATTCTGAACTTAGAGACTAATAATCGCATGTGAGAAAATCGACTTCCCTACCAACCCAATACTACAAAGGTATTGTTAGCTACATAAAAAGTATACGGCAAAATGTACAATAAATTATGAGTATGAAAGTATGCACCATATTGTTATCAAACATGCTTGCAGCGGCCATGAAAGTTTTCTTTTATTATTCATATTTTGCTGTCTCGTACTATTTCCGTTTGAAGCTGCAGATTCCCTTCAATGTTTTTTAAAATTTATCATTTAATTCGACTAAGATGTGCACATCTTGACTCGAGTGAATGTAACCCACATAGCTTGTAAGTGATAGAACAGAAACACTATGACAAGCAGTGTAGACACAGATCATACATTGTGACACATATAAGAGCCGCGACACGACAAAACCAACAATGTGGTTGTTCGCCCATTGCAGACTCAGATCAGCCTAAGCATCCGCACAGTTTAATCAGACTCTTCATTAAGTGCTTAAATGGTAGCCAAGGGTCTAAGCTATCTCCATGCGGACAGCGAAGACTCTGATCAGACTGGGCGGATGCCCAGGCTGATCTGAGTCTACGCTGGGCGCACAACCACATTGTTGGTTTTGTTGTGTCGCGGCTCATAATATGCTTTATGCTATTGTAGTATTTTTCTGAATAGATTGTCGGGGCGTATTAATCCTTGGCAAGATTTTAGTACGAGAGCTGAAATAATAAATATAGATTATTGAAACAGGATTATTAAAATTTGTAAGCGTAGGGATGCTAGGTTAGTGTGTATAACAGTAAGAGGCGAATTGCAGCAAATGTTTATAACTGTAATATCTCACTACCAGAACATTTGAGCCGCGACACGACAAAAACGAAAAAGTGGCATGTACGCCCAGCGAAGACATAGATCAGCCTGGGCAGCCGCCTAATCTGATCAAGGTCTTCGCTGTGCGCTTTAAGGGTAGCCAAGGGTTTAAGCTAGCTGTACGCGCACAGCAGACTCTGATCAGACTGGGTATATGCCCATGCTGATCTGAGTCCTCGCTGGGCAAAAATGCTACTATGTCGGTTTTTGTCATGTCGCGGCTCCTTAAATGATTTTCATGATTTAAAAAACACAGAACATTTTTATATTCCATTTATTTTTGCTCTTTCAAATATACCGTTTCCAATCAAACCCTTTTAATAAAAAGTGCTAATAGAAAAAGTCATCTCTAAATCACATTATTACTAAAGTCACGAAACAAGTGATAAAATTTCGTTTCATTGCTCCAGGCTGCATAGACTCTAAAGACTTTAATTAGACTGCGAAACAACGTTTTGAAAAGCATTGATAGGCAGTGTGATGACATTAAACATGTTTTTCACACCATCTGAAAACAGAGAATTTAGTATGATTGACATGTTTATACAAGGGTTGACAACACATTCAGTGTTGTTGGTTTAAGATGCTATTTGTGTATTTATTAAAGTAACTATCACTATTTATTTCCAAATCATGTGTCAGCTGAATAATGGAATAAAATGAAATAAATAAAATAAAAAGAATATGTTTTGTAAATAGCACAAAATTGCGATTTCTCTTAAAATAAAGGTAACGTTTTAGAAAATAATTTAAACATGTGAAAGACTCATTAAACAGCATCTTTTAACCAGAAACTGGAAGTGAATTTGGCATTTTCGGCATTACTAAAAACAAAATTAACCTAAAAATAAAACGGATTTTTTTTCATTCCAATAATTTTGAAATCTTTTAAAAAACATCCATTCGATGATATTAATGATGAAACAGTACTGTTGATTATTAATCAGTGACAAGCTGAAACTACAAATCAACTAAGTTGTACTATGGAACATGAAAGTACTTCCCTGTATGTTCTCTATTTTCAGTTTATTATGTCGGAAAACAGATGTTTCAAAACAGCAGATCGCATACACATTATAAAAATGAATAAATATTAAACAGTAAACGATTTGAACGACAGTAATCTGAAATCACTATGTAATTATAAATATTTAATTAGTTTATCATCAAAACCAATTATAAATTTATATTGTTGTATCCAAACATTGCCCCACGCCTGCAAGGTAACGCGAAATCTCGCCAGGTAACGGACCGCGAGACTAGGGGAGATAACAATGTGAAAAAGGTCTATTGTCAATTGTGTCAGGGTCAGATGAGTCGTGTCATGCAAAAGAATGCGTTACCTGTCTGCGAATGCATTTTTTTGCGATCTCGCTAGTACATTTGTTTTGCATGATATGAGCGGACAGTAAAGGCTCCGGTCAGATCACACGTATGCACAGGCTTTTCGGAGCCGTTGCTGTTTGCAGTCCAGGCCCTGAGATTATAAAACTTGAGTACATTCTCAAACTCAAAATAAAGCACTATGATTGGCTGCTCGGAAGCAACCAATCGGAGTGCATTATTTTTAGTTTGAGATTATTCTCAAGTTTCATAACCTCGAACTCATAGGTCAGGGATAAAGATGGAAGACTTTCTTACAGAATCACGACCGAGACATTTGAGCCGCGTCACGAGAAAACCAACAATGTGGTTGTGCGCCCAGCTCAGACTCAGATCAGTCTTGACTTCCGGCAAGTGTGATCAGACTCTTCGTTAAGTGCTCAAAGCGTAGCTAAGGATCTAAGCTACCTTCATGCGGACAGCGAAGACTCTGATCAGACTGGCCGGATGTCCAGGCTGATCTGAGTCTGCGCTGGGCGCACAACCACTTAGTCCTTGTTCTCTTGTCGCGGCTCCTTTGTATATTTTAGAAACATTTATAACTTGAAATAGTATTGGCAGTTTTACTAGCATATGTGTTCATTATATCTTCATGTATATAAACATGTACGTTAATTTAATGATTATGAAAAATATGCGTGTTTATAATTGTAGTCTTTTTTGAACACTGATATATTGAGAAGTTTGCTGTGTTTGTAATGCATCAGTTATAGATGTTATGTGCAGATAAAATGAAACAATATCAACTCACCTGTCTTACTTATTGTAAGTATGAACGTTATAGGTGGTTTGACTTTGTACAGTGTATGTTTGTCAATTAGTAGGTAGGTGTCATTACAAGTTAAACATCATTTTTGTAATTGCTAAGTATGTGTCGAATTGCATAAAACACTGTTTTTGGGGTATTCTGCTACATGTAAGATGTTGTATATATTACGATTTTGGTGAGTTTGATAAATTTCTCTTTTGATTCTTAAAGATCAGCGGGAATATTCTGAAAGATCGGAATTAACAATTCATTTTCTTGAAATATTTTTATTGATTTGGATCCCCTGTTTAGGTTTATTTCAGTCTTCAAATCGACGACGTGTTGAAGTTTTTCTCGGCGCAGCCGGGTATAATTTCACTTTTGTTCCAATTTCACAAGATTTCATTGGTCAAATAACGCGCATGTCAAAATTTAGCCAATAATATCAAAGGTCAATGAATATTTAATCTTCGTTTTTCCCTTTGTACTGCACTGCGTGAATACTAGCACTCTGTCAGATGTGAATTCAAAATGTTCCTCTTGTTTGTAAATTTACAATGGAAATTTTATCGAAAACAGACGCAGATATTCAAAACTTTCTTTTTAGTGTAGATCTACTTTCGATTCCGTTGAAATGGGAAACGAGGCTCTGCCGAGTTTCATACTTGAACGATAGAACCGAGAACTGGGGTCGCTATCCCCAATGAACATCTATGATTGATTATTTTTTCTCACCTACCAAGTGCAAAAAGATAATTTGGCTGACTGTTCGCTTCTGCCTTAAGACAAGCTATTCTGACGTCATTTAATGAGTGACTTAGAGAGTGAAATCATAAATCTAAAATGTTCACCTTAGATAGGAAATCGAATAAAGCCAAAGACCTGTAACAATAGCTGGTAAGCTAGAAGAAGGTTATTTAATGACAATTATTATATAAAAAGAATGTTTCTAAATCCTGGCTGTGAAGCCATTGAGCGGAGAAATTCCAACGAATTCACGTGTAGCTTATTCCACATGGCTAGACGTATGGGATAAAATTTGCTACTGTCTTGAAAGCGCACGGATGACCTTGAGAAAGTCAACTCCTTGGACAGTTCTAAATTATTTAGTGATGGACGGTATCATTATGATCATTGTGCTGTGTGCCAGTAACCAAGTGCTGTGTAACTTGTGGTGATATGTTTTTGTGACATGACATTAAGCTTTGAAAACAGCGATATCTTTTATCATACTGTCATCCTATACATATGCTCTGTATATGAATATATATTCTTTGAATGATGAGTTTTGTAATATTTTACCGATTGTGATCTTTACCACTGTGCTACATGTAATCCATTTCGCAACACAAAACGTCTGTTATACAGTTTAGGTTCGGATCTTATCTGGTAAACCATAACCACTGTAAACATATCGAGAGCATAACTTCGAGGTTCAGCCAATAAAGAGTGGGGTTATATTTATAATATATGACTGTATATGTTTTTCATATCAAAAATAAGTTTTCATATAAAAAATATGACCACTGCGTGGCATATCTTTTAGCGCATACAACAAAATATCCCAGATTTTTACCTAACCATTTATTTTTTGTTGCCTAGCAACGACAGAAGTCAAGGGAAAAGCTCCTGGTTAGGTTTGGAATAATGGTTGCCATGATTACTGGAGCCTTCCTTTACTTTGTTTTATACCTTACTATGTTTGATTCATACTTTGTGAAAATAACTCATTTTGGATTAAAATTATCGAAGAAGCTAGGAATTCTAGTTTAAAAATAAGGCAAAATTGCAAAACTTGAGCATTACATTATATTGGGGAGGGGGGGGGGGGGGGGGGGGGGCAGGGCGTGAGCTAGGTGTTATATAAAGTAAAAGTAGATTTACACAATGGTAAGCACTTTAAACGGTGAGGTATATCATATAAATTACAATGCATATATTGAAGAGACACACGGTTGAAGTGCTTTGTGTTGCTTAGCAACAGAAAATCGTGCATAGTACTTAAGGTCATACTTCCTGGAATGGACTGGTTGCTAGGCAACCATTCGTCAATGGGCTAATGTATAGTCCAAATGGTATAAGCAAAATTAAAACGTAATGCAATCAAGCATAGAAAATGTCAAAATATGTTCGGATTCCACTAGTTGGATGAATGCCAGACCTGAATCCCTGCCTGTGTGTTTCAATAATAAAGCGAAGTCCGGCTAATGATTTAGCCGGTGCTTTGCATTTCGAACCTTAGCCGAGTACGTTGTTGGCAAAATTCGATATAACAGATATTACAGGGAGGTTAGATATTGGTCTTGCAAATGAAGGTAAAATTCCCAAGTAACGGGATAGGGTTCATGAAATATCAAACAAGTCCCATTCTTTATTGGATGAACCTCGTAATTACGGTGATTATACCACAATTTGAGAACGTTACTATCCGCCGTTGCTTTAAAATTATAAGCGAAATGGCGTAGACTGCAGATCCTAGTCTGACTTCCTGTAGGAAGGTGTAGTCCGATTTGGTTCTACGCCCTCCGCTCAGGCGCCTTTATCATAATAATTGATCCAATATGGTAATAATTATATAGATGATCCGCGACACGACTAACCAACAAAGTGGCATGTGCGCCCAGCGAGGACCAGGTCAGCCTGGACATCTGCCCAGTCTGATAAGAGCCTATATTGGGCACTTTAAAGGTAGCTAAGGGTCTAAGCCAGGTCCATGTGGACATCAAAGACACTGATCAAACTGGCCGATGCCCAGACTGATATGAGTTTTCGCTCGGCGCACAGGCCACTTTGTTTGTTTTGTTGTGTTGCAGCTCAAATGCAATAACATTTTCTTATGGCTTTCCTACGAATATTATTATTGTGAAAGATGAAAATGTTAGCTCAGTTAAAGACCTTGCCTGACTGTCAGTTGAAGTGTTTGTGTTGTTCAGGACAAATAAAGAAACACATGTATATCTTCTTGTTTGTGCTAAAGGTTTAACCCTATTCTGCACCCCACTCCAATTGTAAATGCTAGTTATGCTAGATACAGAGGCTAAACAAAAGCCTTTTAATTAAAGAAAATTTTCCACAGGCTTTCAAAATCCAGTGACGACCAAATGAGAAACGAGGGGTGTTAAAATTCGCTTGCTTAGTTATGGTAATACATATAGCTTTTGCATGCTCTGGATTCAATCCGTTAGTTTTCGAAACAGCTTTACTCTTCGTATGGCACTGTATCGTTCCTAGTTTCTAAATTTCCGCTGAAAGTATGAAAATATAAAAGAACATATAACTGAAGCAAAACCTTTTAATCAGTTGACAGTTCCAATTCCTTAATATAACGCTTAGCCGTCATATTGACTGAAATCTAAATAACTCCAGATGTGCGAGACAAACGCAGAATCATGCACACGAGCACATATGGCATAACATAAACACTCAGTTGCAACTGAATGCTTATGCTATGACCTTAACGCGCAGGCGCATGGTAGTTCACAGATTTCATCAGAGTCACCGAGATGTGTAGACATGATTAGATTTACATTTATCTATTTATTTTTCTTTGATCGCGACTAAACGTCTTTCTCTTTTAGAGCAATTTTAAATCATTTCCAACAGCATTGTATGTCCCTGACTATCTTAGTCAGAGAAAATTTTTTAAGTGTACAAATTTAATTCACAAGTCAAAGTTGAGTTTCCTTACAGACATAAAAGATAGTCAGTGCATCTATTGAATGTTAGTCATCAAATCAAGCGAGTGGCCAAATACGAGTATAGTATCTTTCAGGTGTAGCCCCTATTAGTATTTGCCCCTAGAAAAAATGGCCGGAAAAATGGCTATTTATTAGAATCTACCTCACGAAATATGAATGTATATCCAATTTTTTCCCGGGGGAAATCTGCTATAAATTAATATGTATTTTTGCATAGCCGTTATCCCCTATAGTGGAATTTCCTCGGGCAATACGGTTGCAGGAAAACATGTTGTATGGTGTAATGAATTCCCTCTCCTCTCTTAACAATGAGGTTCAAAACTTAAACAGAGCTGCCTGTATTCTGTCCGAAAAAATACCGCCGGATAAGTACAGAACCGCGGAAGGGACATTTCCTTTCCAATATTTATTGGAATAGGAATTGAAACAAGAAAATCTTAACGGTAATGGAAACAGCAGATATGTCATTTAAACGACTTATTATATCGTTTAAACGATATGAAATAGAGTGAAAAAAAAAACAGAAGAAGAAGAAGAAAAAAGAAACTAAATCAATAAAAACAGAAAAGAAATTGAAAGAACTAATATTAACTGTTTTCCTTTCCGATATTTATCAGATTGGTTAAGGTGAGGTGGGAGTAATTCAGCGCCGCCGCGCGGCAGTTTCTGTCGCTACGTTACGTAATGACGTCAAGCGTTCCGTTTGATAACAGCTAGATGGCGTCAACGTTAGCCGCTTCTGGTTGCATTCCACTTTTAATTTTCCATAGACGACAATGTTAACATCTGGTCATTTTATTACAAAACTGTACATACAAAGTTTTCCAAACCTGTCTTGCTTTAAAGTGACATCCTAGCCTAACAATTTGAGATGAAAACATCCACTGCCTTCCCAACTCAGTGACCCGCTAAGCTAGGCTGAGTATGGCAACCACCGATTCGTACCCCAAAAATACAATATTTTTTTACGAGGGGGCTCAGTTACCAAAATCAACCCCATCTCCTTCGGGTAAAATATTTCTCAATTAAATATGCCTTTTTGTAACTATCATTTATTGGTCTTTTTTTATACTGTAAGAAATCTAACATGCATGATTGACAGATGACGTAAACCTAATGCTCTCCCCGAAATCGGCAAATCCTCATGAATATTTAGTGGAATGTACCCTAAACAAAACTATCTTTTTGTTATATGCCATAAACTGAACAGTTTGAATGTTAGTTGGATACAATTTCATTATGATCTCCAAGTTTCAATTGAATCTGTAAAGAAATGTACCATTTATGACAGTTTCACTATGTCGGTTGAGGTTTCTGTAGCGAAATGACTTAAACTGATGATTTTGAAGATTAATGAAAATTAATAATGAGTCTGTTGCTATTCTTATCTATGGAAACATTTGTCTTTTCATAGGAGCCTTAATACATCTCTTAATAATAAAAACAAGAAAATGTGGTTGTATCTGATATACATAAGCATTTATTGGCAATTTTATATATACTGAACGCCAAAAGAAACGCATACAAGTTTAGGTTCAGTTTTCTTCTATCAACTGATTTATGGTTTTAAATCATATATAGCAGAAAACACTACTGACGTCTGCCAACAATATAAACTTATCTTATTGCATAAAAAGCAGTGCCGAGAGGTATTAACAGCCGTGCATCAACAGGCGAAAAACCATGTTTCAACAATGTTTTTCACGCGCTGTTGAAACACGATGACAGAACTTTCGTTATGCTTGTGCCGGGCCACTAAAAACCGCCATGCACCTTTGTCTCTCCCGTTTCGGTCGAATTACAAAAATTGGTGGTGCGCCTCTCCTCTTTCGGTTAATTAACAATATAATTGGTCGCGTGCTACATATGTATTCTTGTGACGTCATCATACTATGTACTCTTATTACGTCATAAAGTACTGACACGGATTTCAAAGCCATGTTGTCTTCATTCTCACGATGCCAAATGGAGAGTGTTAAAGAAAACATCATGCATCCTAAGCTTTCAGCAATCACGAACTGCAGGATGGTGCATCAATGGGCCAGGCATATTCTGTATGGATTTTTGCTTTGATCAAGGTAGATCTATCTGCTTTTTGTTGATGTTCTAATTTGTAACGACCATCTTGGACTCTTTTCATAAATACTGAGGTTGAATAGGATGATGGCAGCCATTTTGAACAGCTTGATGGTCTCGGGCCAGGAAGACGGATATTAATAAAAAAGATGCTCCGGCGCGTTGGCTGTGAAACGGTGACAAAATATAGTGCCGTATTTTCGCAAATATTAACGAATATTTCGTTGAATTTATGCAATAACAGCGATCAAACATTTTTTTCCAATGCATTAACGTTTGCCGGGCCACTAAAAACCGCCATGCACCTTTGTCTCTCCCGTTTCGGTCGAATTACAAAAATTGGTGGTGCGCCTCTCCTCTTTCGGTTAATTAACAATATAATTGGTCGCGTGCTACATATGTATTCTTGTGACGTCATCATACTATGTACTCCTATTACGTCATAAAGTACTGACACGGATTTCAAAGCCATGTTGTCTTCATTCTCACGATGCCAAATGGAGAGTGTTAAAGAAAACATCATGCATCCTAAGCTTTCAGCAATCAAGAACTGCAGGATGGTGCATCAATGGGCCAGGCATATTCTGTATGGATTTTTGCTTTGATCAAGGTAGATCTATCTGCTTTTTGTTGATGTTCTAATTTGTAACGACCATCTTGGACTCTTTTCATAAATACTGAGGTTGAATAGGATGATGGCAGCCATTTTGAACAGCTTGATGGTCTCGGGCCAGGAAGACGGATATTAATAAAAAAGATGCTCCGGCGCGTTGGCTGTGAAACGGTGACAAAATATAGTGCCGTATTTTCGCAAATATTAACGAATATTTCGTTGAATTTATGCAATAACAGCGATCAAACATTTTTTTCCAATGCATTAACGTTTGCCGGGCCACTAAAAACCGCCATGCACCTTTGTCTCTCCCGTTTCGGTCGAATTACAAAAATTGGTGGTGCGCCTCTCCTCTTTCGGTTAATTAACAATATAATTGGTCGCGTGCTACATATGTATTCTTGTGACGTCATCATACTATGTACTCTTATTACGTCATAAAGTACTGACACGGATTTCAAAGCCATGTTGTCTTCATTCTCACGATGCCAAATGGAGAGTGTTAAAGAAAACATCATGCATCCTAAGCTTTCAGCAATCAAGAACTGCAGGATGGTGCATCAATGGGCCAGGCATATTCTGTATGGATTTTTTGCTTTGATCAAGGTAGATCTATCTGCTTTTTGTTGATGTTCTAATTTGTAACGACCATCTTGGACTCTTTTCATAAATACTGAGGTTGAATAGGATGATGGCAGCCATTTTGAACAGCTTGATGGTCTCGGGCCAGGAAGACGGATATTAATAAAAAAGATGCTCCGGCGCGTTGGCTGTGAAACGGTGACAAAATATAGTGCCGTATTTTCGCAAATATTAACGAATATTTCGTTGAATTTATGCAATAACAGCGATCAAACATTTTTTTCCAATGCATTAACGTTTGCCAGGTCCCTTGGGAGATGTTGAAAACCTTGGCCTTCGGGCTCGGTTGTCAACATCTCCCTCGGGACCTGGCAAACGTTAATGCACGAAAAACCATGTTTGATCCCTATATTCTTGCAAAATTAAACTTGGATAAAAGAGTTATCTCAATTTATCGTGAAACATTCAAAGTTGTTGTAAGAGTTGTCTTTCCTTTGGCGGCATAACAAATTGTTTCCAAAACACGACTATGATATGTGGTTATGAAAAAACGTCGGTTTAATTACCATGACAGCAGTTTGAAGTTGAACAATTGTCAAATTATCTCCCTTGTAATTAAACAAATAGCAAAATGGGAAGTCCAATAACACCAAAAGTTCTGCAGTGCTACGAATAATTTCTTTGCAAATCTTTTTATTTTACTCTTGTTAATTCATTTCACCTCTTCGTATGAATGGTTTCTGCTCTTTTCAAGAAATACAGGCTGTTAAAATGTCTATGGAAATCCAATGGTAAGCCGGTGTTACTGTTTCTACTGCCAACTTTCACCTGATTGTTTCTCTAAAACGCAAGGCTCGACTGCTTTGATTTTTTCGCTGTTTCTTACCCTTGCCGCGGACATTATGTCTGTAGAAAATAAACAGCTAAGCATTATATGGAATTTAAAATTCAGCTTCTGAAATAATGGTGACTTTAAGTTTAATCCCATCACAAAAGCAAGCGTTCTGGTCTCTAAAGTTTATGGAATATCGATGCGTTAAGGTGCTCATTCTGTCGGAATATCATAAACAAAGTTAAACAAAATGTCTAAATAAGAGTATATACCTATACCTTCAAATAAATTGGGCGTATACATTGTATGCGTTTCTTTTGACGTTCAGTATATATACCCCCTCAATTTGGTTAAAATCTTGGTATTTGGAGGCTGTTTAAGACATATGCAGTAAAACTGGTTTGATAGTCCAAACCTGCATACCAAAAGAAGCAGATAAACAAGGTTGATATGAATTTAAGGTGAATGGTTGGTTAAAATTATATTTTGCCTCAAAAAATACTTATTAACATGCAAAAGTCTCCGAAAAGCGACACTTTCTGTATTTCACAGAATCGCACTTATCATACTTTTATGGGCTTTTAAATTTTTCCAGGTGTTCGTGATGCTTTCTCTTTAACCGCATAATGTTAAATTGGACTAATGTGAAATAATTTACCATCAAAACTTATAGTACAATAATATCATTGTAGCATTTCCTACCCCTCCCCCACCCCCTGGATTCTACCCGGAGAAAAATGTTGTTGCATTTTTTTGTGCTCATGATCCTAGGCCGAAAGCATCAAAACATCAATTACAACAACAATCTCACTATAGATAACACACAGAAGAATGCACTTTTAATGGTCAAAGGGACATATATCTCTAGATATGCAGCTGAAGTCAAACCGAAAGTAAGAAACATGGCCACAGTCAATTTGACTTAATGCGCTTTAAACAAAACTAACTTTTTGCAATATGCCATAAACTGATCAGTTTGAATGTTAGTTTGATAAATTTTCATTATGATCTCCAAGTTTCAAATGAATCCGTAAAGAAATGTACCATTTATGACAGTTTCACTATGTCGGTTGAGGTTTCTGTAGCGAAATGACTTAAACTGGTGATTTTGAGGATAAATGAAAATTAATAATGAGTCTGTTGCTATTTTTTTATAACTATGGAAACATTTGTCTTTTCATTATAGCCTTAATACATCTCTTAATAATAAAACAAGAAAATGTGGTTGAATCTTAAACATAAGCATTTATTGGCAATTTTCAATATATACCCCCTCAAGGACGGGTCTCCACAAGGCCGCTTTCATGGCTAGAATAGATTTCCTTCAAACTTTGTATGTGATAAGCACAATGTATGGGCTCTTGATTGTCAAAATATTAGATTGCACAGAAATCAGTTAAGCTTGATATGCATGATATAAGTGGGTGGGGGTAATTCCATATGATTCTTAGCTCTATCTCTATAATGCTGTTTCATTTTTTACCGTAGCCAAACATCAATTATTATAGAATGGTAATGATATGTGTTTACCAGTTAGTGGTTGCAGAAGTTTTCCGGAAATGCTCCTTGATGGTGGTGTATACTCACTTACAAGTCATACCTAAATTTTGGCCATTTTTGTCTCCAATTTTACGAAAAACCACAATTTTTCTACGTTATCAGAGATATTAATAAGATATCATACAATTATTAAAGATTTACGCCCTTGTTTATAATTACAAAAACGTTTTCATGAAATATTAACTCAGAAACTCCGAAATGATCCTGCTAAATATTTAACAATAGATATCAGGAGCAAATTTTGTGAAATAATAATTTTAAATAAAAAAATAAAATAAATTTTTAAAATAGCGGACCGCTATCGAAATCGCCTTATTGGATAGAATTAATTTGCTCTGACGTCACTAGCGCGTGCACGAATCAGAAAAATACCTAGGTATGGTCATATGACCGCAAGGCGTGGTATCGACTTTCCTATTGGTTCTCGAATGAGTTCATTTACATTTTCAATCTCGATACTATATTTTAATTAAAAATTACATTAAACTGAAATTCTTTTCCTGAATTTTTACTGTGGATTTATATATGATTATATGTTATCTAACGAAATTAGTAAAATTGTTCATTTTGGAGATGGTGAAAAAATGAGGGAGTATGCCTTTAAAAGGATACAATGGACATTTTAAAATTATGAGGAATCATATATTCACTTTGTTGTTCCAGAGTTATCTGCTCCTGAATATGGAAAAAGTTCTATTTTTCAAGAAAACGGTTTCTTGAGGGCCCACCCCATGTCGCGAACAGATTTCCACCAAACTTTGTTCATTATAAATACTTTGTGTTGACCTACAATTATTTATTGATATAGTAAGCTGACCAGTAATGAGTTACCTGCAGTAAGTAAGCTACAGATGGTTTGGGTAATATCACATGATTATTGCATCTATTTCTAAGATGTTGTACTTTTTTTATCTGAAATTGTGGGCAAACATCAATTATCATGTGATGGTACAGATACATAGTGTACATGTATCAACTAGCAGATGCAGAAGTTTTTAACTCCCCTGAGTCAGAGTCCCCGGGGGGAGCTTATAGAATGGTTGTCTTCCACGTCCTTCATCTGTCATCCATCCAGCCAACATCTTCAAACAAATTTTCTCTGAAACAACACTAATTTCACATGCAACCTTTAGGAAAAGGGGGAAAGAAAATTTTACAAATTTGGTCTAAATCACATAACCAAGATGGCTGCCATGCCCATATATGGTAAAAACTTTAAAATCATCTTCTCCAGAACTGCTGGGGCAATTGCCGCAGTAGTTCTGGTAAAGATGATTTATAAGGTTTTTACCATGGCGGCCATCTTGGTCATGTGATTCAGACCAAATTTGTAAAATTTTCTTTCCCTTTTTTTCTAAAGGCTGCATGTGAAATTTAAACGAAATTGGCCTAGTTGTTTCAGAGAAAAGTTGTCTGAAGATGTTGGCTGGATGGATGACAGATGAAGGACGCGGAAGACTACCTTTCTATATGCTCCCCCGGGGACTCTGACTCAGGGGAGTTAAAAACTTCTGCATCTGTTATTTGATAATTTCCGATAAAAAAACATACAACATCTTAGAAATAGAAGCAATAATCATGTGATATTACCCCACCCATCTGTAGCTTACTTACTACACGTGACTCATTAGTGGTCAGTTTACTATATCAACAAATAAGTGTCAATCAACACAAAGTATTTATAATGCACAAAGTTTGGTGGAAATCTATTCGCATCATCGGATGGAACCTAAAGAAACCTTTTTCTTGAAAAATAGAACTTTTTCCATATTCAGGAGCAGGTAACTCTGGAATAACTAAGTGTAGATATGATTCTCATAATTTTATAATGTCCATTGTATCCACTTAATAATTATATGATATCTTATTAATATCTCTGTAAAAGTGTATAAAAATTGCGATTTTTCGTAAAGTTGGAGACAAAAATGGCCAAAATTTAGGGGATAATGACTTGTAAGTGAGTATACATCATCATTTAAGGAGCATTTCCGGGAAACTTCTGCAACTACTAATTGGTAAACACATATCATTACTATTCTATAATAATTGATATTTGGCTACGGTTTCCTATAAAATGAAACAGCATTATAGAGATAGTGCTATGAATCATATAGTACTTATCACAAACAAAGTTTGAAGGAAATCTATTCTAGCCACAAAATGGGCCTTATGGAGTAAAAAGTATGCAAAGACCAGGAACTGAAACAATCAAAATCCAAATCCAGCCCTCAAACCATAGTTGGAAACAACTAAGATTACAAATAATCAAGATACAGAGAACATATGGCCAACCGAGTGAGCAGCTTGTTCCCAAAAGGTGGCCACTCAGCAACCCAAACCGAACCAAAAATAATAATAACATACATAAGGTAAAACATCACAGAAACTCTGACACCAAAAACAGGCAACAAAGAACCACAACAGAACTACCGCCTTGGAACGGTCAGTAATGAATTACTGGGGGGCTTAAATCGATTTTACAGGCCCAACCTCACCCTCAGTTTCTGAAGTGGTACAAAACATTTAGTTGGTTGTTCGGTTCGCATGATAACCCTCTAACTCGTCAATGAATCATCACGGTAAACATATAAATCAAATTTCAACACCATGAAGAAGCAAAGACGAGGACTCAACAGATACAACGGGCCGTCTGACAGGTGGAGATCCCTGTCCTGCCAAACAACCCCACTGGAAATCTGAAGCAAAAGAAGGTCACCAGTTGAGCCCCGGTGGACCAAACAACAGACAAAAAGGCTCCGGTCCCAACCAACTAAAATATATAGCTTTAGGTCGGGGCCATCATAGAGTCTGACGACCGATCCCCCGGTGTGCAATTAAAGAGTGCAGCAAAGCACTAAAGACCCGTCCTTTGGTTAATATCTTGGTATATCGAGGCTGTTTAAGACATAAATGCAGTAAAACTGGTTTAAAGGTCCAAATCTGCATACCAAAAGATGCAGAGAAGCAAGGTTGATATGAATTTAAGGTAAATGTTTGGTTAAAATTATATTTTTCCTCAAAAAAATACTTATACACATGCAAAAGTTTCCGAAAAGCGACGCTTTCTGTATTTCGCAGAATCGCACTTATCATACTTTTATGGGCTTTTAAATGTTTCCAGGTGTTCCAGATGCTTTTTCTTTAACCGCGTAATGTTAAATTGAACTAATGTGAAATAATTGACCATCAAAACTTATAGTACAATAATATAGTAGCATTTCCTACCCCACCCCCCGGATTTTACCTGGAGAAAAATGTTGTTTTCATGTTTGCTCATGATCCTAAGCCTAAAGCATCAAATCATCAATTACAACAACAATCTCACTAAGAATGCACTTTTAATGTTCAAAGGGACATATATCTCTAGATATGCAGCTAAAGTCAAACCGAAAGTAAGAAACAGGACTTAATGCGCTTTAGGTTGCATTCCACCATTTATTTTCCATAGACGACAATAATAACATCTGGTCATTTTATTACAAAAATGTACATACAAAGTTTTCCAAACCTGTCTTGCTTTAAAGTGTCATCCTAGCCTATCAATTTGAGATGAACACATCCACTGCCTTCCCAACTCAGTGACCCGCTAAGCTAGGCTGAGTATGGCAATCACCGATAAGTACCCCAAAAATAGAATATTTTTTACTAGGGGGTCAGTTACCAAAATCAACCCCATCTCCTTCGGGTAAAATATTGCTCAATGGAATATGCCTTTTTGTAACTATCATTTGTTGGTCTTTTTTAAACAGAAAGAAATCTAACATGCATGATTGACAGATGATGTCAGCTCTCATACAATGTTAACCTAATGCTCTCCCCGAAATAGGCGGGGCAAGTCCTCATGAATATTTAGTGGACTGTACCCTTCTGTGGCAACTCCATGGTCTGCTCACAAAATGCAAAGAGGCTGAGCGCTGGGTGAAATTTAAAGGAAATAGAAAGTGCCGTAGAGAAGAAACTGAAAACTAGTTTAGTTAGTTGTCCGTGCGGAAGACGACTTGCGGGAGGTAGCTGACAGTTTTCTATATGTTTATTAGACGGAGTTCGCAGCTGTCGAGTTGCAATTATTTTATTATAAATTTCATACGACAAGAAAAGGAAATAGAAAGTGTCGTAGAGAAGAAACTGAAGAAAGTATAGCTAGTTTTCTGTGGGAATAAAGCTGTTCTCTGACAGTTTCTCATCAGTTTGTTAGACGAAGTTCGCAGCTGTTGCAATAATTTTATTACAAATTTTCATACATGTACGACAACAAAGCCTCGTGAAATTGAAATCAGAATCGTACAATGAGTAGTCAGATCAGTGGTTACACTTCGACCACGCACTTTACAGTTAACATGGTAGCAGCCATAGACAGTAGTTTTCATATCACCCACACTTAAAATACTAATCAGCAAAAGTTATTTCAAATTTCAGTTTTATTAAAAATTCTTAGACTGTCTCTAGCATTTATACAACGCCAGACAGCCGTATCAACGTCGATGCAACGTCGTCAGAATCTTTTATCGACATTGATACGATAATTCAACGATCTATTCTGTCAATAAGCCAAAAACAATGTGGCATTTCTTTTCCCTTGCCTTTCTTTCACTTTTCTGTCTTTCATTCGTTCTGTTCAAGTGTATATCAAAGAGTCGTTTTATTGTAGGAAGAAGCTAGTATCAGACGTCTGTCACTAGCCAATTTTCGTTATCTTTGCTACTGCCAGTCGTCTGTCACTAGCCAGCTATAGCTAAATTTGCTATTATCAGACGTCTGCCACTAGCCAATATTTGATCATAATTATCATCATGAGCCACCTATGTTTATCGTTCATTCAAGTTGGCCGCCCGGAAAACGGTCATCAGCCGAGAAGTCGTGGGTTTAAGGCTGATCTATGTCATAACTTTTCTTTTGTGTCTGGATCATCATTGGGTGGACATAACTGAAACACCGTTGAAAAGACCACGAAACAATATGAGGAAAGCCGATGAACATACAATCGGTAAACATTACAAGTATTTTTGTGGACTTTGAAGTCTGCTTAGCTCTTCCATTTTACGCAGTACTTCATACAGGAAGAACCGTCTCTTACTGAATATAGCTGGGCATTGCCGTGTTCTTAAACGATTATAGTCTATTCTCTTGATGACCCACTCCAGCAAGTGGCTTTTAGTGGAACTTTTTTTTTAATAGCGGCTTAGATGTCAAAATTTTAGGTTTTACATACCCGAAACCATTTCTCGCATCTACAAACTGACATGCAGCATATTGCATCACATATTTTGTTTATTATTAGCATTTTTAATTTGGAGGTGGGTTTTCCAATAGTAAAACTGTTCCTTTTGGGTTCCAGCCTCTGGGGAGATACATGTTATCTTTTAATAAGCCGGGGACCATCTATCATGACATCACAACTGACATGCTGTCATCACTAATCAAATGATCCTTTTTGGAATATGATTATTTCAGCAAAGGGCTGATTGCAGTGTCAAATATACTTAATAAACAACTTTTAGTTTTCCCACAAGACATTTCCTCTGAAAATAATTGTTACAAAATATCAAAGTAAATTCTCTAAACTGTTTTCATATTAATTTTATATTAAATGACACTTTTCAAGAATGGGCTTGAAACTTGCCACCCTTACAGCCATTTGTTGTTGGTCTAGTCTGTTCTGTGTACATTCTGAAAACATCTTGAGGCGGCCATTTTGAAGCTGAAAAATTACACTGCAAAAGATTACTTTCCAAGGTTGAGAGCATGCCAGTGAATTTTAAAAACTCAAATGGACAAATCTGATTACGAGAAATGGTAGTAATCTGGACCAGGTAAGTTGAATTAGCAGCTTAAATATCATTTAAGCATACACTTTGAAAAAACACTTGCTGCAAGAGAGTAATGTCATATCTTAAAATCGAAGACTAACAGATTGTTTTGAAAACCTGAAGTCAGACTTTGCTCCAGCATCCATGGGTAACAGACTTTACAAAACAATCCCATATACAACAGAAAAATCTCAAGTTTGACTTGGGACACATCCACAACTATGGAAAAAATGGCATGATACATTTACTTGATCTGATACCAGCCAGCAAAAATGCATCTATCACTGGCGAATTCATAGAGTTTCTGTTATTTACAGACGTCTGTCACTAGCAAATTCTTCGAAAATTGGCTAGTGACAGACGTCTGTCACTAGTAATTTCTACGAATATTGGCTACTGACAGACATCTGTCACTAGCCACTCCGTTTATGGTATCTCCTAGACACTACAGTAAATCCAAGCTGCCTATCAGTCTCACAGAGAAGGAGAGAGAGAGAGAGTTGCCGAAGTCCAGTCGTTGGAAAGCAAGGTTATAGTGCAGAATAATATAGGTTCTTTCTTGGGTGGGGTCAGGAACTCGAAAACTTGAGGGCGTGCGTGCGTGAGTTCGTGCGTGCGTGTATGTGGTTGTGCGCATAATTTCGTGAATGTATATGCGTTTGTGCAAACATTTATCTGCACACGTGGATCTTCCTGCAAGCTTGCATACGTATGTATGTCTGCTTATCTGCAAAAGTATGTATGTTTGTAAGGGTATCATAAACGATGGTGTGAGGCAGAAATCCTACCGAAACGTTTAATGTCTATCTGGGAAGAATAAAAAATGAACAAAAAAAAGTGTTTACAGGTTTTTTTCTTCTACAGGTATTGCCAAGCAAGAAAAAAATAATGTGCTTTCGTTGTTTTAATACGCCTGCAGGCATGAACACGTTCTTATGTAGTACAAATGTTTGTTTGTGTGTGTTTATGTGTGTGTGTGGGATATATTCTATGATGAGAACTTAAAAGTGCCACACTTAACATTATCTACAATAGTTTTACACCAACCCCCCCCCCCCTATTATTATTATTATTTTTTACCATCATCTCTTTTTTTCTCTATTTTTCCGGTCTTAAAATTGCCATATTAAAATTGGGAAATTGCTTTGGCTTCTGGGGCGTTGCCCCCCACCCCCTACCAGCCTCCTTTGTTAACTTCTTAGCATAACACTTTTAGCCATTTATTAACTTGCATTCATTTATAATGTGACTCTATCATTAAGTATTTATCAAACTTTCTGAAGTGCAAATAAAGCATATTTTAGCATATGATTGGACTAGAAAAAAACCCTTAAATTCCTAATGTTAGCCCTAAATTTTTGCAAAAATAGCTCTAACTTTTGTCCAAAATATCCCTAATTTAAGGCCTAATTTTTGCCGAGCTCATACAAGGATGTTTGTATCTGTACCATAGATGAAGAAAGTAACATGCTCCAGGCAACAGCATCAGCATCAACAAATTGCAAATAAATTAAGATCGATACTTACTAATATTGTGTTCATACGAAACACAGCAGAAAAAAATAACGCACAATTTTACACGAAATGAGACCTTACGGACGAGCAAACGGACACACAGGAGAACAGGCAAAAACGTTATATATATTCGCCTTTTTCACTATATTTGGCACGGGTATGTTGCACTTGAGGGTGAAAAATGAAGTTGACCCTGTGTGAAAGTTTTATTTTCACACAATCGTATATTATGTGAGCATATTGTCCTAGAGTTTTTCGGTTGAATCTAAAGCCATCAAAAAGTTACAGCTCTCTTCATAACATTGGGTAAAGCTGTTGCGGACACTACAACTCAACTATTGTTATGCATGACTTTTTTCAAGATAACCTTGTAAAATTTTGTTCTGTGAGTTGAAATTTATTCAAATTCATCCTAACACAAATTTATAATAGCACTTCGCAGTTCGCACCATTTCTTCAACATTTCATATGTATTTTATGCAACTCAAACATTAGTATTTTTGATGAAAAATCGGATGTTCTTAGTTAGAACCTGCCTATTTTATCAGTAGACAGCCTTGTTTGAAGCCATACACATTAATTCATCAGCCAGAGATTATCAATAAAAAGGGGAAAGTCATCATTGGTGTTGAACTACAAATTTATTTGTGAATCACAGTCAAGGAAAGAACATTTTTTTGTTGCGGACACTACAGTTTCTATGCAAAACTAGCGTTTCTAATTATGTGCTTAGAAACAGCAAGAAAATTCTATTTCAATTTTTTATAAGTTTGTTATGCACATATTATCTAAACTGATATTTTATTATTTGTAAATAGCATTTTTAGGTACTGGTATTTACAGCCGGCAAAAAGTTTCATGTGAAGCATAAAATTTGAATCAGTCTACACAAACATAGGAAACTGGCACTGCATTCTAGTAGACAGTTTTCAATTTCAACATCTTACATAATTCAAACACATTAATTTGAGAAATTAACAAAGAAATTCTAAGAATAATAACAGACAACTTGTAAATCAAAGGTTAAACAGCAGCCTGTTTCCGTTGCGGACACTACATTTTCAGACAAAACAGAGCATCTGATTCTGATGAAATAAAGTCAGAAATAAAGTTTGTGTTCAATAAACGCCATGATTTTTTCACTTAAAATTGTAGGAAGTGTCTGCTGACAACCGGTTGTCACCAGACTTTTTGGACCAAAATCGTCTGCTGACAACCGGTTGTCACCAGACTTTTTGGGCCTAAAACGTCTGCTGACAACCAGCCCTATATTTTCTATTTAACGGTTTTAAATTAGGTTTCCTTTAGCTGAATTTATATTAATATGTTATAAATATAACATAAATTTTCTCATAGATAAGGCAAATGACTGTTTTCACTAGCATTTTTGCATTTTTTGGCACTGTGTTATATATATAATTATGAGGACTGTTTGTACTTCGATGTATAGAAACAAAATAATGTTGCCTTTAAATTTAGTCCTTGTTTATTGCCTGTTGTTGTTTGTGATATATTATACAACTAACATTGTTGCTCTGTGCATGATATTAATACCTATATGGTCTGTCTTCCATTACAATTAAATCCTAGCATTAAGGTGTGAAAATCAAATTTTGATGTTTAACAAAGGTGTTGTGTTTGTTTAGCAGTTAGTTCTGAATTCCTTCTTAATGCATTATCAATTTTGGTGCATCAAATTTTATTCAAGACCCCAGCATCCTTACCCTATCATATCCGAGTTCTAGAATTGATCAGCTGTGGTCCATGCTGGAAGAGATTTCTGTTTCGTTTGATGTTAGTAAAATAAACTGAAACTTAAGAATTCAGGGGCGGGGAGGGGGGGGGGGGGGTTATGCCCCCATGACGACAGTGTCAGGGGCATTAAGATTTGCTCCTGTCCATCTGTCTGTTTGTCCATCCATTCATCATACTTTAAGGTATAGAGTTTGTGTGATCAACTACTCCCACAGTTTTCATTGGATCTTTTTCAAACTTTGCACACATGCTGTGGACATAATGAAGATGTGCATGTGGCTTTTTTGATGGGGTGAAATTAATTTTGACAGAATTACAGCCCACTGAACTTAGTCATTTTGGACAGCTTTTTGCAGTATGGGGTATGGAGTTTATGTAGCCAACTCCTCTGACAGTTTAAGTGGATTATTTTCAAACTTTGTACACGTGTTGTGGACATAGTGAAGTTGTGCATGTGGCTTTTTGATGGCTTAAATTTTATTTTGACAGAACTATGGCGATTTGAACTTATTCATTTAGGGCAGCCTATTTGCCTTACAGGATATGGAGTTTGTGTAATCAACTACTCCTGTAGTTGTCTGTGGATTCTTTTCAAACTTTGTACGCATGTTGTGGACACAATCAAAATGTGCATGTAGCTTTTTAGATGGAGATAAAATAAATTTTGACAGACTTAAAATTGGACAGAATTATGGCCTTTTGAACTTAGTCATTGACAGCACCTTTTTGTGCTTTAGGGATGGATGTATAGCTGTGTGTTAGGCACCGCATGAGGGCATCAATCTTGTCTTACAGACACAATTTTCTAGTTTGTAAGCTCAAGGTGAGCTATTGTGATCAGTTAATGTCCAGTGTCTGTCTTGCTTTGTCCGTCATCAACAATTTGCTTTAGATGAGAACTTCTCCGAAACAACTAGGCCTAGGGATTTGATATTGAAAATCTTCTGCTTTAGAATCACTGGGCTCAGATGCTTGATTATGATGTTTGGTATGAACTGATGTCTAGTAGACCTTTACCATGTTTATGCTCAAGTGGGGACCCTAGGGTTCAAAATGGTCCTGCATCAGGGGGTTTGGGGTTCCAAAATAAAATTCTCCAGAAGTGCTAGAAACAGATACTTGAATGTTGGTATGTAGCATTGCCTAGTGGTCATTTACAAATTTTGTTCAAATGGTGGCCCTAGGGCCCCAAATGGCCTGCCCCAGGGTGTCCTGGGTTTAACCATAGAAATACTTATGAAAATATTCAAAAATCTTCTTCAGAACCACTGGGCTCAGATGCTTGATATTTGGTATGTGGCAGAAATGCATAAGAAAATGTTAAAAAATCATTTGAGCTAACTTGAGCCATAGGCTCAAGATGAGCTGTTGTGATCAGTCAGTCATGACATGAGTTGTGCCTTTTTTGTCATCAACAATTTTCTACATAGGACATTGTCTCCTAAACTTGAGCAGTCACTTAGTAGGAATGAACCCTCTTTGAAAACTATTCATTCTATCTAGTCAATGGCATAACTAGGTCAAATGAGCTGAAATAGGTTTTTGGAATAACTTTGAAAATCTGAAACCATAAGGCCTTGAGCCTTGATATTTGGTATGTATCATCACCAGGTGGCCCTCTACCAAGTTTGTTCAATTCATGGTCCTGGTGCCAAAATGGGGGTCTTATGTTTTTATAAAGGCTTTTATAGGGAAAACATAAAAAAAAATCTTCTTGCTTAAAACCACTGGATGCAGAGCCTTCGTACTTGGTATAAGGCATCACCTAGTTGTCCACTACCAAGTTTGTTCAAATTATGGCCCTGGGGTCAGACGCCCTGCCCTGGGGGTCACATGTTTTACATAGGCTTATAATGGTGTAGATATTTTTCATTATTGGTTTCCTTTATCCATACATAAAGTACAAACAGTCCACATAATTATATATGTAACACAATGACAAGAATGTAAGAATCATGCAAGTAAAAATGGCCATTTGCCTTAACTATGAGAAGCTTTATCATGTTTATGTTATATTTATAACATTTTTATAACTTATTCAAACAAATTCAGTTAAATTAAACCCTATTTAAAGCCATTTAATAGAAATTATATAGCCGGTTGTCAGCAGACATTTTTGGTCCAAACAGTCTGGTGACAACCGGTTGTCAGCAGACGGTTTTGGTCCAAAAAGTCTGGTGACAACCGGTTGTCAGCAGACCTCGCCAAAATTGTATCAAGGAAAGTTTAATACCTATTAAAGCACTGTTTTGCATATTTTCTGTTAACCAATCATCATTATCGAGGATGTGAAACTGAAAATTTTAAAGCCAGGTCTACTGACAACCGGTTGTCACCTGACTTTTTGGACCAAAATCGTCTGCTGACAACCAGTTGTCTACAGACTTTTTGGACCAAAAACGTCTGCTGACAACCAGCCTTATATTTTCTATCAACTGTATGTTATTTACTGTTCAACTATATTAAAATGTTATTGAAAATTTTCTCATAGTAAACTAAAGGCAAATGATCATTATCACTTGCATAATTCATTCTTGCATTTTTCGGCATCATTACATATATGTGGACTCTGTACTTGAATGCATGGAAACCAATAATGTTACATTCAAATTTAGTCCTTATTGGCTTGTGGTTTCGGCCACAAGCCAGTATTCATGTCGTTTAGTGATACCGAGTTATTTTCGGCAGAAATGACGTCACGCTCATTCGGAAAATACCAGGAGAGTGGCATATACTAAAATATGGAGTGGTGTCAACCTGTGGAGTGGCGTGGTTTTTTGGAATGGTATTTTGGAGTATTCTGGACAAGAAACCATGCCTCACCATTTTCGGGCAATGACCAGTTGCAAAATGCAAAGGGGCATGTTCTAATTTCTCTCCTGGACTAGCCAGATTATGTGAAATAACATAATAGCTTGCTTGAAAGCATAATACTATGAATCAAGCTAGGCCAAGCCAAGTATACTTTGGGGAACAATAGTTAAACATTATGGCCATACTGTATATTTATTCGAGTCAGCAGCATTAAGTCTTGGCAGTTTGAAAAAAAAAAAAAAAAAAAAACCCACTCCACTCCAAGGCTCCACTCCAAAGGTTGACTCCACTCTATATTTTAGTATATGCCGGACGATTTTTTGTACCTTCGCGTACGTCATAAAATACATACAATTTTCGCCTGCTACTCTGCCTCAGTGCATTTTTTTTATCCCCATCCGACAACAGAAAATGTATACAATCGCCCACATGGTAATGATCAGACTGCGCAAAATGCAGTCTGATAGGTACCTTTGTGGAATCGCCTATGGCATGTTTCAAGGGAGGTAATACTTATATAATTTGCAACAAGTCTTCGTTAATTTTGTATTACGCAGTAGACTTAGTTTCTTAAAGGTAAAGATCATTTTTAAACAACATAATAAATATACAAATTTGAACGTAAATAATTACATGTCAGAGTGATAGCCAGCAGAATGTATATATTTTTGAAAGCTTGACGTATTACTGTATATTGACCTTTCACTAATAAAAAATAAATAAATTAAATTAAAAAATTGGATGAAACTAAGTTCAATTTTTACTATCAACGTGTTCCTAGTGGCAAAATCAGCCCTAGGAAACTGAACTGAAGTTCAACATACACGTTACCTCCTATCAACATATGCAGAATTACTGCGTCAACTATCTACATTACTTTATGGGCAAAAAATAACCATGTTACATGGAGTAAAATATGATGAAACCTAGAGTTGAAGTCTATTTCCAATATTACATAAGGACATGCTATCTCTCGCCTGTTTGCGCATTGTCACAAAAACCACTCGACCAAAAAACGTTAAGTATACGACACCGGCACCGACGGTGATAATGCCGCAGACACAGGAACAGTAAAGTAATACACATGTAGATCTACCTAGTTTCTGCTAGTAGCAGGCGAAACTAAAATATTATCTGAATAGAAAATAAATCCGAGCAGATCAGAAATCCATCATTATGATGCATGTTTGTCAAGAACCTGCCAACATGCTTATGACGTATACAATAGTAGCAGAAAGCCAATAAACTACACTGCTCAAAATATTTAAAGGAGCGGAAGCTATTTTCCCATTGACATTACTACGACATATACCTAGTTCAACTGCCCATAAATCTGACCGCCATTGAGCAAGAATTTCTATCCTTTTGCAGCTTTTTGAAGAAGGCTCGAAGTTTAAGACAACAAGAATTTCAATACAAGTGATGTCCTGCTCATTTCTATGGAACAAATTTTACAATTTTCGAAATTTCTGAAATTGAGGCATTTTGCTGGAAGTCTATAAACTCCCATGAGCTTCAATTCAAAGTGATCCTTTCCAACAGGCCACCTCATAAGACATCTAGTTTCATAGACAAAATGAACGTTTTGACTTTGGTTGAAATTTTCGGACTTTTCACCTGTTCTGAAAATTTACAAACTTTTACCAAAATTCCAATTTTACAAAAATCTTTCCATGGACATGGGCAGGACAAATATTGAATCAAAACTTGTGCTATCAGTAACATCGACCCTCTTTGAAAGTTGGCAAAATAAATGGAAATTCCGTGTCTTTGTTGATCGAAAGTAAATGACCTCAAAGTGAAGATGCGTTGCACTATCATCTATGGAAAAATATTGGGTGTTCCTTTAAATAATTTGAGCAGTGTATAATCAGCTTCACAACACCGCATAACTCTATATTAGGCTACCTTTGCTAGTGTCGAGATTCCTGTATATGTGCACAGTTAGGCCTACTGGTCGCAGAAGCTAAATGTGACTGACTTTCACGGCGTATTGATGCTTTGCATCAATGTTTTCTTGCAACACTCTCTAATGTTGCCTTTTAATTTCACCTATACAAATGTACAGAGAAATATTTACACAATTCGACGATTTCCTTAGATGAACCTTTACTGGGCTGACGATGTACATACATCCATGAACAACACGCAGTCATGCAATGTTACGCTTAAGCGACGTCACGGATTATTCGACGTCATGGATTATTCGATAAGTTGATTGGCCGACGTAACGTTTGATATACGTCATGTCAAAGTGACGGCTGTTGAACGTCATTACCAAACACGTTGGTAAATAGCTATTCTTCGTCCTTTCCTTGGCGTAAAATTAGCCAGAACTTCACAAATAAGTACCAAAATTGATGTGAAAACATAGTATAAATGTAAGAGATAAATTTCATTTTTCGGAAGTTCATGGGAGTATGAACACAATGGGTTCCGTGCTTTGTTGTTCCCAAATGTTGTAAAGCAAGTAAGTCATTATCTCAAACAATAGTAGCATGCATTTTCTTCTCAGAGTGTCAAAATTTCCTTCTAGTCACTGTCACTGATGCTACTAAAACCAAAAATATAGTTCAGTGAATAAATTTTTTGATGCCAAGTTCAGATGTGCCAAGATACCACAGACACAGGTTTGAAACAGTCTTTCCTAAAATATTGGTTCAAACTAAATGTTACTTAGCAGCCATATAGAACAGACTTGAAATAGGTCCATATAGTAATTTTCCTTGAGACATGCCTAACGGCTTAAACGTTGGAAAAGTCTCTCTCTCTCTTTCTCTCTCTCTCTCTCTCTCTCTCTCTGTGCGCGTGCGTGCGTGCGTACGTGTGTGAGTGTGTATGTGTTTGTGTGATTTGTCGCTTAACGTCCACGGTAAACAGCAATGGTCAATTCGAGACGGTCAGTTAACCTAACCACACTATTCCTGGGCAGGCTCAGACCTCCTAAGCGGTTAACCAGTACTAAGACCGGGTTTCGAACCCAGGGCCTCTGACTTATGAGTCAAGTGCCCTACCGATTGCGTAACACGGCCCGTGTGTGTGTGTTTACATATTTCCTCAATCTGTTTTTTTCAAATAAAGTCTACACTTGTTTTTACCTCACACCTGTAGATAATGCCACCATTCAAGAAGTTAAAGGCTCCATTGCTCTATCAGCATGAAAATTTATTATCAAGAGGTATCGCTGCAAGCTTCTCTCTACAGTTTCGTAATTGTAAATGACCGTGATTATGTAGCTTTAAAAAATAAAAAATCCTTGAGTTTCACTTAAAATAGGTTTGAAAACTTATCTGGGTCATTTTAGTTGGCAACTAAAATGACCTACTTTCGATTTCATGAAATGGTAAAAATACAATGTACATGCGTAGAGTCCCAATCACTATCTCGCCTATGTTTATATAGCATGGCTAAACGGGAAACCAGAACAGGAAATTGTATCTTGTGGAGCGTTTTGTTATTTTTCAAAAACTTGTTTTCTCTACTTTTTGCCAGCTATATGACTCAATATATGCACACCAACTCACAATTTATTACCAAACGTGAAGGTTGAACCGCTCTTGACAATGATTTGAGTTTAGGCGTTTTTACCGCTGATAGGACTATTGAGACTTTAAGAAATTTTATTTTGCTAAATAAAAATTAGCAACAGAAAGTGCACTAACAACTGGGTTTACTTGAATAAACAACTGATGAACATTTCACTGGCTTGGCTGGACAAGCCTTCCTTTTAAAAGGAAATTTTATTTATTGCCTGCTGTTGTTCATGAACTAGTATCTAACTATATACCGTAATAAATATTGTCACATTGTGACTGATGATAATACTAAAATTTAATGGTCTGTCTCCCATAACCAGATAACAATTACGGTAAGTCCTAGAATAAAACTTGGATATTTAACAAAGGTGTACCGGTATACCTTCATTGTGTTTGTTCAGCAATTAGCTCTAAATGCCTTCTTAATGCATTTAACAAATTTGGTGCATCATATTTCATTCATATGATCTTTACTTATCCGTCAGAAACATCTACAAATCATGGGGAAGATCTACTGAAAGCAGCGATGCCTATCACAGTATATCAGGGCCATGTCCTTTCACTGTGTGTCCTTTATTTCATGGATGATTGGACATGGAAAAAAAATATAAACCTGTTGTATTGAGCATAGTTTCTAAGTAACCTCAAGGGGTAGTTTTTCAAAATTGCTCCATAGATACATCTGGGGAAGATGTACTGAAAGCAGCGATGCATTCTGGGCCATGACCCACAGTAATCAACCTTTTTAGCGCCTGCCAGCTTAACTTTTTCAAAATGGTGGCAAAATTTAATACTTGTAGTAAATTTTCTTTCTTGTAAGAGAACATGTCAACGATTTATGATTATGAGAAGGAAACAAATTTAAAAGTTAAACATAGGAGAAAAGTGGCTTATGGTCATAGAAGGATACAGAAGCTTTACAAATGAAATAATATGAAATTAAGGCACTGCCTTTTTTGCGAACACACTCTTTACGGTCCTTGAAGATCTTTGAAGGGGTGATGTGCTACCCTTGGCACTAGACCTGTACAGGGCCCTATGTAGCTTCTTACATTGCTACGTCTGTGAGTGTAGTTTTGAGAAGCGGAGTGTAACGTCAACTCAATTGAGGTAAGGCAACTTAAGCTGTGTACGCAAGTTTCTGCCATTTTTACATAGGGGGGTTGACTTAAGTGACTTCTTGCTTGTTTGCCTTGGCAGTGAGGTGGGGGAGGGGGAGGGGGAGAGGGGGCTGCCCTTAAGGGAGGAAATTTGCCCTAAAGGGAGCAAATTCTTTCCTTTGGGTGTTGGCCCCAGTTTTGAGGTCACAGAGACGGGGTTGGCTGATCTGCTTCCCCTGGGGTTTTACTTTAACCATATCATTCAGATATTGTAACAGTGAAGGTGTGAAAAACACGTTTTTCAATGGCGCAAGTAACTGGCAAAATAAACTTCGTGCTATGATACAGTTGGGGTGTGTGGTGAACCTTCATATTTTCCGCCACTTTTGCTAAAGTTAAAAGTAGGCAGCCTGTATGACTTCCTTTTTGCTTCCTCGGGAGGCGGCCCTTCCTGGGGGGTCTTCTATGGAGGGAGAGCGTTTTCTCCAATGATGGGGCGAATTCTTTTCTTAGGGAGCTGGGCCTGAGTTGAAGGTGGTGCAGAGATAGCCCTTAGGATGGGTGAGTTGCTTCTTCTGAAGGTGTTTCACTTCAACATTATAATACTACATGTAAGTAAACCATACACTGTCATGGTCAAAAAATACATCACTCGTATGTACCGATGTTTTTATGTTGTATTGTATTTTGTTGTATTGTTCTTGGTGTCGATCCTGGTAACTGGATTTTAGAACAGCTGATTTGTTTTGAAAACGTTGCTAAGCCGCCAATACCCATGAGCGACATGAGCCTCATTGTGCAGGAAAGGGCATCAGCAATGGGGTTATGCTTTGGAGTAATGCATAGTAGAAAAGAAAACTGGAAAGGGAGGTGGGGTCCTTAACTTTCCTGGCCCACATTCGCCGTCAAGGCATTATCTGGTCCCGGTTCAAGAAAGCTGTTGCTGTTGAATGGATTTTCCAGCCTATAGGCTTTATCCTATGTGCCACGTGAGGACTGGAGGAGACATTACACCCCAAGACCATCAAACTTTCAAAACGCAAACACACACAAAAAAATTTGGGGGTTAATGCTGGTTTTTCAATCCTTAAGACGGGCTTGAATAGTTACGGGTATGTATTGTCAGAGTCTGTATTTAGATGTGGAAGACGAACCGCAGTGCCCATGAAGAGAGAACCACAGCAGACTTGCTCGGTGTGCAGACAGAATGGAAACATATGTTAACTCGTCTTCCTTTGGTGTCCTAATTGTGGTGTCACAAGTTGATAACCCTGATAAATATAAAGCTGCCTTGTGACAGTGGAAGTCCACGCTTTCATCAGCAATCTGCACCATTAAGAGGCAGGGATTCAACTGCCTTCAACATATTATTATCGGAAGTCAATATTGCTGCCCTCTCTCCGCAAACCTAATATTCCGCAGCTCCGAGACACATACTTCTGCTAACAGGTGTAATCATTGTTTTTAATAATATTGCGTTTAAAGTTTACTCATGATGGTTGCTTTGATTAGCAAATCAAAGACTTCGTTTTTGTATCAGATTTTCTTTTTTTTCAGTTCCAAAGATACTCGAAATATGCTAAAATATAGATGTAAAGGCTGTATCATGATTATTTTACTAAATTAAGTCATAGAAAACAACCTTTCATCAAAGTTTTTCTTAACACTGGCCTTACACACCATTCCTACTCCATTCTAACTTAGATGGGCTCTCTGGTGCGCTCTCGGGTTCGCCCTCGGGTGCGCCGTCATTTCCAATTAACATGACGCGCCACGGTACGGGGTTTTACCCAGGAACTTAGTTCCGGTGTAGCAGACGATAGTAATCTTAAACGAAAAACAATTTCAGTTTGATCTTTTCTTTTTATGCACATATGCAACAAAAATGAGAATTCATGTTGCGGGAAATATTTTTTGTCCATAGAATGATTGTAAGACGAATTTTTATGCTTCATAAACTTCGGTAACAGCATCTGCTCTGCTTTGTGGCTAGTCTCGCGATAATTTTCGAACTTCCGGTTTTCCAAGATGGCAGCCTCCATAATTCGTGTCCACTACATTTAGACGGGTAAGTATATAGGACCCAAACTGATACAGTAAAGCGAACATACTTCGTGTGTTCGCTATTAAAGATTCTGTAGCATTTTTTGGGTTTTGTAAACTAGCAAGCAAATGGATAAACCAGCAAAAGTATGTGCGCTTAGACATATAGTCATATGGCTAAAAACTATCATGATGTGCGCTTATAGGGGCATGTACACTAATTAGGTCGACTATGGTATATTTCACAGATGATTGAACATAGGAAAAATATGCACCTGTTGCGTTTAGCAGCATTTCTTAGTAACCACAAGGATTAAGAGTCTTCAAACTTGCTACACTGGAACAACTAGAAAGATCTACTGAAGGCAGTGATGCATATCTGGCCATGAGCTATATTTCATGGTCCAGTGATTTAGCCTTATAATATCCTGAAGACTATTAGATGTATGAACATGATAACTTGGGATAAAAAGTCAGTATGAGCCACTGTTTGACCTAAAACTGAAGGTAATAATTCCAAGTAACCTATACTGTATGGTCAAGTGATTTTGCCTCATATTCCTTACACTATTTCATGGATTTACCTGATACTTGGGTAAATAGTTTCGGCTAACGCTGTCAGTGACCTCATACTAATACTATTGTAGGTCAGGGTGACCTATATTTCAGGGCCCAGTGATTTTATTTCATATTTCTAACACTATTACATGGGTCTGCATTATACATGGGTATATGGTTTGGGCTGACACTGAGTGACCTCATACTAATCGTTGGTCAGAGTGACCTATATTTCATTGTCCAAAGATTTTGCGTCATATTTCTATTACTATTTTGTTAATTTGCATTATACGTGGGTTAATGGTTTGGGCTGACAGTGTGAGTGACTTCATACTAACTGTTAGTCAGTGTGACCTATATTTCATTGTCCAGTGATTTTAGTCAGTGTCTCTAACACTATGTGATGGAATCCTCATACATGGGTTATTGCATTTGGATGACACTGTCAGAGACCTCATACTAATTGTATGTCAGTGTGACCTATATTTCATGGTTCAGTGATCTTGTGTCATATTTCTAACACTATCTTTTACATGATTGCATTACACTTTGATAAACAGTTTGGGCTGCCACTGTGCTTGTAGTTTTAGATGTTGTTTTGGTCTTTTTCGGTTCTGAAAGTTATAAACACTTGACATTCATATTTGATTTATTTTGTAGTGTCCGCAACACAAACAAAACTGCTATAATGCTATATATTCAGTTTAATACATATTTCAAGCATATTTTTCAGTTTAAACTGATACTATGTCAATTATTTCTTAGTTAGATATACTGTGTAGACAAAAAATAGCTTCATTTGATACTTGAGCAATATAAAGTGAAAATATATTTTTTTCAGTTTTATCTTTTTAATTGAAAAATTATGTATTTATTACCAAATATTTTTGTAAACTTTATATAAAACAGTCATTTGAACCTATTAAAGCAATAATGAATGAAACTATTTCATTATATTGTAATTTATTTTATAGCTAAAGTTTGCGTTGCGGACACTACAGTGTTGCGGACACTGTCATTGGGCTGCCATAAGCAAAGCTTTTGGTCGAAGCGAAATATCTTTGTTCTGGACTGATATGTTGTAATGCCATTTCAGCACAACAATGAATTTGTTCTGTCATTCACCTGTAGCTCTGTACAAACAGGGTTGTTGCAGACACTACAGAATTTTCATCCCCTCAGGAGCCTGATACGAGAAAATGCCGTTTTCTAGATTTAATCTCACTTGCTTCCATTCTGTCATATTTGTATAGTATATGCTTAATGTGTGATTCTTAACTCATTTTATCACATGTTGTACATATTTTAATATATTTAGCAAACAGGTAAAGTAGAGAATGCCAAAAAAGTACAAAATGCATAACCAAGGAAGCTGTTTGCATTAAACTCTGCTATTCAGTCATTAAGGGTCGAAACTTAACGAAACAAAAAATGTTTTGATCTTTAGTAATTTTTACAGCAAATGATAAGCAGTTTTTAAGCATAAAATTGGATTAAAACAATGCATTTACTTGTTGAAAAATGCCTCAAATTTAAGTGCAACGGCATAACAATGAAAAAAACTACCTTTTTTGGCAGTATTATTTGTTCCCACGAGATACTGTTCAGCTATAGGCATGTTATATATTGTCGCGTAGCTAAACAAATCATTTATGCACCTGAAAAACATTTATTTTCCATAAAATAAGTAATGAAATACTCCATACATAGGCATAACAAGGGTCTGTTTTTTGCGTGCTAAATATAGTGAAAAAGGCGATTCAATATACTACATACAATATTAAAAATACGCAAAACATTTCCTCCTGTAAAACATTTCCTCCTGTTGTCATGCCTGCATTTTAGTTTTGGCATATTCTCTCTCTCTCTCTCTCTCTCTCTCATCTTTCTTTGCTGCAGTTTAATCGCATAGCGTAATATGTTTAATGTATATGCCGCCGTGATTATATAATTAAGTGAACTGATTGGGCATTATTAGTAAAACTAATTGTTATAAGTACATGTACTTAAAACAAACTTCAAAAAAATGACGGTCAATGTATACCATCATACAAGAAAATATGGGATTGATTATAAATTGATTAGGTTACAAAGAAAATTATTTCGGAAAAATAATATTGGGCGTGCGTTATTTGTATTGAAATTATACACTTGTAATTGAATAAATGAAGAAATAAAAAAAACACTAATGCTTCTGTTACAGGAAAGAGACATCAGATTTTTTTTTTATTTACGTGTGTTTGTTTTATTGATTTTATTTTATATTCCATCGGTGATTTCGGTTTATCACCAAATTGTCGAATTTATCTGAGCCAGCCAAATTTGAGAAGAAATAGTTCAGTGGTGATTTCGGTTTATCATCGATACATGTACAAGCATAACTCTGTCGGTTAATATAAAGGAAAGAGCTGCTGACTCGGGTTATCACTTGTAATTTATTGTTTGTTGGGATGTCTTTGTCAATCTTTCCCTTTGATGTTGGGGATAGGGTTTGGGATCTGATTCAGTCAGTTCCTGAAGTGTAGTTACTCTTTAAATTTGTTGGATACTTGGTTGAAAATTACCTACAGACTTGTAAATTTAAAATCAAGATTGCATTAAAGACTCTTTATTTTGGTTGATTTTACTGTGTATGCATGTACAATAACCCAGATTTTACATGTCTATACCTATAGGTGATTTCGGTTATCGATTTTATGAGTGTATTGAAACATCAGCTAATGGTGATTTCGGTTTATCGTCACTATGGTGCTATTTTATGCATATTTCTTATATAATACTGCAGATTTTTATCAGGAAAGAAAAATATGACTTATTAATAACCAGTTATACATATATAGTCATTTATTTGACACTATTATTGGTGATTTCTGTAAATTCTATGGTGATTTCGGTGATTTCAGTAGATTTCGGTGATTTCGGTCAATCGTCTGGGTTACCCTAAAATGCGAAAAGGACTCCTTTTCGCGAAAAGGACTCCTTTTCGCGAAAAGGACCTAGATTTCACGAAAAGGACCCAGAAAACAGGTATTGGGCTGGTATTTATTACTTTTTCGCTTTAATTATTATTACTCTATTGTGTTTAAGCTGAACTTATTATTACTTTATTGTGTTAAAGCTGAAATAGTATTTTGATTCCAGTTCATTACCTTGGAGCTATATTGTATGCAGAGATAATTCAGAAAAACGTGAAGTTTAGTGCAGTGGTTGGGGGCGGGGGAGGGTAGGGGGCGCAGACGAGTTTTTATTTATTTATTTATTTATTTATTTTTTTGTGAATCTGGTTGCGGCTCAGTGGTGGGGAGGGGTTGGGAGTGGGGAGGGAGTAGGTTTAAATCTGATTGTAAAAAGAAAATTGGTAAAATTAATAGTTGACGTGTTTGCTTTCTGGTTGGAAATGGCCGATGTCAAGATACTAATATTATTCAGATTCTTTTTCTGTTCTGAAATGATGAGATTCTGGGAGAGTTGTATATGTCCGCAGAAATTTTTATCATTACACCAATACTTACAATTGAAACGGTAAGCCTATGTATACATGTCTATTGAATTGCTGTTAATGACGCCTGTAAAGCGATAAGTGAAGGTGTGATAATCCAATTAATGCCAGCTACCCATGCACCTTGATCGCTCCATAAAAGTGTGCCGATAATTCAATCAACAGCTTGATAATACAGACTAGATCATCATATGATTTTGACATGAAATTAAATGTCTTTTGTGTGTGTGTGTGTGTGTGTGTGTGTGTGTGTGTGTGTGTTTTCAAACGATTTGACTTGAAAATTTGATGAATAAAAGGCCATCGGCCAAGTGTCACCCGACGTTTAAAATGTGTCACAAACTGCAGCCCTTTATTCAGTTTCAGAGTAACTACATGGCCAAAAACAGAAAATATGTGTATTACAGAACCTGGTCAGCAAATAATAACTGAAGCACAATTACTGGGCCTCTATGAAGTTATAAAATACTTAAGTTTAGAAAGGGGCATTTATGTGTAAAACCAGAAAATATGTGTATAACAGAAGCTGGTAAACAAATAATGATTGAAGCATAAGCAGAGACATATACCCCAACTACTGGGCCTCCATGAGGTTATAAAATACTTAAGTTCAGAACTGGGCGTATATGTGTAAAATCAGGCTACTGAAACTTTAGGCCCTTACAGAATGCCCAAAACATAAGACTGTATACCCAATAACAAAATAACAAGGGCCATAATCCTCCTAATATGAATCTGATGAAAAATGAACAATGCATTTATGGAAATTCAGCCCATTAATATGAATAGTTCTGGAGTTATCCCTTTACCTTTAAGTGAATGTCTATTATCTATGAAAGGGGAATAACCCTGTCACTAATAAATTTAGCATATCCTAACAATAATCAGAATACTCAATTTACCAAATGCTAATAGCATACCAAATTTCAGCTCTCACGGTCAAACGGTTCAAAAGTTGGAAAAATACCAAAAACGACAAAGGGCCATAACTTTGTAAAATATAGGACAATTGAAATTCCAAAATCACATGCACATCTTCAGATCATGATGAAACATTCTGCACAATTTCAAGTCAATCTGATAAAAGATGTGGCAGGAGTTGCGGGGACAAGGTCTGAGTAAGCAAGGGCCGTAACTCCATCAAAAATGGCCGAAACAAAAATAAAAAACCACATGCACATCTTCATATCATAAGAATACAATCTGTAAAATTTCAAATCAATCCGATGAAAGACGTAGGAGAAGTTGCAGGGACAAGATTTCTGACTGAGTAAGCAAGGGCCGTAACTCCATCAAAAATGGCCGAAACAAAAATAAAAAAACACATGCACATCTTCATATCATAAGAATACAATCTGTAAAATTTCAAATCAATCCGATGAAAGACGTAGGAGGAGTTGCGGGGACAAGATTTCTGACTGAGTAAGCAAGGGCCGTAACTCCATCAAAAATGGCCGAAACAAAAATAAAAAACCACATGCACATCTTCATATCATAAGAATACAATCTGTAAAATTTCAAATCAATCCGATGAAAGACGTAGGAGGAGTTGCGGGGACAAGATTTCGGACGGACGGACGGACGGAAGGACGGAAAGACGGACGGACGGACGGACGGACTGACACACGGACGGACGAGGGTCATTTCTATAGTCCCCCTCCGCCTACGTCGGGTGACAATTAAAATATAGTATAAATGTAATAACTCACACAGACCATATAGTCATCAGCGTAAGTGTTAATAAAGCAGAATACCATTTTTTAATAACGAATTCGAATCTCAAATATTTGCTCCAACGATCTTAATTTGTTCAAGATTTGAACATGTATTTAGGAAAAGTTTATTTTCAGTGACTTATCTACTCCATTTCAAGTAAGCGTCTTTGCGGCTAGGATGCAGATTACTTGGAATTATTTATCTATTTATCTATTTTTTTTTTTTCATTTCTTCCGAATGCACGAAGGTATTTGTATAGTATATTGATACGACAATCCAGTGGCGGATCCACAGGGGGTTCGGGGGGTTCAAACGAACCCCCTCTTCAGCCTAAATTATTTCATTTTCATGGGGAATTTCAGCAAAAATTGGTCGAACTGCGCAAATCGAACCCCCTCCTCAGCTAAATCGAACCCCCTATCCAAAATTCCTGGATCCGCCCCTGCAATCTTTGTTTTCGATACTAGGACCAAATGACATGTCATCAGTTTAACATAAAAATGAATAAATAAATAAATAAAATAAAATAAATTACTTGTTTATACCGAGATTTTTTCGTCAAAAAGAATTCCTTTTCCACAAAAGAGCCTAAATTTTTAGTGAAATCCACACTCTTGTAGCTTAAAAGAAAACATTATTTTACATACTTCCGATATAGTAGAAAATATAAATAAAAATTGAGAAATTAAAGCAGTTCGAGTCCGTTTCGTTTCTGAGGCGTCAGTCGAAAAGGACTTCTAGCTTTTCGTGCGGGTTACTAAAACTTGAAGCAAATACGCTTACTACGATTTGGCTTGATTTTGTGCTTCATATTAAGGAAATAATTTTATGTAAGGTAAGCATATTAGAGCACAAACCAATCAGTTAAAACATAAATATTCATAAAACAATATATATAAAAAGTTTATAAAGAGTCCTTTTCGTTTCTGAGGCATTTAAAGCGAAAAACACTTCTCAAGGGTTCTATACGGGTTACTAAAACTATAAGCAAATATGCTCAAATTTAATTTTATTTTGTGATTCATATTACGGAAACCACTTTGTCCAACGTAAGCATATTACTGCAGAAAAAAGTCAGTTGAAGAAAAAATATTTGAGTCCTTTTTTCGTTTGTCAGGCATTTAACGAAAAGGACTTCTCATGCAGTTTTCGTACCGGCTTCGGGGCTCAACTGGTGACCTTCTTTTGCTTCAGATTTCCAGTGGGGTTGTTTGGCAGGACAGGGATCTCCACCTGTCAGACGGCCCGTTGTATCTGTTGAGTCCTCGTCTTTGCTTCTTCATGGTGTTGAAATTTGATTTATGTGTTTACCGTGATGATTCATTGACAAGTTAGAGGGTTATCATGCGAACCGAACAACCAACTAAATGTTTTGTACCACTTCAGACACTGAGGGTGAGGTTGGGCCTGTAAAATCGATTTAAGCCCCCCAGTAATTCATTACTGACCGTTCCAAGGCGGTAGTTCTGTTGTGGTTCTTTGTTGCCTGTTTTTGGTGTCAGAGTTTCTGTGATGTTTTACCTTATGTATGTTATTATTATTTTTGGTTCGGTTTGGGTTGCTGAGTGGCCACCTTTTGGGAACAAGCTGCTCACTCGGTTGGCCATATGTTCTCTGTATCTTGATTATTTGTAATCTTAGTTGTTTCCAACTATGGTTTGAGGGTTGGATTTGAATTTTGATTGTTTCCGTTCCTGGTCTTTGCATACTTTTTACTTTTTCTAATACTGTGAACAAATATGCTAAAATTAAGTATTTTGACTTTGTGCTTAATTAAAAAAATGTGTCATGTAAGTAAATGAGCGCATAAATCAATCAGAAAAATCATTTATATTAAGGAAAAGAAAAACCACAAGAACAAGAAAACATATATCCGTAAAAATAAAGGCTTTTTATCCTTGAAATTAATCAATAACAACATCGTAAACAATCTTTTATGAATATTTAGTTAAGTAGGTGCTAATTAGCTTTGAAAGGCTTCTCAGAACCATAAATTGAGAAGGGAGACAAAAATATTTGAGTTGCTTCCTCTGATAGTATACCCATTCACCTTAATACTGTTCATTAGAGGTATTATGGCATTTCTTACCATTTGAGTTAAATTGTATCAGCATACTGATAATAAAGGAACTCCTTTTCGTGCAATTTAGGTCCTTTTCGCGAAAAGGAGTCCTTTTCGCACTTTAGGGTAACCGAATCGTCTTACCGACTTTGTTTGTTTACATTGGTCAAGATTAGTCTCCCTTGCGACTCTGCAGAGAGCCAAACATTTCCGAATATTTGGGATAAAAATAGCGTCTGCTATCTCAAAATTCTGCTGTTCGTGATAAATTTGATGCAAAAACATGGAAAACATGAATCAAGCTGACTTTATGAACAAAAACATTGAAATGTTTGAAACTGACCTGGATGATGAAGATCTTTATCAGGCTGTAGATACCATTATGTCCATGGCAGCTGCAAATATTGAGGTGCCCACTGCCTCTTCTGATAAGAGCACAAGTAGATTCGTCTCTCATAGGCCTATTGAAGAATTCCTCCAAGAACAACAAAACATAAACACTAAACGCAAAACCACCAATGATGTGAAATTATTTCAGAGCTACCTCATATCAATAAATGAATCCAGACTTCCTGAATTCATCCCTCCCTGTGACTTGTCCGACTATATCTCTGGTTTCCTGTTGTCTGTACGTAGAAAAGACGGAGGGGAGTTCGAGCCCACTACTCTGAGGTCCTTCTTGTCATCCATAAATCGCCACTTAATCAGCAATAGCTAAAAATTTTCAATCATGACTGATATTCAGTTCAGAAGATGTCGAGACATCCTTGCTGCGAAACAGAAGCAGCTGAAATCTCTGGGAAAGGGCAACAAGCCAATGGCTGCAGATGAGGTCACAGATGAAGAGCTCAACATTATGTATGAAAAACAAGTCCTGGGCCCAGAGACACCTGCTTCTCTCATTTATACCATGTGGCTTATTTGCACGCTTCATTTTGGAATGAGAACTGGGAAAGAAACCCATGATCTTCGGTGGGGCGATATTCAACTCCAATCTGATGATGATGGTACGGAGTATTTGATTTATACACAGGAACGCCAAACGAAGACGCGAACCAGATCAAATCCAAGGGATGTGAGGAAAACAAAACCACGTGCATACGCTGTGCCTGAAACCCCAAACAGAGACCCTGTAGCACTTTATAAAAAGTTCAAGTGTATGCGGCCAACAGCGATGCTGGAGCCGGACAGCCCCTTCTTCCTGAGCATTAATTACAGCCCGAAGTCAGGTCATCCGTGGTACATGTACAAGAAAATTCCAATGGGAATAAACAAGCTGTACCAAGTCATGAATGACCTCAAGGCTGGAGCAGGTCGAGAGAAAACTCAAAAATGTCTAACTCCATACAGGTAAAGGTGGTTCCTTTCAAATTCATATAGCACATGCTGACATGCTCAGTTTCCATGTACATTTCTTCGCCTGAGCAGTATTTGTTTTTCCCCATCCTAATACACAGAAAATTTAACCACATTTGCTATTACGTGTAGTCCATATGATTGTGGTACTGGATGAATTTATGCATGGCAAGCTCACAAATAAGAATGATGATTGCTGATGTTAATACAGCCAAACACCATCCGCTATCAACTAGCCAATACATGTATAATTTCTTTCGCCTTGGAAGCATCTAATCTGGAAAAAAAAAAGAATTAAAAAACTTATATATATAAATATAATTCTGGGATAGATTTATCCATAAAAAGATATACTGTGACCTCTCATTAGAACCGTCTCACCGAGACTGTTCTATTGAGGGTTCACGATATATATGTTTTAGTTGAGAAATGACTATTTATCTTAGAAGTATCTTCTAAACCGAACTTTCTCTGAGGCTCTAGAATTGGCAATTATCAACATTTATTTACCTTCAGTAAATAACATTCGCAGTAGAGTTGACAGTTAAAAAAAAAGATGTTAGCTCTTCTGTAGTGCATACCATATATACTTTCACGTGTCGATGAAAACTGATTTTTTTCACCAGTGCGCAGCATGAGAGAAAATACAATCTTTTCGTCACTTGAGATGGATTTATGGTACTCACTCAGTGCTCCTGATAAGAAGGGTTAACAGGTAATTTAGAGATAATTTTCCATATTTCTGCATAAAGACCTATGTTGTGACCCCTCATTAGAACCAGCTTGCCAAGATGTTTCTAATGAGGGGTCACAACATGTTTTCATTGGGAAATACGAAAAATTATCCTTAATTATCATTAAATACTCCCTCTTATCAGGAGTGCTGTACAGATAAATGTTCTTTTTGTTTTATACTTTATCAGTCACACTGATTTTGAATTAAGGGGTTGTGGCAACTATACATGTTATGGAAATCCTCACTTATTTTGATGTCAAACGAAATGATACAATATCATTTCACTGTTACCGCATCAATTTGAATCTAAGATGGGGATTTTTTGGCTCCAAAATAACCCTAAGTAGCTAAATCCAATGTGCTTCTAAGATTGTAAGATTGAGATTTGCTTCCGAAACGATCCCAAATATCTAGATCCGTCTTAGAAGACGGACCTAGATATTTGAGGTTGTTTTGGAAGGAGACTCGTCTTATAGCCAAGTATGGTAAGTATAAATCTACTTTTTCCTAATTATAAAAGTTACTACCATTATTGAGGAAGTCAGTTTTCTGCATAATTGTGTTTTTCATATATTTAAGTCTCCTATTTTTTTCATAGAATCATTCAAAATTACATTATTCTCACACAAGATTTTGTGGCATATTTTTCTTGGTGGATAAAAAATAATTTTTAATATGCAGATCATTAATCAAAGGTGGATGAAAACTGGAGCTTATGACATCCACTAGAACTTGGACGACTGTTGAACGCTTACGCATCTCTGATTTGAAAGCCTAGGCTTAGGTTAGGGCCTTGGTAGGCGCACAACTTGGCTTTCTCACTTGTGAACTGGCCGTAGTTTGACAAATTGGCACATAAAACAGTATTTTTTCTTATATAGTCTGTTTTGCGAGATCCATATAAGGATAAATATGTTCTGGTAGCTGATGTCAGACTACACAGGCAGAGGCCAAAATCCCAAGTGGTAATACACCTAATCTCTTACTAATTCTCTTTCAGCGTGAGGAAGCATCTCATCCAGAAATTGACTGATGAAGGCCTTCCACCCAATCAAATTGTGCAGGTCTCTGGCCACAAGAATGTAAACAGCCTAAATAATTACAGTCACTTAAAGGCAGATCAGACTAAAAACATCTCATCAATACTATCAAACCGTCCAGTGCCCCCTGTGCAGACACCAGCCACACATACTGTTTCAACAGTCACAGAAACATGTTCCAGCAGGCCTACAATGAACAATGCTCTAGGCCTTATGTTACCAAATGAACCTGTTCCCACCCCAGAAGACCCAGAGTCTGTATTTCCTGTTAATGTGTATCATAATCCAAGAGCCTACACTCCGTCAGATCTCGGTGGCATGTTAACTGGAAATACCATTCATGGAAATGTAAACATAAACTTCAACCAATCTCAGCAGCTGTCGAGGAACACAGCAAAATTCACAAATAAGGCTACATCATGTGTCAGCCCAAGGCTGCCGTCTCAATCAACATCTGTATCTGTATCTGTATAGTATCGAAGTAGCACCAATACTGGCATAAATACTTCCGGAGAGAGTGCGCTTAATTACTTAGTAGCAATTCTGGAGAGCTGTTCTGAAGCCCCCTACTGTCTCTGCGGTCACAACACTTTCTTCCAGGTGGTTCCACTGAATGACAGTTTTTACAAAGAATGAGTTCCTAAATTGTTCTGTGTTGGAATTTGGCACTTTATACCCTTTTGAGTGATTTATCGCAGATTTTTCTACTACATTTGATGATTGGAAATTTTCAAATTGTCTAGCTTTAATGTGTCTTTTGGCCCTTTGATGAATAAAATACTCGTCAGCATTGATAGCCGGTACCGTACCGCCCACGATTCTAAACATGTAAACCAGTCGGTCGATTTCTTGGCGCTGTTGCAGTGTTGGCAGATTTAGACGATCTAGCATGTTGGTGACACAGCCGGATTCACGGGATCTGTAATCTTTTGTTATAAAGCGCGCAGCTTGTGGTTGTACTTTTTCAATTGCGTTGATATCTTGCTGGATGTACGGGTCCCAAACCACCGATCCGTACTCTAACGTCGAGCGGACCAGCGATATATATGCTAATTTCCGACACTCAAGAGGACAGTTTTTCAGGTTACGGCGTATGAATCCCAAAGTTGAATTTGCCTTTTTACAAATATTATTTATGTGTGTTTTCCATGTCAAGTCTTCTGATATTGTTAATCCCAAATATGGATTTGAAGATACTTGTTGGAGTATGGTATTGTCTAGTTGGTAGAAATGAGACATTATATTCCTAACACTCACGATGTAACACTTTTTCGCATTAAAACGCATGCCCCATGTTGAGGCCCATTTCTCAAGCTCGCACAAGTCATCCTGTAATATTTCTTGATCTCTTTGACTTTTAATTGTCCTGTATAGAAGGCAGTCATCCGCGAAGAGACGGACCTGCGACTTAACGCAGTCGGGGAGGTCATTAATATGACACAAAAACATGAGCGGACCGAGAACAGTACCTTGAGGGACACCGGACTCGACCGAGACGCTTTCAGAATGTTCACCTTCACAAACAACGTTCATCATTCTGTCTTTCAAGAAAGAGCTTAACCATTTATTCAGCTGCCCGCGTACACCATACCCCTTCATCTTATGAAGTAATTTGTCGTGGGGTACGGTGTCGAATGCTTTGGAAAAGTCTAAAATTGCAATGTCAACCTGTTTTTTACAGTCAAATGATTTCAAAAGATCATGTAATGTCACTAAGAGTTGAGTTTCAGTTGAATACCCCGATCTAAATCCATGGTTTAGTTTAGTTAGAATGTCAAATTCTTCAAAATGTTTCCATAAATGACTGCAGATGATATGTTCTAGAATTTTACAGGGCACCGAAGTTAACGAAACTGGCCTATAATTTTCTGATAAATGCCTATCGCCCTTCTTGAAGACAGGTGAGATGTTCGCGTTTCTCCAATCTGCTGGTAGGGTGCCACTATCCAGAGAAAACTGAAATATTTTAGTTAGGCCTGGGGAAAGTTCGGCTGCACAGTCTTTTAGTTTAATATTTGGAATGTTATCTGGCCCCATGGCCTTTGAGGTATTTAGATTGTTCATAATCTTGAATACTCCTTGTTGGGTTACTCGTAGATGATTAATGTTTGGAATGTTTTTGGTTTTTATTTCAGGTAAGACTGAGTCCTTGCACCGAGTAAACACTAGTGATGGGACATCGGCTGGAAATCATAATCGATCATCGGTTGGAATCGGTTGCTGCTGTCGATGCGATTCTTCCGATTATTAATCGGTTCTTGATAAGTTTGCTTTTCCATGCATGTTTCACTGTTAATCCTTGTAAAATCCATGTATAATACACTAAAAATAGCTGCTTCTGTAGTGTAGTAGCTTTTGTAGTTTTGCACCTTTTGGTTCTTAACCACCTCTGCTTTGTGCTAGTTGGCTTAGTAACACATTTATAATAAGTACGTGGATGATGTGATGCATGTCCATATGAACCATTAACCAGGCTCTGATAGCATCAATAAATTTTTTGGACAGACAGGTCTAGCCAAACATTGTAGAATGTAGACCCAGATCACCGAGATCACACTGCTCTTTTAGGGTCCACACTGTTTGCCATTCCAAAATTCCACGCCACACATACAAAAAAACTAAGTCCACGCCTAAAAAGATTCAAGCAGAGGTTCCCCTTAGGCACTGGCTACATTAGTTAACCCCCCACCCATAATAACCAAGGCCTCAGAAAGATTAGGTAAAAAAAATATGAAGAAAGAGTGGGTGCGGTGCCAGAATTATTATGTAAACAAATATTCAGAGTAAGAACTATTCATTCAGATTGTTTATCATAGCATGGAATTATTCCCAGATCGAATGTCGTGGTCATGAATTGGTTGTAAGATAACAGAGACGCCGTCACTTTTTGCTGAAAACCAGTACTTGTTTTGACGAAAGATTCTTACCCTACAAACCCAGGGCTTCCACTAACTTACAAAATTTGGAAGTCTAGACTTCCATGGTGTCGGATTTGGACGTATTGGGAGAATTTTTTGGAAGTCCGAACTTTTTAGGAATGACTTATGCATGGTTATTTTCACCCCCCCTCCCCGCCCCCCACCCTTTACACATCCCTCACATACTGTAGTGAACTTTTTGTTCTACGAAGGGAAGGCTGAGCATTTGTGCAGTCTAATCAGAGTCATTCCTGTTTGTTTGTGAACAATACGCAAGTCCTGAGCACTCTAAAAACTGAAGACTCGCCCAAGTTACGTCTGCTATTGCGTCATATTCCCTTTCATTGCCGCCGAATGGGCCACGTCGGAAATACGGTGACTTACGGAACATATAATGACACGCTTCCACCGAAGAACTCGGTTGTCGCTAGGTCGATGTTCATTATTATTCATGTTAGATGCGAACAAGAAAGACCGGTCTGACTGCTTAGTTGCGCTGGCTGGTACAATTGTTAGTTATCGATGTGTGTACTGAGGTACCTTTAGCCGTCTCGCGGTTGAAATGACACTGCGTACGGCACGCGTATATACTCGCAGCGGCGTCTTTGATCTTTACATCAAAGAGAAAACGTGTGTGACCCATAAACGAGCAGGTAATTGCATATCAACGCTACCGTTAGTATTATACTAAATATATAATCGCGTACACCCTGATCAGAATGCGCTATTTCTGTGCACACTATACGGCATCATTTTCGCACTGGCTTGCAACTTGGAAATCCGTGAAATGGATGTTTCAATATTCGTATTTTAATAGTACTATTAATCAAAACAATCTATATTACCAGAGGTAGACCATAACACGTCGGAAACAGCTTTGAATCAACGCTTTTCGCAGAAGAGGTTCGTATTCCTAAAAACTCCATTGACGACAGTATGGATCATGACAAGACCTTCCGTTGTAAGGGCAGGCGTTAATGTGAATGTTGTTGTTCGTAAAAACTTCGGATACAGTTTGTCAATACATGCTTCAGTATTCGTGTGCTTTGGATACATTCACAAACTTTCGAAGTCGGCATACACCTTACACATACAGGTCAGTTACATTCTCGCGATCGTTAAAAAAGATGGACACCTTTCATCCAAAAGCTCAGTCATCGTGATTTGATAAGTTGTTTTGCAGACTGCCGTAAGAGGTTGAATCTACGAGTGGGCGTTATTTTGATAATCGTTTTTGACAGGTAGGCGGTCCGACATGTGTGTTACCAGCTTAAGTGCTCCATACGGACAATCTCGATTGGCCCGTAGGCGGTCTTTTCGTCTGGCTGACACCTGCGCTAATCCGATTAAATATGACACATGCTAGAATTTTAAAGACAGTGGCGATATTTTATACGTCGGGACAAGATCAAACGGCCGTATGTGAGTACTGGACGGTGCAGAGACGGCTCGCATACAGCTCCTCCATTTCATGCCGATGATCGATTTTGACAAAGTTCAATCGATTATCGGAATCCAGAGCTTCCAGCACGCCGCTAATCGATACCACCTGATCATCGGTACACCACTAGTAAACACTGACTGAAATTGTTTCACCAAAATATTTGCTTTTGATAGAGAGTCTGTTATTAGATTTCCTTTCTCTTTCAAAGGTGCAACTCCAATATTATCTTGTCTTTTGCTTTTGGTATATCTCCAAAATGGTTTAGTGTTCTTATTGTCTAATCCTTCTTTAATAATTCCATTCACATGCTCCCATTCAGCTCTTCTAAATTCATGCTTACATTCTTTTTGAAAGTGTCTATACTTTTCCCATTTACCCGAACATTTTGCATGTCTGTATATTCGCGCTTTCTTCTTCAGTTTCCTTCGAAGAGAACGGTTTACCCAGGGGAGTGTATGGTCAATCACCCAGTTATCGGTGGTTATCAGTTATCAGTGCAATCAGAAATAATCCAAATTTCTTGAGTTTCCTTTGGTTTTCTTCCACTAGAAATAGAAATAAACATGAACAAGAAACTCCTGCTCTATTTCAAACTAAACACTTGTTGAAAGTAAAGGTCCCTAGGGTCAATTAAGGTAAACCCGGACAGTTTTTGCAGGGTCGCCACGATTCGTATTGTCAATGCTTTATTTGACCATGAATTACTATTTCGGTATTCCGTAAGGCCAGAGGCATCCCAAATGTACTATTTTCTGTCAACTTTTGATTGGTTAACACCGTTTTAATGTCAAAAAGGTCGTTTAAAGAGCCAAACCGTTGAGAAAGGCAAACCCGGACATGGAGAAGGTAAACCCGGACAGGTGAATTTTTGTTAAATATATCGCCTCTATAGATCTGTAGCACGCAAATACACAAAATTTAGTAATTGCTAATATATTTTTATGGTGGGACTAATATAGTATAAGACATAACTTTAATTTATAAATGTTAAATCGTCAATTAAAAAGTTATGGGTGGTAAGTTCTCTCAGTCTGCTAGGGGTCACCATACCACCTATACTATGCACAACTTATCATCGTTGTATTAATAAGTGTCATATTTTAACTGCAAAGTAGAATGCACAAATATTGTATTTCTAATTTCGAAACATTGAAAACGTTTTATATTTAATTTCTTTTAATCATATAAATCCCCAAAGTAGCTGATGTCCGGGTTTACCTCACACTGCAAATTGGCGGAAGGTAAACCCGGACATGTCACATTTTTTATAAAATATTGTTCAATATTTATTTTATTCAATAAATAAATATAGATCATGATTCTTATATCATACCTGCACTAGTTAGAAAGAAAACTCTATACAATTTATAGTGACGTTTACGTTTGCCATGAATTATGCAGGGACCTGGTTCATCATCGCTTGTAGCTAATTTTGAATTTGTTTCTCTGAAAACTTATACATACTTGAAAAGGACTAGATTCAGAGGCTGTAGAAAAATAATAAGTGTTCATATAATCTAACAATGAAAACCATTAATTCGAGAAGTAAAGGGGAAAACTGGAAAGAAAAAGAAATCACAGAAAACATGTTATTTAAGCTCTTTATTCGTGGAAAACAGTAAGTGTCCGGGTTTTCCTTCTGTCCGGGTTTACCTTAATTGACCCTAATTGCGACTGATGTTTCAGACCAAGAACATAAATATTTACCAATCTAAACAAATCCAAGCATACATAAATTTCATGTACATACAAACAAACATGGAATTAGCATTGTGATGCTTAAATTCGTCTGCTACAAAGCTAGTTCCCTAAACTTGAGGTCATGTTACGTCATTATGTGGCAATAAACGGTGCTACCATAAAGTTTTAGCATGGATAATTAGTCTGTATTTACTACTGCACCGATAACTGGTACATCAGTCATGCGGAGTCAGATGTGCCCCAGGGCATAATGTCTGTTCTGTTTATGTATTAATCGGTACATAGAATAACCGAAAAGCACAGAAATACCGGAAAGCACTTGAATAACCGAAAAGCAATTTTAAAAAATCAGTTTTTATAGGAAATATCATTGTAATATTATTTTCATGGGTTGAAGATGCATTGAAAAGAGTTATTTTACACACTACAGTTGTCTTGGTTTCACGAATGACAATGTGAATCCACAAAATAGTGCACTAACAAATAACCGAAAAGCACTTGAAACTAGTCATGTTTACCATTAAAATTTGTGTCTAAGATTGATAGTGTGTTCAGTACATTTATATGAAATAAACTGTTTTCGACTATTCCCAATCATGCAATTTCATTTACTAATTTGGATTGTTTTGTTTGTACATAAAGCAGATGACAGTTCCCATGCCTTGTTATAACCGAAAAGCACTGCGAGAAATGCTGAACATTATTATCGCCATTTTCTGTTACAATGCTGTTATAGTACGACATCCGAAGTGAAAAAATATCACAAGTAGTACTACAAATAATTTCCAACCCCGAAAAGACTTACTTAGATAATTATTCTCATGTAAAACTAATTTTTGAAATTGCTTTTCGGTTATTCAGGTGCTTTTCGGTATTTCTGTGCTTTTCGGTTATTCTATGAACCCTGTATTAATGGTCATCGGTGGCTATAATTTAGTTGATAAATTTAAAGACAACACCCAACTAATTGCTGTGAAGCTGTCATTTTCATACTTTGTTATTATTCAAAAGTTAGATTGCAAGTGAAGTGTAAGACCACCGATAACTGGTATCGTGCATATATTTATTCCGGCATATTTTTGAGGGAACATCTCTAGTTCGTCCGAAATACAAGAGAATTAGATACATAGACAGTGACAGTGATTGAAGATATATTCACTTACTTTGATCTTTAATTCGTATTATTAGTAGATCTATGTTTCAATGTAATCGTTAAATCAGTGGTTTTTGTGATGCAAATCTTCCGTCGTATAGCACCTGTTCCGTCAATATGGCGGCGATCGATCAACTGTCAGCCGTTTGAAAGAGTACATTAAGAATTAGGGACATAACGGACCACGGACAAAACGGACCACGGACATAACGGACCACGTTCGGGACGAAACGGACCACGTTCAGGACGAAACGGACCACGTTTAAGGACAAAACGGACCATGTTTCAAGACAATACGGACCATGTTTTTAGACATACGGATTACCTGACCATCTAAGGGACCGACCATTTGATATTCTGGGGGGGCCTGGTATATTTATCAAAAAAATTCCCTGTTTTTGGATATGCAAGAAAAAAATAACCTGGCTCATAAGGGGGTTAAAAAAAATAATCTGGCCTCAAAAGTAAGAGAAAAAAATAACCTGTCTCCACCCAAAATTTCACAAAAAAATATAGTCTGCAGATAATTCCATTGGAATTGAGTTTTTATAATCTCTCTGGCTTCTGGGGGGCTGCGCCCCCAGACCCCCATATTTATAGTTATATGTTAAATATTATCTATAATTGGTTTACACCAGCGGGCCCGCATGTGCATACATTTACAAAAACATCCTATACAACATTCACATACATGTATCATTGATCTGCCACATTACTAAGTAAATGTTTCCACTAAAACTGAATTGCAAAAGAGTCACTAGCTTATGGGAGACAAAACAATTATGGCAAAATAAACACTCTAAAAGGCAAAAGTCCCAATATAAAAACCCTTATTTTTACCATCATTCCTACTTTTTTTCTTGTTTCCAGTCTTAAAATTGCCATTGAAATAGGGAAATTGCTTTAGCTTCTGGGGGGCGTTGCCCCCCAGACCCCCCCCCCCTTTGTTAACTTATTAGCACATAACTTTCAGCCATTTTATTAATTGCCATTCATGTGTAATGTGACTCTATCAGTAAGTATTTATCAAACTTTCTAAAGGAAGAATAAAGCATGTTTTGGGCATATATTGGGATAGAAAAAAAATTAAATTCCTAATGTTAGCCCTAAAACTTTGCCAACATAGCCCTAAATTTTGGCCAAAATATCCCTAATTTAAGGCCTAATTGTTTGCCAAACTCATACAGGGATGTTTGTATCTGTACCTTAGATGGAAAGAGTAACATGCTCCAGGCACTGGTTTGCAAAAGCAAGCTAAGCCATGCCCTTGGCCTGGTTAAAGACAGCACCATGTTCTTTTTGTGAGAAAAAAAGGTGTAAAAAATACTGATGTGGGTCAAATAAAAGGATATTAAGGTCAAGTAAACAAGGATCTGATAGTTCAGCTATAAAATAAAAAAAAAAAAAAACCTGTTTGAGTTAGTTTGTAAAAAAAATAAATTAGCTTCCACAAGGTGAAAAAAAAAGAAATTGTTTCCAGAGGCCAGTGAAATAAAATGTTGTGTCTCCATCAAGAATACCAGGCCCCCCCCAGAATATCAAATGGTCGGTCCCTAATAATGAGTACATTTGAATTAGAATTACATTTACTATTTTACTTAAAGTCATGAGCTATGGTTAGATTGTTTTGACAATCAAAGATAGTTGAGATCATAAACAGAAGTCAAGTAAATGTGACCATATAACACTTTCTTTTGGAAATTATACACTGTTTCATCTTTTAATTGGCATCATTTAATGGTCTGGTTTGTCTCCTAGCGTGGTCCGTTTTGTCCTGAAACGTGGTCCGTTTTGCCCTGAAACATGGTCCGTTTTGTCCTTACCGTGGTCCGTTTTGTCTGGTCCGTTTTGTCCATGGTCCGTTTTGTCCGAGTACCAGTATTAATACGCGTGTTAAAATACGTCACGAAGATATGGAAAAATTGTAGAATATTATCACATAAAATGTTTTTTTTACTTACTTAAACTGATTAAATCATACATTTTCAATTCACTTTAGCTGGTGAGATTGTCATTGTTTGTAAGTTAAGGCAAGTATTAAATCAAATATTATAGAACTATTTCGTTTCTTCGTAATTTTTGCTGGTGGTGATTCGGTCCAAGGGCGCGATTGATCAGCTGATTTTGATCAATTAGCTTACCGTAAATCTCCTAAAAAGTATAAAATAAAAAGAAAATTTACTTTTTTTTAGGTGAATACCAAAAATATTTCATCGAATGTGTTGAAAACATCTGAATTTTCACGAGTGCGAATCGAATGTGTTGAAAACATCTGAATTTTTACGAGTGCTACATTCGATGAAATATTTTTGGTATTCACCTAAAAAAAGCAAATATCCTCTATATACTGCCTCATTCTGACTTCAGCATCTTTATATGACACAAGCCAAACCGAAACTACATTACACGAGATTAATTGATTGGTTTGATTGATTAATTAATTGAGACCAGTTCCTTGCGCAACTTCCGTTTCGTATCACTTACTACAGTAGATTAGTCGCCTGGGAACGAGGCAAATGGTGGGATTTTTAGGTGATATTGGCATCGAGCCAAGACGAATAACTCATCTCATCAACATATTTCAATTCTCTTGGCATCGAGCCAATTGCTCAATCTCTCATACTGAAAATATGATGATGAAATGATATATTCGTCTTGGCTCGATGCCAAGAGTTGCTCAATCTCTCATACTGAAAATATGATGATGAAATGATATATTCGTCTTGGCTCGATGCCAAGAGTTGCTCAATCTCTCATACTGAAAATATGATGATGAAATGATATATTCGTCTTGGCTCGATGCCAAGAGAATTGAAATATGATGATGAGATGAGTTATTCGTCTTGGCTCGATGCCAATATCACTTAGACGGACGCTTTCATTATATACACGATATAGTTCAATGTCTGGAGTAAATTTCATCGAAAATCAAATAAATCTTCCTGCTAATTTCTCTGCATATCGTTTTTTTTTAAATTGTATTTGAAGCAGATTCAGGACAAATTATACTTTAAATGAAATTTGTGAAACGTTTTATAATGCCAGCTCGCGTATTAATCGTGTTACAGTTCGGACTATCATGTGACAACTATCGTGGCGGGAAAAGTATATATATAAACAATGTATAGCCGCTGTTCGAGATCATTTTGGAAATAAAAAAGTACATATTTTTTTCTTTTGCCCTTTTTTGCGCTATCGTTTGGGACTCTTCGAGTTAAACTTGTGGATTTACTTGGCGGGGTAAGAGAAGTTGAATAAAGATAAAAAACTTAAAATTAAAGATGTAGTCGCTTAAAAATTAGTCGTAGTTTTGTTTTATGGGAACGAAACTTAAAGAATAAATAATATTCAAGTATATATTGAAATTCATCTGAGAACTTCTTACTAGAAAACAATTTTTTTTCCGTTTGTGTTCTGTTAGGTCTATTTTCAAGCGATGTTAAGAAACGCTTAGCTTTATCAAATCAATTCTGAACTTTGAACATTAACAGTTTCTAAATATGACTTATGATAAAATTTTGATTCCCGAGCATTGCCTCCTGGGGTCATATTTATAAAACGACCTAAGTGATTGCTTTGCTGTTGCTAAGAAATTTGCTCTTCTTGATTAAGTGAGTCTACAACTCCCGTTCTTGACAAGAATATCGGTAACTGTTAGTTCCGCAAGAAAAGTTTTTTTTCTAATATTTTGGTTCGTTTAAACATCATAAAACCGTAGGTTTGGAAATAATTTTTAACATCTGAACCCGAATTAACAGTAACTGGTTTAGTCTCTAAGTCTGCTAACATCGCTTCATATGTATATCTAATATATCATGATTGTTCGTTTTCCAATATTTCAAACCAGTAATTAAGAATCGACTAAAATCATTTTGTCTGTAATGATATTAGACCTTATTCCCGTATTCGAATAGAAAGGAAACTACTTCTTTACATTTTGTAATACTTAGTTAACAGTCTATTTGCCACATCTTAAGAAATTGCACATTTTGTTTATAAGAATATAATTCTAGAGAATACAAACTTCCCTTTCAGTTCTGATGATCATAATGTTGACCTGTTTGTTGATCTTTATCCGTCCTGTATTTGTCATTGTATTCTGTTAGTCTGCTTTCCTCCTATTCGGACAACTGCGCAATCGCCAGTGTCTTTATCCTTCTGCCTAGACAGCCTTGCCGTCATCGCTTTTGTGAACAGACACTAAGACAGCCTTTCTGTCTTCTGTCTAATCCCAAGTTCTCAGACTTTTTACTATCGTCAACTGACCTTTGCAAACGACGTCAGTAATGTCAACATCAGTTTCTCATTAATGAAAATTATACAAATAAAAATAAGATAGCGCAAAGTATAAAGTATCATTATGCGTACCATTGACCAAAATAATCTGCATTTAAATTCACTTGAAAACAATATAAAAGTTTTCTAACAAATTGTTTATGCCATGTTTTGTGAAATCATATAGCCATAAGTCTATTATCAGTTTCTGCTATTTTTATCCCCCGCCGAAGGCGGAAGGATATAGAGTTGTCCATGTCCGTCCGTCCATCTTCCGTCCGTCCGTCTTTCCGTCCGTCCTTCCGTGCGTCCGTCCGGAGCCATTACTAAGTAACCATTAAACGGAATTTGATAAAACTTAAAATGAATAGATATCACCATAAGGCGCTGGTGCACGTGAAGTTTCATCACACTGGCTTCAGTATTTCATGAGTTATGACCCTTGAATTGATTTCAAAACAATAAAATGAGCCATAAGTAAGTAACCAATTATCAGAATTTCATGAAACTTAAAACAAATGTGTTCACCATAAAACAAATGTGCTGATAAAGTTTTGTTAGAATGACGTCAGTAGTGCATGAGTTATTGCCCTTGAATCTAATTTAAATCAACAAAATTAGCCATAATTAAGTGATCAATGAATGGAATTTTATGAAACTTTTACTAAATATGTATTATTATGGCAGGGTGGTGCATGTTAAGTTTTGTTGAACTTGCTTTAGTAATGCACGAGCTAATGCCCTTGAATTGCTTTAATATAGACAAATTTAGTCATAACTAAATAACCAATGTATTGAACAGAATTTCACGAAACTTGAAAAAATTATGTATCATCATAACATGGCAGTGCATATAAAGTTTGGTTATGATGACATCAGTAATGCATAAGTTATTCCCCTTGATATGATTTGAAATACACAAATTAGCCATTCTAATAATTCGCCAGTGAACAAACTGTCTTGAAACTTGATATAAATATATATATTCACAGCACCATGATGCTGTTGCAAGTTGTTTAGAATGGCTTCACTTATACATGGGTTATTGCCCCCTTGATTTTAAGTCCACAGTCTCAGTCGTAACTAAGTAACCAGTGAACCAAATTTTATCAAACTAACAATAGGCCATAAACAAATCAGCCATTTCGGCGGGGCATATCAAGGACCTCTGACAGTTGTAATGTATATTTGCCTATAAAACTGGTCAAAAATGAACTTTTGGTATACTTCAACATTTCCACTGAAATGTTTTCCTCGAAACTCCCTATAATTGGAACAAAAACAATTTTTCGACTATCAGACACACAGACTGAGATTTTTGGTGTAATAAGCAAGTTTTTTTTATAATCAAATGTACTGAAAATAGGAAAAGTTTTATAAAGATACTTTCCCCCCGTGCCTCAGCTAGCCACTTTGCATGTATGTGTGTACTGTCAATATACACATTATATGTGAGTGGCAAGCTGAGGCACGGGGGGATGATAGTCCACAGCTGAAAAAACTGAAAAATGGGTTGGGTAATTAGACCCGTTACATCTAATAAATCACGCTAGCATACCTTCTATTGACATATTATTGCATGCTATATGCAGTTGTAGTGTAATACTTTATTTTAAGCATGTTTAACAAGATAAAACAATCGGTAAATAAGAAAAATCGAAAATTTGGTGTATTTTGGATGACCGAATATTCCACTTACACCCCTGGAGAAAGTCAGTGAGAACCAGTCTGCATAGGTGATATTTTTTCAAAATCAATATGAAAACTTATTTATAGTGCATAAGTCTACATGTTAGTGCAAAAATCATCAACATTGGCTTCCCATGGAAGCTGCAGTAATCTGTCGATATTGGCAAATTTGCATTGAAACTGTCAGAGGTCCTTCAATGACTTTGCTTGTTTATGACTGAACTGTGTTTCGGATTACACTTAAACTAAATTCATCATTCAACTTTTGAAACGTTATCCCAAGTTTACCTCTACCTCTAATATACCTTTTATGATAAACAATTGGCTTGAAATATGCAAGTTTTTGCGGAAGTTCAATTTCTGCGCAATTCTGCGGGTTTATATATTCCTGAGAGTTTTCCTACTTCATTTTTATAAACAGCGCAGAAACTAAAATCATAGAGTATTTCAGCTACTCTTCGCCATTTGGCTCATTTTTCATTTCCGTACTACTTCACAATTTTGAATTCCGAATTCTCAGTTCTGTATCCCGATTGTCGTAGAACAAACTGGACGCTGGCTAATACTAAGTTATTTCTTATCGTAAACCTTCAAGTGAAATGATCGGTGTATAGCATTAAATAAATAGGAGTTGAAATACAAAATAGCTCTATAGGACTAAATGTCATAGAACAGCAGAAACAAAAGAAGATTTACCCTAAATTAAGGTAGGAGATATTTCAGTCTCTCAATATCATATATCTTATCACAGGGTCCTTAGATATTCCTTTCATATCAAGAAATACTTCTATTTACAAGGCCAAATTTGATGTCTGTGGTATAAGTAAGCCAAAGCATTCTTTCTCCGATAGTTCAGTTGGTAATCCACTCGCTAAAACATGTAGATTATCTAACCGAACAGGCGGATAATCCATGGTTTATCTTCTATGATAATTGCCTTAAATATATGAAAAACACTTACTTTTCTGTCAATGTAAATCATTGCTTCCTTTTGTTTTCGTTTGTGAGTTTAGAATACCCTCTAAAGTAGACAATCTTTCACCACTTCCCGTATTACATATACTTCACAATTCCGAATTCCTAATTCTGAGTTTAGAACTCGGAATTCCGAAATCCGAATTCTGAATTCCGATCTCTGAATTCCGAAATTCATAGAATATATAGTGTGACCAGAAATTATTGAGAATTGAGAATTTTTACCAGATTTCAGTCAGTGTTTTTCTAGCTTCATAAGACATGAAGAAACTGATTCCACGGACTCTTAAAAAATCACAGGTCCTGGCCGAGAATCGAACCGGGGACTCTTCGATCTAAAGTCGAGCAATCTACCTCGTCGCTATAAAAGCTAGCTTGTACCGCAAGGCAATACAAGTGTATGATATACCTAACCTATACCATATGACATTCTCCCCCTCCGTATTGAATTCGTACTCGAATTCTCAGGAGTACAAGAATCACTTAAAATGAGACTTAAGGAGGTCTAATGCACGTGTGGGTCATTTACGTTGGGCACCATTTGTCACGGACTCTTAAAAAATCACACGCCCTGGCCGATGATCGAACCGAGGACCCTTCGATCTAAAGTCGAGCACTCTACCATGTCGCTATAAAAGCCGGCTTGACGAGGCTTTATTAGCCGAAACTGCGTAGTCTGGCCCATGTTCCTATTTCTGTATTTATTCTTTGCTCTTGAAGGAACTTTTTAAGATTTTAATTGTACCGCAAGGCAGTACAGGTGTATGATATACCTAACCTATACCCTGTGAAACTGATTTAATATGTTGTTGGTATATTCATCACAGTGCTACAATGTGATGGCTTTGATATGTGTCAGTTATCTGTATGATATGAGTTATCTTCCTTTTAATCAATAAAGCATAAAATTTGAGCGAAATCGCTAATAATATGAAATTCAAAATAAAATGTCTACAAGAAAATGCTAAAGAAAGGCAATATATTTAAAATTACTTTTGCAGATACAGAAACAACACTGCTGTACATGCAGCATAGCCTTTATTTAAAATAAGAAACTATTTTGTTCTGAGCAACAGCGAGAGATTTAGATTTTCACCAAATTCTAAGAAAATGGTTGGTAAATTTTTAGCAGGGTGGGCTACTAAATGTAGTCACTGAATGCAAAGTATTAATGACAGACAAGCATAAATATACTGTTGCATACATTGATATGCCAGATGTAATATGATATCAGAAAATAAGATCACTCTTATTGAATGCTGCTTTCACCATGTTTGAATATTGCAGATCGCAAAATTCGTGAAATTTTACCTTAAATGCGACAAACCCAAGTTTCAGATGCTTAAAAATCTTCTTTACCAACATGAAGTCTTAAAAATTTTATAACACATAACAACATTCATCAACATGATATTGTTTGAAAATATTTAACACAGCCCATAATGTGTTAGCTTGCAGCAGTGTTGTCTAGTGTAAGCATGCACTTCTGAAAAGATCTCAAAATCAATCGTATTGTGCTATTTTAGACCCCTAGGTCCAACAAACAGATAAATCACTGAAAATACTAGAAAAGCAAAATATTATAGCAAGAAACTATTTGTTACATTCCTTTCTTATTATTGATTTACTGAAACAATTAAGATTAAAATATAGTGAAAAATGCAATTCTCAATTATGTCCGGTCATGCTATTTTAAACGCTTGCTTTTACTGACTCATTACATGTTATCAAACCTATGAATGTGATAGATGACTGATTGAATATTATGGTAATGAAATATGTCTTAAAAGACTAGAGGAGGAAGAGATTGAAGACAAGGGTCTTATTACTAGAGAGAGAGAGAGAGAGAGAGAGAGAGAGAGCCTCGTTGTACTATTACAATCCAGTTTTATGATGCAGCTTATGAGAAAGGCATTTCGATGAAACAGGAATGACTCAGATCGGACTGCGCATCTTCGGAATCTGATCAGAGTCTTCCATTGTCGCATATATCGTTTGAGACGGATAAAAGATGGCTGACGCCTTTACCATATTTCTCCAACATCCATTATCTCATTTATTTTGTCTATAGTTACCCAAACATGTATCCACCTCTTTATTTTCTCACTCATTCGTCCGGCTACCAAGGCTAAAATCAAGAGTATAAACAATTTAGTCTTTGCATTTCGTTCCCTAAAAGTTCTGTTAAGTTGAAAATATTTGAAACATTACTTCTTGTCCTAGCGATGTTTCCGTAATTTTTACTGAAAAGATGTCTGCAGTTTATTTATATTTTGAACACGTCAATAAAATTCACAGTGATAAAATTAATGCGCAATTTCTCTACGCGTTCCTATTGATTAGCCCAGCATTGGAATGTTCATTCAAGTCTGTAGTACTATTCGTAGTACTACCAGGTCTCACGCGAAGCTGTTGCTCTCTGTTGATTGGCTGAATTTTCTGTTGACCTTGAACGAGAGCTACCACGTGACAAGCTTTCTATTTTGGGGAGTATGGGATTTTTGTTTGACCTTGATGGTAACATTTTTTTCTCTCCCGGACTTCTTTTTATGTGACAGTCACTTGTATTTTGGACGTGCTGCTTGAGTTTAGCTCACCTGAGCCATAGGCTTACGGTGAGTTATTATGATCACCCAGTGTCCGTCGTCCGTCGTGCGAGTGCGTCGTGCGTCCTTCGTCGTCGACAATTTGCTTTAAATGACATCTTCTCTTAGGGCATTGATATTTTGTATGAAGCAGTGGACCGCTACCAAAGTAGTTCAAATAGTGGCCCTGGGGTCCGAAATGGCCCTGCGGCGGGTGGTCTTGTGGTCGAAAATAAAATATGCTCGAAAATCTTCTTCTCAAAAGCTGATTGGCTCAGATGCTTGAAGATTCGTATGAACCATAGCCTAGTGGTCCTTTATCAAGTTTGTTCAAATCGTGGCCCCAGGGTCCAAAATGGCCCCGCGAGAGTGAGTCCTGGGTTTGAACCATAGAAATACATAGAAAAATACTCAAAAATCTGCTTCTTTAGAACCACTTGGCTCAAATGCTTGATATTTGGTATGTAGCATTACCTAGTAATCCTTTTACCAAGTTTGTTCAAATGGTGACCCCGGGGTCAAAAATGGCCCCGTGGCAGGGAGTCCAGGGTTTGTACCATAGAAATACATAGAAAAATATTCGAAAAGGGTGGGGGGTAGCAATAAGGTGGGTTTTCTGCATCCTACCAAGGTTTTCTTTTTTAACTGGTGGTATAATCTAGTGTCTCTAGTTTATTAAACCATATTTGACTTTGGTCGGAAAGCCCTTGTTACTGAGCTATGGTCCACATATGTGGGTGGGGTAATTCATCTCGTAAAAATATTCCCATTTGGTAGGTGAGCACAACATGGAAATTATAGATGATCTTGCTACAAACTTTGATAAATGCAGTCTGACAAATAAAGGAGTACATGAACGTTTTTTGAGTAATATAGTTTAAGATCATACTTTGACCTTTAACCAATGTCTCTCATAAGTTGACAGTTTCAAACTATCAGGGTTTTTTTGCAAATGCTGACCCTAGTTTAACGTTTGTCCTTTTTGCTCAGATGAGCGATGCAGGGCCTCTTGCCCCTCTTGTTGTTTTAGTGTTTACATTCTTGTGTGAATCACTTTACTGATGACCCGACAAACGAATCCGAATCACTTTCCGCGTCATGGGAGGCCAAGTTCTGACCCACGCTGACCCTGCCAAGGCTTGAACACCTTGCCCTGATCATTTAATAGCCCCTTGGCGGGTTAAAATAGTTTTTAATGTTCCGCTGGGTGTCTGGTGCACCAAGGCGGAACCAGGGGCGAGGGTTGGTCGACCGGGCCGGTTAGGCCCTTCAGTGATTTCATGGCTCGCCGTCCCGGGGCTGTGCATTTGTTTTGATCTTCTAGGTTGTTTTATGTGTTTAATTTTGCTATGTCTGTCGTTGATATATATTGTTTGTAATGTTAAGACTAGCCCATGACCACATACATGGGAAATGGCTGTTCACATGGCTGCCGCTGGTGATGTTCTGGTGGTTACTTATTTTGTGTTGTCTTTTTCCCCACATTGTGTCTTGGGTGGGATCTGTGATTGAATTGTGTCAATTCCTGATAATTTTCTTCCTACTGTTTTTATTTCCACAATGCTTTCCTGCATGAATTATCCAAAAACAAATTTTAACAACAAAAATTAAGAAAAATAAATAAAAATAAAACAACAAGAACAAAAAACAACAGCAAAAATAAAAAAAGTGGTCGTCTCACAACCTGGTAACTATTTATTTATCATGTTTAATACTCTAGCCTGTGCACTTTTGAATTATGAATAAGACACAGTTGCCCTTGTCTGTCGCCTTTCTCGAGACACAGGGGTTGAGGTGGCTCGATGAGGGTTGGTTGATTTGAATTGATGCTTAACGTCCACGGTAAACAACTAAGGTCATGTCGGGACGGTCAGTTAACCTAACCACACTATTCCTGGGCAGTGTGTAGTCATGTAGAGGACTTTAATGCTCGTAATAAATGTTTAACTGCTAAACTTCTTCAACAGGGCTATCGGTATCATAAGCTTAGAAAGGCTTTTTCTAAATTCTATTGCAGACACCATGAATTGGTTTCAAAATTTGATGTCGGATTAAAATTTCTTTTACACCATGGCCTATCGGAACCAGAATTTTATGGTGACTTAGTATACAAATTCAAAAAGATTATGGGTAGGACTGATTTTTCTGATCAATTCCGAAAAATAATAATACGTCACAAGCTATAATTGAAATGTTTGCGACAGTCTGCATGCTTAGTGATTAACCCAATCACGGTTGGAAACTTTGCTGCACTCTTTAATTGCACACCGGGGGATCGGGCGTCAGACTCTATGATGGCCCCGACCTAAAGCTATATATTTTAGTTGGTTGGGACCGGAGCCTTTTTGTCTGTTGCTTGGTCCACCGGGGCTCAACTGGTGACCTTCTTTTGCTTCAGATTTCCTGTGGGGTTGTTTGGCAGGCCAGGGATCTCCACCTGTCAGACGGCCCGTTGTATCTGTTGAGTCCTCGTCTTTGCTTCTTCATGGTGTTGAAATTTGATTTATGTGTTTACCGTGATGATTCATTGACGAGTTAGAGGGATATCATGCGAACCGAACAACCAACTAAATGTTTTGTACCACTTCAGAAACTGAGGGTGAGGTTGGGCCTGTAAAATCGATTTAAGCCCCCCCCTCCCCCGCAGTAATTCATTACTGACCGTTCCAAGGCGGTAGTTCTGTTGTGGTTCTCTGTTGCCTGTTTTTGGTGTCAGAGTTTCTGTGATGTTTTACCTTATGTATGTTCTTATTATTTTTGGTTCGGTTTGGGTTGCTGAGTGGCCACCTCTCGGGAACAAGCTACTCACTCGGTTGGCCATATGTTCTTTGTATCTTGATTATTTGTAATCTTAGTTGTTTCCAACTATGATTTGAGGGCTGGATTTGGATTTTGATTGTTTCAGTTCCTGGTCTTTGCATACTTTTTACTTCTAGACCTCCTAAGCGGTTAACCAGTACTAAGTGCACATACTTTCGCCAGTAACTGACAACTGCCCTTCTTGAATCAGCGGAAGGAGAAACGAAAGTATGTGGCCAGACCGGGATTCGAACACAGGACCTCTGACTTACGAGTCAGGTGCCCTACCGATGAGGGACGCCTGCGCTCGCGAGTTATTTACGTAGGCGTCCCTTACCTGATGTCTGCAGCTAATGTGTCCCGCGAAATGTGACAGTAAGTGTGTCTCAGAGAGGGATGCTCTTTGCCTGCCGAGACCTGCCCATCACCTTTTCTTTCACACTTTTATTGTTTAGTGACGCTGAAGAAATTAAATACAGTAACGCGCGTCTGTCGCACTAAATTTGGTACGAATAGTATGCTTATACTGCCAATAGGAAAGGAAGTAATTGGCTCTGAACAGTTCTCAGAAATACAGTCATCTAGTCCTTTGAAATTAAATTGTTTCTTAATTTGTTTATATGGCTTCTCGACTCCGAGTACAAGAGATCTATTCCCAATTTTCAATTTACGTGAAAGCGTAGTTGTCCTGTGCACTAAGTTCTCGACCCTTTAATGGGTATGGGTCATAAATTTGTTCATCTTCAACTACTGGCAGTTTTTCAAATAGTCTATTAATTAATCATTTAATCAAATTTTGTTTCATCATCGGCCACTGTCGTTCAGCGAAAAGTGTCAATACTTAAATTATTTAGTTCAGCAAATATAGCTGAGTTGCCACCTATTCGGGAAAGAGCTGCTGACTCGGCTTATCACTTGTAATTTATTGTTTGTTGGGATGGGTTTGTCAATATTTCCCTTTGATGTTGGGGATAGGGTTTGGGATCTGATTCAGTCAGTTCCTGAAGTGTAGTAACTCTTTAAATTTACGCTACCTTTCGCATGTTGTGTTCTCTTTCTTACTTTGTTCTCTTTAATCTTTTTCCACATTCGCGGATTTCCCCGCTCGCACTTGAAAGCCAGCTACTAAATCTATTGTCTGAGAAAAACCGAGACCGAAGCTATCCCAGGGAAGCCTCAGCTTGAACTTTTTTCTGCTAACCACCTTTTGTTCTCATCAGTTCACTAGCCATCACATGAAATAGTGTCATGAAAATCCACCAATTTTCAAATATTGATAATTCTATCGTCGCTTCCAAAATAATCATGTCCGAGCGCCATCGAATCGACAGCTAATCAAGACATATCGGCATTCCGTTTCACGAAAAACGAATTTAGGAATACATTTCTGCATGGATTTGAACGATGAATTACTCTTTCTATATGTCCAGATTTGTCGTCTCGAAGCATGTTCCTCTCGGTATAGCATCGGACGCTACTAAATATAAATGTTAAAATGATCGACAAAATGTTTGATTTTACTGCAAAAATATCAACTGATTTGTAAGGTAGGGTAGATAACTTGGCTAACACGACATATTTAAAAAAATAGAAGAGAGAAAAAAAATGATTTAGTTTATTTAGCTTTTGCTCAGTAATCCCTATATACTTCTAGAAATTGATGGTCATGTGAATCAGGACAAAATGATTGCGCTTAATGTTAATGTAGACTGAACACGTTGAACGAAAAGATCCACAGCACAGATAAGGTAGTGTATTAGGTGGACACAATTAAAATCTATAAGGATTCCTTTAAAAGCAGAGACCACATTCAAAAGAAGCAACTTGGGCCATACTTGGAAGTTTCGGCTATTTAAGCCTCATCAACACAATATTAATACAACCTTAAAATTTTAGAAGGAAGATAGTAAAAGCGGAAGAATTACAATGTTCTATATAATGGATGGCATTTCAATTCACTACGATATCGTCGTTTACAGACAGATTATGCTGAGCTGAAGGTGACAGTTTCCACATTTCACACTACAGGGTATGACATACGTGAAGTTATTCTACAGCTGAATGTTTTGAACATTAGAAAGTCCTTAATCAGCGCATGATTGCATATAAATCGACGTGCGAACTGCAAACGTTTTTTGAAGAAGTAATCAAGCAGTTGGCTTGCCCTGCTTGCTTTCAAAATGAGACATAATAGCAGACAATCACGACAGTAGTAGTAAGACAATACGAGCAGTCAGCAAACTGAAGAGCTCTTTTCCAGACAGGTAGTCACAACCATATTAAGTACATAAACATCTCGAAAAAGCATCCCTAAGTTTAAGCTACCGAAAGCCTTTTTTAAGAAGTTTAGCTGTAAGAGTTTTTATCCCCCGCCGAAGGCGGATGCATATAGTTTTCTCCATGTCCGTCCGTCTGTCTGTCTGTCCGTCCTTCTGTCTGTCCATCCTTCCATCCGTCCGTCCTTCCGCCCGTCCGTCCGGAGCCATAACTAAGTAACAACTGGACAGAATTTCATGAAACTTTATAAAATAAATATATATCATTATAACGCGCTGATGCACGTGAAGTTTCATCAGACTTGTTTCAGTAGTGCATGAGTTATTGCCCTTTAATGGACTTAAAATAAATAAAATGAGTCATAACTAAGTAACCAAATATCAAAACTTAATGAAACTTACTGAATATGTATCACCATAACACAGTTATGCACATAAAGTTTCATCTGAAGGGCATCAGTAGTGCATGAGTTGTTGCCCTTGCACATAAAGTTTCACCAGAAGGGCATCAGTAGTGCATGAGTTGATGCCCTTTAATGGATTTAAAATTAATGAAATGAGTCTTAACTATATAAGTAACCAATTATCAAAACTTCATGAAACTTAAACTGTATATGTATCACCATTATGCGGTTATGCACATAAAATTTCCTCAGAAGGGCATCAGTAGTGCATGAGTTATTGCCCTTGAATCAATTTATGGTTGACAAATTTAGCCGTAACTAAGTAATCATTGAATAGAATTCTATGAAACTTATACTAAATATGTATCACCATATCACATTGGTGCATCTTATGTTTTGTCGGAATTGCTTGAGTAAACCATGAGTTATGGCCCTTGAATTGGTTTAAAATAAACAAATTGAGTCATAACTAAGTAAACAATAAATGGAATTTCCTGAAACTTAAAATAATTATGTATTGTTATGACACAGCAGTGCACATTAAGTTTTGTCATAATAGCTCCAGTAGTGCATGATTTAATGCCCTTGAATGGATTTAAAATCCACAAATTAGCCATAACTTAGGTATCGGTGAAACTGGATTAAAATGTATCATCATAGTGCAGTGATTCTGAGACAAGTGCTTAAGACCAGCTTCAGCTTATGCCTCACTTATCCCAGGGTTATTGCCCTTGATTCTATTTACAATCCACAAGTTCAGCCGTAACGTAGAAACAAGTGAATGAAATTTTATGTAACTTGAAATAAACCATAAACAAATCAGTGCCACTTCGGCGGGGGATATAAATTCACCGAATTTGCTTGTACTACTAGTGTTCATGTCGAATTGTAACTCGACGTTCTAGCAAACGAATGGGTTAAGGCAAACAAACACCTAATACGGAGAACTAGGACTGTCGCCATTTTTAAAAATTTACAACAACAAAATCGTCGCATTCGTCAAACTTTTAAAGTAACTTAACCGTTTGGTACAGGTAAATGTTAGTCTGAAAATGGGCTTCGATATCGGACGACACTGTACTATTTAACAGAAATACGTTTGGATACTTTTGGCAAGTACATTGTGCGTGTCTTTAGTGATACACTTTAAGACAAGTTGGTGCAAAATTGCAGTTTGTGATAAAATATACGCGTATTTTGTTTCCTTTATTATTCTTTTCTTTGAATAGAGAAACACATGGTCGAGTTATTCGAGACGCTCGGAAACTTACAGACCTATCTGCTCGAAAACTCAAAGTCTTTATTGTAGGCATTGTTAGTGTATGTTATTCCTGGACATCTCCGCGGTTGACAGATTTCATCATGAACAATAACTCTGTTTTGGTTTTAAAAATGAAAACAGTTAGTTTCATTTCCGGCGACAAGCACCGCCCATTATGTCTCTCATACTTTCAACAATATATAAATACTCGATAAACAGTTCCGCTGAGGTGCGGGGTCAACGTCGATATGAGAATTGAAATACTACTAAAAACACATATACTGGCAAAACGTGCACTCTGAAAAGGGAAAGGATAATGTAGCATTTAGGGAATCAACAATGATTATATTGGGTTTAACATATTTAGTTCAATTTTTTTCAATACATATAAACAATGATAGGGTTGGAACGAAAGCACACGTACTTATAAAGTTCCTCTCCCTAAACATTTCATACATGTATACATCATGGCCACAGATTGTCAGAAACAATAAACCAAATAATCAAGTAACTACATGAATGATATCATATTTCAAAAATGTGACAATAAATAACAGAGAAAAGTTTCCGAACATGAAACAGTAAAGAAAAAAACGGGAGAAAGGGAGCTGAGAGAGCGGACAGACAGAGAGAAAAATCAAACAAACAAAAACGATAGAGAAAATTATTATTATATTTAATCTTTAACGGAGAAAACTCCTCTAAGGACTTATATTATAGTGCAACTTTAAGATAAGATGATCTTTTATAATATCAAAATGTGACCTTTTTAAAGCGTCAGCACGCACACAGAGAGAGAGAGACAGAGAGAGAGAGAGACTTTTCATGAAAGCGCAAAAATGAGAAAATACTGTAAGGTATTCATATCAGTCTTTGAATTCCATTTTTCTGTGTTAAATAGTTTCATATACGTAATCATTTATATAACGGTACCCACACGAAGATGTGCATTTTTATGGTTAGGTTCTTTATCTGTCACTGAACCACCAAACGCAATTTCTTCCTTCGAGAAGAGGGTTTGCTCTGTCCATTTTAAGAGTGCAAGTGTACGTTTTGACCAGTTTATATCGTCGGTGAAGGTGTTAATATCATATCTACTTCAATAATACACTGTATATAAGAAAACTTTAATTAAATCTTTCAAGTCACTGACATTTGAAAAAACACCGACGTTGCGTCTTGAGGAATAGGAATAGCGCGCTTTTTAACACCAGATCGCAAATTTGTGCTGCCGGGTTATGCAATGTGCAGCTTATTTCCTTAAACTAAAAATGGTCGAATACTCCGACAAGACTGCACAGCGGAAAAGGCTGGTTGAGCATCTTAGAATCCCATATAACGCCCGACAGTTTTCACACGATGCTAGACCTAACTCATTCCCACTCTCTCCTTAACCAGACGATTTGAGCCGCGATTCGTCAAAACCAACGAAGTGGCATGTGCGCCCAAACAAGACTCAGATCAGCCAGGGCATCCCCCGTCTGATCAGAGTCCTTGCTGTGCGCCCAAAAAGTAGCTTAGGGTTGGTTGGTTGGTTGATTTGATGCTTAACGTCCACGGTAAACAACTAAGGTCATGTCGGGACGATCAATTAACCTAACCACACTATTCCTGGGCAGGCTTAGACCTCCTAAGCGGTTAACCAGTACTAAGTGCACATACTTTCGCCAGTAACTGACAACTGCCCTTCTTGAATCAGCGGAAGGAGAAACGAAAGTATGTGGCCAGACCGGGACTCGAACCCAGGACCTCTGACTTACGAGTCAGGTGCCCTACCGATTGCGCTACCCGGCCCGGCGTAGCTTAGGGTATAAGCTACCTCCATACCCGAAGAAGCATGGACACACGCACCACAACCATAAACACAGCGCCACAAATCGCTACCTCTTCTGTAATAGATTCATTTGTTTGTACCAATCACCAAGAAATATAGTGATAAACACTTGATCAAATATATTTAGCTTCTTAAATGCACTTAAGACATTTTCTATAAAATGTATCGAATTCCCAGCCCAAAGACTGAAGAAAAACTCAAGTGAAATATCGCAAGACATTTTTCTGCTTGATTATAAGTAAAGTAGCTCACGTCAAAGATCTTAACACTGCTGTCGTGTATCAAGGCTACATTGGAAATGCGCCTCTAAAATACCATTTCACAATTCATTCATATCAACTCATTCAGATTATTTATCATTTTCGGCGACAAGCACCGCCTACTTTGTCACTCATACTAATATACACACAGATTCAACAAACTCACAATTCATTCAGATTTTTCAATCTTTTCGCCTACTACGTCACTCATACTAATATACACACAGCTTCAACGATATATAAATGCTCAATAAAGTGACTAGTAGAGTCAGAATAAACTTATACTGGCAAAACGTGCACGCTGCAAAAAGGAAAGGATACAGTAGCAGTAAGGGAATAAGCAGTTATTATATTTGAACTTTAACGAAGAGAACTCTTCTAAGGATTTATATTTAATATTTATATCATTTTAAGCAAAAACACACACACACAAAAAAAAAAAAAAAAAAAAATAAAAGAAAAAAGAAAAAAACAACAACACATGTTGGTGTTCTCAGATTTTTTAAAAAAAGTTATAGATTCATTGAACAACTTCGTCTTGTACCTTTAAAAATACTTTATTATTTATTTGCTACCTATATTGCACCAGACACTGTTACTTTACTTGTAACCGAGACTGCCTAACAAACTATGCGCTACCATTCCTTTTTCAAGATCAAATTAATTATTAGAAATAGCCAGATTTTAATTGAAAGAAAAGACAATACAGAAAGCGTGAGGCTAACAAATTCTTAAACTATATCACTCTTACTGACTGACAAACAGCTGAAACACCTGTCACTCAAACAATATATTATGTTGACATTAAATTCTTATCTTGGAACTTCATACACCGTACCTGGTGGTTTCATAGAAAACTAGACAGGAAACAATATTTTAGATAACGTGCGCGTCGCTGCATTACAATACACACCGCTGGCTCCTGTGGAACCATAACATTTATGAATGAAAAATTCTGGAAATTGAACGTATCACAATATCTTCTGATAATAATGCAGGGGCCGAGTGCACAAAGCAGACGTAAGCGTACGCTCGACGTACGACCGTCGTAAAGTTGTCGCAGAAATTTAATCCGTGTGCACAACCAAGGCGTGTCGCAAACTTTGTCGTAAAATCACGTCTGCTTTATAGTAGACTTAACACTGGTGTAAAGTGTTCATTTTGAGTTATTCCGTTAGTGTTTCATTTAAACATGGCCGGTATGTTACATTGGATGCACGATTTGCAATATAGAAGGGTTTTAAAGAGAGACAGGATAATCAGAGACGAACAAATCCTTTGGATACATATCATGATGTAGAGCTATATGAACGGTTTCGTTTGCCACACCATTGGCTGCTTGAACTGATAGCTTAGCTGGGACCAGACTTAGAACATCAAACTCAACACGCGTATGCTTCTGGTGGCATTGGGCCAACCCCAGTATGAGGATACTTTCTGCTGCAGTAGTCCTTCTTTGCTCGGGAAAGCAGGTCTTTCCATTTATGCTTGATCTCTTCCAGAGTCCGCTGCTGCTTCCCAATTGCATTTACTGCGGACTGTATTTCTTCCCATTTTTTTCTTTCATTCTTGACGTGGACACATTAGAAACTTTGGAATATAGGATCTCAGAATTGTCCTTATACATCGCCAACAATTTCAATATTTCATTATCTTCAAAAAATTTTTTCTGATAGACATATTACGTTTAACTCAAAAGCATATGCACGTTTGAAAGTGTTGTAATGAACATTAGTTTTGAAGAAAAACACCAAAAGATTAAAATATGTTGTGCAGATTTATGATTGATCCATAACATGCTAAAAGGTGCATATGCCATATGCGAACATCAGAGGCTCATACCAGCCTGCGCATCCGCGCAGTCTGAAAACTATGCATGGAACCTAAGGATTTTACGGGTACAGAGTGAAGGATCTATCTAAAATCACGGACTCACAGACTGGTTTCAGTCTTGTCTGTTAACAGATGCCCTAAGCAACCTTTATGCCTAACGCGGCTCATATCATATAAGAAAACCATTCATCAAACACACGTGCTAATTTTATTTGAGAGCACTACGCTAGTCGTACTCTAGTCGCAACTACGCCTGACTTCCGCCTACTTCGTGCACTTGGATTTTAATACAGTCGCAAGATTGACTTAGTTGCGCCGACGTTCGTAGCCTACGCCGGCGTAGCTTACGCCTCCTTTGTGCACTCGGCCCCAGAGTTCTTATTTCCACGTGTTTTGAGTGGCTAGGCATAGTCGCGACCAAAACGATTATTGGTTTATAATTGGAAAGACAGATGAATTCAAGCCATATACGTTAGGTAACTCTTATGCTGTATACCGAGCTACTTCGTAAACAAATATATTTTTACTTGCAACATCTTTTTTTATTTTTATTTTTTGAGGTTGCCACTGGTCTGTCAGCACGGGCCCTATCACTAATGTTCTCACTACTACTCCTAAATAAACTATCACACCTTGCAACGGTCCCTATACGGTAGTGCACATTCCCCATGTACCTTTAATTAGCGACTGCACCGAACAGCGAATCAACCCTACGGACTTTGAAATTAGTTCCGCAATAAAATGTTATTATTTTACCGTCTAACAGATGAGTTTACAGACCTCAGTTGTCATTATCTGTGACCATCGATGGAAGAAAAATTTGCTTAAGGTTACTTATATTCGTGAATTTTTATATCTTGACAAAATGACTCATATTTTCATCTTCCTTTATCATGTATCTGGATCTTTGGGATTGTATGTTGATACGTAAGAAATGATTTCCTATTTTGGTCTTTCACCTTCTATGCGAAGAACTCCAAGCAGGCGCATGACGTCAAAATGACGTCATGGTGGCGCCGTTGCGACGTCATCACGACGCGTTGACGTCAATACAACGTTTTGACGTTATATGCTGACTGGGCGTGCTTATCTAACCCCATGGCTTTCTCTACGTTATGTTCAGGATATTTCTGTTTAATAAATACAGATTGTAAATATTGCATGATATGACTGTGTTCTTATTCAGCATGTTCAGTGTGCTGAGTAATATATACTCGTCAAAACAAATTCCGCCGCAATTTTTAATCGTGATATTGTCGATTTAATATAACGTTTACAAATTATTTTGCTTTTAATTAGTTGCCGCAACATGTGTCCACGGAAAACTTTTGAACGTCTCAGTTACCTGCTTGCGTGTACAGAGTTACCTCGCATAACTAGTAAACCATAGAAATGCGACTAGGCGCTTACTGCGCACGCGCAGTAGCGTTATGCTTGTCTCGTTAAATTCTCGAGACACCCTGCATTCTAGAAACATGTAAATCAAATCTGAACAAACGTTCGAATGGCGAACATTGCATCTTCAAGTGTGTGGGACTGTAAATTACCTCCCTTTGAATCAAAACTATAGGAAATTTGATTTTCAGATTATGGGCTTATCAGTCACAAATTTTTGTTCTGCTTTTCTGGACATGTGAATACGTTTCTTTGCAACATTTTTAAATGAGAAAGCATCAGTGTATTGCAAAATTGTATCAGGCATGCAGTTTTGAAATGTTTATGACAATGCTAGTGCGACTTTAGAAAGCTTGGCTTTTCTGCCTAAACGTTGAAATTTAGAAGTGAGAAGTTATCGTGAAAACCGTTTTGAATTCCGTTTTTCTTTTGTATATCAAGCATCTGGAATCCAATGAATGTGTCTAAGAAGTACAGATCAGAAAATGAGAGTAAAACTAAAAGAAAATGCGGTTTGTTTTCATGAGAAGTCTCGGGAAATTTGAAATAACCCCCACTAAAACTGAAAGTTGCACAAACTGTCGGTTTACATTAAAATTTTGAAACCTGTCTGTCTAGCAATATAAAAATGTCATATCAGTACTACAATGACTCTTTAAACTCATTTGTTATGGTACCTTTTCAGAAAAAGATGCTAAAGTTAATGCGGCGGAACTTATTTTGACTAGTATACATGTGTATATGGGACATCGATCTTAGTGAGTCTCGGGTTGCAAGAATGAAATTGCACATAGTATTTTCTATCCGTTTCTTTGTAGAAAATATCTGCTTTTATTTTACTTCCTTGATGGTTGTTTGTAACACAATTAAGATTTATGCAAAAAGTCTTTAGCGAAAATATCTTTGTTACGGAGGCAGAGACGAATATCTTCTTGAATATTCACGAGCATTTTGTCGTCATAAATTGGTTGACTCCCAGATGGCAATAAAAAGGCGGTTCTGAAAGCATGTTTTGAAATTTATAAATGGTGGAGTAAATAAAATAATAATAGCATTAACCTCTAATCCGTGCACTTGAGTTCTTTTCAGCCAAAAAAAAACCCTGACCGAAGTCGATTTAAGACAGGACTTTAAATTTTTTCAGGATATAATTTTACCCTGATTATGATTTCTGGGCGTATCCGGCCTTCATATTTTGCGGGATCCACGTTTCCCACGTTTTCATATATTTTCTTAAATTCTCCTTCTTCCAGTGGCCGTCGCAAATCATTTGGCCGATAAAAGTACTTTTACAAGCGATCATTATCATGTTTATGATATAATTTTTCATGAGAAATCTAAAATTTAATAGAATCACTGAGGGCGAATAGCTACAATGCTATACTGCGATGTAAATCTTATTGAAACTTGAGAAGCTATGAAACATTTGTGTACCGTCACAAACTGCCAGTTGACAAGACAAGGAAACACGTTACCGATGACTTCTAATTTGCTTAGGCGCAAGAAGTGTGTTTAACTTTTTTTCGTATTATTACCGCGTGCTTTTTCTTGCCTACAGCTCTGTCACCACGCAAAATGTTAACAGCTCTCTTAGCTTCATCCTCGAATGTATCAAGTTCCTTATTGACTACAGATAAAAATCAGTGAAACGTTTTTAAGTGTCAGACAAAATCTTAAGGTTAGAGTTTCTAAAACTTCGCGAAAGTGAGCAAAACCATTTAAAAGGTATCTATAACAAACATTTCGTAAAAGTAATCAAAAATACTCAAAATTTAAGCAAGATGAAAATAAGATCTTCGGACATTTAGGGATGTGTGTCTCTAAGTGTCCGACGTTGTATGACTATATGCAAATAAGTTCTGAATAGTAAGATCCTTTGGAAGCAAGGAATACATAGTATTAAAAGAACAGAAATAGCAGAGTCTGTTCATGACCAGTAATTAAATGTGCGACACCAGCCACGCCCTCAAGCACCGGCTTAAGCCGAACTCTATTTCCAAAATAACTCAAATGAACTCAATGATCCCAAAGGACCAGAAAATATAATCTGCACTATGATGATGTACGGAGAGACGTTTTACTGCCGCCACACGGCACAAACATCAGCTGCAGTGAAGGCAAATAAGTTCAGAATAGCAAGATCCTTAGGAAGCAAGGAAAACATAAAAGAACAGAAAATAGCAGGCTCGGTTTAATTGAATCTGTTCATGACCAGTAATTAAATGTACGACACCAGCCACGCCCTCCTAGCACCGGCTTAAGCGGAACTTTATTTTCAAAATAACTCAAATGAACTCAATGATCCCAAAGGACCAGAAAATATAATCTGCACTATGATGCAATTCAGCTAGAAGTTAAAAAGCATTGTTTCCATTTAAAAGACACACTGATAAATTATTGACTACCGTTCTGACACTCTGTATTACAATATACAATAAAGTTATTATTAGTGTATGTAAAAACTATCTAGGTAAGCTTTTCTAATATTTTTAATCTATAATCAGTAACTTACTTGATATATTTCCCGGATTTTTCCCGAATTTTATTACTATTACTATTATTATACGATATAAAACTATCTAGGTCATTTTTCTTGATCATTTTTATTGTTTTTACTCTGAAAACGGACAGTTACATCGATTTTCACTTTGTCGGACATGTAGGGTTGTCGGACATTTCGGGACCTTTGGGCCGTCCCTTAATGTCCGACAATTTTTTTCTAAGTTAGATTTAGAGGATTTTTTCAGTAATTATTTTTCAAAAATATTTACTAATTATTCCATTAAATAATGATTTCTTACACTATTTTGGCAGTAGGAAAAGACAAATTTTGGCGGACACTTAGGGCTGTCGACCAGTTAGGGACCTTACAGACGTCTGCTGGTTGATTTTAGTGAAAGATCAGGATACGTGTATAGGTGAGGGCTAACAGGACTGTATTGGAGCTGTCGTCATGCGCTTGGCCTGTCTGGGAATGCACTGTATAATTATCAGGATGTTTTAAGATGAGTTTAGTTGTTGATAAGGGCACTCTAATATTGTTTAAGATTGCTGGCAGGATCCCCTATGTTTGTTGCTTCATGCGTTAAGACAAGGGAATTTTATGTGACAAACGTTAAGAGCTGCTGACTCGGTTTATGACTTTTAATTTATTGTTTGTTGGGATGTCTTTGTCAGTCTTTCCCTTTGATGTTGGGGATAGGGTTTGGGATCTGATTCAGTCTGTTCCTGAAGTGAAGTTACTCTTTAAATTTAACTTTCCTTAAAATTGTCATTATGTTTTCCAGTTGACGTCTTATCTTCAAAAGACCGTTACTGAAAAGAACAATTGAACTAAAGGAGGCGCCTTTGATTCCGATTTGACTTCGATTTGCCTTGATTATTGTGACTACGAAGTGACTGCATATAACTTGATACACACTCATATTATGGCGATACCGGCCTCTGTGCAAGACTTGCAGCTCAGTATCGAACATCACATTATAGCGCATGAGGAATATCCTGATTCTCAACATAGGGTGATAATAATCATTCTATTAATTCAGCTCTTTTCGGGTAAGAATATTTCGCATTTTGATTGACATTTGAGCCAAGACACGACAAACCCAACAATGTGGTTGTGCGCCCAGCGCAGACTCAGATCAGCCTGGGCATCAGCCCAGTTTGACTAGACTCTTCGTAAAGTGCTAAAAGGGTAGCTTAGGGCCTAAGCTACATCCATGCGGACAGCGAAGATTCTGATCAGACTGGGCGGATGCCCAGGCTGATCTGAGTCTGCGCTGGGCGCACAGCCACATTGTTGTTTTTGTTGTGTCGCGGCTTATTTGTAGCTGGAGATCGACAGATATCTACCGTTTATTTTAGTTGTTGTGTTTATAAAAATCCACATTTTTTGTTTATATAATTTAAGGAATATTGCTTTATTGTAACACTAATGAAACGTTTATCATGCTTTACAGTTCCTTGATGGTTATGGAATTTTATTAAAACTGCTTTATAGTTGTGCTTACAGATAGCCTCTCTTCATGAATCATACGAATAGGCATTTAAACAGTTTTCTATGGGAAAAGGCTAGAAAGAATATAAGCTTATGAATTTTCCTACGTATATTACAAACAATATAAACTAGTCCAAACAGATTCACAGAAACAACTGCAGGAGCTGTTATTATTGCAAACGTCTCAGAAGATCGCTGGCTGAAGTTGGTCTTATATATATATTTTACTGTTAATCTAAAATAACAAACAAAAGTCTAAGTTTGGCCCTTCGTTAAGTAATTTGAGCCGCGACATGAGAAAAACAACAATGTGGTTGTGCGCCCAGCGCAGACTCAGATCAGCCTGGGCATCCGCCCAGTCTGATCAGAGTCTTCGCTGTCCGCATGGAGGTAGCTTATACCCTTAGCTATCCTTTGAGCACTTAACGAAGAGTCTGGTCAAACTGGGCGAATGCCCAGGTTGATCTGAGTCTGCACCGGCCGGACAACCATATTTTTGGTTTTCTCGTATCGTGGCTCATTTTATAGAGAGTAACAGTTTTTATTCTAACTGGCCACTGATACAAACATATTGCACCTGTACATCTGTTCCTTAAAATACCGAAAAAGGCAATTGAACTGACTATAAATTACTAAAAATATTTTTGTATATTTTTAATGTTATATGTGTCCGTGACAAGTTTTTATTTATAACAGGTACAAACGTTGGTTTCTTGAACCTGCGGATCTATCTTTTGGACTGGCAGCTATAGAAACTATTATGTGATGTATTGGAAAAGATGGAAGGTAAACATTTATTATAATTCTACAACCAAAGACCTGAATCGTAACATCTGCAGCGACAGCAAAAAGCCCGGTACTCCGTATTCGACGTATGAAATATGTCTGGAATATAAGACTTAGTGCTAGATTTGCCAAACACTCATATTTGTAGTATTTGTAAAATGGCATCAGCTGTAAAGCACCATCACTAGCTAATGAGACTGAAGTAGTTTTCACGCTGTGGTAATTTTACTTTCATTTAAGTAATATAGATAAAAAGTCGCTTTAAGTTTTTAGCTTTATTGTTACTGAGCTCTCAGCTTTCTCTTGCACAATTTTATGTACGATCTTGGGCCGTATTCATAAAACGACTTAAGTCGTTGCTATGCTGCTGCTAAGGCTAAATTTCTTTGAAGGAGATTCCCTACAACTATGAAATTTGCTCTGGAGGAACAGTCTTACAAAGAATGTTCCTCCCGACCAAATTTCATAGTTTTATAGGTATTTAGCCTTAGCAACCGCATAGCAACGACTTAAGTGGCTTTATGAATACGGCCCCTGGCGTTAAGTTCTACAAACAAATTGTGAATACGGTATCCCAATGGGTACGAATCGTACTCTTGATTTGTTTCTGTTTATGTGATTGGCACAGCCTTTTTCAACATAATCCGATAGACTTGCTTCCCTGGAATTAAAATCTTCACAAATCCGGAAATAATATTTGTTTCCTGATGAGGCATCTGCATGTATACTATATTGTAAAATTCGGTCAAAATACTTATTTGGAGTTTACGGGTCTAATATAAGTAAGCCACAAGGTCATCTGATGCAGTTGAGAAAACAGTTCATTGAAAAATTATCTAGGTCTACACTACCTGCTTTTTTCAGCCGCCTTATATACCGGTATCTCTGCACATTTTTCCATTCATTTCCACTACTATTCCCCACTCGCTCATCCAAGCATAGAACCTATTTTGAGAAAAAAACAACAACTGATAATATATGCACCAGGACTTCGTTCACAATATTTTTGTCACGGGATGTAGTATTTTCCCACGGTTGTTTACGCAAAGTTGTGTTCATTCATTCTGTAACAGGGGCATGAATATTCATGTCAGTCTGGTTATTTTTGTTCAGTATACGAGGTACAGATCTATTATCGCACAGCATGTCTATTCCGTTTTGATTAGGCGCCTTTCTGTTATATGTAAACGGACTGGGAATTTATCCTCTACGACTCGATTAGTTTCCACTAATTTTGCTGGGTATTCAATCATAACTCTGTTTACTGGATCCCTTTCCAGATTTTTATATTGTGACCGTACGTGTTTCTCGCATTTTTGATCTCGCCTTGTTAGTCTTGCTCGCTCATTCCTAAAATTTGAACCGAAAAATGCACTTACTTTTATTAGTATCAGTTTGATGTCACGGAAATTTCTAAAAAAAAAACAATAAGTGAACGTCTAGTAATGCGAGGTCCTGGTAACACGAGGTCCTTGAGGCACATTCACATGAGACCCGAATATGTGAGCCCTTTCGATAGGATCAAACTTTGGTTAAGTTAATTAAGTTTCCAATCACTTCATAATAAGTTCCTGATATTCTCATATCTGCAGGGCTATGGGAAAGTCATCCGTTTTCCTGCCACGTGCCTCTACGTTAGTCAAGTTGTAAGTACGTATCTATATTGTGTTTAGAACTGCTCTCTCCTAATCTCATGACTTTGGTATGTGTCACCCACGTTTTATTAGATAGTCTGTTTGTAACTGTACTCTGGTTTTGCTCAATATTGATAAATTAAGAAAACAGTTCATTGAAGAGGTATCTAGATCTACATTACCTGCCTTTTTCCGCCGCCGTATGTATCTCTGCACACTTCCCTATTCATTTCCATTACTACTTCCCACTCGCTCATCCAAACATGAGAACCTGTTTTAAGAACAAAAGCTTGGTAACATATTTATCAAAATCGTTTGTTCACTGTCTGTTTTACACAAAGCTTTTTCCATGCTTTCATTCTGTCGATAAGCCATTGTTTTACTAGCACTTTTACCGTTAGTCAGAAATAACTAATGCATATATCTAATGAACTTCACTTAATTCAGGCAAAATCATCTGATATCGAAGCCTCACTTTCGGATTTACATTTTATATATCAAAAGGTTATGTTTCGTCTAAGATCTATGACAAATGCAAATATCCTGATTTTTAGACGGTGACATTCCTTGTTCTGTATCATGTGGTGTTTATGTTTCTCAACTCATTCGTTTTGCCAGCGTTTCAATAAATTCTAAAGGATGGTTCTCCGGAAGCAAAGAACGCATCGGAGAAACGAAAATAGCAGACTCGGATTTATTGAGTCTATTTATGTGCAGTAATGTAATTTGGCAAACCTACACGCGCCCTAGCAATAAGACGCTCGGGGATCAACCCTTCTTACAGATGCTTTGCCTTCAATGCGTCTTCCACAAAAACTTAATTTAAAAACTGCGTATTTTTGGGGCTAATGTGTGGACCAATGAAATTCTGAAGTTCTAAGGTGGGGTGTGTTAAATTGCGGGTGTTTTTTACATGAAACTTTGTCATGAAAAATCTGCATTTGTGAGTTTAGCTGATATAAACTTTGTTTCTGATTTTAGCCGCGGTACCCTCTTGAAGAGGTCTTGGTATATGTCGATACTTAGGGTTCAAAGATAAATGGCAGAGAAAAAGAGCGGCTACACGCTGTTTAACTTTGCTCTAACCACTGGTAAATTCGAATTTTTCCTTTTCAATCAGGTAAATGTTAAATAAGTATAGTAGACATTTTAATAGAGATGCCATTTGATTGTATTCATGTGAATTAGCTCTTTTGGTACTGGTTTGTTTGCGCTCTGGAGTTATTCCCGTCACAGTTGCTATTCTGCTTAAGATTTTCAACTCTTGATTCACTGGTATACAACACAGTACCTTTGATTAACACTTAACTGCTTGTAGAGTATATATTTTCTGGACTTTTCAGGTCATTAGGCTTATTCTGAGTCAGGTTCAGAATAGTCTTCCATTAAAGTCGGTGCTGGGGCGTGAGTAGTATAGCAGCATTTCATCACTATACATGAACAGACTAAATGTAATTAAGTTTCGTTTCTCTGTCGTGTTCTTTACTTCCAGAGGATCAGATTTCAAAATATCAAAACTTAATTTGCTATCGTAAGAGGAATGTTTCCTTACAATTCTGTAGACGTTAAGTGATTCACCTGAAGGCAAACTGTACTGAGAACACAAGGAACATGTGCTTAATCCCGATCGATTAATTTCAATTTTGTAAAATGAAAATCATCATGTACAATGAAGTATATATGTAGTGAAATTTTAGTGGACAAAGCTGCATTTGGTTTAAACATATTTTATTTCCAATTAACATACATTCATAGTTACAGCAATGATAGGATATGAGCACAATATGATCAGAACGAAAGCATAAGCTTATTTAGTTCTTCTCCTTACTGGTGCATTTGTGTTTGAGAAAATTAAAAAAAACGGTGTAAGCTTTTAAATTATTTCAGTATATTTGGTTGAGTTAGTTAAGCTTTTTTTTTACACACAGACACAAACCTGTGAAAAAAATATCTGAAGAAATCAACACATGCCCTAGATCTTTAAATTTGACATACAGCTAGGGATTTTCATTTAGATGACCTTCAATTTTTATAAACATTTGGTTGTGTTGTGCCCTTTTCTTACTAGCATTCAGGGATGAACTGTCTTACGAGACAAACATATGGGGCAAAAAGTTTTAAATTTATGTATATCTTTTTTGGCCCTTTTGTAAAAGCACATATTCTGCTAGAAACTAACCAAATTTCAATGCTTCTGTATAAAAAATGAAGGACCATTGCAAAGAGTTAAGCCTTTGGCTCTTTCTCGAAAAGCAAGTTTGAGTTTTAATTTTATCGTGTCTTGAATAGTAAGTGTCAAGTTTTAGAAATGGGGCAAAATGTTCTGCAAACACTTTCAAATTGTCTAAAACTTTGTTTCGCCCCTTTTGATATAGGCACATATTGTGCTTGATAAATAACTAAACTTCGATGCTTCTATATAATCAAAGGGTCAATAGCCCTGACATGACAGATTCTATCAGAATAAGTCATGCTACGTCGGCTCAAAATATTCAAACTTCAGTCTTATTGCTTGTTACTGCTTCAGCTCTAATAGTGTAAATAAGCCATTTAGCGCAAATCACTTCATGCTCCTACAAAAATTCTACCTCTTGTTCACAAGTAATATTTGAAATCTGACAGAGGTTCACTGACTTTTGAGCACTCAGTGTTTGCGGTATTTCGCATTACCTATGGACCACGAGAATGTCCACTCCAACGCTTATAATATGGCAGTTCTATAAATAGACACCGATAAACACACGATTACCGTATGATGTCCAGTATAACACTTGCGAGGTATGAGGATAAACCTACAGAATTTCTTTTACAATACAATACTATTTTAGGCAAGTTTACAACTGTAAAACAGATTTTTTTTCCAGCGGCAGCAAATCTATTTTACTTGATAAAGTATGAGGGGCGTTTGAAGAAGGGGCAAATACGGTTATTAGCAAATTGATTTTTAATATTCAGTTTGTATGCGTTATATATTTTGACCGCTGATGTCATTAGTTGGATACTTATAATTTTACAGAACTACATAAATAATTATACCTGCACAAGAATGAGTTATATAAGTTCTCATTAAACTTCGTACAAAACTTATTTCCGACTCCAGACTTTTTTAGCGAAATGAACTTACGATCACTTCATTTCTGAGCAGAAGAATACAGCTGTGAAAGCCACTTTCCAAAATCCGCTTGTGACAGCTCTGAATGCCTGATAGAATCAGTCATTAAAAATGAAGGGCAGTTGCGAAGATTATAATCTTTCTTTGATTGTGTCTCGAAACAATAGTTTGGGGTTTAATTTTATCGTGAATTGGCTAAAACTGGCTAAAAATTTCAATATGTTTGTAACTCGGGCAAATATCCTGAACGTGATCAATATTTTACTGTTATTCTGTTCTATTCTACCTTTTGGGTCATAGTAGGGTCACCAGGACTAAATGATATAGCACTTTCATATTAAATATACCTAATTATTTATTATTATTTATTTACATCTTACTTATGTATATTTTTCTTCTATGTTTTCAGGTTGATGTCATGATGTACAGAATGTGAAATTTTGAAATTAATTAATGCGTTATTTAAAAAAAAAAAAAAAAAAAAAAAAAGAAGAAGGAGAGGAAAAAAAATAAAAATAAAATAAAAACAGAAAAACAGAAAAAAAAAAACAGAAAAAAAAAAAAAAAAAAGGAATGGGTGTAGGGGAGGAGGAGCCCATTAAAAAAAAAAAAAAAAAAAAAAAAAAATATTATCGTGAATTGAATAGTTAGTTTCAAGTTTCGGAAATTTTTGCTCAATGTCGTTTCTTCCAGCCGCAGCATGCTGTAAGAGGCAAAGACTTACCATAAAACAACACACACCCATAAATATATACAGTACAATATATTTCCCTGAGAAAGGACGAGTTACACTTTACTATTGCAATGTGCCCACTGAAAAGGCCGATTTTCGAAGGTAGGCAGATAATCACAAAAACATGCAGAAATGTTAGCTATGTGTTTCTAGTTTATTCTGTACGATTTCATTTTCCCATAGCTTAATGCCTTTTAGGTTAATTTTGCGGTTGAATACATGTACTGTCTGCAGCAGTTAACATTGAGCCTATGGAAAGTTGAACTAACAACGTCCACTATGCATCAAAATTTCACTTTATCCTACCCTCGTAACCACTATAATTTGTATATAGAATTATTCCTCGTATACATATTCATCATAATCGGGTTATATTGGAGTGGTTACGAGGGTAGGAGTAAACGAAAAATAAACTTTTTGGGTAAATTTTCATGTATTCAACACTAGGACTAAATGATTTATATCAAAATCGCAGCAGTATATTTTGTAACTGATTTATTCGACATAACACATCTTTCTCGAAGTGTCATCTATATAGTATGTGTTCCTAATTCCTAATGCCCCTCACCAAGGATTCCGTGTGTGTGTGTGTGTATGTGGGGGGGGGGGGGGTCGGGGGGGTCGCAGCGCTGGGCATAGGTGTCGGTATGGCGTATTATGCGTATGTAAGGCCTTAGACTGAATGTCCTCTATCATCATGCTGTGATATAACCACTGATGGTGTAATGTTGCGACGTGGTCAGATGATAAGGTACTTGGATGAGCTTTTCCTTACATTGGGGTAAAAGTGCTGATATTCGATCAGATCATATCCATTAAATGTAGGAACTGCAAAGCATCCATGCACACTGAGTCTTTAAACCTTATGCATGGACCAGGATTTTCACTTATTTCACAACACGGTTTTGGGATTCGCAACATAATTACAGAGTGAGTTAACTCGGGTTTAACGTTCCACCAACAACTAGGTCATATGGAGATGGGACCTCGGTTTAAAGTCTCATCCGAAAGACCGGAGAAGCGGGGGATCGAACTTGCGACCCCTGGATTGGTAGTCTGGAGTGTTATCCACTACGCTACAGCTGCTCCTAAACATAATTACAAATAGTTGGTCAGTCAAACGATGCAAAAAAAATCCTCATACTGTTTGCAGGTTACTGTGACATATATTTAAAAGTTCACTGTTCTTTTCTGATATATTCAACATTATATATCATCATACTAAAGACAATGGTTCAGTCAGACATTGCAAATGACGTCATACTATTTGTAGGTTATTGTGACTTGTATTTCAGGATCCATTTAATAAATGTTTTATTCGAACTAATATTCAATTGAATCTTCATCTCATTTGGTACTACATGTAGGTCTCTGTGACCTTAATTTTTTGGTTCACTGATTTTGTCTAATATTTTAATAAACATCTATGTATCATCCATAAATACGTAATATTTCATACGTGTTTATTAATATTTGATATGATGAAGCTTTCATTATATGTATAAGTAGTGAATAATGATTAAGAAAAGAAGAAGGTTGATGACATTTTCACGCACTTGCCAGAGCACAAGCGTGCAAAGCATTCCGCCAAGAATACATTTGCTTAACAATATCGGTCGGTTATAATCGACTGTTCCATTATTTTCACAAAACAAACGCTTTACATGCTTATTATTGTGTTAATAAACACTTGTAAAATCTACTTTTCTGAGGTTTCGTAAAAATTCAAATAAAAATTCTCCTTACTAGATGTTTTGAGCAAATATATCTCTTTTAGACCGTGGATAAGAACCAAAAGTATTATAACTGTCAGTTTGGAGGGCTGATATGTCAGTGGAATCGCTGATTATATCGAAAAACCGCAGGTAGTTAGTGTACCCCGTTCAGCACCCCGTATGCAAAAAAACCGGAAGTCACGTGATTATTTATGAAACCGCAAACTTAAAAATGTGCTAATATAAACTGCCAAATGTCAAGGTTGTATAAACGTAAATTTTATCAAGGTCGGTCGTGGGCACAAAAACGGCCAAAGTGTAACCCGTTCTTTGTTATTTTTTTATAAGTTATCGTCTTCTTATTATAACATATGATCACTAAGTGAGAATTGATTGATTGATTGATTTGTTGCTTTACGTCCACGGTAAACAGCTATGGTCATGTCGGGGCGGTCAGTTAACCTAACCACACTATCCCTAGGCAGGCTTAGACCTCCTAAGCGGTTAACCAGTACTAAGTGCACATACTTTCGCCAGTAACTGACAACTGCCCTTCTTGAATCAGCGGAAGGAGAAACAAAAGTATGTGGCCAGACCGGGTATCGAACCCAGGTGCTGTGGCCAGACCGGGTATCGAACCCAGGTGCTGTGACTTATGAGTCAGGTGCCCTACCGATTGCGCTACGCGGCCGGGCCACTAAGTGAGAAACTTTAGAAATTAAAATGATATACTTTCTGCTGCTTCTGACAACATTGTTCTCTTCTGTTGAAGGTTCCTGTTTGAAACAGATTATCAGAAGATGGATATTGAGTCGCGGAGCAATCTTTACATGACTCAAAACAAGCAAGGACACACATCATCAATATTCATCATACGACCTACAGTAATAGATTTATAGACAAGGAGACTGTATTTGGCTGAGGAGAGGGCAACTGTATACTTAAGAAACATTTCTGGTGACGTTTGATAGCTAAATTGTTCATTGTAACTGTATGTATATATGTTCTGCGCAAGGAGAAATCGGTACAATTCCGCACTTGCAGTGCGTAATGTGGGAATTTTCACAGAGCATAGTTGGAGTGGTTGCGCCAGACAATTTCTTAGGACTATAGTGAGCTATTGTCATACCGAAACATCCGGCGTCCGTCTGCGTCGTGAATCGTACGTCGTGCGTCGTCCGTCAACAATGGAAAACCACTTATTTAAATAACTTTTTTTCTCTAAATAAATGCTTCTCAAATTTCACGTGGAGCATGACCTGACTGCAATGTTTCAGATTGTAAAATTCAGCCAGGCTTAGAAGGGAGCATTGAAATACCGCAAACCACCGCAAACTACCGCAAACCACCACAAACCACCCTCAACTCTCCACAAACCACCACAAACCAGTTAAAAAACATTTCTAAGCACCTTTTCAATATTTTCAACACTTTTGAGATAATTTTTATCAGCTGACTTGTCTTTTAATATAGCACCGAAAAGGCTAATTATGCCAACACTAAGGCATTATTGTTAAAACTACTATTATTATTAAATACATGATTAATGTATAATTATCATTATTATAATTAATATTTGATCCACTAGAAGTTTAAAGTTGTTTTTTATAACCCTCCAAAAAAGAAAATATAATTGCAGATGTTTTCACACTTTGCCTGAGTAATGTTATAGGCACGTTAGAAAATATATGGATGAAATTAAAGATTCCAAGGTTCTTAATACAGTAAAGTTGTCGTTAATATGTCAACAAATATCAAATATACTGATTAAATATACATTGAAATAGTTTTAGAGGTGGTTTGTGGTAATTTGGGGCTGGTTTGTGATGGTTTGCGGTGGTTTGTGGTAGTTTGCGGTGGTTTGCGGTATTTCAATGGACCGGGCTTAGAATCCAAGACGGCCACTGTTACTAAAAATAGAAAAAAAATCACTTTCGTAAATTCGGCATGGAGCATCAGTGGGATGTAGTTTTCTCAATCTGTAGCGGCATTTGGTCACAGTGACCAATTTTCTGTTTACGAGTTCGATTTTGATCAAAGCCAATATCTCAAAAAAAATTATGCAAACAACTTCTTCTCTGAAAGGTTCTCAAATTTCTCACTGAAAATGAACAGACCGGGGCCCTATTCATTAAGCCACTTAAGTCGTTGCTATGCGGTTGCTAAGGCTAAATATCTATAAAGGAGATTCCCTACAACTATGAAATTTGGTCTGGAGGAACAGTCTTTGTAAGACTGTTCCTCCAGAGCAAATTTCATAGTTGTAGGGAATCTCCTTCAAAGAAATTTAGCCTTAGCAACAGCATAGCAACCACTTAAGTCGTTTTATGAATACGGCCCCGGATGATTTTACAAGTACATGTATAAAACTAGGTTAGGTCGAGAATCCAATGTGGCCGCTATTACAAGCGGTAGCAAAACAACAAAATCAACTTCTTCTCTAGAACCATTATTATCTAGAACTATTTGGCTGACATTGCAGGAAACATCAGTGGGGCCATGGATTTTAAAAACTATAAAAATGAAATAGTCTGTAGTGGCATAAGGTCACAGAGACCTAAGTCTGTAGTGGCATAAGGTCATAGAGACCTACTTGGTGTTTACGAATTGGATATGCTAAAATGCCAAGACCACAAGAAAACATGAATTGATTTTGATCAAATTTGCTCAGAAATGTCATTGAATGAAAATCTTTCCAATTTATACGACTGGTTAACATTACCAGAAACAGTAAAACATTAAAGTAAAAATGCAGAAATCTTAAGAGCTCTTGAATGTAATTTTTCCGAATTTAGTCAGAACCATTCTTGCATAGATACTTTGCAAATTTATGCAATTTGAACATTCAAATGGCAGGCATTCACAGTCATTGAAATAGCGAAAAATATGAAACTAACAATATCAGATGACCAAATTTACGTCAGAATGATACATGAACAAAGACCTGGAAATGTCCACCAATATAAGAAATAGCAAATTAAGCAAATGAGAAAATCTCATGAACCCCTGAATGGCTTTTACTAAATTTGATCAAAACCATAGGTATATGTGCACGGACATTTTGCAAGTTTATGCACACTGAAATAGCAATCGTCTAGAGTTTCTTGAAACAGGGAAAATATGAAAATGATACATTAGTTCTTGTGTACCGCTGAACAGATTTTGACGAAACATGTGTGAAAATGATCCTTTTATGAAGTGAAAAAATAGACTATACGAGATGACCATAAAATGTTACTATAACAGACATGAAAATGAGAAAATGTCAAGAACCCTTTAGAGGACTCATCGACATTTGCAAATTTATTGAATTTATCATCCCTTAGAAGATTTAAATACATTGTGGCAGAATACTCAGGTATGCGATATCCGGCGAAGTTTGGAATCTTGGTTTCTTTCTTTTATCAGCTTTAGTATTACCAATTAGTCATTATTTCTAGACACTCATCAAAACTGCATTTTTGACCATTTTAGTTCAATAATGTAAGGAACATAAACACGACGGTGTTCTATTTCATTATTTCTTTTATCTATTTTAAGTACATAAATTTCTAATAAGTTTGAGCTCACCAAAGCCAGTAACCAAAAGGAAAAAAAATCATATTCAAATCAAAATATTCTCATCTCTGTGAAGTGTTCGATAAACCAACCGAGCCCTTTGCGCAATTCTAGAATGATACCGGTACAATGCGTAACTGTAAGTAAAACAGCTCGGTCAAGTTAGCAGAACGAAAATTCTGCAGAAAATTCTGCAGAATTTTCTGCAGAAAAAAGTGGTAAAGTTAGCGAAATAAATATTCTGCAGAATTTTCTGCAGAATTTTCTGCAGAAAAAGTGGTAAAGTCAGCGAAATTAATATTCTGCAGAATTTTCTGCCGAATTTTCTGCAGAAAAAGTGGTAAGGATAGCGAATTGAAAATTCTGCAAAATTTAGCAGTTTTTATTTCTTTGTTCTGTCATCTATAGGCCACAAAATGTGAGTGCGCACCGTTTACCGCACTACTCTATCTCATTAGTGGACCAAGATATTCACAAAAATCGCATATTTTCTTCTGCTGGAAAGTAGCAGAACGAAATTTCAGAAACCCTTTGTTAGCAATGTCTGATTTCTATGTTTTGTCATCTGGAGGCCACAAAATGTGAGTGAGCGCCGTTTACCGCACTACTCTATCTCATTAGTGGACCAAGATATTCACAAAAATCGCATATTTTCTTCTGCTGGAAAGTAGCAGAACGAATTTTCAGAAACCCTTTGTTAGCAAAGATTGATTTCTATGTTCTGTCATCTTGGGGCCACAAAATGTGAGTGAGCACCGTTTACCTCACTACTCTATCTCATAAGAGGACCGGAATATTCACAAAAATCGCATATTTTCTTCTGCTGGAAAGTAGCAGACCGAAATTTCAGAAACCCCTTGTTTGCAAAATTTGTTTTCTATGTCCTGTCATCTGGAGGCCACAAAATGTGAGTGAGCGCCGTTTACCTCACTACTCTATCTCATATGTGGACCAAGATATTCACAAAAATCGCATATTTTCGTCTGCTGGAAAGTAGCAGAACGAAATTTCAGAAACCCTTTGCTAGCAATGTTTGATTTCTATGTTCTGTCATCTAGAAGCCACAAAATGTGAGTGAGCGCCGTTTACCGCACTACTCTATCTTATAACAGGACCGAGATATTCACAAAAATCGCATATTTTCTTCTGCTGGAAAGTAGCAGAACGAAATTTCAGAAACCCTTTGTAAGCAAAATTAGATTTCTATGTTCTGTCATCTGGAGGCCACAAAATCAGAGTGAGCGCCGTTTACCGCACTACTCTATCTCATAAGTGGGCCGAGATATTCACAAAAATCGCATATTTTCTTCTGCTAGAGAGTAGCAGAACGAAATTTCAGAATACCTTTGTTAGCAAAGTTCGATTTCTTTGTTCTGTCATCTAGAGGCCATAAAATGTGAATGAGCACCGTTTACCGCACCTCTCTATCTCATAAGTGGACCGAGGTATTCACAAAAATCGCATATTTTCTTCTGCTGGAAAGTAGCAGAACGAAATTTCAGAAACCCTTTGTTTTTCAAAGTTTGATTTCTATGTTCTGTCATCTGGAGGCCACAAAATGTGAGTGAGCGCCGTTTACCGCACTACTCTATCTCATAAGTGGACCGAGATATTCACAAAAATCGCATATTTTCTTCTGCTAGAGAGTAGCATGCAGTTTTTTTTTGCATAATATCAGTACATGTATGGTAACCTTGATTTTTGTATGAAAGACTGTTCTTTGGTGCAGCTTCGCCTAGCCATGTATAGTTTGTCCACATCTTAAGACAGATTTTCTCTTCAGCAAGCGCATAGAGTCAACATACGTATGTTATCAGGTATTACAGTAAAAATTGAATTGGTAATTTAGGTATTCATTAATAGATCCATTGCCAAAGGTATAACAAAAGAATCTTCAAGTTTCTTGTATTGTTTTTGTATGTCTGAATTTAATTCTTCACCTATAACCTTTACAGGCTTCCAGGCCGCAAGCATTTTGTCCTGGACGAAAAAGAGATACATGGGATATAAATGGCCATATGAATACAATAAAAGCCTGCTTAGCAAAATGTTATCTTGAAATGTGAGAGGACAGGGGAGATTTAAGCTGCGGATTTGGTCCCTTGAACCTCCTGGGGAACATCTTATGACAATTGGACAAAACAAAGAGCAAGCCTGCTCACTAAGTTAACTTATAGGGCATTTCTGCCTAGTAAAAGCATTGCTCTTTTGGTTGGACATATTTTTTGAAGAGGTCAATGCCTTGATTATATTTTGGTGACCCTGCCGTCTAGGTCTGATTAATGTATGTAGAAATTTGAGCAAATTGGACTTACAAACTAGAAAAGATACAGTTCTACACATAAAGCTCTACAGTCAACATAGTTAAAAATATAGGTTAAAGGATAAAGCAGTCAAACAATCGAAGACACCAGCTGAAGAAAATATTTATTACCATGTCTGATGATTATAGGTGGTAAAGCTAGTGAGAATTGGACTTAAATGCTCTTTTTCATATCATGGATGCCAGGCTGATACAAAGTCAACAGGGCTTGATATATAGGTCAAGGGTACAAATAATAGCAGTGAGTCTTCTTTATGCGCTTAAAGGTTAGCTAAGCTTGCTCCAAGCGCACAGCGAAGACTCTGATCAGACTGGGCGGATGCCCAGGCTGACCTGAGTCTTGGCTGCGCGCACATGCCACTTTGTTGGTTTTGTCGTGTAGCGGCTCATTTGTTTTCATCATGGCAGACCTTTCACCCTTTTTCCAGTTGCAAGTTTCTGTAAATGTCAAACATTATACTGGAATTATTTGCAGACGCAATGATATCTGCATAATAGAATATGAAAACTAGGGCATGCTAACACGTGTGTCTTCACCAATCGTTGAAGCATTTTCATGAAAGTGATTTGTGTGGCGCCACTAGAAAAGGCCGGCTAGGTGTTTTACCACCTGTGCAGATCAGCCATCAGCTCATTCGACTAGCTTCGAGGCCTTACTAACACCTTCGTAAGAGATAATAAGTCCTACGTAGCACTTACTAACACCTACTTAGGACTTATCTTATTAGTTAATAAGTCCCTCGTAGGAGTTAGTAAGTCCTATGTAGGAGTTAATAAGTCCTACATAGAAGTTACTAAGTCCTATGTAGAAGCTAGTTAGCCTAGCGTAGGAGTTAGTAAGCCCTTCGTAGGCATTAATAAGTCCTACATAGGATAACAATATTGAACATATACCAATTTGACATGTGTGATCACCACATCCACTTTAAAGTGCTTATTTCTCAGAAAATAGATGCCTCCCCATCAAACGGCATATGCTGTGATAAAGTAGACTCATGAAGCCACTTATCAGCAAAAAAATAGCCACTTTGATAGGGGTCAGGAAACATGCTTTATTTAGACTGCCCCTTTGGTGGCCAAGGTTTCTGAATTTTCATTCTGCTACTGTTCAGCAGAATATGCGGTTTTTGTGAATATCTCGGTCCACTTATTAGATAGAGTGGTGCGGTAAACGGTGCTCACTTACATTTTGTGGCCTCCAGTTGACAGAACAAAGATATAAAACTTTGTTAACAAAGGGTTTCTGAAATTTCGTTCGGCTACTTTCCAGCAGAAGAAAATATGCGATTTTTGTGAATATCTCGGTCCACTTATGAGATAGAGAGGTGCGGTAAACGGTACTCACTCACATTTTATGGCCTCTAGATGACAGAACATAGAAATCAAACTTTGCTAACAAAGGGTTTCTGAAATTTCGTTCTGCTACTCTCTAGCAGAAGAAAATATGCGATTTTTATGAATATCTCGGTCCACTTATGAGATAGAGTAGTGCGGTATACGGCGCTCACACACATTTTGTGGCCTCCAGATGACAGAACATAGAAATCAAACTTTGCAAACAAAGGGTTTCTGAAAATTCGTTCTGCTACTTTCCAGCAGAAGAAAATATGCGATTTTTGTGAATATCTCGGTCCACTTATGAGATAGAGTAGTGCGGTAAACGGCGCTCACTCACATTTTGTGGCCTCCAGATGACAGAACATAGAAATCAAACTTTGCAAACAAAGGGTTTCTGAAAATTCGTTCTGCTACTTTCCAGCAGAAGAAAATATGCGATTTTTGTGAATATCTCGGTCCACTTATGAGATAGAGTAGTGCGGTAAACGGTGCTCAGTCACATTTTGTGGCCCCCAGATGACAGAACATAGAAATCAAACATTGCTAACAAAGCGTTTCTGAAATTTCGTTCTGCTACTTTCCAGCAGAAGAAAATATGCGATTTTTGTGAATATCTCGGTTCACTTATGAGATAGAGTAGTGCGGTAAACGGTGCTCACTCACTTTTTGTGGCCTCCAGATGACAGAACATAGAAATCAAACTTTGCTTACAAAGGGTTTCTGAAATTTCGTTCTGCTACTCTCTAGCAGAAGAAAATATATGATTTTTGTGAATATCTCGGTCCACTTATGAGATAGAGTAGTGCGGTAAACGACGCTCACTCACATTTTGTGGCCTCCAGATGACAGAACATAGAAATCAAACTTTGCAAACAAAGGGTTTCTGAAATTTCGTTCTGCTTCTTTCCAGCAGAAGAAAATATGCGATTTTTGTGAATATCTCGGTCCACTTATGAGATAGAGAGGTGCGGTAAACGGCGCTCACTCACATTTTATGACCTCTACATGACAGAAGATAGAAATCAAACTTTGCTAACAAAGGGTTTCTGAAATTTCGTTCTGCTACTCTCTAGCAGAAGAAAATATGCGATTTTTGTGAATATCTCGGTCCACTTATGAGATAGAGTAGTGCGGTAAACGGCGCTCACTCACATTTTGTGGCCTCCAGATGACAGGACATAGAAATTAAACTTTTCAAATAAAGGGTTTCTGAAATTTCGTTCTGCTACTTTCCAGCAGAAGAAAATATGCGATTTTTGTGAATATCTCGGTCCACATATGAGATAGAGTTGTGCGGTAAACGGTGCGCACTCTCATTTTGTGGCCTATAGATGACAGAACAAAGAAATAAAAACTGCTAAATTTTGCAGAATTTTCAATTCGCTATCCTTACCACTTTTTTCTGCAGAAAATTCTGCAGAAAATTCTGCAGAATATTAATTTCGCTAACTTTACCACTTTTTCTGCAGAAAATTCTGCAGAAAATTCTGCAGAATATTTATTTCGCTAACTGTACCCCTTTTTCTGCAGGATCTGCAGAATCTTCTGCAGAATTTTCGTTCTGCTAACTTTACCGAGCCAAGTAAAACTCCTACTTTGCGGAGGACCATAACGGAACTGTTCCGGTTCTTACTTTGAGCAGACCATATGCATGGGTATACAATTTTGTTTAAGCCACGAGTTTGGTCGTTACAAAGTATTCGGTGTGAAACCTCAATATTGAGACTCTAAACAGACAGTAAGAAGTCACTTTTATTGTACAGTTAAATCTTTTAGGCTGCATTAACTTGTCTTGTTAACTGAGATATTAAACCCTGATTAGTTTTCTGGGAGATTTGCTGGCATAATGATCTGGTATCGGAAGGCAGCTATATAAAAAATGACGGTCCTATCCTCCATGTAAATTGTTAAGCCATCGTTGACTGGTTCACTTTCTATTTTCAAAGAATAAAAGCCAGTGCCATAGTTTGATAAAGGTCAGTTCCAGGGTAAGAAAGTAAATATTTAAATTAGTGAAATCGTACATTATGGTAGTGACGTTTTAAAAATCAGATTGATGGTGACTCACTTAGGCTATAATTTGCTTCCACTTTGTCATGTCGCTTTTAAAACTGTTATATATACTGAGTTGAGCCTAACATGGGCGGAAGTACATATGCTGGAACTAGCCTATCAATTTACGTGATGGATAATTGGGAGAGTCTTCTACTTATGTAAAGTACTTAGTGTCATTGTTCTCTCAGGAAATAGCAATGTATGAGAAGCTCTACCAAACAGATAGATGAATTCCGGTGCTTGTGATTTGTTGGCATGAATTTACTGTTGTGTCATTTGTGTTTAAGTGATTCAGTGGACAAAAGCAAAATTGTTTTAGAATCGAGCCGCGACACGAGAAAACCGACAAAGTGGTTGTGCGCCCAGCGCAGACACAGATCAGCCTGGGCTTCCGCCCAGTCTGATCAGAGTCTTCGCTGTCCGCATGGAGGTAGCTTAGACCCTTAGCTATCCTTTAAGCGCAAACAAAAGACTTTGATCAAACTGGACGGATGTCCAGGCTGATCTGAGTCTGTGCTGGGCGCACAACCACAATTTGGTTTTGTCGTGTCGCGGCTCATTTGTTTTATAAATGTTGCATGATTGTAGACGTTGGGAATAACAGAGCTGTAAGTAGATATCTAATATGCACTATTTATCTGCTGACCTTTGTAGACTTTATACAACAAACATTTGCAATTTGAAATCTGCAGTTCTTATGATCAGAATGATATAATGATACTTGGATTACTTTATCTGTAGGTAATCCAAGCTTTCTCACTTCAAAGTCACCTCTGCATAGAAAGATACAAAGCAGGAATCAGCAGGCAGTGGATGCATAGTAGCAATAATTGATGGGCAAACCACTATACCAATTAAAGCCATGAAAATGGACGTTGTCGATCAGTGAATTGAATCTACAATCATGATGGACCAAAGACAACCATTGAATCATGGATATTTAGTATACACGTCTAATATGGAGTTTGTGTGTAAGAGTAAAATTCTGTTAAGTATGGTGGGCAAGATACATAGTACCATTACAAACAATCCGTTCAATGTATGGTACAATGCCCGGAGCTCAATCATGAATATGGACAGTCTACTTTATTGGTGAATTTATAGACAATACCTTGCGTGTATAACTATTCGTCAGTTGATTATTTTATGTCAGATGAATATAACATTTGCCTTTAAAAGTGGTTTGACAGTCTGAATAACATTTTGATTATGTAGCACTGAGTAAACACGATAGCTTTGGTGATCCTCGATGGAGGCTACTTGGATCGAACTTGTCTTATGTGTCACAGCTTGTATTTGTATGCAGCTTACAGACTTAGTGGAAATACATAGCGCTACAACATCAACTTATAAAACACGAAAAAGTACAAAATTCATGTGTCGTTGTGCTGTGATCCCTAGAACCCATTACTGTCCAACCCACAAGTAGTCCACCAAACGTAACGTCACTTGTAATGCAATGTCACGGTTTCTCTAGCACAACGATGCCTGACTCTTGTACATAGTCGTGTTTTATACGTTTATTGTTGTGTGGCTGTATTTTTTCGCATATTTTTAACAAAATTGCATAACATTAAGGTGTAATCAGTCATTTTAGTTTTATAATTTGACTTACATGGTTCCCGCTAAAGGGGACTGTTTTGTTTTATTTTGTTTTTGGAGACACCTCTTTCTTCTATTCAAAATATAAATAGTTTTGCTCAGTGTTTCTATTTTAATTGGTTGTTAATCTGAGAAGCGCCGTGGTTGAGTGGTTAAAGCGACTTGGTTATCGCGCAGAAAGTCGTCGGAAGGTCGTGAGTTCTAACCCGGGCTCGGCCATCCGACGACTGGAAACTCTCTTTGTCAACCCAGCCGTAAATGGGTACCTGTTTCGAATCTGGGAATGATAAGGCAGCAAAAGTGAGGGGTGGGTTCCGCCTTTCATATGCTGTGCTTAAGATACCGTGGGTCTCTAACCTCCACTGCTCCTACGGCTATTAGGCTATGGGAAACCTTTGCTTTTCAAACCTCTGATGGAGCTGAAAGGACAAGAGCTTGGGTAACAGATTGACAAATTATGCTCCGCTCTAATGATTAGCTCTCCATCAATGATCATTGGCCGGAATATCTGTTTAGGTTTGTTAAATCTTAAATAAAATCACATCAAATCACATAATATTTCAAAGCTTTGGTATCGTATGATCAAGATATACCTGATATATGTAGGCCCTATATCTGATATTAGATCTGATTGTGTTAGCACAACTAAATCGAGTAGCCCTATCCGATGTGTAATTCATGAAAGTCCTTTTCTAAGGAGAGTACTGGCGCGAATGGTGAAGCGGGTAATTCTGAGTGGCTAGGCGGAGTTGTCATAGTCCGCGTGGGTTTGAATCCTGGCCGCCCAGTAGGTACTTATTTGTTCTCATATATATTTATGTTATCCGACATATATTTTCGTGGTACTTACATTTCCGTGGTATTCTGAAAATAGCTTTTCCTGACCCAGCGCACCATGTCTATGACGTCATACTTACTGTTTTGACAGACGGTGAATCCCAGTATAATTTTGTCAACAATGAACCACATTGCTACAGAACATGTCTAAATTATATATTTTTCATATAGTCATGTCAATTTAAACCTGTTTTCACTAATGAGTTTTTACATTTATCTTTAAATGACCCAAATATGAAAATACAAAACCATCCGATGCAAACAGGTCAACCTGTCTACTATGGTCTATTTATAGTAACAAAATATGATGATATGTGATGCAAAACTCTCGCCAAATTTTTTTTTCCACCGTGGCAAAAAAATGTCATGCCTTATATGGATTTTGTATTGTCTTGCAGTGTTAAGGAATAAAGTGGCAATTAGTAAATGTGATACATTTTTTATTATTTAAAAATAACAGTTTTAAAGTTTGTTTGGTTTAATAATTAAACAAATATTTGAAATACAAAATACCCTAAAATCAGACATGACTGCGCTTTTGGGACATCGTACGAGCAGTTTTTTGGGATACCACGAAAATATATGACGTCATCAGAAAGTGTGGTACTGAGGGTATAAACAAATATGGCGGGTTAACATGCGCTCATTGAAAGAAAAAATAAAAATATACTGGGAGATATCTAAGGGGTGTTCCCTTCTTTATTTATATTGAATGATAGAATTTTATTCCCCAGATGTCAATGCAGTGTTTATAAGTTATACTAATACCACGAATATATATAATGCAAGGGTATATCGTGCTAAATCAGGGACGATATTTATGTCAGTCTTTGCGGAGGCTGTGGCAATGAATATCTAGGAGAGACAAAGGACCTTCGCAAAAGAGTAGTTGTACATAATCATAACATAAGAAATAATATGAAAATAGGCACTGCCTATAGGCGAGCACATCGCTCGTTGCAATGTGTGGATGGCATGATAAAACATCTCTATGGCTGCTACCATGTTAACTCTAAAGTTTCGGAAAAACGCGTGATCGAAGTGTATACCCTGATCTGACTACCTATTGTAAGATTCTGGATCCAATTTCACAATGCTTATGAAATTTATAATAAAAGCATTGCAACTCCATAGCTGCGAACTCCGTCTACAAACTGATGAGAACCTGTCAGAAAACAGATTTCCCCCTATTAGTCTATACCCTCGGAAAACAGGCTATACTTTTTCAGTTTCTTCTCTACGGCGCTTTATTTCGTTTAAATATCACCCAACGCTCAGCCTCCATGCAGCGGTTAACGTTGACGCCATCTTGTTTTTCTCAAACGGAACGTTCGACGTCACTGTACGCCCTGTATTTCTTTCTTTTTTGTTTTTTCGTTGATTTCTGCTCGAACCAGTCTAATTATAACTTCCGTTTGGTGTCGTTACGAAAGAAATTCCATTGAAAGTAATGTATCTTACAGGCAAAAATATGCCTCACCAATCTTCTACCATAGAGCTCCCGCTCATTCAAAGCTCCTTCGCGAGTGCTCGTTATTAATTTAAGGATATTACAAGTCGGCTCTCATATTGACAAATGTGTCTCATCTCTGAACCCAACATATAGAATTTTTTCGTTCTTCAAAACGCATACAGACAGTATTATGAGTAAAAAGAAGAAAGAGGCATATTTCATATGGACACTAAAACGAAACTCGACACAGACAAGTCACCAACCAAACGTCATTCTCAACGTCAATGTAATGCCATGCTTGTTACGTCCAAGACGTTGCTTATGTCGGACAGATAGGACTATTAACTCACTCCGGCCTGTTGCCATTGTGAATTAATATTTCGTGATCAGCTCTCTAACAACATAAGTTAATCAGCGATAATTCACCGGTAAGGGAAAATTATTTCGATTCTAACATTATACAGAATGAAAATGCAAGCATGTGACAACATTTTCTAAACGACTATTGTAGAGGCGGACATCCACAGAAGCTTTTGTTTACATTCAACGTCTTTAAAGGGCGAAATTGGCACGTCTCGACGTTAACATTGTGAATTATCACAAATTTTTACACGCTGCCGCTTCCTATGCGCTCGAAGGGGAAAACGTTAACGTCATGTTAGAATACTTTACAACGTCAGCTACCATTAAACCTCTTCAAGATGTTTTTAACCTGAGTGCGCTCAAAAAAAAAGAAAAATTAAAGAACAATGTAACCAGCTTGGTGTTCCCTACTTTCTTTTTTCTCGGTTTAATTCCCTAAATTGTGCGTCTCACTCTTTCGTGAACTGTTGGCAATTTATGGATCAACTTCTTTTTCTTCGGGAGAAGATGTCTATAAGTTGCAAAGCTTGTTATCTTATCCCACTGTATTATTTGTATTGATTTATTTGAATAAAATATTGTTTATAACATCTGATTGCAACATTTCCTGGGGCCGTATTCATAAAACGACTTAAGTAGTTGCTATGCTGTTGCTAAGGCTAAATTTCTTTGAAGGAGATTCCCTACAATTATGAAATTTGCTCTGGAGGAACAGTCTTACAAAGACTGTTCCTCCAGACAAAATTTCATAGTTGTAGGGAATCTCCTTTATAGATATTTAGCCTTAGCAACAGCATAGCAACGACTTAAGTGGCTTTATGAATACGGCACCTGATCACTGCCTATCTTTTTGCTTTTCTATTTCATGGTCTATAGATGTGCGTATGACATAAGGGTTATGTGCGGATGTTTTATTATGTTTTTTGTCTTTGCGATTTTATTCGTTTTTCGTCATCAAAACGCGATGAATTCAATAGGTACCCTTTTCCCGCAACTCCTTCTACAGGTTTTCATTTTTTTAAAACTAACACATGGTCTTTAGATGTTAGATATGCATGTTACTTTGTGGTTTGGTTCTGATTCTGTTTGTTACTTTTTCGCATTTTGAACTTGGTCATTCTCACATAATGAAATTAGTTTGAACGAAGTCTTTACACAGTACCTTATGAACACAAGGCCGCATAGGGTTTTGTGTCAATCTTTGAAACTTTGCATGTGTTTTTGACATGGTCTGAAAATTTGCATGAGTAGATGAAGAGGCAATGGTCAGGGAATCGACATAATTGTTTAGCATACCCTGCCCCAAACACCAAACGGAAAATAAAAAAAAAATAAAATAAAAAAAGAATAAAGGCGACACGCAAGTAAAACAATACAAGCGAAAGGCTAAGAGGTCAGTTCTTACCCGGCAGATGGCCGAGAGGCTGTTCTCAATAATGTAAAATAAAAATCAAAGACAATTAAAAAAGGTTTATCTCCAGATTATTTCATTTTTGCACCTCGTACCAGGAGTTAAATAGGTTAAATTTTCACTAAAATTGATATATCTCATGAGCCTTTAGCTTGATTTCCACCAAACGTGATAAATATGAGCCGCGACGCGAGAAAACCAAAAATGTGGTTGCGTGCCCAGTGCAGACTCATATCAGCCTGGACACCTGCCCTGTCTGACCAGACTCTTTGCTAAGGGCTTAAAGGGTAGCTAAGGGTCTAAGCTATCTCTATGCGGACAGCGAAGACTCTGATCAGACTGGGCGGATGCCCAGGCTGATCTGAGTCTGCGCTGGGCGCACAACCACATTGTTGGTTTTGTCGTGTCGCGGCTCATATATCTTTTGGACATTCCCAAGAGTTGACTATGTTTTGGTGACTTTGAACTCAAAATCAAAGTCAAAATTGTTAAATTTCTCCCCTTAAAATGCAATACTATTTTAATCGGTGGATGTATATTTATCAGACTTGCCTGCATATATCATTGTGACAAGTTTAAGGCATGTTTAGTTTTTGTTGATCTTGACCCGTTTTTCAAGGTCATAGTCTTGTATATAGGATATCTTTGGAAACAGAGGATGGGTGATCTCCAGACTTGTATAAATATATCATTGAGACAATCTTTAGAGCTGATTAAATTTGGATAAATTTTACCCTATTTTCGCTTGCACCAGTGGATGGTATGTTATCAGACTCCTAAAGATATTTAATTATGACAAGCTGAGCAGATGATGAGATTCAAGGTCATAGAAGGGCTTTAATTAGTGAGTGAGTGAGTGAGTGAACTCGGGTTTAACGTCCCACCAAACAACGAGGCCATATGGAGACGGGACCTCGGTTTAAAATCTCATCCGAAAGACCGGTGAAGCAGGGGATCGATCTTGCGACCCCTGGATTGGTAGTCCAGAGTGTTATCCACTACACTATAGCCGCTCCTCTTGAATTTAGACTTGATAGACTATATCAACACAATAAAGTTTTAGGGTAATGAAATGAGTGGGTGGGAAAGCACTGGTGAGGGAATGAGAGAGAATGGTCATGAGATGGTATAGGGGAACTGTGGTTTTCTCTAAAAAAACATTTCTAGTTATGTTATTGGATCAGTATGTTGTTTAGAAATTAATGTTTGATGTAATTAAAAATTAAAATATGTTTTATCAAGCTTACTTTTTTCCTGATTATTCTACTTTTTGTCCCGGAGGAAAATAATTACTTAAAAACTACTGTTGGGAATGAAGTCAAACTTCAAGGAAGGTAGGACCATAATAAGAAGATGCGCCATGCTCAACTTTGGTTCTCATGCCCAAAGTCAAGATTACAGTAAAGGCTCTTATACCCCCATTCCACTGGACGGCGCTTCCACTGCGCTTCGAAATTTTCGACAAAGCGCCATGAATCGTAGCAGAAGCGGCAGGAGAAGCTTCTAGGTCGCAGTGAAAGCGTATCAGAAGCGGCATGATCGCCAAGTCACGGCGCTTGTTTTGACTCTGCTCAAAATTTACGTAGCGGAAGCGCCGTGGACACAAAGCGCAACGAAAGCGTAGTGAGAACGTAGCTCGAAATTAATGAACGCAGCAGCAGCGGGAGCAACGCAGCACCAGCGCAGTGGGATCGTGCCGACAGCGCCGTGAGATTCGTCTGCGACATAGCTACGCTTCTGCTACGCTCTTTGCGCTCCCGTTGCGCTCTTGTCGCTTCCGCTGCGACTCTATTATTTATGAATAGCGCGACCACGACGCTTCCGCTGCGCTCTTGGCGCTTTATCTGCGTTTCTCCTGCTCTTATGGCGATCTGGGCATGAAAACGCCGCGTTTCCACGACGTTTCATAACTCGATTCTCACGTTTCATTCAAGATGCAGGCTGCCAGGAGCAGGAGTTGGAATACCCTCTCCTGCGGTAAAAGCTGCGTGAAAATAGTCTCCTGACCAGGCCTGGGTGTGGATATCGCCTTCTGCTTTTGACAGGGGGTCATGCTCTTGCTCTCTAAACTGAGCCAGATAGGCACCCTTTAGAACGCCGAGCAGATGCCCCAGTTGAGCCTGAACAGCAAGAAGAACAAGACGAGTTGTTCGAAGTCACTAGTTCATGATTGCCAGCTGGGCCATAGCCACTGGAATTTTTATATTATCAATATTGTTTGAAGGCTGGTGGCTAACTTCTGCTGGACCCGATTCTCCGCCGATTTACATAGAAGCGGTTACAAAGCGCAACACAATCGCAGCATGAGCGCAGCTCCGGCACTTAGGTCGTAGCACGATCGCAAATGCATCGTAATAAGCGTAGCTCAAGCGTAGCTTGAAATCCTTTGCCGTAGTAGCAGCGTATTAGAAGCGCCCTCGAAGTCCGTTGAGCGTGGCAGAAGCGCAGCTAAATCGCGGCAGCATCGTGACTAGCGTGGCGAGATCGTATATTAGAAGCGTACTGGCAGCGTACTGGAAGCGCACAAGATCCAAGTTTTGGCAAATGCCTACGCTTTTGCTGCGATTTCGAAAATTTTGGAGAAGCGCCATGATCGCCAAGAGCGCAGTCAAAGCGTCATCCAGTGGAATGGGGGTATAAGGACAAATAATGTGTGAGTCCAATCAATCAAACACTATAGCAGCAAATAAAATCGAACTTTAGAGAAAGAGTTAGCATCATGAGAAGATGTGTGGGGTGTAAAATTTGGTTCTGCTAGTCAAGGTCAAGGTCACAGGCAAATTGTGACTCACTGGTTACTCTGAAACTACTGAAGCGAATCTGAAAACATCAGAAAAGGGTAAGGTTTAATGAGGAAGTGTCTCAAATGCAAGATTCAAGTTCCCATCCCTTTGGTCACTTCAGGAGTAAAAGTCTAGTCAAAGGTCTCTGTAGATTTTCAGTGACTGTCAGCAGTTACTGAAAACCTACAGAAACCCATTCGTTTAATCTTCTGACACAAAAATTTAAGTTCACATCCCCTATGTCCCCATGCCCAACGTCAAGGTCACAGCCCGGGGTAAGAGATCAAATTATTTTTCTGAAATTACTGAAGCACTACCAAAGGAAGTTCGATGAAACTTCAAAGAAAATTCAAAGATGATTAGAACTTTTGTTGTGTGTAAGGGTTTAGTTCCCGCAGTCAGAGTCACTGTCAGGGATCAAAAGTTTTATGGTGTAACCCGATTAAACGAAACCGTCGTGAGAAATTCGTATGAAAGCTCACAGAATAATAATGCATGATAAAAAGCTGTGGCTTCCAGGCTGTACAAGATATGAGTACCCAGACTCAAATAGGGATCAAATGTAAAATTGCGTGTCGGTGATTCAAAAACTGCTGAAAACTGCTGAAGCAGTTTTAATCAAATTTCAGAAAAAGGTAAAACATAATGAGATAGTCAAGGTTACAATCAGGTTTCAGTTTTAAGGGGTCATCGGGGAGACTTTGTTAGAAACAGTGTGAAATTTCTTGTTTCATTGTGCATGCTTTTTTTATATTTTAAGGCGGGGGACATAAATTTGCCAAGTGTGTTTGCTTTCTTTGGGATCAATGAGCCCTTGCTGGAAACTTTGAAAATCGTATACCGCTCTGGCAGTGCTAGGGGCATATGCACCATACAAATGACATTGTGTGTATACAAAGGGTCTCAATAAAACAGGGACTCCGGTTTTTGTTCTTATATGAGCCACGACACGACAAAACCAACATGTGCCCCCAGCGAAGATTCAGATCAGCCTTGGCAGCCGCCAAGTCTGATCAGTCTTTTCTGTACGCTTAATTAATTGCTAAGGGTCTAAGCTACATGTAGCTCCATGCGAACAGCAAAGACTCTTATCAGACTGGGCGGATGCCCAAACTGATCTGAGCCTTTGCTGGGCGCATATGCCACTTTGTTGGTTTTGTCGTATCGCGGCTCATAATGTGTTCTTTGTTTCGAAGGGCAACCTCTTCAATTTCCACTGGCTACGCTTATCATTGTCTCACTACTCGAGTCTACCAAGAATAATTATTCTGCTAAATGGCTGATTAATTCTGACCGCCGAAATTGGTGGAGCATTATTAATACTCTGTAATAGTTTTTTTTGCATGACATATAGCCTATATGCAAGCAAACATGGAACAGGACACATCTATCCTTTCTAGAATATTGTACCTGATTTTAAGACGATCTTAAAGGAAGAGTACACATAAATAATCACTGAAAATGTAATTGTAAGTCTAAGAATCAAGCATGATTGTGGTTTCAATGTATGAATTGTAAATTCAGAACAACGTCAAGCTCAGTAGAAGGCTAGTCAAGTTAGGCATTCTGGCATTTTATCTACTATTTATGAAGAAACCACTCCTATATGTATTAGTTTGGTACTATTTTGATATCAATGGACTACTGTCCTCGTGGTTTCGAGATAATCGTATGTGAGCGTCGTTTAATTCCTCCGATAAGATCCACTGATTGAAATAGACTATCTTATCTGCCTTCTAGGTAAAGGAAACATATTTCGAAGACATACAACTTAATAGTTGTGATAATAATAGCACTATTACTACTTCTAATAGTAATAGATAACAAAATATTCATTTCAGGTGTCTAACATAGTTGGCATATGCCGATCTTATAAGTCAAAAGCCAATCTAAAAGATGTCCTCATTAGAAGTCAACATTACAAACACTATACATACATTATATACACATATGGTACGTACATTCGTATTGTTGAAATGATTACTTTAAAATCTAGAAACGTTGAGGTATTTGTTATTGAACTCAATAATTATTGTAAAAGAAGACTGAAAAATTAGAAATCACCTTAGACATGTTTGTTAATACAATCGGTAGCATTGTAAGATTAATGGCACCCATGAAGTCAACTCTCAGTTTTAACCATTTTAATATCAGTATGTAAATTTAAAGAGTAACTAAACTTCAGGAACTGACTGAATCAGATCCCAAACCCTATCCCCAACATCAAAGGGAAAGATTGACAAAGACATCCCAACAAACAATAAATTACAAGTGCTAAGCCGAGTCAGCAGCTCTTTCCCAAATAGGTGGCAACTCAGCTATCTTTATTTAACTAAATAATGTAGACCAACAGAAGGGTTACAACAGACTAAGCAAATTATACGAAAAACATTTAACAATTATTTTTACCTATTTTCTTTTTTTATTATAGCAGGGTTAAAATGAGAACACAATAAATTAAACAGCACCGAACATAAAACAAATGCAACCGCAACGAAAGTACCGCCTTGGGATGGTCAGTAATAACTACTGGGGGGTTTAAACCGGTTTTACTGGGCCCAAACCTTCACCCTCAACCTCCGCCGCGGTGCACACAATTAGTTGGTAGTTCGGTTCGTATGGAGGTCCCCTAACTCATCAGAGAGTCATCACGGTCAACAACTAAAATCAAGAAAAGACCGTGATGAAGCAAGGATGAGGACTCGACAGCCGAAACGTGTTTAGACACCTGGAGATCCCTGGGACGTCAGCAACACCACTGGAGCACTGGAGCAAAAGAAGACCACCAGTTGAACCCCGGTGGGCCAAGAAACAGACAAACATCCGGCCCCAACCAACTAATATATAGCTTTATGTAGGAACTATCATAGAGTCTTAACCCCGACCCACCGGCGTGCAATTAAAGAGGACAGCAAAGTTGTCAACCGTGATTGGGTTAACCACTAAGCATGTAACCATGTAAGCTATTCCAGTGAAAGCCAGTGTCACAATGTCATCGACCCTGAATTAGAAAGGGGTTCAGCAAAAGTCAAACGACAAGCAATGATCAGGAAGTAGTACAATCAGATCCCATATCTCGCCCTCAAAACCAAAGGGAAAGAAGAAACACACTGACAGCAATGAATGGGAGGCACTTACAGTAAACCAAATGAACAGCCCTTTCCCAGACAAGTGGTCATTCAGTTACCTTAACTGAAAACACCACTCACGTCATAGATGAACGGAATTATTGAAATGGATAATAACAACAAGTAACTAACAGTGAGAAAGCACAACTGAACGGCCTTGGAACGGTCAGTAATATATTACGTAGGGGAACATGCGGGGTAGAGGCGGCGGGGGGGGGGGGGGGGGGGGGGGGCTATAACTGGTTTTACTGGATCCAGACTCTTGCCCTTAGCGTCTGCAATGGATTAATTCTGTGAAATACCTCACTAAGTCGTTGTGTTCTCTATTTTTGTGGCTATTTACCTGCCATATCAGCCGATTAACTAAGTGATTTACCGTGTTATCAAATGCACTCCTTTTGCGGGCTTGCCTTTAATGCTTAAACGCAGTAGGTGAGACCTAATCAAACGCACGCTCACAAAGGGCATCACAAAAGCACCTATTTGCAACTGAATGATTTTGTTAAGCCTTTTATGTGCGTGCATTTGATAGCTCAGAGCCTTCACCAGAGTCTTCCAGTTATATCAACATATTTAATAGTTTATAGTTTTTTTTCCCGACTAATTCTGGCTCGTTTTAGAACAAATTTTAATTTGTTTCCAACAACACCGTATATCTCGGATCTCGGTCAGAGAAAATTATTTAATACATCATTACAAAAGGTGTTTTTATTCACTAGAACTAGAAAGTCAAAACTAGGCTAGAAGAAGTAAAAGTTGAGTTGAACTACAGACACAGACAAACTAAATGTAAATACCTACGCACGTTAAGCCATTCAAGTGTCCAAATATGGTACCCGCTGAAAATAACCTTAGTAGACCAGACAATGATCCTGAACCGATGCCATCGAGTTCCACGTCCCACCCTAACATCAACAATAAAGATGGCATACAATGCAAAACAAGATTAACGAAAAACCTGTAAGTCAGCTCTTTCCCAGCAGATTGACGCAGGCTGTTTCAGACTATGTACAAAAAGCCAAAGACTAACAGAAAGCCGACAACAGAATGAGAATATTAGAAAACCACAACAGACGTACCGCCTTGGAACGGTCGACAATAGGGTAGAGTGAAGCAACTTCGAACAGCGGGAAAATTCAGACACACCATAGCAAACAGTGAAAATCCAGATAGCTTATCAGGATTTTCACTGTTTGCCCAGTTAATTTTGATTTAATTCAAAACAACTGACATATAAAGGAAACAATGTCACTGTCCGAATTTTACCCGATGTCCGAATTTATCCGACTTTACCCTAAATCATTTGGGACTTTGAACTGGTTTTAGATGCGCAGAATCCTCGCTCTGAATTCTGTTGTGGGGAAAACGATATAAAGGTATCCTCATACCAACATGATTTGGGGGCTATGACGCTTGTTCCTTGTGTGATCACTTGGATTTGCCTACCGAACGATAGTCTGCTGTTAAAGTAACTGAATATATATGCCAATAGCATTCGTTTGTTTGTTGTTGCCTATTTTTTGACCATACATGCGTGGAAATCCTCTATATTGTTTTTCAGATATGGCAAATAATGTTTATCGACATACAACAGAAAGGTTACAAATGATGGCTTAACAAAGCTAATTAAAAAGGAACTTCATCGAATACTGTGAATATGTAGAATATGCCTAAACTTATCAACTTGTTCATCAAAACATCTGTGCGTGAGATATAAATTTGGTTTTGTAGTATTCAGTGAACAGAACGCAGTAGACATTACACAACATACAATAAACATGCCATTGTGGAGGGTATATAGTCATGTGCGTTCTCTAGGATGCAAAGTAGTCGTAGAACACATTAAAGAACCTGTTGTTTTTTTTCTTTAAAGGCCATGGGCCGTATTCATAAAACGACTTAAGTGGTTGCTATGCTGTTGGTAAGGCTAAAATTCTTTGAAGGAGATTCCCTACAACTATGAAATTTGCTCTGGAGGAACAGTCTTACAAAGACTGTTCCTCCAGACCAAATTTCATAGTTGTAGGGAATCTCCTTATAGATATTTAGCCTTAGCAACCGCACAGCAACGAGTTAGGTGGCTTTATGAATACGGCCCCAGATTATTTTCTTCACTTTACGAGGGCATTGCAGAAATACATGTAGTGTAAATGAGTCTGCAATTCCTTTGAATGTTGACCGATGTTTGAAATTTATGCCTTAACTTTTAGGTTTACATATCACCCAATGACATTCACTTAAAAAAATCAGTCAATGGTATTTTCTTCAAAATATACCTTGGCAATTGTTGGTAGGGTAGGGACACTTAGTAGAAATGGACGAAATATTTATGTGAATACAAATTCATATTTTACTGTCTCTGGATACAAATTGCTCTGGATTGATACAGTCATATAATATCTGTTTCACTGAAATTATTCCAGTACGCAAGTCATTATACCAGCTTTGTTAAAACATAAGATTTACTTTGCAAGATATGCTAATCATGAAACAGTGTGCAATTCTTATGACGTCACTTCCTGTGCTAAATTGAAATGTAAAGTAAGCTTTTTAAACCTCGGTTTTGAGGTCAATAAAAGCGAAAGTAAATGTTTGATGGCAGCTATGAAACAAAAAATGATTGAAATTTAATTCGTCATGCTATTTCTGTTTAATAAATAATCTTTCACGGCACCTTATGCTCTTTTGTCAGATACCTACCTGAACCTTTACGATAAGCTATCCCACCCACCCACATGCTTCAATGTCAGTATGCCATATATAATAACACGTCTTTCAAGTCTTTATGAATACATTTTGTTTTCAATATGTCCCTCTAACTTTTGATATCAGACAACCTTAAATATATTTAGCCGATGCCATTTTATAAGAAGATAACTTCATTTTATGGCATTCTATTTTACGTCAATTGCTGTTACTTTGCAACTTACGGCGCGGGGTTTGCACTTGTATCATCCAGTTTCATGAGTTATATCATGTTAATCGCAACGAAACATGCCGACCTAACCATTTCAGTAATAAAATGCTGCTTGTTTGTTGAAATCTGATGTGAATACATCAATAAACACGATTTATCGATATAATGCATTTATAATTTCTTTGCATTTATAACTACATAGCAGAGAAAAAAATATTTTATTATGTTATTTGTATAGAATCTGAAAACGATTTCTGTATACCTTTCTTATTTTACGTTTAAAGGACAGTTTTATGGCTTTCTTCGTTGAAATATATCATTGTCTCATTGAGCAATCACCAAAAGAACACAAGATACTTTTAATGAAAACGTACACTTTCCAGTATCCACACCCTTATGATAAATATGCAGGTGCTGTCATGCATGAGGGACTTAGAATTTCTTTTATTATGTACCATTCTAAAGCAATTGAATTTATCTTTCCAATGAATATATAGAACAACTGCTAAATATCAATCAATAGGGTGTCCTTAGCTCATTTACATTATTTCTTAAATGCCCCTCGTACGGCCAGTTTTCCCCCAGACAAATCAATAACACGTTATCATTATTATTATTAATATCATTATCATCATCCCATTTTGATCAGTAGAAAGGAAAAATCAGATCCAACAAAGAGTATCAAATGGTGGAGAGCCCTTCTTGAGTTTATGACGGAATGACAAAATACTATAAAAGACAAGCCTTAGGTGGATTTTGACCGTCTGTATCAAATTTTCTTACTGATTTTTTACATCCTACCCAGCTACCAAAATCAACAGCTTGCTCTCAATTTCCCCGAAAATAATTGCAAGTGGCCCAATCTTCCTGAAAAGAAACGTCACGTTAGCTCCTCAAAGCCTAAGTGAGGTTTTACACGTGTCACTACCGTACATGGAGCCAAAACATTCCAAAACATTTCGTAATAGAATTTATTGGTGGTACGCTGCCTTATTTTTACTTGACGTCTTCATGTCGTGACGAAAACTTCAAAACAATGGAAAATTTTGCTTAATTTTCGAGTTTTAGTCGGGATCACGCGCTCCCAATGTATACACAGTAGATCTTAGCAACCTTACGCACGTGCATTTTTCATCGGAAAATTACCAACCGGTAAAGTGGCGTTTTAATATTTTTTCGATGTCAGATTAGTGTTAAAGACAAAATGCACCAAACTTTCGACAATCAATAACTGTCAGATGGCAGATGAATACTTTGGGGCTCTTATTCTTCATGAAAACGATTAAATTTTAAGGTGTTCGCTTTCTGTTGATAAATTCGCATTTTCCTTTTGCACTTCCACACTGCGGGTAATTTCAATCGGATTGGATTTAGGCGGAGTGGAGGGAAACGGGTTACGTTCGCCTTTAACACGCATAATCTACCCGTAAACGACGATATCGTGTGAACTTGAAATAGTATAAATTATATAGGGACAGTGATATATTTCTTCTCTTATTGTCTTCCTAAAAAAAAAGAAATATTGTGTTAGATCCGTATAGTGCATTGTTTTCAAATAGTATATAGGGAAAATAGAGAAAATTAGCAAAAGGTTGCTCAGCTTTCTTCATATTTCTTAAAACGCAAGTCTCATTTCAAAAATGTTACAGTAGCGCCACCTCTGCACTACTTTACTATTTTTTTGTTATCTTTTTTTAGGAAAATCAATTGAAAGAAACATTAGTGCGGTCATTATTGACAAACTTATTACATGTACTCCCCTACATCCAAAAACTGAATGTTCAGTACTGTGCATGGGGAAGTGAAAGCGGAACAGAAATGTATAGTCTGTTTTTTTTTTTTTTTTTTTTTTTTCGAGCGTGCTAGTCTAGCGGCATTGTGGGTTGGTTGAAATAATTTTAGTGACAAAAGGCCAATTTCTATCATGAAAACAGGAGAATAGGCAAGAAAAAGAAAGCTTATTCAAAAGGTTAAACGAAAAATAAAGCATAGATCAATAAAATTTTCTTCGGGTGATTTTCTTTTATCCAATACTTATGCCAGGGTTCCAATTTCACATATCCAAACAACTTCCGACCGTACCTTCAATGATAGCAAAACTTGAAGCGTTCTTGGTATGGGACAGAATAAAAATGAACAGAAGTACGCGTTATACCATTAAGCAACCAACATTTGTTCGGCTGCAAACAACCCGTTGGTTGATTACCATTATACTATGAGAATAACTCAGTATCTTACTACGATCTTAAATAAATAGCCTTTAAGTTGGTTATAGTATATCGTGTGAGTAACAAAATATATAAGGCCCTACATTCAGTTATCGATAAAATGGACAACTCATGTTTGTACCCTTTGCAAATGTTCTTGCCTAAATTGAAAAATGGAAATTCTTATTTCGGTACAAATAATCAAGCTTGCACCTAAGGACACGAAACACTGCTAAAGTGATTTCACTTTGCTTGGCCCATGGAAAGTCGCTTCCTACTGATAAGGTTCTGGTGGTCTAATTCATGAATTTTGATCCTTTTTCCAACAGTAAAAGAGAGTGGAACTATGAAATATTTCCCAGGTATGAAATATCGTATGTATACTATTATAAGTATCGGTGTAAAAGAGCCTACAAAACCAGTGTTAGACTCGGATCAGACTGCTGCTGAAGAAACAGAAAACTCTGGATCTACGCCGTTTTCCATTCTGTTAGCAATTCAAGCTTGAAGCATAACATAAATTGGCTATTGATATTTTGCTGAACGGAACGAAATAGAACGGAGAAATTTTACGGAATAAATTGGATTGTTTATGTATAAGATTGACAAGGGGGTTATCAATGCGTTTTTCCGTATAATAATATGCAAATTTAGCAACCAAATTTATTATAATAACCAATAATGACTAGTTGAGAAAACAGAAGGGTGGGTCTTAAAGGGGAAGGGGGATCGGGGGGGGGGAGGGTAGGGGAGGTGGTTACTGTTAAAAGCCCATGAACTTCGCCTCCGAATATAAGTGCTAAATTTAGTGACTATATGTCAATATATATCACGCCTGGTATTAAAAGCGCAATTCCATTCCTGCTTGGGAATTCGAAATCCCAGCTTCTACAAAAGGATTGCCATAAAGTAACAATGCTATTCGACTGATATGTATATAAGGCATATTAGAACAAAATTTCTGCCTTGTTAAAGACGAACTAGTTGAGTAATCATAAAGCTGCTGAAAGTGGCCAAACCGAAATTTCGATTTGGCCACTCTCAGCAGTTTTGTGATTCTTACTTAAATGCAAATATTGTTCAATAATACAATGTATACCTTATACAAACGAGTAGAATAGCATTGGTATATTTTGGCTATTTGCAGAAGCCTATTCTTTAAGTTTTCAGATGGAATCAGAACTGCGTGGTTATCAGGCGTGTATATGCATGCAATATACGATACTAGCAAGCACAGTCTTGTCATTGTGACATGCTGGCTATTTTTAGTGTGTTAATGCTATATGTCGAGACACATATCTACTAATAACACTATGCTTATCAACATGTTATGAAGGCTAATTTCTTATCATTATAAATATGGATCACGATTTTACCATCAAATGTCAACATAGACCCACAAGTTAGAATTCACCAGTACTATAAGATACATAACTGGACCGGCTTAGGAAGGCAAAAATAAATAGCAAAGGCGGGGAGTGGGGGAGGTGAGGTGGGGTTAGGGTGGAGGGTTGCAGGGGAAGGGAACGGGGTTAGACCGACAGAAAATTATTATAAGCTATGCGGAAGTTGACTCTGTTTTACAACATATCTACATCCCTTTCCACTTGTTATACTTACATCTCTGCCATTTTATATTTCCTCACTTCTTGATAGGTATCAAAAGTAGAATTGGGCAGAACAGAAGGAATGACTTAACTTTAACTTTATTATTACTCTTCGTTTAGATAAAATATGTAACATGAAAGAGCAATAAAAGATAATAATGGTTTTGATTTTGTGGTAAAACACGGATCTAAACAAAAGATAGGTTGTACTGTATTAATCTATTATAGGTGTTTTCATCATTTCGCTTGCCTTTTATAGGATAATAATTACATTTCCTTCGAATTTCCTAAGATGAACCTACGTACATCGTAGAAACAGTGTTCATACCTCCATTGGCAACAGTCGGTCACGCTACGTCGTTGGTACACAATGTCACATGTAAACAAACGACTCCATTGGCTGTTGTAACGTTCTATTTGACGTCACGGCATGGTGACGGCTGTAATTCAGGTAGTTGATTGGCTGACGTAACGTTCAATATACGTCATGTCATAATGACGGCTGTCGAACGCCATAACATAATTGTTGAATAATAACTGTTCTTCATCCTTTCCTTGGCGTTAATTTAGTCAAAACTTCATGCATAAGTAACAAAATGGATGTGAAAACATAGTGTAGATATAAAAGATAAATTTCATTTTTACGGAATTTCATGGAAGTATAAACGGGTTCCATGCACAGTTTACGTGACGCCCTTCGGGCGTCACTTACTTTGCACGCAACCCATTGCTTTCATACTTCTATGAACATCCGAAAAATGACATTTATTTTTTAACTACACTAACTGATTGCAAACAATGCAGATCCGAATCCGTGTTGTATAATTATTTGACATCAATTATACTGTGATTTTTTTTCAGCATGCATTTGTCTACTTACTCTTTTAACCGTGAGTCCATCAAGAGGTCAGAGACAAAGACGGTTTAGGATTAACAGCTGTAAGTATTTATGAGCCATCTCTTGAGAAAAACTACACTGTCAAATGTCTAAGAGCTTCCTTGGCGAGCATTGCCTAGGCATGCCTAATAAACGTGCACCATTAAAGTCTCCATAGTCCTATCAGTGGTAAACACGTCTAAACTCAAATCATTGTTAAAGGCGGTTCAACATTCACGTTTGGTAAGATAATGTGTGTGGATGTGCATATATTGATACATATAACTGGCAAAAGTAGAGAAAACAAGTTTTTGAAAAATAACAAATCGCACCACAAATTAAATTTTTCTGCTCTTGTTTCCCGTCGAGAAATGCTTTATAAACATAGGCGGGATAGTGATTGGGACTCCACGCCTGTACATTGTATTTTTACCATTTTATTTAACTTTATGAAATCGAAAGTAGGTCATTTGAGTTGCCAACTAAAATGACCCAAATAAGTTTTCAAACCCTTTTTATGTGAAACTCAAGGATGTTTTATTTGTTTAAAGCTGGCTAATCACGGTCATTTACACTGACGAAACTATACTCAGAAGATTGCAGCGATACCTCATGATAAAATTTTTTACGCTGATAGAGCAATGGAGCCTTTAAGACAGGTTTTCTCATGACGCTACGCATATATCGGATAAACCATCAGTCGTGGGACTTACGGTTTTGCATTACGAACCTTTGTGACGGTCAGTCAAACCCTTACATATTTCAGTCCAACTCAACTAAAATGGTTATTGAATTCACTTGTGGTTAAAAGGATATAACGGTTTATCATCATTTCAGTTCATTTGAAGGGCATAGTTAACCGTCACATACATGTATGGGCATAATGGAAAACACTAAGTCCCCCTACTGACCACTGGGTCGGTCAATCGAAACTTGTAATACGTTTCTTGTAGTTATTGCATGAACACTTCTTACCAGTCATGATTTTTTTAAACGAAGATGGACAGATGACACGCAATTTTACGCCCTTTTCAACAGTATTTCAGTGAAATTAGGACGATTGGAGGATGATACTGAACGGCTGTGTTTACTTGAGCGTGTATGTTTGGTTGAAAAGTTATCCGAAGATCGCACCCGGACAGCTAGCTAAGCAGGTCAGCACTTATTCCACTGTGGGTGAGAGGAAGAAAACAAGCAAACGAAAAATATCATTTGCGCATCATCCTGTCCTCTAAAAGGCCTACACTTACATTATTAAGTACGAAGGCGATAACGACGCTTTTCTTTTCAGCTGACGGGTCCATTATACGAACAACAGAAACAAACCCAGAACAAATCAAGAGACGCTTTATAAACCAGCCAGATGATATTGCAAGTAAGCTATTCGACTTCTAAAAACTGCTAGCGATCAGACTTTAATGAGTTATCATGTTATTTTTTCCGAACCAGACTGATGATACATATGTCGACTTGAATGAGATTTGAAAGGGTGTCATTCTAGGTCAAATTTGGAATTGCATGTAAAGTTCAGTGTACTAAACTTTCGGATGCAATTCTCAATATCGCGCTTAAGACAAACAACAATTCGTGCATATACATGTGTAGCGCAACCATTATGTCCCATTCACGTTTCCTCGTACTTGACCATAGTTTATATGATATAGACGATATTTTTTTCAGTGCCACATCGAATTTTATTTCATCGAATGAACACCGAAAGTGGTATAGATGAAATAAAAAATTCCATGTTACGCTGTTAAAAAACAATTTTCCTGTTTCTTTTATATCAATGCCAAAATAAGAAATTAGAATCCGTTCTTGGCTCATATTTGTTAACATATTCTCACTGTATGCCCCAAGTTTTGCTCGCGTGACGTATCCTGCTTAATTAAGATAATGGATGACGTCATTAGAAGCAAAATAGTTCTCTGTTCCCACACCAATTATTTAAACGTCAAAAACGACCAAGACAGATTATTTATTTCTTTTCTAGTTTAATTTCTCAACATTATACAAATGGATTCATACAAAATATGTATTTTTATTTTTCTATATGAAGAAAATAGTAGTCCTAAACAGCGAGAATCGAAATTCATGATTTCACTGCTGCTCACTTTCGTTTTCACCGAGAAATCTCTATAATTCATTGAAAAGTGTAAAAGAAATATGAACTGGTTCTTCGGGATCACGGTTTATCTTTAGAGTTTAACCGACCCTGCTATTTTCTTTTCTGTGGTGTGTTCCTTGCTTCCTAGGGATACTGCTTGCACTGTTTTGTTTTGCACGTGGCTATTTCCTGTTTGGTGTCATGGGTGTGATGAGAATTGGATTGTATCTGGCCCCGAGGTTATAAAACTTGAGTACATTGTCAAGCTCATAATAAAGCACACTGATCGGCTGCTTCCGAACATGTTTTATAACCTCGAACCCTGTTTCTGGTAGTTGCCTGAAAGTAAAAACCAAATGGCTCCTTGTATGATTTGACGGGTAACACTTATGGGCTTATATATTGGGACATCTGAACACCATTAATTTCCATTTGGCACTTATGGAAAATTTATGGTTGTAGGAGCCCTAATACTTAAGCACATAAGGACATAAGGGCATACTAGTACAAATGTATTGAGATGGTTAGTTACTAAATTTTTATGCAAATATTGGGGGGCGATAAAGAGCCATTTACTATCCACCCATTATTTGCACCAAGAACGTTTTAATAACTAATTAACCCCACTTGGAGATAATGAGTAAGGGAAATCTGGTTTAACGTCCCACCAACTACTAGGTCATATGGAGACGGGGCCTCGGTTTATAGTCTCATCCCAAAGACCCCAGAAGCGGACCCAATCTCGCCGGCGTGTTGAGTCTAACAGAGAGAGAGAGAGAGAGAGAGAGAGAGAGAGAGAGAGAGAGAGAGAAAACGAAGCATAGGAAAGGGTTATTACGAAAGTATGTACTTCTCTATGAATAACAAAATAACAGTGCCCACACTTATGCCGCGACCTCTGTATTGCGAGCCCTGAGCGTTTATCTCTCGGTCGGCATTACCGGAACGATTATTAAGAAGGAGATAACAGCAAAGTTAATACTCATTGGTCATTCTCATATAATTGTAGCATGGGGTCCCTGGGGTGCTCTTTCGCCGTGCCTGCCACCATGCGGTGGATCCGGTTTCAATGAAAGGCTCAGGAACTGCAGTACCGGAAATAACCAGGATTGCAGTGCAGATGGTAGCCATTTCTGGGAGGTGAAACAGTGTAATAACGGACCGTGTGCGCCAGGTAAGCCGTTTTTATCATCTATATAGAAAATTCCTCCATATGTTAGCTGTTCAAATGCTCTATGTGAGAGACATTTGCCCTTTGACCACATAGCAGTTTCATGGGACTGTTGCATGATATTATTAAGAAACCCAACAAACAGAAATATTTGTCTTTTAGATGAATGGGTTCAGTTTAAGGGGGAGCAACTCTGTCATGTTCGTTTTTGTCTTCCTTCTCATTGGCGCTAAAAACTCTTAAAGGACGAGAAGACCCCTTTTTGGAAGTGTTTCATTCGCCAAGATGAATGCGAACTGCTTTGGAAGTCTTTGTTTGGTTAGAACGCGTTTTCTTAAATTCTGAGCGCTGGTCGAAAGCTCAGCTGCACGTTCATAGACTTTTCTAAAGCCTCTGAGAGTCTTTGATGTAAATTTAACAAATGTCCTTCTGTCGTGTTGACAAACCCATCCTCGGCACCCTTTCCTGGCACGGGTTTTATCTAATGTTTGTTGAGGCCTATGGTCGGTATTACTATAGAATAATAATAATATGGACATGTAACTTCTTAAGGGACAGGTGAAACCACCGACTCCCTATATCCATAATTAATCCTTCGGGTGTAGAAGGCAAAATTCTTAAATACCTATCTTGTGGGTCGTTCCGTCATTTGTTGGATGACTGTCCTGACAGCTGGGAAAATATGGTGAAGAAGAAAACCACTGAAGATAAATATGCAAAAGCATCAAATAATGGGGTTAAGGATAATGGGTATATGAAGATGCAAAAGTATCTAGAAAGAAAATTTCTAAGTCATGTGCTAGACTGAGGAATTAACTGCTGTTATGACAAGCTTAAAGGAAGAAATAGCAAGTTTAAAACTTGAAATAAAGCAGCTGAAGGCTGTTAAAGTTCTATAATGCAAATTATTTTTATCTAAGGGACATACCCTGCATACTGATTCTGATAGTTTATCAGTTACTTTAATAGTATTATTACGTCATCATTGTCGTGTAGTCATAGTGACAACCTTACAGTTTTAATTTGTACTTCAGTGTGTAGTGTTGCTTATAAATAACCTTTATTGGCACTTACTGGTTTGTGTTAACCAGACTTTAACAATGGTAGCAGAATGATAGGAACAATCCTTGGAACTTGCTTTTGAATGTGGAGTGCTGAAGATACATGGACAATGGAATTTGAACAGAAATTATCAAAATGGTGCTGTAATAAGGAGGGGAAACAGTAGAAAAGTGTATAAATTAATGAAGAGAGCAAATAATGGATAAAAGCTTTTAAAAGAAAATGAGACTGTGAAAATTCGAATCAGATATGTACCTGTTGAGCAAGAGGAACAGCTCTTGTGATTCACTATAGGATTGTTTATTGATGAGAAGATCTTGTGAGTGAAACAGTGAGTTTTGGATCAAGAGGAGATCAAACTGGAGACCTTGATAAATCCGCCAGTTTTTAAGGAAGGAAGGACAATGAAATACTTAGGCAACAACTGTTGGCATGGGGAGAACTGACTGACTTACCAAAGAATAAGCAAGGTATAATGGTTACATTATCACTAACAGAAGATGATGGATTGCATATTAAAGCGAAAGTGTTGGATCAAATCCCATTAGATGATTTAAAGACTGATGATGGGTTAAATATTCTTTTAAACTTCTTAGACAAGCATTTGGGTAAGAACAATCTTCTTGATAGTTTAGAAAAGTATGAAGATTTTGAAAATTTTGAAAGGAGAGATGAACAAAGTATTCAAGATTTTGTAAGTATGTTGATTCTAAATACAAAAAGATTGAGAAGAAAAATATGAAATTCACACCAGAAGTTCTAGCGTTTAGGTTACTGAATAAGGCAAACATAAGTAGAACAGAGAGGTTACTCATCATAACCGGGATGAACCTTGAGGAGATGTCAACACTGTATGAACTGGCAAAGAACCTCTTGTTAAATTCAAAGCTTGTCTAGAAGTTTCCAGCAGTAGATCTGATGTAAAGAAAGAAACAAAAGTAGGACCAAACTTTTCAGAAATAAATGATCACACCCTTGCAGCCAGATAAATTGAAGGAAAGCCAAATTTTCAGTTAAAAGGGAGTAGTGTGAAATGTAAAGTAAAATGTAAAGATTATACAGATAAACAGAGAGTTTTAAGACCAAGTGTAGGTATCAGAAACAAAATTAATCCTTCGGGTGTAGATGGCAACATCCTTAAATGCCTATCTTGTGGGTCGTTCCGTCATTTCTTGGATGACTGTCCTGACAATATGGTGAGAAAGAAAACCACTGAAGATAAATATGCAAAAGCACTAAATAATGGGGGTAAGGATAACTGGGTATGTGAAGATGCAAAAGTGTCTAGAGAGAAAATTTCTAAGTCATGTGCTAGTGAGGAATTAACTGCTGTTATGACAAGCTTAAAGGAAGAAATAGGAAGTTTAAAACTTGAGATAAAGCAGCTGAAGGCTATTAGGGGTAAACAAAAGGCTGTTAGGGGTAAACAAAATCTGAAAGACAAAGAGAAGGTCCTAAGTTAAAGCTAGTACAAGAGAGAGAGGAGATTAAGACTCAAGGAAGATTTGGTAATAAAGTAAGGGAATTTATCTTGGCTATCAGTGATGCCAACTTAAGTCTAGTTTCAAATAAAAGAAAGACGGAATCACTCAGAATAAAGAATGCTTTCACACTCAACACAACTCAACAGAATGGGAAAACGAGCACGGGAAACGGGAAGTGGTTCAATAACAGTGAAACAGAAACTACTGACATCACATTAATTACAGAACAGGAAGTCTGTGTCCGAAGACATGAAATCTACTAACAAAGGCTTAGAAAACCTTATCAAAGCCTTGGAGGACTTAGACAATATAGAAGGACAACAGTCTGAATCCCATATACCCAGAACCAACCAGGGCAGGAAGAATAATAGAAAAGAAGAACAGGTCAGAGAAGTGAAGGAAAGAGAAGATGAGTGGAATTCTATTAGATTTAGTTATAAAAGACAAGGAATAGACCCTGAAGGAACAAAGTTTGACAAACAAGACTTTGTGTTTGAGAAAGAAACCAAGATGAATCAGAGAATAATAAAATTACTTACAGGAATGCAAAAGAAAAAGAATGACCACTTAAGACGATCCATTGCGGATATTCAGTCATCAGCATTACAAACAACATTTTGGAATCAGTGGTTAAGGTATCTGCAGTGTGGTAATGGTGTACTGAATTTCTAAGAGCAAACATATAGCTTATAAGTGGATCAAACTTGGTATTAACATTCGGCATGCTTAATTGGTATAACCAGTATCATTTAATGTTAAAGATATTGTTTTATGACACTTTATCACACTTGATTTTTTATCTACATGAATTAAGATGAGATTCTCCCTGTATTTTCTTAACGTTTTCCTTTACTCAATTTTGGCAGCTTTTCATTCTAAACAAAGAAAGGAAAAAGAAAGAGAAGAAAGTATAATTAATGTTAAAGTTCTATAATGCAAATTACTTTTATCTAAGGGACATAACCCTGCATACTGATTCTGATAGTTGTACAGTTACTTTAAGAGTATTATGACGTCATCATCATCGTGTAGTCATAGTGACGACGTTACAGTTTTACTTTGTACTTCAGTGTGTTGTGTTGCTAATAAATATCCTTTATTGACACTTAGTGTTTTGTGTGAACCAGACTTTAACATAAAGAACCCATCAAACAGAAATATTTGTCTTTTAAATAAGTGGATTCAGTTTCACGGGGAGCAAATCTGTCATGTTCGTTTTCGCCAAGATCAAAGCGAACTGCTTTGGAAGTCTTTGTTTGCCTAGAACGCGTTTTCTTAAATTCTGAGCGCTGGTCGAAAGCTCAGCTGCACGTTCATAGACTTTTCTAAAGCCTCTGAGAGTCTATGAGAGTCCCACCAAACACGCACATACACACGAAGAAACAACAAATAATAAATAGATAAAGAAAAAACAAATAAAAAAATGTTTTTTTTTTCTTTTACACAAAGTATTCCTTTCACTCGAAGAAAGCCCTTACCCACAGTCCACCGGATGTTTCATTCACAAATATTTACACTTGCCACTGACTTCCCTTAGGTGAACCCTGTAGAGCAACTAGCTTCATACACCGATGAAGGACAATTGATCATGTGACGTTGTCGTCAAGCGACGTCTTATGTAAACAAACGTCTTGATTGGTTCTCGTAACGTTCGACTGACGCCACGTCAGGGCGACGGCTGTAACATTATGGCCAAACACGTCGTTACTAACTTTTCTTCGGCCCGTATTTTGCCTGTTCTACACCAAATTACCACGAAAACGGACAGAGAGGTTCACAAATAAAGTGTAAATATAAGAATGAAAATTTGATTTTTCAGCGTTCATCGTGTGAAGAAGCCAGTGGTTGTCGATAAAATTCTACAAGAAGCGCTTCGCACCTCATGGAATTTTAGCTTCGCCTACTGGCTTCATCACACGATGAACGCTGAAAAATCAAATTTAAATTCTTAAATATTTACACTTACCACTGACCCTCCATAGGTAAACCGTATAGAGCAACTGGCTTCATACCCCGATGAACGACAGTTGATCATTTGACGTTGTCGTCAAGCGACGTCTAAGGTAAACAAACCTTTAAATTGGTCCACGTAATGTTCGATTGACGCCACGTTACGGCGAAGGCTGTTTAACGTCATAGCCGAATACGTCGTTTCTGTCTTTTCTTCGACGCAAATTTCGCATATTCTACTTTAAATTACCACGAAAACAGCACAGGAAGGGTCTAAAAATAAAGTGTAAATATAAGAATAATTTTTTTTTCAGCGTTCATCGCGTGAAGAAGCCAGTGGTCGTAGCTAAAATTCTACAAGAAGCACTTCGCGCTTCGTGGAATTTTAGCTCCGCCCACTGGCTTCATCACACGATGAACGCCGTAAAATCAAATTTCAGTTCTCAAATAACAGTATGAAAATTTGAAGTTCTTTAGTGACTGAAAACCTGAAGGCTGTCATCTTGATTTTTTAGAGAATAGTCACTGACCCACCATGATTATTTAGAGCATCGACATGTGGCCACCTTTGTTTATTCATATCATCAGTTTTTGAACGAGGTGTAAACACAAACATTAACACCGACAACTAAGTGGAGGAATTTTACTCTTATTCACATAAATTTTCGATCATTTAGTTTGGTTATGTTCTAGCAAATATTCAAAAATCAAGTTTTAGCTGCAAAATATCAGTATTTAAAGTCGTGCGACGAACTGACGTTAAACTAATATGGCGATTTCATGTTCCGACTGCGCAGACGTGCAGTCTGATGTGAGTCATTGTGTGGCGTTCATGCCTATGGAATACCTCATGCTATGGTGTACTCGAATTATGTTTTTTTTCTTTTCAGAATGGTCTGAGTGGTCCTATATATCCGGGTGCTCCGTGACCTGTGGGCCAGGGATAAGACCAAAACAGCGCAACTGTAGTACAGGTGCAAATTCGGACTGTAAGGGTGATTTCTGGCACGTAGATCTGTGTAATGCCGGAAGTTGTTCACGTGAGTGTAAATGTGTAGAATCGTCATGTATAATTCTGATAACTTCATGTTCCTATCGAACTGATTCCGTCCGTATTTCTGTAGTCATTAATATTACCCCTAGTGGTGTCTTAAATTCTACCTCACTATTCGGACAGTTCCATTTCCAATGTAAGGAGTGCCTTAATGGATATTAATACCGTATACGCGGTAATTTTCGCGGGTTCAAATTTTCGCGGTTTTGGTTAAAAAAAAAAACATTTATTTTCGCGATTTAAAATTTACGCGGTAAGCAACATGGTCGAAAAGTAAAATTGCTTTTTCTTCACTTGAGCCAGTTCTTTCATTAACCTGCGGGCCGCAGGTTGAATGACAGAACTGGCTCATGTGAAAAGTACAGGAACTTACCGAAGCTAACAGAAACGAAATATCTGGCCACTGTGTCTCCCGAAGATACTTTGTAAGAAACATGAAATTATTTCGCGATTTTAATATTCGCGGTTTCTCAGTGACCGCGAAAAATGAAACACCGCGAAAATTATCGCGTATACGGTAATTAATCTATTAAGGCAAACATTGTTTTGTGGGGTCTAGAGTGCCTGCAAGGTCCACAAGGTCAATAGAAGGTATTATTCACCAGCTACATTCAGAAGATTACCTAATACATTCATTGATTTCGACCTTTATGAAATGTACCCTAATTTGCTTAAGGTAAGGGACTCCTTAAACCATTAATTGTCCATTCGTCCCAAATGGAAAATTAATGGTTTTGAGGTGTCCCAACGTTTAAGCACGTTATAAGCTATATTTATTTATAAAATAAAAAACTCAGGTGCGTTTGAAATTACAGCATAATTTCATCAAAAAAAAAAAAAAAAAAAAAAACCCCACTATACAGGCACACCTGTATTTTTTCATACCACATTAATCCTAATAAATGTCTCTGCTCGAATAAACGCCCCTGCCTCCAACATAAATGTCACATAACTTGCCAGCCGTCGTATTTTCCATTAGTTTTATTTTCTCCAGCAGACCCCAGATAATAGAATACTTAGTCTGAAGTATATCCATTCACCTTAATAGTGTTAATTAAAACCTTTTAAGCAGTGGCCAAAATTTTTAAATGCTATTCGACTCTTACGTATCTAAATCATTTATACAGGCAAAGTTTAAACTTTGTATAAGAAAAACCGGTGGTATTATGATAAAACTTCTGAAATGTCCGAACCGAAAGCGTCATCAGTTGATTGCACAAATATACCTTATCATGCATATGAGTCAAATACCATTGTTATATTTTTGCTATGTGTTTGTTTCTAGTAGACCAATGCATTACCAGGCGTATTATGAACGATCCAGGTCATGTGACTTTCAACAATGTGGCAACTTGTCATGTGATATTCAGATCATCCTCCTCATTTATACAGTGTAATAGGATACCTCACTGTTGGCTCTAGGTCTTGGGTACTTCCGTAGATGGCTGATGTGGCAAGCGAAGACTCTCATCATACTGCATTTATATGCAGTCTGATCAGAATCTTTGCTTGTCATCAGTGCTACATTGTTGCAACTCACATGATGTGGCCATTTTTTTTTCAGTCACAACGACAACACAGAAGCCTACAACCGTCGGTACACCAGGTGGGTTTAGCAAGTCTCGACAGGGGTTTTGGGTAACTGCGCGTGCAAACAGTAAAGACTAATCAGCCGGCGCATTTGCACAGACAGTATCGGATTAAGCTCAATAAAACTCCTTTTATTGTATATGAATGCTAAAAGTATGTTATGACACATAACAATTGCAAAATATCCCTTCTATCTATCTATGTCAAAATATTTACAAAAATTATTTCTTTAAGGGCAGATAACCTATCCAGACTCACAGGAGGGTCTTACGACAGTAGCAAATCAGGTGCGACAGTATCGGATCATATGATATTATTTTATAGGAGCGTTCCTTTGGGGCGTTCTGCCACCCTTCTTAGCTTCAATAATTTGGCTACTTAAACAGTTGGACCTATTAAACTCTCAGAGAAAGCTTTTACGGCGTTTCAACGGTATTTCACCAGCAAAGGTATGTCAAAAATTCTTAACTCAGTAATCACCTGCGCCCTATAGCACGGAACTACTCAAACAGCAAAGACCATAATCTGCCTTTGCAAAATGTAGACCCTGAAAAGACCGTAATGTCTGATTAGGATCAACAAATTAACGGTGATTTTCCGCCTTAACATTGATATTTCAATGCAGTGAGTCAGTGTAGAAATACTACATGGTCATTCAACGAGTTCTGCGGCATTAATCTGACTCTTCACAGTGTACAAATGTCCATCTGGTGACAGCTACATGTAGTCATTGATGGGTTCACACACATAACAGCCGATCACTAATGATTCTTCATAGCTTCGTTGTGCTACGCATAACCTTCATAATCATACGCTCGTGTGTGGGCTGGGGTTGGGGATATTTTACGAAAAGGATGTTCTCTTATTTAATACTGATCTTTTTTGAAAGATGACACAGCAGCAACTCAGGAAGTTGATTAATGACTTGCTTTTAGCATTAGACCATGTATACAACATCAAGTTTTCCATTTCAGCTCAAATTATATAATGATCAGTTACTGTCGCACATCGGTGCCCAACTTTTAAAGTCTTTAGTTTCATCAAAAACTGGGATGTCACAAAAATAATGACTTCCTGCAATTTTAGAGATACACCCTCTATTAAAATCTCAGTTTAATAGTGACAGACGTAGGTGGATTATCTTCGTAAACTAGAACCTGCAAAGGCAAATATAAACATTATCATATGGACAAAAATGGTTTACAAAAGTCCTTTTATTTGCAACTAACTTTGCTTCCATAGATAACCCTGTAATTTTGTCCCTTTACACGTAGCTTGGTCGTCTTGGGGAAGCTACCTCCCTTGTTCTGCGACATGTGATCGTGGATTTAGGCAGAGAACGAGGACCTGTTCTACCGGCAGTAACAGTGACTGTCCAGGGCAGTTCTATGACATAGCTACCTGTAATCTGGGACCTTGTGTTGGTAAGTCTGTAGTTTCTTCATACTGTATTTCTTCGGTTAAAAAACGGAGATTTTTCCCTTTCACAACAATTCCTAAAATTTAGATCCGTCTTACAAGACGGATCTAGATATTTGGAATTATTGTTGAAGATAAAATCATATCTAATAGCCGAATTACACACGAGTAATTGATATACTTGAGATAATTTATGAAGAGAGAAAACCCATCAGAATTTATGACGACCCCATCCCCCTGACGCACCAGAATTTTTCTATCAATCCCCCCCCCCCCCCCCACCCACACACACAGATAGGTGACAAAAAAGTTAATGACCCCTCAGCCCACAACAACTCTACATCCACATAATAATAACCATATTACCTATTTAATGTCAAACTGACCTCAATCGAACCTATGAAAGCACTAAATTTGGTATAGATACGTTTATAAGCCATACACAATTAGATGTAAGTATTCATCTAAAAAGATGGTATTACTCAGGAAGAGCCACAATTAATATGGTGAACTATGTTCTTTAATTGTGACTAATAGGGTTGCTCGGGAAAGCTAGTTAGCTATGATCAGCGGAATGAGCTGAATGGGCCCCCACCCCCTAGTTGAATAAGTACACAGTCACGTTTTTTTTTGCCATTTATTTTAAAGAGGTAACCCATTTTGTGATTTTCTGATTGCTTTCATGGAGGATAAAACCTGTCGAAAAAGAGATCTATTCTTAAATGGAAGAATATATACTGAGATATATTGAGAAGAGAGACAAAAATGAAGTTGGTGGAGTTGACTGCCTTGAAAGTGTATCATTCGATCTTAATTGTCCAATTTCCTGCGGCAAGGCTTCGGAATAAGATGCTGAGAAACTTGCATAGTTGTTCACACTGACGTGGAGAAAACAGACAATCCCAATAGAGTTAAAGGGTGCCGCCATAATCCACCAATATAATAAAAATGGAAACCAAGCCTTCAAGTCTATCACAACTACGGGGGTATCTCTTTAGTGTAATTTGCTACCAGTATTGCTTAATCACATGAATGTACATCTAGAACAGACCAGGGTTCGAGGTTATAAAACTTGAGTCATTCTCAAACTCAAAATAAAGCACACTGATTGGCTGCTTCCGAGCACATGCTCGGAAGCAGCCAATCAGTGTGCCTTATTTTGAGTTTGAGATTATTCTCAAGTTTAATGACCTCGAACCCAAGACTCGCACGGAGGTCGCGGCATACGTGTGGGCAATCAGCCAAAAGCAGCCAATCAGTGTGCTTTATTTTGAATTTGTGATTATGCTCAAGTTTTATAACCTCGGACCCAGACTTCTACCATAGAGACGTTTGCTGCAAAGCAAACTACCCAAGACTTAGAACAGACATGACAAACCAGACAGTGCATTGTTAGAGACAGAAAAGTAGAATCGTACAGTAGCACTGGAACGGTCAGTAGTAAGGGGATGGGGGTGGGGTTGGGGAATGAGTTTTACACATGCTGTCCCGCTTTTCAGAAGTTTAACATAAAGCTCGACATAAAAATACAAAACAGAACCGTAATTCAGGACTTAACTAAAAAGATAGTGGTCTGCGTATTCGCTGAAATGGAAAACTGGGCTTTTAACATGTTTCATCATGTTTTGTCTGCAGAACTTTGGCAAACAATTTAGGGCTTTATATAGTACTTTTTGCATTCAAGTTTATATATCTTTTCAGCTGACGGAGAATGGTCAGACTGGACTTCATGGAGTTCTTGTTCCGCTTCTTGTGGCCTTGGCAACGAAACAAGGTCAAGGACATGCGATTTTACCGCTAATGTGACAAGGGGAAAGGACTGTGTTGGTGCAGCGATGGAATCCTATGAGTGTGATTCTGGGCCATGTCCAGGTAAGGTGTGGTTGATTTACCGTTCATGTCTTCTGAACTAAACAAAAAGGCAACAAATCCGGGATAGAACCCATAACCACTATCAGTTGAGATCTAGAGTCAATACCAACAATCAAAGATTACAGACCGCACACAACGCACTACCCGTCGGGCACGCAACGTCAAATCAACGATTTGTGCATGCTAGACAGGTACCATAATTACCCTAAACTTTGGACGACATTAACTCATTATGGTTTGTTGTTTTCGGTTGCCCAGTCATGCGAGCCCACAGTCCTGGATACAAACAGGCACATTCGTCGGTGTGTGTTGTGTTTCAGTTTGAGTTTTTTGAGTTTGAGAATGTACCCAAGTTTTATAATCTCCGGGCCAGGAAATCCGCTCCCAGCAGTGCATGTGAGCTAAAAACACAATACACACCGACGAATGTGACTGTTTGTATCCAGGACTGTAACCAAGCTTTTATGACCTCTAGCCCTGGTCTGTTGGACTGAATAAATTAATCGGACGTATGCAGCCGGTGAGAGTCGAACCAACGATCCCTTGCGTAAAAGACAACTCACTGTCCACTAGGCTAGGCGTTCCGCTCTGTATGCCGCTACTGGACTTGCCTTTCCTTATGAGTTGGATGAAACCACTTGTCATTTAACGGCCGCCTGGTTTAAATTATTTTAATTTCTTTTTAAGAGAAGTAGCCATCTTCATGCAAAACAGTGAAAGGTGCTGGTCAGGCAGACACCGCATTCTTTTCCATCTTATCTCGGTTTGCACTGATTGCCGACGCCCCTTTCGTGAGACACTTGGCGTACATGGATGTGTCTGTTACTGAAAGAAGCTTTGGACTGTGGAACTTTATTTTTTTTCTGTACTGCCAGAGGTTGCTAGCGGACTGGCAAGCAGCTCAGACTCACCTGTCGCCCTTGTAAATATTACAGTCAGTCTATTCGGGTGTATACGCCTTCAATCATTATAAATTCTATGCATTGGACAAATAGGTTTAGGCAAAACAGTAAAGACCAATATGAGCCTGCTCCTACAGGAACAGTCTGATCTGTGTCTACACTGTTTGCCATTGTACCTACATTTGAGCCGCGACACTAGAAAACCAACAATGTGGTTGTGCACCCAGCGCAGACTCAGATCAGCCTGGTCATCCGCCTAGTCTGAGCAGAGTCTTTCCTAAGGGCTTAAAGGGTAGCTGAATGTCTAAGCTACCTCCATGCGGACAGCGAAGACTCTGATCAGACTGGGCGGATGCCCAGGCTGATCTGAGTCTGCGCTGGACGCACAACCACATTGTTGGTTTGTCGCGTCGCGGCTCATTTGTTTGATGTATTACTGCATTTTAAAATCCAACATACCGTTCCATTTTCGGTCAGTTAATCATTTAAGATGTTCTAGGAACGCCGGTACCTGGCGAATTTGGGTTCGATCCCCACAGGAAGCGGTAACATGTTAAGCCGCAAACAGAGTTCTATTGTACACAGCCTTTTATCATCCAGATATGTCTGAAATAATGCCGAAAAAGACGTGGAATCGCGTCATTCATCCATTAAGATGTCCCATTTTTTTCTCATCATCATCATCAAACTTTTTTTATTGTAGTCGATGGTGCTTGGTCGAGCTGGAATAGCTGGGAGGCATGCTCGAAGTCATGTGATACTGGTGTTAGGGTTCGAACCCGTAACTGTACTTTTCCAGACGGCTCTCTTCACGGAGCATTATGTGTGGGCATAGGAGCTGAGTCTGGGTTATGTGGCACCGACCCATGTCCGGGTAAGCAACAACTTTATTTTTGTATCTTTGTATCATAGAGCTTACCACACAAGAAAGAGCGTATTGCGCCATGTGCAAACAGCTGAGTGATAGCCCTTGCATCAACGCAGCTTGATCAGAGTTTCCCCCTTTGTGCATCAGCAATAATTGACTTCTCAGGAATATGATTAAGCCGCACCACGACAAACCAAACAAAGTGGCATGTGCGCCCAGCGAAGACTCAGATCAGCCTGTGCATCCGCCCAGTCTAATCAGACTCTTTGCCGTGCACTTAAAGAGAGTAGCTAGGGATCTAAGCTAGCTCCATGCGGGCAGTAATGGCTCTGATCAGACTGAGCGGATTCCCAGGCTGATCTAAGTCTTCGCTGAGCGCACACGACACTTTGTTGGTTTTGTCGTGTCGCGGCTCATTATACTACAGGAGGTCAGAATGCACAAAAGTTCATTGCTGTTCGCACACGCTTTCGGGAACATATTTCTTGGCTTGATTATTATTATTATTAGTCTGATTAATACTGAAAATAATAATAACATTATATTATTATTATTATTATTATTATTATTATTATTATTATTATTAGAATTGTTCTTCAGTGTTTTAGGAATATGCATGCATTTTAGATTTAACTGCTAAAAAAGAGAGAGAAAAAATTATCTCGATAAAATCTAATTTATCGGGATAGTTTTTTCTCTCCAAACATTAATTTGATAACAAAAATCATGAAATCAGGACTTTTTCTCTGTTCATAGTTGTTTTACTAGCGTATCCAACTTATGAATTCCACTTATTATACCTACAGAGGACGGTTTCTGGGCCTCGTGGTCTGAATGGTCGAATTGTTCACAGTCCTGTGGTGGGGGCACGCGCTTCAGGGCCCGGGCGTGCGCATATGAGCCAGGTCACCCGCAAGGTAAACCTTGTGAAGGAAGCAGCATAGAGCAAGTTGATTGTAACACAGAGGAATGTGCAGGTTAGTAGGAATTATGGTAGTGAGCGAATTCAAGAATGTACCCTATTATCAAATTATTGTAATGATAAAAGATTAGCACAAAACATTTTCTTTGATTATTTTTTATTTGAATTGCCAGCTTTCCCTGCAAAAATATTTTTGTGAGTGATGATACATGTATATAAACAAAAGCAGCCATACAATATAAGTGGCTCCTAGTTTTCGTAATATTGTACTTTAGTCATAGATTACTAGTGAGTCAGACATGGCAACAAGACAGACCAGATTTGGCAACTGAAATGATCAAGATTATGTTCTGCAATGGTTTTGATTTCCTCCAAGTAAAATGTCACCTTTATTTTACATGTAATAATGGCAGAATTTTATGTTTTCAATTACAATTATACTCATACAGTAACGATAGTACAAGCTGTTACCATAACTTTCTGTAGAAACTTTCATCGTCTTGTGCTTGTAAAATATATATATCATTGTGTAGAGGCTTGTTGCCGAGCCCATAGCTTTTGAAATCTATGCAATAAATGTATACCAGTGATGGTGTCATGCTAAGCTTCCAACCCTCTATGTTATTTTTTCAGTTGATGGTACATTTACGAGTTGGACGGCTTGGACCCAGTGTACGGCCACTTGTAACGGTGGTATTCAACAACACCAGCGTGTCTGTACCTACAGCCCCACTGCTCCTCACGGAAAGCCTTGCGTTGGCAACACAAGTGAAATAAGAGATTGTGGGCTTAACGAGTGTCCAGGTAGATTAAGCAAGGATAAGTCCAATGTATTCAAGCTAAATGAGTATAATTTCGGCGAAACAACTGTGTCATTTTTTTCATTTTTGCCTATCTTTTCAATGGGGTCAAATAATAAAGATTAGACCCCAGTTTCGAAGGGCTTCATTGTACAGAGAAGCAGACAGGAAGTATCAAACGCTGTTTCTCTCCGTTAATTAAATGGAAAAATACATGTATGAAGGTGTATTGTTATATACGTAATGAGACTTTACTATAGAAAACAGCCTTGTTGTAATCGACAGCATTTTACGTTGGTTTCCTTCTATATTTAATTGTCGCAATGCGACAGAATCGCTGACACAGGGCTTCAACACTGTTAAAACACAGGTGCGCCAGGGCTAAAACACCATTAAAGTCCGCTTTCGTGTCGTCTGCAGAGCTTTGGAATCAAGATGGCGTCCGTAAGAAGGTATATAACAATGACGATAAAACATTCTCTTCCTGTGTTTTAACGTTTGCCCAAGCCCGAGTGTATTAACGTGTTGCAGCCCGAACCGCTGCGCGGTTCGGGCTGCAACACGTTAATACACTCGGGCTTGGCAAAAGTTTACACGGAAAAAAATGTTATATCCTCTTATTCATACATCTTAATCTTCTACACTGAGCTGAAGGCTATCTTTCTTGGAATAAGCCTATTATGCATCTCTACAAGTGTTTGTGCCTTCATTTTAACCACGTCAGGAGTCCCAGTAGTTTAGTGAATTCAGGGCTGACCTTCTGATCTAGCGGTTTCTATATCTGCTGGAGGCGGAAATCTTTTCAAACGTAATTTAGTGTTCCATTACACCCAGCCTTACATTATCACCTTCCATTCTTCCTGATATGACTGAAATAATGTTTGAAAGGACGAACATTCGAAAATCATCCATCCATTGGTCTAACCCTATCATTCAACGCAATGCATAATTACAATGTGTACGCGCATTTATTCTGCGTTCATTAATTTATATGTGTGCACCATAAACAAACACCATAACTGGTAATGTATTTTGTATCTGTTTGAGGGTTTTTTTCTCGCATAATTTTATCAAATGTAGTTTTCAAAGAGGGCCTCAAGAAAATTTGACTATGCCAGCTTATTCGACCTTTTTAAATAAAATCATTACTTAGAAAGTATTTACGCCTTTCAACGCTATGTTATGATTACCTCACCATCTATGGCGTTTATTTCATGCTAGCTCAGAAAATCAATTTATTTCAAGTTGATGGTGTATGGGAATCTTGGAATCAGTGGAGCTCGTGCAGCAAGACTTGTGGAAGTGGTATTATTAGACGTAACAGGACTTGTGGCTACCCTAGCCCCACGGCGCCACACGGCAGAGAATGCCAGGGTCATGAGACAGAGGCTAAGGCTTGTAATACAAATCTTTGTCCAGGTATGATACATTGTCTTTTCCCAGTACACACACATGGTCGAAACAACATTAAATCAGAGTTAATTCAACGCTATGACAGCACTGGCTCACTTGGCCAGCAGGTACTAAGCTTAAATTAAGACAACTTGTGTTCGGAGATTTTTCTTCTCTTTACAGACGCTAGCGAGTCAAGGCTCACGAAATATACAAAATGCTTCATTGTCTTTGTTCACCTTGAATTAACAATATTGCCTGAAGAAGATGCAAATGTCAGAGATTTGGCCCTGTCCTTTGGTTATAGTCACAAGATTTAGCGTCGTGTCATTGTTTGAATACTATGTGCCTACTGGGTTTTAGTGAACCTCTATTAAAAGTTTTTGAGACATACCCAAATGGAGGGAACGTATGGCAGCGAAAACTCCGGCCTGCTTTTGCATCATTGTCTTTTACGATATACTGGTATTACAAATGAATGGCGTTGCGTCAAAGCATATTTGAACAGGGAAGACTCAGATCAGCATCCGCGCAGTCTGATCAGAGTCTTTTCGCATACACCTTCTTTGAATCCTGGCAAAATTAAAAAGTGAAATTTCAAAAACTCAGACAACCAACTTATATCAAAACCATATCCTTGTTATAATGCTGCACAATGTTATGTGAATGCCGTTTTTACCCGCCGCATGATTAATTCTGGAATAGCCCTAATCAGGAATAGCCTTTACTTCATGTGTATTTGTATTTAGAAACGAGTTGTTCATATTTAACAAGGCAATTCTTGCAAGTTACGAAACCATAGCAAGCACGCTGCCCCGATGTATAGACTGAATGTGTGCACAACATTGTTTTTCATGGGTTGTATCTTACCATCGACGATTGGAAACGCTGTCTGTTACCAAGTGCCACCCAAGCATTGTATTAGTCGATTCGGAATGGCTAGCCCTTGGTCAGAAAAAAATCCGGCCTTACCTCGTCTTAACTCATATCCGCAATCTTCGGATCTGAGGTCAAGGACTCTGATTACTAAGACAAGCCAGGACTACAGGATATCATCTCCTGTCCAAATCTGTATTTGTACTCAATGATCTTTTGAGTAGAGACTCTGCAAGCTGAGAGCAGCCTGGGCAAATTCAGAGTATGTTAATAACATGCACAGTTGACGTTTTCAAAACTAAACGAACAGCTACATTGTTTTTGAAAGAAAAGCAAGCTGCACACATAAAAGCTTCAGTAATGTCTTCGGGAGGACCGTTACTCATGTTGTTAGAACTTGTTGTCAGACCAAATGAGCCGCGAAACGACAAAACCAACAATGTGATTGTGCGCCCAGTGCAGACTCAGATCAGCCTGGAGATCCGCCCAGTTTGATCAGACTCTCCGTTAAGTGCCCAAATGGTAGCTAAGTGTCAAAGCTACCTCCATGCGGACAGCGAAGATTCTGATCAGACTGGGCGGATGCCCAGGCTGATCTGAGTCTGCGCTGGGCGCACAACCACATTGTTGGTTTTGTCATTGCTTGTAATTTCTTTGGCAATAAAAAAAATTGTTTAAACTAAAATGTATACAGAGGGAATAGCCTTTCTAGAAAGGCAGGTTTAAATATGTGCAATCCGCATATGACCCAGTGCACGTTTGCTTATACCCCGACTCATTATTTAAATGTTTTAAAAGTGCTTTCAATATCGTGCAGTTGATGGTCAGTGGTCCCTATGGGGACGGTTCTTTCCTTGCACGAAAACTTGTGGCGGTGGCGACCGGGTTCGAGTCAGGACTTGTCAGTACAACCGAGTGGCCCCACACGGGAAGGCCTGCGATGGCAGATCAGTGGACGTAAAGCTGTGCAACAACGTGTCTTGTCCAGGTATAGTTGTTTTTTTTGCATGAGAATATATGTACTGTTTTTGGAGTGTTTTTATCTAAGATCCAAAAACACTTCCCGAAAGTAAGTTTTCTTACAAGGCATAATAATAATGATTAAGATTGTCAATATCACAGTATCCGAACTACATGTACAATCTCTTCCGGTTTTCATAGCGTTGAATCGAGAGTACAAACGTTCGCTCATAACCAGTAGTCGGAAATCATTATGTTTTGAGATTTTATCCGGAAAATGCTGCGTCATTTATAGCTATTCAGCTTCGAAAATGTAAAATGGTAAGTTTAATATAACTTGCTCTTCGGTCTTTTACTTTATTACCCTGTACAATGTCGTGTATGGGTGGGTAGTAATTGGTACAGTATTCAAATCGCCCTTGGCATGATTCTTAAACCATTTTGAGCATTTTCTTACATGTTTTATAAAAAATCTTTAGAATAAACGGAAGGCGTTATCAATCTACAGTTTGTTAGTTTTGATAAAAGAATGATAGCTAGGTTTTGCACGACACAATCTCGTGTTAAATTCAGCTGTTCGGACAAAAAAATCTGCGACGGCAAGGAGTTTTTCATTGTACAGGGCAATAAAGTAAAAGACCGAAGAGAAAATTATATTAAACTTACCTCTTTACATTTTCGAAGCTGAATAACTATAAACTACGCAGCAGATTCCATATAAAAACTCTAAACATAATGATTTCCGGCTACTGGTTATAAGCGAATTTTGTACTCTCGATTCAACGCTATGAAAACCGGAAGAGATGGTACAGTGCGTTCGGATACTGTGAATATAGTAAGATGTGTTCCCTCACCTTTTATATTTGTACATGTATTTATTAAATGCAGTGTTGAAACTCTTTATGATTTTAATTGCTCTTCAGACGCGGCTAAATGACTTTATTTTTTGTAAGGTGCGTCTTGTATATAGTTTTCGCAATATTATGACGTAGAAACTGCTACTGATTTCTTCGCAGACATTCAGATGATTTAACCTTTTCTTTCATTCCTTTTTTTTTGTGTTTCTTCACAGTGGACGGTACTTTTGACTCTTGGTCATCTTGGTCGGTATGCTCAAAGAGTTGTGCTCGTGGGTTCCAGACTCGAACTCGGAACTGTGTGTTCCCAGACAATACAATCCACGGTGCAGACTGTACTGGCAACAGGAACGAGACACAGGCTTGTAATGTCTCACCTTGTCCAAGTAAGCCCACACTACTTTGACAATATGCTCAGTAGGCACACAACGTTGGCACAACGTTGAATCAACATTTTTCGGCATCGTTTTGTTTTGTTCTAATTCTCATAATGATGGCCTCAAAGAAGCTCACGAGAACAGATCGGCGTGGCTCAAGGCACTTCAAGATACTGAGTCTGTCCGCTTCAGCGTTGTGTGCCCACTGGGTGTCTTCTGTAATACGCGTACCATACATCTTAAAATTCCGTGACACAAATACGAGCGTATGAGTTATTTTAGATTTTCATAATAATGCTACCATTCATACAATCAAAATAAGACATGCTTCCGAATGTGCTATTTCTTCTACAGAATGTACTGATATCGATGACTGGGTGGTGACAGGCACAGTTTATCTTCGTGCATGCTGAGAGTTTGTAGGCTGACATTTTGTTGACAATCAAATGTAATAATCAAACCAAATTACATTGGAGTGGAAACCAACACAACCCACCTTCAAGCCACTGATGATTCTTGAACTAATATGAAACCACGTCATAAGAAACGCTGTGTCATGAATATTAAGACTGAGTATATACATACATGTACTACTTTGCAGTTGGCGTTATTGGGTCCCAGTAATGAAATGGCGAATTGCGCGTATTCTTAATCGAACGTGTATGCCGGTGTTACGAAGTAAAGTGACCCCCATAGAATAACGACCCTCCGGTCATTATTCTTTAAAGAATAGTGACTCCCCGGTCATAATTTTATGACTCCCCGGTCATAATATTATGACCCCCCACACACGAAATAAATCGACCCCTCGCGAAGAATTGTGACCCCCGTAGAATAACGACCCCCGATCATTTTTCTTAAAAAAAAAGTGACCCCCCCCTGCCAGTCATAATATTATTTCCCCTTTACGCGAAGTTAAATGATAATTCGCGAAAAAGAAAAGAGTGTCACCCTGTTTGTTTGCATAAAATTTACAGCAATTTATATAAAATGAAAAACAAGAGGGCCACGAGGTCCTGAATCGCTCACAAGAGTAAAAAGGGATGAACAAACCTGATACTCTATGGATCCCAAAATGCTGGATATCATATTCTCAATCTCATTAGATGTTTGAGAGAAGAAGAATTTTAAAGATAGATAATAACACATTGGACATCTCGGTCATGTGACCAGAACCGTTCAAGCAAACTGTTGATTCCCTGACCCATGGAGACCCTATGTGACATTTTGCTTCAGTCAGCTCAGTCGTTTCGTTTAACAAAGATGTCTGAAGCTGTTGAGATACCATCAAAGAAAGACCTAGATCTCAGGTATTAAAATTCTTTGAATACTCATTAAGATGATTTATTCTTGGTACTGAATTATACTTGTTGATGTTGATGTTGCTACTGTAGCAGCTGCTGCTATCGTAGCAGTAGTAGTGCTTACAAATTTCATGAAGAAACTTTGTTTTCGTGCTACTCAAGGAAATTTGACAAAATCCTCAACCCGGAAAAGGACCAGACACATGTCATTTTGATTAGTTTGTAAATAATATCATTCTACTCAAGGTGCTTTCTTTTAGAAACTAATGGCCGGGGTCGGTTTTAAAAACAATGTGACGGAGGTCGTTACTCTAGGCGGTCACAATTCTTCGTGAGGAGCGATTCTACTTTGCGTGGGAAGTGTGTGTGTGTGTGTGTGTGTGTATTGAAGGGAGTGCGTTATAATATTATAATGTTATGACCACGGAGTCATTATATTATGAAGGGGTAGGCGGATCACTATTCTTTAAAGAAGAATGACCGGGGGTCGTTATTCTATGGGGAACCCGTTAACCCCTCGATCATTTTATAGTTGTCATAGAGTGGTTGACACGAGTGTCAGTATGTTTTAGAAACGGAGGCATTAGCAATAAAATAATGACCGGGGGTCGTTATTCTATGGGTTCCCCCATAGAATAACGACCCCTGGTCATAAATCTTTAAAATAGTGACCCCCTACCCCGTCATAATCCCAGCAGGCACATGACCTCAGAATGACGTGGTGCTAATGTCGATGCGACATCATTTTAACGTCACGTGCCTGCTGGGAATATTATGATTCCGCGGTCGTAACATTATAATATTATAACCGCACCCCCCCAACAACAAGCTCAACAAGTATATTACCAATAATAAAACTTGCAGTTGTTAATTACTAGTTCTCCGCGTTACAACGTATAGCGGAGAACTTATGTCTTAACGGACCGGTTTTATAACAGGTTTGAGCAGTGTGTAGTCATGTGACTGGTGTCATATAAAGGCTTGGGCGGGAAATAGTTTTTCAGTTCTAAGCGAGATTTCTACCCGAACACATCGTTCGACAGTCGAAGTTTTAAATTTTGCAAAAGTTTGTATTATGATGATTTTGTGAGACTTTAGTCTGAGTGTAGAGTGAGACAACACTCTCTAGATCGACGGCACTTATTTGGATTTTAATGCCTGTAATCCGAAGTAGAGAAGCATTCGTTGGTGACAGAATGGTTTTGTATTTTGGGTTTCGGCGCATTTTGACAGCTTGTGCAAATGATCTTGCTGGTCTTGAGCATGGATAAACCTACCTCCCCCTTCCTAAAAGGGAGTAGGGTTGGGTAGCCCGCTCGCAGCGATTAACGTTTCATAATAAAGTCTCCTAGTTCGCAATACATAATATATGTACGTGATGTATTTTCAAAATGATAAGTATACATGTATTTGGGAATCACGCGAAAAAGCAGTTATGTATTCAGTAGCATATCATGTCATATGAATGACGTTGTGTCCATCATATACTTGTTTCTATGGAACCACTGTCGACGTATAAATCTTGCTATCTGCAAAGAAATCTTGTCTTATTTCTTTATATTAAGGTGCGGTTTAAGACTACATGTAGATAGTGGTCGTTTAGGTGGGGATTAATATTTTGTAGCTATCAACAAGGGGTTAACGGGAGATAGTACGTTATAGAAACGCAGTCATTTTTTCTATAGAATAATGACCGGGGTCGTTATTCTATGAGTCTCCATAGAAAAACGACCCCGATCATTATTCTTTAAAGAATAGTGATCCCCGGTCATAATATTATGACTTCCCAGTAATAACATTATGATATCATGACCCCCCTTTCCCTCCACACACACACACACCTTTCCCACGCGAAGTATAATGACTCCTCATGAAGAATTTTTATCGCCTAGAATAACGACCACCGTCACTTTTTATGAAAATTGACCCCCGGCCATTAATTTTGAAAGAAAAGTACCCTGGTCATAATATTATGACTCCTCTACGAGAAGTTAAATGACGATACGCGAAGAAAAAGATTATAAAGGGGTCAAAAATGAACTTTCGGTATACTTCAAAATTTCGTTTCAAAAGGTGTTGCTCTGAATTCCCTATAAATGACACTTTTTTTTATTTTCAAGCAGATACACTTAGACTTATGGTGCTTTTGTAATTGAATGTTCTGAAAATAAGCAAAGTTTTATAGAGATTCTTTTCTCCCAACCCCCCTGTCTCAGCAAGCCACTTTGCATGTATGCGTGGACGACTTTTGATATATACATTATATGTGAGTGGCATGCTTAGGCACAGGGGAGGGGGAGATAGTATACTGCTGGAAAACTGAATAGTGGGCGGGATAATTAGACCCTCTGCATCTTAGAATAAGGCTAGCATACTATTCATTTACAAATTATTGCATACTAACACTATGAGCATCTGTAATATTTTCTTCATTTTAAGCATATTTGACAAAATAAATTCAGTTAATAAGAAAAATCAAAAAATATATTTGGAAGACTGATTATGGCATGTACCCCTCCTGAAAAAGGCAGTAAGAGTAAGTGTACAAACGTGATAATGTTTCAAAATCATCAGCAAAACCTCTGAACGATCTCTGTAATCTTGACTACCGAGCTAGGTACCTAGGACTTGCGCGCGACACATCGTCTAGTTATTTAAAATACTTCATCAAACAAGAGAGTTGTAACAGAATGAACACAACATTCTGTATGCTCTATGCATATACGAGGGCACCATTGCTTCATGGGGAGTCATAATATTATAGCCGAGTTGGGGTGGGAGGTCACTATTCTTTAAAGAAAAATGGCCGGGGGGTCACTATTTTATAGATATAATCAGGGGAGTCATTATTTTTTAAAGGGTGTCAGTATTTTATAAAAAGGGGTCACTTTTTCCGAAGAATAATGACCGGGGGGTCGTTATTCTATGGGGGTCACTTTACTTCGTTACACCGGCATACGCCTGTTGCATTTGTTAAAGACATGTTTTTTCTCATATTTGCAGCTCACAGACCCACTGCTACAACCACACCTCAAGCACCAGGTAAAAACCTTTCAACAATGGAGCCGCGACACGAGAAAACCAACAAAGTGGTTGTGCGCACAATGCAGACTCAGATCAGCCTGGGCAATAAACTTGCAAAATTTATTGTTTTATTCTCATTTTTATACTTTGCCAAACGTTAGTGACTGGGTATTATGTTTTCACGTTTGTCGTCCGTGTGTTCGTCTTGATAATATAATGTTCGCTAATAAGAATGTTTGTTTGGATTGATTTTGATGTTTCTTGATTGTATGGTTTATCGTGAATTCAACGAGACGAACACAACACTACTGCGCATGTACAGTAAACGTCTAGTCTCAATTTCTACTGGTTTCTAGTTACGCGAGTAACTCTGTACACGCAAGAAGAGAATCAAAGGTTTGAACCTTGTTTGTGGACAATTAATTGGACAATTTATTCTAAATAAATTGATTTGAAAATAGTATAGCTGAATCCAATCTTCAATGTTTTGTAGTTTCCATAACTATGTTTGATCAAAACATCCGATCATTTCTTTTTTCTGCAACTTGCACTTGCTGTGATAAGTTGTTTGTTTGCTTGTACATGTATATGTTTGAACAACCATTTCACGCAGTATTTCATTCTATATCGTGCCGTCTTACAAAGAAATGGCGAAAGAAAAGGAAGACCGCCCGACCCGAAAAGCCCAGCTTGCTGTGATAAACATCGTCTGATTTTCTTCCTATTTTTATGTTTTTGAGAAAGCATTTCTACTTCTATTACAGTGGACGGTTTGTGGTCCAGCTGGCAATCGTGGTCGCGTTGTTCAGTCTCGTGCGCTAATGGAACTCAAACGAGAACAAGGTCATGCTATTTTGATACAAGATATCCGAAAGGAGACAACTGCACTGGAACCAACCAAGAATCACAGTCATGTGACCAGGGGAATTGTCCAGGTATTTTGTGTTTCTCGAAACCTGCTGATTTCTTTCTTTTTACGGCATAGTTGCAAGCTTATTTGTGACTTTTGGTCAGTTGTGGGTCAGTACTTTCACAGTTCACCACTTTTGAACAGATCTCATTGCATAAATATCGGTGCCAGGTGCTATTAATAAGTATGTTTAACGAACTCAGAACCATGTATTAACATCGACTTTCACGCGCTGTTAATGACCTACTGGGCGACTTTTCGTATGCAAGTTGCAGGGCAATGCACTCCCTCAGTACAGAAACGACGGCAAGACTGCAGTTGTAGATATCCATTAAAGACTTTAACGAAAGAGTTAGGCCTATACAAAAAATGAAACTGCAGACGACATTGAGTGAAAATTTTGATGAAAATGATTATGACTTGTGCAATTCTGCTAAAGGTTGCATAAACATTCACGGTAGCTGACCATGGCCTGAAACGAGGATTTTATAGCATGCATAGTGCGTGTAGGAATCAGCAAGGTAATGGCGATGAGGCCGAAAAATGGTGTGCGAAATTTTTTGTTACTTTTGTAGCATTTTAGTTGAATTTATGCAATAACAGCGATCAAACACTTTTTTTCTAGTGCATTGTGGTTTGCAAGGTACCTCGGGAGATCTGCCTCGGGACCTTGCAAACGTTAATGCATAAAAAACCATGTTTGATCCCTATATTGATTAGAGAGAGAGAGAAAGAAAGAGAGAGAGAGAGAGAGAGAGAGAGAGAGAGAGAGAGAGAGAGAGAGAGAGAGAGGAAATTATATAATAAGCAATTTTGCTTCGATATTGGAAAAGCCAGTAATAAAATATGTGCAATAACACTAAAGATCATCTATATAGTACATGGATCAAAAGTTGTGGCATCAAAATAGACATGTGATTTCTGTTGCATTCCATTCTGGTCTGATTGTGTCCGGAGCAGTCGTTACTAATAGTGACGTGGGAGTGTGCTAATTAAGGAGTCGCAAAATTGAATTCCATATCTTTTAACGTTTTGGATGAGCATTTGGACTGAGATAACCGTCTCTGTATACCTTTATGTTTGTCGACAAACCCCGATTTCTTACTTCTATGAATGTGAACACATTTAATGAGAATCACCAATCTAAAAAGGCATATTTAATTGCCTATAACAACGCGAATCGCCATTACCAGAATAGTAATTCAAAACTTTTAGAAAAAAGAAATCGTCGACTCTCATGATTTCTTTTATTCAAACAGAGTTTCTATCAGTTTCATCAAATGCCCTCGATTCCAACGACTTTACCAAGAACAGCAACAAAAATAGTTTCGACATGTTCGGCATAATTACTATCATGATGAACCCGAGCAAAAACCAGGGGCCATATTCATAAAACGACTTAAGTGGTTGCTATGCGGTTGCTAAGGCTAAATATCTATAAAGGAGATTCCCTACAACTATGAAATTTGGTCTGGAGGAACAGTCTATAAAGACTGTTCCTCCAGAGCAAATTTCATAGTTGTAGGGAATCTCCTTCATAGAAATGTCGCCTTAGCAGCAGCATAGCAACCACTTAAGTCGTTTTATGAATACGGCCCAAGGTATTCAAGATGTCTTCGAGAAGCAAGAAGTATACCAGAGTTATTGTTCGGGTTTAACCAAGTACATGTGTAATTATGACGTGCGTGTCCACTAATGATATGACTTGATTCTTTATCATTTTCTTAGTTGACGGACAGTGGTCTGTTTGGGCAGCATGGACATCTTGCTCGGTGACGTGTGGGGCGGGGACACAGGACCGTGTGAGGACCTGCACTTTCCTACCTAATATACCACATGGCAATGATTGTGTTGGAGAAAGTCACCAGAATCAGACCTGTAATAACACTCTTTGTCCAGGTTAGTTTACACGCTATATGAATCGTAATATAGGAGAAATGAGAAAGCTTCAGTATATCATATATTCGCCTTCTACTTTGGAGTTAACATAGTTGATATTTCGCAGTCTTATTATACTTACAAATAACAACAATATATAGAATATGCACTGAGCGAGTGTTTAATGATCTACACGTAGGTTGTAAGGCACCAGATACAGTATGAAGCTGAGATGTAAGGCTCGGGCTAGATGTCAGAAACTATACAACCAAATTCTATATCAAAATCTAGAAATTATATATATCTGAAACCAGCAGATTTTTTTATGCGATATGTAGTTATATCAGATCGGAGTAACAGAGCCGACCACGAAAAAAAACAAAACAGTTTTGACTGAAAAACGTGTGTCCATTTGCCAATGCTAAGCACCCCTTTTATGAAATGTTGGACCGCATTTCACTTTTAACAGAAAGTTGGTGTGTACTATCCGACGATCTCGCTAGAACTGACAAACAACTTTTTCCAGCCCATGCTCTCTATAAGCAATGGCAAAACATCATTTTAAATGGCTGAAACACCTCAGACCACTTTCCACTTGGTTAGTCACTTCACTGACCACCTTGTTATCGTTTATCATAACGTAAAAGACAATTATTTTCAGCTATACTTCGAACCGCTGAAAATGGCTAATACCGGTGCAGGAGGTAAAGTAAATACTTGACAATATCGGCGATGGAAGTAGATATTTCGCGAAATCGTCGAAGGATGTAAGAAGCAATTTGAAGGAAGTAGGGTAGAGTCGGGTAACTTCGGACATGGGGATAAATTTGGACATACCATTGCAAACAATGAAAATCCTGATGAGACGGCTCATAATTCTCCACAGGATTTTCACTGTTTGTCCGGCTAATTTTGTTTAAATTCCAAACAACTGACAATTTAAGGAAACAATGTCACTGTCCGAATTTATCCACTGTCCGACTTTACCCGACTGTCCTATAAATATTTCTAAGAAGAGATTAGGGAAGTAAATGAAAGTGTTCAAAGTACCCAAATCATTAAGTCCGAACTCGTAAGTCATTTAAACATAGACAATTCCGAAATGTTTTACATACACAGACATGGACCCCAAAACAGTAAGTAGTTTACAGAAAAGTAACTTTTTGCACTACAGATGAGGAATGTAAAATATTTTGCAAAGATAACCAATTGAAAAGATAGAAACATTTCGTATTATCGATGAAGAATTTTAAGTATTTTGCAAAGTAAGTAAATTCGCAGTATCGGCGAGGCAAGTAAAATATTTTTTAAAGAGAAACAGTGCAAAAAGTGATTATTTCACAGTATTGGTTGGAGAAGAAATTATTTTCCAGACAAAGAAAATATTAGGCTCTGCCGGCGAAGTAAATCTACGTTTTACAGAGAGAAGCGGTAGGTAAGAAGTGAAAGTTTCCGAGTCGCATTATCAGTGAGAGTAATTATCATTTTGCAGAGGGAGTAAATATTTCACTGTATCGGCGAAAGAAGTAAATATTTTGCAGAGAGAAGCAATATTAAAGAAAAAGTATTAATGAGCCGCGACACGAGAAAACCAACAATGTGGTTATGCGCCCAGCGCAGACTCAGATCAGCCTGGGCTTCTGCCCAGTCTGATCAGACTCTTCGCTTAGCGCTTAAAGGCTAGCTTAGAGTCTAAGCTACCTCCATGCGGACAGCAAAGACTCTTATCAGACTGGGCTGATGCACAGGCTGATCTGAGTCTGCGCTGGGCGCACAACCACATTGTTGGTTTTCTCGTGTCGTGGCCCATTTGGTGATATTTGAGCCTTTTATCAGAATCTGATTTTGACGATTGTCTTCGCATGAAAAGGGAACATTAAGCCATTTACATATTGTACACTCTTAAATTAGCCTTGGCAGCTGCCAGTATGACCAGAGTCTTCACATTTAGCTTTAAAGATTCAACAGGATTCTAAAAATTGTTTATCCAAACGATAAGACTCTATTGCACAGGCTCATTAGAATTTTTACCCTTTCACACACATGCAATGACTGTTTACCTCATTACGGTTTATTCCATTTCAGTGGATGGCACATTGACAGCTTGGGGCACTTGGAGTAATTGTTCGGTCACATGTGGTAATGGAACTAGGCAGCGTTACAGGGATTGTTATTTCCCGCCCAACAGACCCCATGGAAAGGACTGTGGAGACAGTTTAAATGCTACAGAACCATGTAACACTAATCTTTGCCCCGGTAAGCGTAAGCAGATATCTGATTGATACTTTACATTTGCGTCGAAATAGTTACCAGTCCCCCAGATATTGGTGTGTGATACATTAAAAACCAGAGTATCAAGTTGAATTTTCTGTACTTCGTCGCCCATTGAAACAAAAATCAAAATTGTTCGCAGTTATGTTCATTTACTGAATCAGTCTGTCTACTGTACTTTTGATACACATATTACTACTCAGTGTCTATTTTATTGCTAAGAAACATTTTTTTCTAACACGTGAACTCTCGCTGATAAAAAACATGGTGTTGGAGGGTAGACAACGTAAACGAAGCCGGAACGAATTAATATTTGTCTCCCATCTGGTATCATTTTAAAGTTTAGCTATACTACCTTAATTTAGTTGATCCTGTTACTATTCCTATTGTTCTATTTGGATAAATTAAATATACTTTTATCTTCAGTTTAACAATTATCCCAAACCGTTCCAGACTAGATCTACTTCAGAATAGGTTGGATTAAAGAGAAATCCATTATGTTCAAGCGCATTTCTGTCTAATTAAAATTCAAAAGCCCAATATTTATCAGTTGTCATGCTGTGCTGGTGACTTCAATAGCATTTTGTGAAATCAATGTCGATAATTTGCGAAAAAATTATAGTTGACGGTCACTGGGAGCCATGGTCTAGCTGGGGTTCGTGTTCAAAGACCTGCGGGAAAGGCAGACAAAGTCGAACAAGAACATGCCACTTTGACGCAGTTGCCCCACATGGTGCAGACTGTATTGGTTCCACCTCGCAAAGACAAAGATGTATCACTAATCCATGTCCTGGTAAGAGCTTCCAGTGTTTTCAGTATTATTTTCTTAATGGAAAATACGAATCGTGCATTACCCATTGTCGCGACTCGTGTATTACCCACTGTAGTAAACAGTCGGCACTTTTCGCACCGATCTGTTGCATTTCTCGCGTGGAAACACGGAATATTTTATTCGGATACGTTTGGGTGTTATTCGTTTAAGCTATGTCCGACATCTTAATCCTAATCAACATAATACCCATAAATCTATTTACCCTATGACGTCGCATCTGAGAGTATAATAAAGCCATGTATTTGAAAAAAATAAACTAGTGGATTAAATATGCAAATTACGTCGTACCGTTACAGTATGCGTTGACGTCCATAAAAATATTCCGTTTTCTAATGGCGAAATCGTGACGTTTTAGTGCAAAATTTCTAATAAAATGCGATTTTTGTGTCATAGAATAAATAAAATCTTACATAAGTGTTCATGTATTACTGAATTTATTAAACTCGTTTGGGGAAACCGATAAGATGCTCGGCATAGCCTAGCATCTTATTTTTAGCCCAACTCGTTTAATAAATTCAGTAATACAGGGACACTGATGTAAGATCATCTATGTGTGAGATACTTGAGAGCATTACAGGCCCAGATGTTATAAAACTTGAGTACATTTTCAAACTCAAAATAAAGCATACTGATTGGCTGCTTCCGAGCACATGCTCGCAAGCAGCCAATCAGTGTGCTTTATTTTGAGTTTTAGATTATTCTCAAGTTTTTTTAACCTTGAACCCAGGTTATCGTTTAGGTCTAGCGAGAATGGTATAACACAGTCAACTACTGAGGCATCCTACCGTTACCAGCTTCGTTCCAAATTAAAAATTAAAGAAAATGGAAGAATACAACAAACTAGCAAAAAATAAAAAAAATAAAATGATATCTAAATAAATAATGTAACTTGTTTTGCAGAATAATAGGCTGAAGCTTTAATGATGAACACTGTTTTCAGCAAGTTTGGTTTACCCAACCATGACGAAAATTGTCAGAAATGTAGTGAGGTTTACAAATACATCTGATTATCAGCTCTTGTGAACCATTTCTAAATTTAATTTTTCCAGTGCCCTTTGAAAATGCATGTTTTGATCGGTTTTGGTCATTATTAGCTAAATTCGAACTCTGAGAAACGTATCTAAAAGACACTGGAATAAATGCAACATGGAGATTGTAGTAATTGAGCAGCGACACGACAAAACCAACAATGTGGTTGTGCGCCCAGCGCAGACTCAGATCAGCCTGGGCATCCGCACAGTCTGATCAGAGTCTTCGCTGTCCGCATGGAGGTAGCTTAGACCCTTAGCTACCCTTTAAGCGCTTAGCAAAGAGTCTGATTGGACTGTGCTGATACCCAGGATGATCTGAGCCTGTGCTGGGCACACAACCACATTGTTGGTTTTGTCGTGTCGCGGCTCGTATCTTGTTGCTGTTACCGCGGTGCCTTGATTTTGGCGATGTGATCTTACTATAAGCAGTTTGATGTTGAAAAAAAATAGAAACAATGTTAAGTTTTCATAATTGCCTGATTGTCTGTTAAATTCTGAGTTTTTGATTGTATCCTTTTTTTTATTGTAGTTGATGGTCACTTGACCAACTGGGTCAGTTGGTCACTATGTAGTCAAACATGTGGCAACGGGACTCGAACCCGATCACGTACCTGTGAGTTTGTGTCGACTGCCCCTCGGGGTGCGAACTGTACAGGAGACACTGATCAAACTGAGGATTGTTTCGAGGGACTGTGTCCAGGTACGTGTGTCTTCAATGCACCTCCTCATAAGTTAGACACTGTTTTTATTCAGATTATGTGGGTACGTATTAAATTAATATCTGCAGATAACTTTGATGTCTTACAATAAGATGTATGCAAATTTCGAAACTGCAAAAAAGAATGAAGAAAATTGTACTTTTGGTGTGCTTTCATTTTAATACCCAGCAGGCACACAACGCTTAATCAACATTGAATCAACAATGATTCTAATGCACTTACACATATAACGCGACATCTGATTGGATAACGGAAAAAACTTTGCGACAGTATATCCTGCGATATACTGTCGCAACCCGACGTCATTATAAAACGTCGCTTCTCATTGGCTTACGCTTGGTTTTACGTTGCTGAAAGCGCTTGCAATGGATGCAAAGAAGTACACTTTGAAAGGTGAAAATGTGAATATGTGCATTAGAATGGGTATAACTATATTGAAAACTGTCATATTGGGAGTATATCGTCGGTTTTATGGTCGCAAATTCCGTTTGACGGCTCCGCTGGCGCGTCGCCGTAAAACGAAATTTCCGACCATAAAACCGACGATTCACCTCCCCAAATTACAATTTTGAATAGTTATCCCCTAATTCAACGTCTTATCCCTAGTGGGTAAACAGTGATTTTTCACTGAAAAAGATGAAATGTTCTTTTTTTTTGGTTAATCGAATTTCAGTGGATGGACAGTGGACTGGATGGAGCTCGTGGTCAGCCTGTACAGTAACCTGTGGAAACGGAACATCAACAAGAAATAGGCAGTGCACCTTCCCTAGTGGTGGGCCTCCAGGCAAAAATTGCACAGGAGCAGATACGGAGACACAGACATGTAACCCCAAATTATGTCCAAGTAGGCTACACCTTTTATTATAGTTATGACATATAGTGAGATTAAAGGATGGATGGCTGGATGACTTTTGGTTTTACAGCCCCTTAGACTGTGTTTTAGTCATATCGAGCTGATAAGGGAGTGATACTGAAAAGCCTCCGAGAAATGCAGCTCTGTTTGAATGATATCTGCCTTAAGCGGAATTTTAAATTACCCTGCTAGCTTAGCAGGCAATCCTGTAACCAACTTGGCTACTGTGAGTCTTTTATATCTCACCTGGTTAACTATGCTTTCAAGGATGTTACAAAAAGGAAAACAGCTGTTACGAAACGAAAAAAAGTCAAAGTTACCAAACGACCTGGTCATCAGGTCGTTTGGTAACTAGAACTCTTTTTGTTTCGTAACATCTCTTTTTCGTTTCGTAAGAGACCTTGTTTATACATACTTAACCAGGGCTATATATAGTGAGAAAGCATATTGAAAAGCATACGCGATTTACACATGCCCAGAACTGGCGTAGGGATATATGCCATGTGGCAAGAGCATGCACATTTCGTCCATACAATAGAGGGAAGGTAGATTCTTACGCGAACTACGGATGCCAAGACCAGACTGCACGTGTACAGTCAGGACTTGACACGCGCAGTTTGCACAGTTCTTATATATTTTTGTATTATTATTATTATTTTATCATCGATCGTCTCGTATACCTTACATCGACAAATGATCATCTCCATGGTGGTCATTGCTCATCACTGAAATCATCATCAGAATTTTCAGATGTAAATCAAAGTACTTCGATCCTTTCAGATGCACCCCTGATTAACTATGTATATACAAGGGCTGTTACCAAACGAAAAAGACCTGTTACCAAACGAAAAGAAGTCATAGTTACCAAACGATCTGATGACCAGGTCGTTTGGTAACTATGACTCTTTTTCGTTTCGTAACAGCTCTTTATTCCGTTTTGTAACATCATTGAAAAAATGGTTAACCAGGTGTGAGATTGAGGCCTCTAGCATGCAAAACCTAAATCTGGGGCCGTATTCATAAAACGACTTAAGTTGTTGCTATGCTGTTGCTAAGGCTAAATTTCTTTGAAGGAGATTCCCTATAACTATGAAATTTGCTCTGGAGGAACAGTCTTAGAAAGACTGTTCCTCCAGACCAAATTTCATAGTTGTAGGGAAGACTGTTCCTTCAGAGCAAATTTCATAGTTGTAGGGAATCTCCTTTATAGATATTTAGCCTTAGCAACAGCATAGCAACGACTTAAGTCGTTTTATGAATATGGCCCCTGGTGTATTCGTCCTTAAAGTGAATAGGTATACTTTCAGAGAACGCAGCTCTGAGATTGTCATTTTCCTCACCCTTCTCAATGGGGGTAAACTCTTAGTAGCAAATGTTTTTCTATAGATTAGATTAAACATATTTTATTGAACCAAGTAAACAAAGGGATTGGCCACAACTTATAACAACATTAGCTAGTCCTCTCCCTACGCAGATAACAAACATTATAAATGTGGTACAATTACAACAGTAAGTTCAACTCACAATTCGAAAGAAAGATGATATTGTTTTATCCTCACAGCAGCACCTGTCACCCCGACCCAACCCCAAGATGTGGTTCCGTTGTGGAAGGACTATGTCTTCTAGCGAAGCAAACTTTACTTCTAAAATGTGTTGAGGTGGCATTTTGATGCAGTATTTATGCTTTTCCAAAACTTCTATGAATTAGACAGAAGGGGTCACAGTTAAGTTTCAATTACAACATTCAGTTTTGAGAAGATAACAGCAAAAAATTTTGATTTTAATTATACTGAAAAATATTGTTTAAAAATCATATGTCTTCAAAGTAAAAAAAAAATGACCAGATTAGAAATTTTGTTAAGAGTTCATACTTAACGATTTTTTTTTATATTACTGCCTTTAGAAAACCCAAGATAAGGGAAGTATTTGCAGATAATTTCATTTTCTTTTATTTCCAAACAATAAAATGAGACGGTTCTAATGAGGGTTAAAAACTTAAACTTTGCGACGGATTACAGCCAGATTTTTCTAAGGAGGGGTCAAAACATATGCTTTCATGGAGAATAAGCAGAAATTGTACGGGTACTGTATAGAGGATCTTACAGAAGTGCTCATGTATTATTGAATTTATTAAACGAGTCGGGGAAAAAGATAAGCTACGAGGCTGTGCCGAGCATCTTATCGGTTTTCCCCAACGAGTTTGATAAATTCAGCAATAAGGGAGCACGAATGCAAGATTCTTCTTAACATATGACACTTAAATCGCATTTTATTAGCAAATATTTTGCACTAAAACGGCACGATTTTGCCATTAGAAAACGCGACGTTATTATGGACGTCATCACATTACGTTTCGACGTTATTCGCATATTTAATCCACTAGCTGATTATCGTTTTCAATGCATGGCTGTATTACACTCTTAGATGTACGGAGCCCGGGAGGGGACATGGCAATACATATACTGATTTCGTTCCCACGAAATGCATTTCGTTCCCACGCATTACTTTTTCTTTCCCTCAGTTTAGTATTTCGTTCACTCAAAGTTATATTCCGTTCCCACGCTTTACTTTTTCGTTTCCACGCATACCTTTTTCGTTCCCTCAATTTAGTATTTCGTTTCCTCAAAATAGTTTTCCGTTCCCGAGCTTTATTTTTCCGTTCCCTCCAAATAGCAATTTCTTTCCCACAAAATAATATCCGTTCCCATGCATTACTTTTTCGTTGCCTCAAAATAATATACCATTCCCATGCATTACGTTTTCGTTGCCTCACAATAATAATTCGTTCCCTAAAAATAATATTTGGTTCCTCCAAAACAACATTTTGTTTCCACGCAACTCTATTTCGTTTGCACGTTCTAATATTTCTTTCTCTTGCAAAATAAATTCGTGTCCTTAAAATAGTATTTTGTTAACTCGCAATAATATTTTGTTCGATCACAGTAGTATTTTGAGCGTACATATTACTATTCCGTTCGCACGAAATGATATTTCGTTCCCACGATTTACTATTATTAGGCTCATCTATTTTTAGCTTTACACAGATCAGTGTATCATGGGCGCTGAAAAGAGCTCTGTTTTGAATAAAGGCATTTCATAATGATAATCAATTTGGTCAACATTATATTAAAACTTTGAACCATGATGACAATCAAATTACATATTCTACTAAAAATTTAAAAATAAGAAACTGAGAAAACGTAGCATCATTATAATTATAATGGGAAAACTTAACGCTGGTACAACGTCTGCCCAACGTTGGACAAACATCATTGGCGTTTCTGAACGTTGGGTCAGCGTTGTCCGAATATCGCGTGCTCACTCGGCGGTGTCGACCATCAGTTGGCGGTGTACTTATATGTATGGCTCACGAGGGGCTCTGGGTTCGTGATCAGTAGAGCCACGATTTTGTCCACATCTGTTACATTTGGGAGGTGTCTGGAGGGGCGCAGAGATGGCGATAGTGATGGCTGAGTTGCGTCCAGTGAAGGGGAGTCTGCTTTTGTGACTTCCTGTTTGTTTCCTTTGGCAGTGTGACCATATCGAGGGGTCTGCTCTGGAGGGAGGAATTTGCTCCAAGGGGAGCAAATTCTTTCCTTTGAGAAGTTGCCCCAGTTTTGATTTTGCAGAGACTGGGATGGCTGAATTGCTTCCCTTGAAGGTGTACTCATTCGCCTTATCATTTAGGTACTTGGTACATGTTAGCTAAACTCAGGGCCCGGAAATACTCCATTAATTTAATCGTGACAGTTAGCATAATAACATTTGAGCTATGGTAAAGCTGTGATGTGTGGGCGATCTCCATATTTTTCCGCCAGGTTTCCACAGGGAGACAACTGTTATGACTTCCTTCTTGCTTCCCTAAGTGGCAGTGCCTTTTCTAGGCCTGCTATGGAGCGAGAGCATTTGCTTTGATGGGGGCAAATTCGTTTCTTAGGAGTTGGCCCTGAATTAAAGGGGGGATAGAGACTGGGATGACTGAAAGTACTAGACTGGTTTCAGTTAAGAACATAAATAAAATAACAATAATAATAATAATTATAAAAATAATGATAATTATAATAATAAAAATAAAGACAATGTTGAATCTGAAATAATAAATATGGTTGGCCTTCAGAACAAACGGAATCAAATTAAGACTTGTAACATTTAGAATAAAGCATTTAGCATGGAAACCAGGCTGTTCAGTAAAATACACTATCGTTTTGCTTTTACCATCACCGAATATTTTTGCGAGAAAACAAAAAGCTATTTCATAGGAACGAAATGTTAATTTGAGTGAACAAAATATTATGGTGAGGAAATGAAATATTATAGTGTGGGAAAGAAATGGTAACCCGTAAAAACGGAATATTATTTTGAGGGAACGAAATGTTATTTTGAGCGAACAAAATTGTAAAGCGTGGGAACGGAATATTATTTTGAGGGAACGAAATGCTATTTTGAGCGAACGAAATAGTAAAGTGGGGGAACGGAATATTATTTTGAGGAACGAAATGCTATTTTGAGGAAACGAAAAATTAAAGCGTGGGAACGGAATATTATTTTGAGGGAACGAAATGCTATTTTAAGGAAACGAAAAAGTAAAGCGTGGGAACGGAATACTACTATGAGGGAACGAAATATGAAACTGAAGGAACGAAAAAGTAAAGCGTGGGAACGGAATATTATTTTGAGTGAAGGAAATATTAAATTGAGGGAACGAAAAAGTAATGCGTGGGAACGAAATGTATTTCGTAGGAACAAAATCAGTATATGTATTGCTATGTCCCCTCCCGGGCTCCGTATAGATGCGACGTCATATGATAAATACACATTATTATAATAGTTTGCGTCGAGGGTGATCCGATGGTATGAACTCATCCATGAGACGTGATACAGTACGCCAGATCAAGTTACTGTAATAATAATTTGTTTATTATATACCTTAGGGAACAGCCAACCATTCACGCTTGCCAGCGCTAATGCATCGACCCGGATTCGAACCAGTGCGGCAAAGGTATGTAGCTAGTCGTGAGACAAACGCCACCGACTGAGCTATCGTGGCGCGCTTTTTGACGCGTTTGTTGACGTTACGTCACTTGTTTCGTTTCTCTGGTTCTCGTTTCTACGATGCTCGTTGAAATATGCACAGACGCTTGATGTTGTATGCTCAAAAAACCCTCAAAACCCTTTACACTTGACGCAGTCTATAGGTCATTTCTTCAAAATGGCTCATAGCCTAGATGTTTAGCGGCATTGTAATATGTTTCATAGCATAGAACTTCAAGCGCCTGTGAAATATGACGCGCCTGGAACTGGAATTCAGACAGAGCCTCGTTTTAAAGGATAGTGATACGGATTTAGAAAACGTCAGTTTGATACGGCTGTATCAGATGGTCAGAAAACATGCAGTGCAAAGGGTGTATCATTGATAGGTAAATAATAAATTCAAATTGCCAGCCTTATCTGGGTCCCTGTTTCAGTTGATGGTATATTCAGCTCCTGGGGTGAATGGTCCAGCTGCTCCGTGACATGTGGTACTGGCATCCAGGCACGGGTGAGGATCTGTATATTCGATGCAGTAGCACCCAAAGGGAAGGACTGTAATGGCAGCAGCTCAGATGTGCAGAATTGCAACCCTGGGTTATGTCCAGGTTTGTATTTGTTATCAAATCTTGCACATTTACAGTAAAGCATTCTATGAAATTAGAATCAGTACCAGCTTATATTCAATTTAAGCTTTCATTGGTCAATCAACGCATCTTTAAACATGTTAGATTAAACTCTATTAATTTTGACAAACATATGTCTAGCGGTGGCATAAAGTTAACACAACAACAACAACAAAATAAAAGACTACCAAAATTCACTTTCAATGCATTTACATAGCTAGACAGACATCTGGCCGTGCAAGAGCGTCAAAATTTACTTGCGCCAACGTTCCTCTTGAATATATATGTTTCTGACTTTGCTAGTGCAGCTATTAAACAAAGACTGTGCTTTTGTATGACGTTTTATCTGACAGTAAAAGTGGTTACGATATTTGGTCATATCAATGGTGAAACGTTTGAACACAAATTGTTAGTAAAAGCTGTTCAGCATTCATGATTGGTAATAAAATGTGAGTTGACTTATGTATACTGAGTCATATAACTAGAAAAAAAAACGGCGGAACATGTTTTTGAAAAACGTCGAATTGCTCCGTAAAATACAATTTTCTTTTTTGGTTCTTCGTTGAGCGTTGCAATACATATCTAAAAAAAAAAAAAAAAAAAAAGAATCCATGTCATCTGTACATAATAGTAAAGTCATTGTATTTTTACCATTTTATTTAAGTTTATATTATCGGAAGTAGGTCATTTTAGTTGTGATCTAAATTAACCCAAATCATTTTCACAAATCTTTTTATGCGAAAATGAAAGATGCTTAGTTTAAGTTGGCTATTCACAGTTATTTTCACAGACGAAACCGTAATAAAGAGCATGCAGCTTCCTCACAGTAAAATAGTTTATGGATTTATACTACTGAAACAGCAATGGGGCTAGCTATAAACGAGACAATTGTAGAATCTTCAAAACATTTAATCTTACAAACTGTAGCCATTAGTTAGATTTCTATAGAACGGGATAGTTTGGAAAGGTTTAATTCTATGAATTACAGCATTAAATTAGACTTCATTAGAAAAAGAAGCTTTTTTTGTTGAAAAAAAAACAACTTAAACGAACTAAAACCACCAATGAGAGTTCTCTGCAAAGAGAAATTTAGCCAGGGTCTTCTTTTGCAAAGTAATTTGAGCCGTGTCACGAGAAAACCAACAAAGTGGTTGTGCGCAAAGCACAGACTCAGATCAGCCTGGGCATCCGCCCAATCTGATCAGACTATTCCCTTAGCGCTTAAAGGGTAGCTAAGGGTCCATGCGGACAGCGAAGGCTCTGTTCAGACTGGGCGGATGCCCAGGCTGATCTAAGTCTCCGCTGGGCGCACAACCACTTTGTTGGTGTTCTCGTGTCGCGGCTTATTTATTTGTTTCTGAATTTAGTTAACGGTACATGGACTAACTGGAGTAAGTGGACTTTGTGCAGCCAGTCTTGCGGAGGAGGTAACCAGTACAGGACCCGGAAATGTCAGTTTCTCCCTGCCGGAGCCCCACATGCAGCTGACTGCGTTGGTCCTCACACTGACCAGCAAGTCTGTAATGCGAATCTATGTGCTGGTAAGAATCCACATCAAACATTACGGACTAGCTAATATATGAGCCGTGACACGAGAAAAACAACATTGTGGTTGTGCGCCCAGCGCAGATTCAGATCAGCCTAGGCGTCCGCCCAGTCCGATCAGAGTCTTCCCTAAGCGCTTAAAAGGTAGCTAAGGGTCTAAGCTACCTTCATGCGGACAGCGAAGAATCTGATCCGACTGGGCGGATGCCCAGGCTGATCTGAGTCTGCACTGGGCGCATAACCTCATTGTTGGTTTTCTCGTGTCGCGGCTCAATTATGTCATTATCGGTCAACTGGCAATAGCAACAGGTATATCATGCTTGGTTGATAATGCATGTAACTCAGACTGTTTGTATGTCACTTTGATATTAATTTCATTGTCCAGAGGACTTGCAATTATAGTGGCTGCATAAATGTTATCATTCTACGTTAACCTCAAATAAGTTGCTAAGGATTTGGCGAAACAAACTATAGAAAAAACGTAAGATTAACTGCAAAAAAAAAAAAAAAAAAAAAAAAAAAAGAAAAGAAAAAAGAAAAGAAAAACGAGTTATTTTCGATGTGTTTGTTTTAGGAATATATTAGCAGTAGTATTTTACTATCATTATTAATATCATTTCATCCTGATGACTATGGATATTTCTCCCGCCCATCCAAAAGCCAATATATTTATGTTCACTAAATACGATCTATCGAAACTGTTTGCTGGTGATGCGTGGTCTGCAAGGATATGCGTGTTGAGCTAAGTATGTACTGGTCGCAAATGCGATAAAATTAATTGTCTCCTGCTGTGCTTCCAGGTGATCTTCTGTCGGTTCTTGCTAAAAAAAGATGTATGCTCTTAATATACTTGCAAAATATATTTAGCAAATTTTTATATTTTGAAATTTTTCTCATTACTGAAGTGCAACATTGAGCGAAATTAAATTGAACTGAAAGAAACCGTATTTGGGGCTTAAGATACCATGGGATTACAGAAGCCATTTTTAAAAACGATATTGGGGAAAAGCGATAAGCGCGGAAGGGGTCATTAGCCGAAATTCGCACCCACTGAAAAGCAACATAAAAATGGTAAGCATGTGAGTTTTTGTACGGTATTTTTCAACATTTTCATGCTCAGTTTTCTTGTCAAAGCTATTGATTGTGTATACGATATGGATTAGCTCAACCATTGAAGAATCTTAACATGCGCCATTGACGTTAAAACGTGTTAATTCGGGCCAATGTGCAATGATTCACGGGTGCTTTTGTTCAATGCAGAATCCAAACCCGAGAAAAACAATAGGCTAAAATTAAAGGTCACACCATGATTAATTTAACTGTGGAGTTTCTTCATTGAAGTATAACGTAACTGTGCGAAAATGATGACGTTAGTCTGAGACTTTTGACTCATTCTCAGTAGCCAGGAAGAATTTTCTTTCTAAATTGTTTACATTATCATATTGGTAGCTACCAAATAATTATACCCTCAAAACGGATTCAAGAAATACCGATTAGAAACAAGTTTTTAAGACGATAACGTACAAACAAGGGAAACGTCAAATTTTCGAACTTTGTAAACCGCATACTCGTAGCATATTCAAATGTTTTAGAGCGTTTTCCTTTATTTTAGCAGCAAACCAGCCGCCTCATTATAGTTGTGGCTTTTGTACATGATCATAAATGTCGTTCAGATACAATGGTCATAAAAACTGACGTCACGATAGTTCAAACGCTACATTGAGCAATCTTGATTCTTTTACCTGCCAGTCCATCTCGAATGATCGGCCTTTATATCTTTATGCAGTAAAGAGAGAACAAAATCCTAATATTGTGGATCTGACACATACAAAAAAATTGCTATATTTATTGTGCATAGTATGCATTCCAAGGGTTCTGCTCGAGCAGCTCCATAATGAGTATTTATATGATATGCCCTACATCAAAAGCAAAACAATAATGATAAAAATTAAGTCATGTTCATCTGAAATCGCACATTTTCTTGAATAAAAGTCTTTCACATAAATGGCAGTATGAAAAATAAAACAGTTGAACTGGCAAAGATAGTAGATCAAGATGAGGGAGCTCAAGGTGAGCTACCTCATCACGAACTACACTACATTGTTTGCCCAATAGCCTTTTAATTCTCAATATCATTTTGTTTAAACCAAACATTTTCCTTTTCAATTTTGCTGGTGTAAATTTTCTTGTGTGCTTTTTTGGCATTGTAAACGTTAAGATAAGTTGCATTTTATTGTTTCTTTATTAATCTATACAGTTGATGGACAATGGTCAGCGTGGTCAAACTGGTCGGACTGTAGTAAAAGTTGTGAAAATGGAACTCGATCCAGAGCTCGCCGCTGCAACTTCTCCGCCACTGCCCCTCATGGTAAACCTTGTGTGGGGAACGAGAAAGAAGCTGAACCATGTAATACTGATTTATGTCCAAGTAAGTAAACCAATATTGGTGCAGATCGGCGTATATTCGTAATAGTTTTGTTTGCAATATAAAATTTTGTTCGAGTACAACTTTCCTGAAATAGAGAAGTATTTGAAACTTTATAAGAATGTTGAATTCTAACATTCTGTAAATATTTCTTAAAAGTGAAAATATTAATTTGTGAAAATTTTCTAATTTTATTTAGAAGTTTAAGGAGTATGGATACACTTTTCTTCTTTTTTTTTCGCCATTTTATGAAAGGTAACAACGTTTGTGATTTCGTGATTGCCTCAAAAATAAAGATTTCTATAAAAAGAAAGAATCTGCTCCAAGAGGAGCAATTCTGTCATTTACGATCTGACCCTGATTGAGAAGGGAGGCACAAATGAAAGTGGTAGATTTGCTTCCCATGGAAGTCTTCCAATTCACCTTAACTCTTTAAGCACCAAAAAGCAGACGTTTGCGCCTGCAAAAATTCAAAAGCGTTTTCCAAGTCATTTCATATTAATAATTCAAAGACTTGAGGGCAAACTGTGTAGATCTACATGAGGCGGCTGATCATGAGGCGCCTCATTAGGATCTATGCTTTTTGCAAATTATGCTATTTTTGTCACTGGTGCATAAAGTGTTAATATTATGTTGTTGTTGTTTTTTAATTTCTTCTCACACGTCAATATTGTTGGAGCCCATTGTTATCAGTTTGTTGTGATGTTTTCATTTTATGGTTAAATGAGAAAAAGTCCATATTTGACAAGTCATGTATTAAGATAAGGTTAGAACAGTTTTTAAATGTTGCTTCAATGAAAACATTATAGAAAGGAAAGGAAGTATTTTTGAATTTAATACTGAATCTGGTGCCCAAATACAGTTCTATGAAGTAAAGAAAATATTTTAATCACTATCGAGTAACACACAATGCGCATCAATACATCTGTAATCTGGAAACATATCAAATGTGGATTTCAGTATGTGTCATTAAGGTATAAAACTATTCATTAACTTCCAGTTATAGGAACTAAATCCTACCCTGAAAAATCGTACACGGGCTGATACAGACCGGCATTTTGCAGTTGACTCAGAGTCTTTGCTTACAGCTCTTCCTTTCTTATTTCTACAGTTGACGGCCATTGGTCGCAATGGTCTCAGTATTCTACGTGCTCAGTGTCTTGTGGCAATGGAACTCATACTCGTGACCGATCCTGTATATTCCATGATCCAAATCCCCATGGCTCTATTTGTTACGGTGCTACCAATGAGACGGATCCATGTCAAACAACGCCTTGCCCAGGTAATGTAATTTCATATAAATATCTGCCTAAGGTGCATAGTTATATCGTATGCGCGGTAATTTTCGCGGGTTCAAATGTTCGCGGTTAAGGGTCAAAAACATAAGCAGTATTTTTCGCGATTTTTAATTTTCGCGGTTAGCAACATGCGTGAAAAGCACAACTACTTTTTTAACTTGAGCTAGTTCGTTCATTAACCTGCGGCAAGGCTGCCGCAGGTTAATGAAAGAACTGGCTGAAGTGGAAAGTGCCAGCAATTACCAAAGCAAACAGACACAAAATATAGGAACACTGTGTCTACAGAAGATACTTCTTAAGAAACAGGAAATTATTTCGCGATTTTAATATTCGCGGTTTCTAAGTGACCGCGAAATACCGCGAAAAATAGAACACCGCGAAAATTACCTTGTATACGGTATTTCCATGTTATTCCGTCATTTATAATTTTTTTGTTCTCTTCCCTGGTAACATAATAACCAAGTAGACTCTACTCGTGAAGAATCTGCTCTTTTAGAAGCAAATTCTTTTCTAAATGAGTTCACCACTATTGAAATGGGAAGGAAAAATGAAAACGATCAGAGTTGCTTCTTCTGAAAAGGTTCTCATTTACTTTGAATAAAGGTAAACGGATTAAAGAGCTACAGTTGCTTTTAGGAATAAGCCCTAAAATTGTGTTGTTTGCACGTACTGTCCTCCTAAATCTTGAAAGCCGTTACGATGCAGCATTTTCAGACAAACATTTTTACAGCAGTGCATTATAAGTCAACTATATGCTTGAAGCTGAGACAGTTTTTCAGAAGTGTGTTTTAAACAGATGGATGGATGACTTGCGATTTTACGTCCTTTTCAACAGCATTTCAGTCATATCAGGACGATGGGAATGAAATAATGAAAAGCTGTATGCAATGGAACCCCGTTTACGGTAGGAAAAATTCTCGCCTCAAGCGGGACTCGAACCCGGTCCGCTAGATCAGTAGGCCAGCGCTTAACCCACTGAGCTACCAGGGGCCGTATTCATAAAGCCACTTAAGTCGTTGCTATGCTGTTGCTAAGGCTAAATATCTATAAAGGAGATTCCCTACGACTATGAAATTTGCTCTGGAGGAACAGTCTTTGTAAGACTGTTCCTCCAGAGCAAATTTCATAGTTGTAGGGAATCTCCTTCAAAGAAATATAGCCTTAGCAACAGCATAGCAACGACTTAAGTCGTTTTATGAATACGGCCCCAGGGCTCCAAGTGTGTTTTAAGTTTAACAAACACGACCCCAGGAAATCACATTTTGTACTGCAATTAATTATTTACCGTTCTGCTGATTAACATTTATAGCGCTAGTTATGACAATAGTAATGTTTGCAAACAAGGTCGACTCAGCTGTTGTGGCTCATAATGATCCCCTCTGATCTAGACCTACATAGTTTTCCCTCTAGTCTTTGAATTCTCCACATAATATGGCATGGACAAAATAGATTTAACTGATACTTAAACGTATTTTCAGTGGATGGAGCTTGGACAGAGTGGGGCAACTGGACAGACTGCAGTAGCTCTTGTGGTGGTGGTAAGCAGTTCCGGGTTAGAGTTTGTGATTACCCTGCTAATGTTCCTCGTGGAAAGAACTGCTCGGGAAATGCCACTGAAGAACAGACTTGTAACATCAATAAATGTCCAGGTATGAAGAACTCCGGTAACATGCCGGATTAGAGACTTCTACTGTTTATTTTACGCATAACAATCCATTTATAACTTCAAAACTCTTGTGCCCTTAAAATTGTGCGAGTCCATTTATCGTTACAGGGATGTCTAGTTCATTTATTCTTTTTTATCAGTTTTTTGATATTGCCTTTTTTTTCAGTATAGACTCTAATCAGACATCTGCGCCCGCAACGGTTGAAATTTAACATCATGCCCAGTGATTTTCAGAATATGCTCTTCATCTTTGCCGCGTTGTTCATTCTGAAACTACTCTTACGCCTTTTATTTCTTTTTCTCTGTGAAGCATAAACGTATACATGAATTTCATCGAAGTTTTAATGAACATAAATAATTAGCATCAAATACACTACTTATCTACAGCGCTTTGTGTAATTAAAAAGTCACCATCTAAATCATTGCGACCAGATGCATTTGAGTCTCATGTTCAGCATTTTGTCATTATGTAACCTCGGGATAAGCCTTGTTAGTTTAGCAAATCGTACTACATCATAGCATGCGCCATTTTGTTTTGCTAACGCTGGGTCCCGCTATCTCCCGCTAACTATCCTCTAGTTTTGTCTCACCTAGTTGTATAAGCATCACCTAAATCTTGAACACTAGCGTTCGCGTAATACCGGCAATCAGAAGCTAGTTCAGTTCACTTTTCAGAGTAGTCATAAAACAGTACAAATCACTAAAAATAACACTTTAGCTCACCTAATACGTACGAGGAATCATCAAATAGTTCCGTTCACTTTTCACTGTCACCACACAGTCCATTGTAACAACTGCCTCTAAACAACATAGAGCTTTCCCGAGACTGTATAGCTTACATAGCAAACACTATCATCAGACATTAAAGCTGTTTTTTTAAGAGTTATCAGCTGACAGTTTGGCTTACCTAACGAAAACCGTTGCTAGAAATATAGGCATCTGAACATGAGTATCCATAGTTAAGATATTTTACTTGCCGTTGAATTTTCGGTAAATCCAAATACAGTTTACGCTTCGCTATGGCATAACCTTTAACGTCATGTTGTGTTTCGCCCAGCCACTGAGGCTCAAACACGCGAGAAATATATTTGACTAATAGAACTAAACGAAAGCAGTTATCAACAGTCTTTGGTCCCTCTGTTGTCCATGCTAAAACATATTCTCATCAACATGACCGAGGAAATCTCATATAAGTCGCCATCAAAGAATGCACGATTAGGCAGAAATAATTCGTGGTGGAAGTGGTCTGATATTTAACAGACAATGTTAGTAAGTACTTACGCTATGTAACCCGTGAAATACATTTTCCTGATTGCACCATATAATTTCTAATCCGATCCAGTGAATCTGATAAGAAAAGATTAGGATGGTGGTCCGGAGCACGTGCGGACGTACACGGTACCCGGGGCATCTTAGGGACTCGTTTCGTTGAGCCTCCTGGGGAGCACCGTAATGAGAATTGGACTGAAAAATTCTCAAGTTAATTTTGATTCTTGCAGTTGACGGTGTTTTATCCCAGTGGTCCACATGGAGTGATTGTAGCCATTCTTGCGGTAACGGAACACAGATCAGGATTCGAACTTGTTACTTTCCAACTGGGCCTGGAGTGCTTAGAGGAAAAAATTGTTCAGGAGATTTGAGTGAAACAAAACTTTGTTACAATGGAACATGTCCAGGTATGATTAAGTAACTGCATCTTACAACTGATATACTTTACCCAATTAGATTTTATTTTTCCCATATTGCCTTTATTTTCACTTCTTTATATATCGTTGTTTAGATAGTTTTACCCACAATTTCTCTTGTCCTCAAACGGACTGTGGCAAAAACTGGTGTAGGGTTCCCAGACAAGTTCAAAATCATCTTGGACATTATTTATACTGTATGAATATGGTAGGCTTTGCGCTTCTATTCAGCGGCATAATTTTAGGCTTAGGCTGGAAGTATGGTACTCCCGTTTTCTACATATAAATTAGTTTAAATGTTCCTTGCTCTACATAAGTTGATAGACCATAAAAAATAAGCAGAACCGTTTTTTTTTATTATTTTTTAGCCTCGTACTTAATGTTTTTCATTGACCTGTCCGAGCACAGGGTAGCCTACCTGACAACGCCTTGTCCGTCATATGCAAAATACAACCTTAATTTGAATCAAAGTGAGACGCCGACGTCAATGTCGACGCCGTAGTGAGTGCAAAAGCTCTTCCTGTACCTTCCTGTAGGCGTGTTGAAAAATGAAAAGTGTTCTGATTAATCTATGTCGATGCACAGACTGAATATAGCAGTCTCAGTGCAAATATGGCATAGGGTCCCATTTCAAGCAACACCAATCATGAATGAGCCACAACATGTCATTTCAACAATTAGGCGTTGATGACAATCAAAGGCTCTTATCAGACTGCGCATTAGTGCAGTCTGATCAGAGCCTTTGCTTGTCACATCGGCTTTCTATGGAAATGACTGAAGCCTTACAACAGCAAGGTCTCTAAAAAACCCTCTGTGGGACAGAAGAATGATCTTAATTCCACATTTCAAAATTGCCACATTGTTGGAAGTCACATGATGTGAAGTCACATGGTGATTTACATAGTATAGTTTGCATATATATAAACAATATTTCTATCTGCCTATAAGTGAATGGCGTTTGGGCTCAGTGGGCAGCCTGGAGCGGGTGCAATGTTACTTGTGGCGTTGGTTACCAGATCAGGCAGCGAAACTGTTCATATACGACCGGGGTACCACGAGGAGATCCTTGTCCTGGGAATGCCACAAATGAGAGAAACTGTAACAGAGGATTATGCGCAGGTAAACGCATTTTGGTCATCACAACTTAAGCGTTTGACTTCAAGACAAATATTTTGTACTATATAGAACACCCCCAGTCTTTATTGGTTTTATGACCCTGTAACGTCATTACCTATGTGAGACAGAATATTTCCTTTGATGAAATAGCACTGCCACTGGACTGATCCATATTAGGATAATGACATCCAATAAACCAGAATATTTGTTTTTAAGTACTCAGTCTGTATATATTTTTGCGCTTTAATAGAAAACTTTATTGACATTTGTTTCGAAACTAATGTCATACTTGCACAACAAGCCACACGAGGTATAGAGTATGAAATGAAATAAAAATCTAAAGGAGTTCCTCCAAGAGCAGAGAACATGTTCGAATGAAGGAATATGGATCATGCTCCGAAGTTTCGGCTATTCCAGCCTTGTCAGTGACCTGACATGATCTGGTGACAAACGCCAGAGAAAACATGCTGTGCAGTTAGTTTTTATCGCTAAGTCAGAACGATTTTTCGTTGAGATAACAATAAGTTTAGGAAAAACTGTTTTGAACCTGGCAGTTATACAATCTGAGGTTCATAATGCAGTTCTGTAGTGACCTCCTTCAGCGCCCCCCACCCCACCATTACTTCCCACCGCCAGACCAACCCAAATCGCGATTAATGTCCATGAAAAATGAACTTCAGCCATGGTCCTTCTTGTAAGCACTAAATCGCAATTCATAAATTTAAAAGGCTTTGTTTTAAAAGAGTTTGTTGCTCATTTGAATATTACTGATTGTGCAGCTAATCTTTAAAGGCACTTCACTACGTCTCGCCGTGGTTCCTTATTGAGTCAAACGTGATGAAGTAAGGCACGAGCTTGCCTCTTACTGGTCAGTGTATGTTATATACGCGTCCTAAGACAGAAATTTTCATAGCGGGCTATTCTACGAGTGAATTTATTCAAGTCAGGCTGATCTTTCTTGAAGGTGTATCCAGCTACCTAAATAAGTCTGGTCCGCTTGCAGTACTTTTCAAATCAGCTTAATATTTAGGCGGTTGCATGCTTTTTGTCTCCCTCATTAAGTTTTTATATTTAATTTCAGTTGATGGAGTGTGGAGTAGCTGGTCAGGATTCTCTGCATGCAGCAAATCCTGTGGAAACGGTACTTCCACGAGGACCCGTACCTGTCAGTACCTGCCATCTGGAGCCCCACAAGGGAAGACATGCCCTGGACAACCCTCAGAAAGTATACCTTGCAATACTACAGAATGCCCACGTAAGTTTTTGTTTCGCCATGAAAAGTACTTAATTGGCAGAAATAACTTGAATAGGCACTGAAATTATCTGGTTTGTGATTGAAGTATTACAGTTTATACATTTAGTTGCATACAGTCTATGTTCAACGTCTTTTAACATGAATAAACACATTTGAAGGAAAAACTTTATCCTTCAAATGTGTTCATTTATGTCACAAGAAGGTTTTGCATATCACAAGTTTGCCCGCAGATCATATGTTTAACAATATTTTCATTTCTTACATATGCTTCTGCTGTTGAGAAACATAAAAATAAATTGTGCTCGGCCAAATTAGACTGGTATTCTAGTATAGGTTTCCAGCGATTACAAAGTAAGCGGCTAAGAAAGATAGGGCCATAATCACAAATAAAATAGGCTACACATTTGTTGCAAAGCATGAAATTGCAAATTTGGGGACTTCAAATATTTTTCTGAAAAAAAAGCTAGAATTAAAAATTGGTTATGAAGATGGACTGCATTGCATTAATTTCCGATAGAATTTATGCGTTCGTATATTTAACCAGTTTTATGCTAACGGAAATTTATAGTTCTTTGAATGTCAACATTTCGATTCCGCATCATAACTCAGAAAGCGTTAAAATAATTCAATAGTACTTGGCAGGCCTATAGCACTGATCAAGGCGGAGAACCTCAGTCAAGAATAGCAAATTTACTTTCTCAATCATTATTTACTAAGCTATGTTTTAGCTCCTTTCTAGGCTTTATTTTTTCATGTGTGTAAGCTACTTTCCCTATACTGGTTTTGAAGGCGGGATGTGGAATTTGATTGTATTAATTCCTGATCATTGCCCATCTTTTTTTATTTAGCTCTGAAAATGGAATCTTTTAATGTAGATTCTTGTGCTCAAAAATGACAACGCTGGCTATCTTAATTGTCGGTTAATATCTCAAGACCTATATTTTTAGTTTTTTTTGTCGGTTTAAACACATTTTTATCGTTTTTGTTTTTAATGCAACGTTCATACATATGTAGTATACAAAACAATCTTTTGTTTTACCGTCTTTTGCTTTCTATGAATGTCCAGCATCTTATGTTTCTTTGTAGTCATATGACACAGTGTAAAGTTCATGCTTTTGTTTTAGAGGATGCCGTATGGAGTGTATGGTCCAACTGGAGCACGTGTTCAGCAAGTTGCAATAACGGAACACAGAGTAGACACAGAGTCTGCTCATGGCCTAGTGGTATCCATGGTAACAACTGCACTGGAGATAAAAATCAAACACAGATATGCAATGCGGCTCAATGCGCAGGTATGAATAAAAGTGAACAACAATTCTAAGAGAATCTTTCATCACAAAATGCTAACTGTATAGGAACTAAACGTTTTTCAAAGGATGCAATTTACTTGCCTCCCTTCGAGAAAATGCTTCCCTTATACATCTTATAATACAGCGGTCATTTATATAGAGTTTGGCAGAGATGGGCAAAAATTTTAGCTCCCCGGGAAAAGAACATCTGATTTTCCACATGCAGTAGATCGCCGAGCCAAGCTCGAACCCACAGCGGAGAAACACCTAATGTTTAAAAGTGTTAGCTCTCGTATCCGCTAGGCAACGGAGGCCCGGATAAATAAGGTATCGTTGATGTACCTGTTTTCGGGGTGCTCCAGAATTCGGGGTATTCTAATAGATTATACTTCTCCTTTTGCCGAGGACGTCTACAGACGATTACTTTTGCAAATAGAAAGTTGAATCAGCATATTTTATCAAACACTAATTGACGCGCGAGAGCACGTTAGTTTTGACGTCATCCATGACGTCTTCGTTGGTGACCGTAGAAGCGGCCATATCGGAAACACTGCAAAGTTTATGGAAAGTACCGACGAATATGACACGGCGATTAATTCAATTGTGAGCTGATTTCTGATAATTCAACGACCGTCTTTACATGCTAAAGAACTGTAGGTCTCCCGCAGGCAATTGCTATCAGAAGCATCTGCAGCTTATGTATTTTGAAGGCGAGTTCTTTAACGAACCCCGAAAACTGGGACAGTTTCGGAGAGCAGATTCAGTTGAGCATCTGTTTCGATTTGATCAACTTTGTAAACAAGGAGACATGCGGGCATGAAATGTAAGTTACATATTACTTAACACATATTTTATATGCACACAGACAATCAGTTTGTGATCTTTGTTTATCACACAGTTATTATGTTGCAAATAAACGTTAATACCCCGAAAACTGGTGCAAACATCATAATCCATTTGGCTCACAACTACGATGAATCCATTGATTCAGTGTCATGGCGTTTGATCAACGTTGGTTCAATCTGCCTACAGGGAATTCACTTTTTCTTGTCTTTCGTGAACTTGTGTCAATTTTTTCCGTGTGTATGTGCTTCTTTCCCGATTGGTTTTGAGAGCGGGATGTCGGATTTAATTGTATTAATTCCTGATCGTTGCCTATCTTTTTCCTTTTCAGTGTATATATTTTTATTGTTTCATTGGGCCAGTGTCAAGTGAGCAAATTACTACATTCTAATTGATAGTTAAGCAAAAGAAATACAAACAGGTTTGCTTTTGATAGCTGTGTTGTTTCTGTGGTAGCTGCAATTACATTTGTTCACACTGCTTTTCTGTTGGTCAAATTACTTGGCTAACCTGTGGCTAAATCATTAACACTGATTATAATATTATATATTATTACAGCTGATGGTGAATGGGGGCAGTGGAAGAGCTGGGGAGCATGCTCGACCACATGCGATACTGGTGCAAGAATGCGCACTCGTGACTGTCAGTTCAACAGCACGTTGCCACGTGGAAAACAATGCCTTGGCACAGATCAAGAAACCGATATATGCATGGATGCTGCTTGTACAGGTTTGTATTGTGTCAGTTCCTTAGAATTTCCCTCCTTACTTTTGTAACTTGGTCTGTATTGTTAACAGCATTCAAAAGTAATATTGTAATATAAGATGTCGGTCAGTGTTAAAAATGTATATTTGCAACTTCTAATTGTACAGTTTGTGACACGTAATTTTTTTAAGTTGCCGCCATAAATGTTGATAAAAATTCTTACAGAATTTTGTCCTGTATTTTATCAGCATTATCGCTTAATCATCGGACTAGTGGGAATAGAAATTTTATATTGATGTTAAGGTTAAAGTTTCTGCTCAGAAGACACACTATTGAAACAGCATTGAATCAGTGTTGAAGCAATGTCGTAACGTTGAATCAACGATTGTGCGATGTTTAGTCAGCGTTGTGTGGCCAGTGATTTATCAAAATGATATTTCAGTGCAATCAGTGGAGAAATTAACTTATGATAAAAATTCGTTTTCAAGATTTAAAATCATAAAGAGACAAAGGACTGCATTAAAATGGATGAAATGATTACAAACACCCTTTTCACAGGGATTTGATAATAATATTTACCAAGAACGTAATTTTTCAAAAAAGCCTAATTTTTTATGTATTTTCCCCTGTTTTTCCCTTTTGGAATTTCGGAAACGTAAATCTATAACTCATGGTTTAGGACAAGAGAAAAATAACCTTATAAAAATGCGCAGTGTAAAATGAACACTTCTTATTTTAATCTTTGCTGTCGATTTAAAGATCCATACGTATTTCGTAATTACGTGTTCTAGACACCGAGGCTAATAAATTCTACATTAGAAATCATCCATTGTATAATGTTGCGTTCTTGACTAGATGCTTTACTCGGCATGCTCTTCGTCCATTAATCGATTCTGAAATAAATTACAAAATGCACTTCATAAAACTTCCTTTTATAAATAAAGTGATTAAGTATCCGGCAGCTGGCCATTTTATAATTAGAAATTTTAAAATTATTTGAGATTCAATCACTCGTTACAGAGATTTTTAAGGTCCAAAATACAAATACCCTTCCAGTAGCGATTTAAAAAGATGTAGGGACAAAATAGCATCTGCATTAAACGATTTCGGTGATGGATGGTATAAACGAGAGTATGTTGAGCGTCATGCCTTCAAAGCATGGAAAGTAAACATCTTCAAAATAATAGATAAACATATCAAATTTTATTCACAAAAATACTAAACTTTTAGCCCCTACACCCGAATCTACTTATTCACATCGACTGTGGGGTATGCAAAAATTTCATAAAAAGTATGTTTTGGTTCCAGCAGACAAGGCCGCAAACAACGTTTCGTTGTTTGACGGCTGTACTACATTAACGATTTAAAGCAGGAGATTTGTGGTACCACGGCCTTCAAAGAGACATGTATTGAAGAGAATTCTGTATTTGACAGCCTACAAATTTTAAAAATGTTGAGGAACGCCCTTTTAAATGTCGAGGAAGACAAACGTCCTTTTCAAAATTTATCGCCGACACTATGAATTGGTTTCTAAATTCAAGGTCGAATTAAAAACTCTATTGTAACAGGGCCGATAGGAACCAGTATTTTATGGTGACCTAGTCTTTTAATTGAAAAAAATTGTAAGTGGGGCTGATTATTCTGATCAGTTCAGAAAAAAAAATATCTTACGTTGCAAGCATATTGGGTATAACATACATGTAATGCTGCAGTATGAATGCTTATTGGTTATTCCAAGCAGAACTAAAAATTTTGCTTCCCTCTTTATTTGCACGCCGGTTGGTCGGAAATCAGACTCAATGACGGGCTATTGAAATCTATCCTTTAGTTTGTTGGGCCCGGAGCTTGCCATGTCTGTGTTGCATGGTCATTCGGGTTCATCTGGCGATTTTCGTTTGTTGTTTGACACCCCAGAGATCTCCAGATGTCTAAATACGTTGTTTCTGTCGAGTCTTCATCTTTTATTCTGCATAGGTCTTATCCGTGGTTTGTTTGTTACCTGTGATAATTCATTGATGGGTAGGAAACCTTCATGCGGACCAAACAGCTTAATAAATGTTTCGAACCATTGCAGATTCAAAGGGCGAGGGTTTGCATCCAGTAAAACTGGTTTAAGCCCCCCCCCGTAATCCATTACTGACTTTTCCAAGGCGGTACTTCTGTTGTGGTCCCTTAGTGTTACATGTTTTTATGTCCGCTTGTCTATGGTCTCAAGCTATTTGGTCACCTGAATGGCTGCCATACTGCTTTCTTTTTTCTTTTGTTTAGTAATTTAAAATTATAGAAGATAGGTAACATAGATGTTGCGGCTGTTTCCGATTAGGGTATCTGAATGACCACCTGTTTGTTCATTCGGTTTGCCGTGCATGGCTTTCGTGAACGTTTGTCAGTTAGTGTGTGTGCTTCTTCTCCCTTTTCGTTTTGAGGGTGGGATGTAGGATTTGATTGTATTAATTCATGGTCATTGTCTGTCTGTTAACTTTATACTAATATACTCAGCTGACATCATGGCAGTTTTTCCCGGTATCTAAATCCAGCTGAATCAATTTGTCGGTTAGAACCACGTAAATGGACATACATGTATATGGTAGATAGAACTCCCAAAACTCAGAGTCGTTTGTTAGAGCCAAATAGGGCAACAGTTCTGTTATGATTTGACTCTGGATATGATAATATCTTGGAATACCCAACCTGATCGTATCTTATGCTTAAGCTGATATAATCTTGCTCATGTGTAAGCCAACAAGGGTGACGGTAATGGCTCTCTCTGGTCTTTATGGGCTTGTCGTGGAATAAGTTACGTGACTTCACTATCCATTTCTTTTCTCTTTTTTTTTACAAAAATCACGTGAAATAATCAATACTCACACTGGACGTAAACGATAGTCGAAAATAAATCCTTAAAATGCATACGGCCCTTTTCCTCTTTCCATATTTATAATGTTGGAAGCATAGGTAGAGTGAATCAGGTAAGTTTAGCTTTCAGAAACGATCTGTTTCACTGCGTTATTCACTGTGCGGAGATATTTCTTTTCTGGCGAGTAAAAAGAAAATCGTCACGGCTCAGCAACGTGTGGCGGAGCTTGCAATTTTAAGGCTGTCACACAACATAGGCAGACCTATATAACTCAGACAGCTTTTACTAGAGCAGAACTTCCTGGTGATGGACTCAGTGAAGCTAGTTTTAGAAAAAATGTAATAGCTCGGGAATATTTGGAAATATACAGGGCTACTCCATAACAGGCGTATACCGCTGAGCCACTTGGGGAACGTCGTTACAAGAACTGAAACAGGGAATAAAACAGGCGTATGCATACGTCATTTAAGTCAACCAGGCCAGATCAGTAACCACCGGTATGCCCCGATATTACTCGCAAATGTTAAAGGAAAGAAGGGATACATGCGCATACACACAGCCCAAAACGAAATCATAGCATCTACTGTAAACCTCAGATCACTTACTCCTCTTCACAAGTTGATGATATTTTCACCAGTTGTTTTAAATGAAAGCAAGGTATTTGTGTTGCGCGTGCTTTAGTTTTCTTGTTTATCTATATGAAGGACAATAATTCTTCTTTCGGACAGCTTATGTTTTGGAAATCCTAGAGGACTTAAGAGAGAGAGAGAGAGAGCGTATCCCATGCCAACAAACAACTGCACTGTGCAGTTTTTGGATGGCGTGGAATTCACTCTTTAAAAAACATCTGAATAAAAGCATTGAGTCGTTACTCATTTAATTTCAGTGGATGGTGTATGGACACAGTGGACGAACTGGGGAGGCTGTTCAGTTACTTGTGGATCGGGTCAGAACTCTCGTACACGCACATGTTCATATCCTAACCTATTAGCACCCCATGGAAAGAACTGTACCGGTGCTGCTTTGGACACACAACCTTGCCAATCTGGTGACTGCCCAGGTACATGAAAGTATTTAGTTAATAAATCATGTAAAGTGAAATTTTGACACTGTAACCTCTAGTAATAGCAAAGTATATACACAAATTCCTGGACTTTTTGCGAGAAATTTATATTTCTACAACACATTTTATTGACAGAACAGAAAAACAATAGCAAGCAGATTCACAGTAAACCATGAGATATTCCTGCCGTTTAATCGAGGGTACAACATTCGCTTATGACCAGTAGTCGGAAATCATTTCTTTTTTGCAGTTTGATCTCGCATATTCTGCTTCGTTTATAATAATTCACTTTCGGTAAACTCTCCAAAGGTAAGAAATGAAATTTTATGGAAGTGTTGTAATAATTCCATGATTTTATTGTTTAACTTGTTTCTAACACATTGTGTAAATTACGAAGTTGGGCAAAATAACAGCCACAGTATGTCTGAAAATATGTCTTCATGCCAGTTTTGTGGTTTTAATGTAATTATGGCTCACCTTTTGACATCATCGTTTACTTGGTATTGTTATAGTTTGCAAATTTGGATATTTTCAAGGTAATATGATAAAGGGTTGAAGAGGTAGCTGTACGCCTAACTATGTTTTTGTGTAGACAGCTATATTCCTTCCTAACTAATGAGTTACTCTACGCCTTACTATGATGACATATTCGATCAAATCGTAATACCATTCACCAATCACGTGCACGTTTCTTCACGAGAATATTGTTCTATCTAAAATCAAATTTGTGATATCAGAAAAGAAAATCTATTTCATGATAGTGGTCGTCTACTTTATGATATCAGGAAATCAATTAAATCCATTTTGTAACATCAGAAAAAAACTCTTTTCTGACAAAAAAAAATCCATTTGATGATATTAGAAAATAAGAGTGATTTTTTTGACAAAAAATCTATTTTGTGATATCAAAATAGTTATACCATTTACCATAATGCGTTTTCGACTGTACATTGTTCCACCGCATGAAGAACTAATGATTCATATGTGCGCCCAGCGACGACTTTGATGAGCCTGGGCATCTAGTCATATGTACTTTTATTTCAATAGGTGGGCTCAGTAGTTTGGTTTGATGTGAAATTCGATTGTATCAGTCCCTAATTATTGCAGTGGCTCTAAGTGATATTGTACAAAGATTAAATGATGACTTGACATTGAATATTCTTGTATTTTGACAAAAGTCATTATTTCTAAATCATAAACTTGATGATTTCTTCATATATATAGCTGGGAGCTTATTGCAGTCAAGAATTGCACTGTCACCACAACTGCCACGGCTGCAACTGCTGTCGATTCATTCCTTGCAAAGCAATGCGCAGTTCCTATGACGCTATTAAAATCGACCTCATTGTCATTTTTGAAAGATTGTAGTGGTTTCATATTTTGCATTAATTTGAATTTACTGACAGATTTTAGTTGATTCACGCAAATGTTCTTGCTGGCAAGATTTCTAATAATTACAGATTTGTTTTCATTACAAAATCATAATAACTTTAATAGAAAGGGAAAAAAATTTGCTATTACATGAAATAGAGATAAAACATATTTACGGGACAGTATGGAACCTAGGTTAAATACAGTTTCCGCGATATTTACACGGCAATATTGTCTGGGCATTGTTTTTAAGTAGCAAAATTAAGAAAAATAAAATAAAAGACTGACCATATATAAATTACGGCCTACTGAAGTAAATATCTATAGTGCTTGTAGGGTATACCTCTTTCAAAGAAGTTAAAATGCGTCATTTAAGAAAAATATACGGCATTAGCAAACTTCTTTACGCATAGCAAAGCTTTGCATTTTTGCTATCAGTTGTTCTGTCTATATGGTGGGTACCAAAAATCAAGCCATTTGCAAAACTTTTCAAACGCCCCTCGTAAGTGTTTGAAAACACATTGTTATGGAGATGTGCATTAAGGTTAGGTTTTTAAATTGTAGCCCTTTTATCATGAGCTATGCCCCTTTTTGATACTTTTTGCAGAATTTTCATAGGGCCCTATTATCTCCGATTTTATTCAAATTTGAGCTATGGGTGCAGCATTAGAAAAGATTTGATACACTTTTTTTCATTTTTTCCCGGAGGGCTTAGTTATGGCCCTTTGAAGTATGGAAAACGCGTGTTATTGTACTTTTCTTGGACCATTCAATGGATTTTCTTGAAACTAAGTGTGTGAAAACATATTGATATGAAGATGTTCTTTAAGGCTGGGGTTTTCAAGTCCAGCCATTTTACCATGAGTTATGCATCTTTTTGATACTTTTTGCAGAATTTTAATAAGGTTGTTTTGCTATTTTGCATCCGATTCTTTTCAGATTGGATGCACTGATGTGGAATAAAAAGATTTGAAACATATTTTTTCGTTTTTCCTGAAATGATATTTGGGCTGAGTTATGCCCTTCGGCAGGTCTCCGTGGAAAAGTTCGTTATCTCTACTTTTAGACTGTCTTAAGGGCTGAGATATGCCCCTTTATAGTTATTGTATCATTCAAGTGGTGGATTGGGAAAGTAAAACATTGAAGTTTAATTTGGACAAAGGAAAATGCGGGGGCTATTTATTTAGTAAGCCATGCTTACTGTCATTCCTAGTTGAGTACCAAAGTCAAAGTCATTCTTTCACTTTTGTGAAACATCTTTTGCAAAGCCGATTAGAATCAAATTTGGTTCGGTGCCGTCTGTGGTCTTCGAGGGAAACGAAAGTTTGTTGAAACGTTTCTGGTCGGTCACATGGCCTGTGGCCGCCAAGTCCATATATGGTAAAAAAAAATTAAAAAAATCTTCTTCCCAGAATCAAACGACAAATGACTGAAGCTTGGTATATAGACTCTGATACCCAAATACCGCCAAGTTTCATTGATGACCCTAGGTTACCTTGCCATGCCATTTTAGGCTTTAGTAGCCGAAACTGCGAAATAGATAGCTCATGTCCTTTCTTTTAAATATCTCTGCTCTTGACGGAACTCTTTAAGAATTTGAATTGACTTATATTGCGGCATGGTCACGGTCGCTCACCTTTCTTTTTATATATGAAATGCAACAACATTAGATATCAGCGAAACTGTTGCAAGCTTTGGTATAAAAGTTGGTATATATAATCAGCTAAATAAATACATAAAGATATTCCAGCTTCTTTCCCTAAACAGTCATTAGGTAGATTGGAACCAAATTTTATTCGGAGCCCCCAGGTGTCAGGGAAATGAAAATTTTATTTAAACACTTCGGGTAACATGACAGCTATGCCCGTAATGGTAAAAACTTTGGAAAAAATAGTCTTATCAAATAGTCTCATAAAAAAAGAAACGTTACATGTACTTTCAATGCACGTTTTCTTTGATCTGAATTATGATTTTGCCAATTTTATTTTATGTCTTACTGACGAAATAATTTCGGAGGTCAGAAAATGACTATCACAACAAATACTGCGAGACTACTGTCTCCAGATTAGTTTGACTCAATGAGGGGTCAGAATTTAAAATTGCAACTTTGCGGTGCTTTTTGAGCACCGGTATTTCACTAAATTTGTGAGCCCATGCGAGCAGGCCATTTGTGAGAGGTTTATCCGTCACTAGTTGTTACGAAAACGGCCCAATCGCCGGTTCCAAAGGGTTGATCAGTGAAACACAAGGCTTGAAATATCGCTTTTAAGGACACTTGACTCTGACTTTCATGCTATGCACTGAAAATCCCATTGACAATTCAAGGTGATACACCACGGACATTTAACCAGTTTGATCAAATATTTTCATCATGAACTATTGTCTGAAGAGGTTGGAATAATAAAATCCTTAGATTAAACTTGAAAAAAGTATTGAAACGTACTGGTTAATCGCAGTCAACGATTTGCTATACTTTGCAAGGGAGACAATTTTAAATACACAAAATCTTAAAAAATTATTTCTTTGTACTGTTGATTAATTGTCACAAGGTTCATAGTGTACCTTATTGGCGATTACAAGGTAAATCCGAAAGTGTAAAACATTTATCGCTTGCGCATGCGCAATAAGCGTTTCACTTTGTCTTTTGTGTTTTCAGTCAAGGTGGAGCAATTCTGTAACAACTGATGCAAATCAAAAACCGATTAGTTCATAATATTGTCTGACGTCTGACAAGTGAGAGAATAACACAGCAATATTCGGAAATGTTGTTCTTTAGCCTAAAAGATAAGAATTATTTATGTAACTTTTTTTGTTCAGTATATATGTAGTTAACATCAAAATATGATAGCTCTAGTCTTAAGGTTAAACACCTTATATATACCCTTTGCTCGTTAATAAATTGGGAAATTATTTTATTTTGCGCCTCAATTTTGTCATATTTCAGTTGATGGAGTATGGCAGCCATGGGGAACTTGGTCAAAGTGCTCTCAGAGTTGTGGCGGAGGATTTCAATTAAGACGACGCACCTGCCATTTCCCAACCCACGTTATCCAAGGAGACTATTGCTCAGGTCGCGGCACGGACACTAAGCCTTGCGCTAACACTACATGCGCGACAGGTAATATGACGTGAAAGTTTCTTTTCACATTGGATACATATAAACAAATTACATTGGCACATGAGCTACAGAATTAAGCTATTTTCTGACAATATGAAAATATTTACTCATACAAGACGGTCTGCTCCACAGTGTCAGCTTATATGTGGTCTTCTGACCACATGAGTTTAAGATAACAATTAAAAGCAGCTGTCAGAGAGACATAATTGAGCCGCGACACGACGAAACCAACAATGTGGTTGAGCGTCCAGCGCAGACTCAGATCAGCCTGGGTATCCGCCCTGTTTGACTAGACTCTTCGTTTAGTGCTCAAAGGGTAGCTAGGGATCTAAGCTACCTCAATGCGGAAAGTGAAGACTCTGATCAGTCTAGGCGGATGCCCAGGCTGATCTGAGTCTGCGCTGGGCGCACAACCACATTGTTGGTTTTGTCGTTTCGCGGCTCAGTACGGTATTTGAACATGTTGAGATGAAAATATTGACTCATACAAGACGGTCTGAAAAATAAAATTATGGCACTCAGTGCAATTTACAATGGGTGTCCCAAAATATCAACAAGTTCAATAATGAAAAAATGGGGTCACAGCTAAAAAGGTTCCGGTATTTACAGTTATTATTCAAGGGCTAGCTGGCGCAAAGAAATTTAGATAAGTGACTTTAAACAATTATTTTTGGAGGTAGGCATAGGTTGCGCAGGTCCAATATTATAAGTGGTTCTTGGTTGTTGGACTCCTTTGCATTATAACTTTATGCTAAGTATTTTTGCAATGCATGCCTGGTGAGGGTCGAGCCGAGTAACTTCGGACAGCGAGTAAATTCGAACATGTCATTGCAAACAGTGAAAAACCAGATGAGACGGCTCATAATGAGCTGTCTCATCAGCACTTTCACTGTTTGCCCAGTCAGTTACCCGCTGTCCGAAAATTCCGACTTGACCCTATAGCGTTACTTATCTTATGTAACTAATTCTGCAAAGATTCAGAAGAGAATAATAACTTTCGGTTGTTCCATACTTAATATATTTCACCCGTTACATATAAACCTCTGTCAAATACTGACGACTTCGGATGCTAGGCGGAGCACAAAATCATGCATTGTTTGTATGTTTAATTGATATAGTCTTCTTTTGAAAGCTACAAGCAGACAATTCATTTAGTTCTAGTCAGTGTATAATTATTGTGCATGCTATAATCTACAACAAATGCAAAAGAAAACTGAAATGTAAATGATATATTCTTTTTAATATTCCAATAATAATAGCAATGGTCTTGTGAATTCAGACATAAAACATAATTAATGTGGGTAAATCTTTTTAACATAAGACAGCTGAATATCTTAGTTAGTTTTACGTACACATGTATCCAGCTGACTCTTGTCGAGTCTTGGCAAAGTATATTTTCAGGCCGAAATCATATTACAATTATGTGTCAGGTACGTTCCTGGAAAACCCATTATTGTTTCCTAGCAAATAATGCAATCTCTTCTGCATGCTCGAGATGAACTACTGTACAATAAGTGTTCTTTGTTTATGCAGTTTTATGACCATGCAGGATACGTATTGACCGAGGACAAACGGAGGTCGATACATTAATTTTACTTCAGATGATAAAGATGCATATGACGGTACGGCATTGCACTACATGGTACAATGGCATTTTCTCACGGCATAATATCACAATCATTAATTTATAAGTTTTATATAATAAAACAAATTTTGACTTGTTTTACGGTGAACATAAACTGTTTCAAAACAGTAAACTTCATATTGACCAGCGCGAACATGAAGCTTTCATTTAGTTTTTGCTGACCGTTCCCGGGCGGTGATTCTGTTTTTTATTGTCATTGTATTTTTGGGCTTTCTAAAAGGCTTTGACTTTTTGTACATTATTTAGGAAAGCCTAGCTGCCACCTATTGGGAAAGAGGTGACTTCTTAGCTTTCCGCTTGTCTTGTACTGCTTTAAGCACCGTCTTTGTTGTTTTGATGCCCATTTGGTGTCTGGGGAATAATATGTAATTCAGTTTTACCGGTTTCCTTTTCATTGACTTCTCATTTACTTTTCATACTAGCCGCCGCCGTTTCGCGTCGGTCAGTATGAAGTTTACTGTTGAATAATATTGCATGCTCACTTAAGCTAAAGTAGTTGAATATTATTAAAAATGATATCTGACTGGAATTTAATGAGCTGTTATTTCAAACATACTTTTTCTTTATATTTTACACAGCCAAATGAAGAGTAGCCGTTTCTGGATTCGGTGTAGGGTCTATTATTACTACATTCTACCTCCATCACTTTCGTCTTGTCGTTATTGAGTTGATTGAAATTAAAGTTAATGTTGAAAAATATCAGTTTGTTTTATACTTCGCGAGCAGTTGACTGACTGAATGAATGACTGAATGGCTGGCTGGATGGATGCATGGCTGGATGGCTGGCTGAATGGATTGCTGGATGGATGGATGGATGGATGGATGGATAGGTGGAAACAACCACATTTCATGTCATGTATTATATTCGAATGTAAACAGATCTGTTCTCACCAGTCATGGTAGTGATCCTTTATACGCTCAATGTCAGTCCGATCTTGATTATCAGATTTACATCGGGTGTGTAAAGGATTGTTCTTAATCAGCCTTTTTTTAAAGATCGTATCAAATCTGGTGTTGACAGAATCTTTACATTGAGGTCGGATTCAGAGTTTAGAGACTTAGCCGGTCATCAGCATGACAGGACAACATTGGCCGTGATTGGATTCAGAGTTCAGAAATTTACCCTTCGAGCAGCATGATCCGACTTCATTGGCTGTGGTCGGATAAAGAGTTTAGACCATTAGCCCCTGGTCAACACGACCGGAATACATTTGGTGTGGTCGAATTAATAGTTCAAAGCGTTAAGCCCTTCAAGAATACGACCTGACTTAATTGGCTTAGGTCAAATTAAGATTTCAGAGCGTTAGTCCTCGCCATTAATATCAGACTATAATTAAAAGTTCAGAGCGTAAGCCGACCGGAGTACATTGGCTGCAACTGGATAAAGAGTTCAGAGCCTATGCCCCTCGACAACACGACCGGGCTACACTAGCTATGGTTGGATTAAAAGTTCAGCGCGTTAGCCCTTCGACAAAGCGACCGGAGTACATTGGCTGCGGCTGGATTAAGCTTTCAGAGAGTTTGCCTTTCGACGCCACGACCAGACTTCACTTGCTATGGTTTGATTAAGAGTTCAAAGCGTTAGCTCCTCGACAACACGACCGTACTACATTGACTGCGGTGAGATTAATAGTTCAGAGCGTTAGCCCCCCTCGACAATATGTCAGCACTAAATGAGGTGTAATTGGATTAAGCGTTGAGAGCGTTAGCACCTCGACCAGCATGACCCGACTACATTGGCTGTGGTCAGACCATTGGCTCTTCGTCAACACGACCGGACTGCATTGGCTGTGGTCAGATCAAGAGTTCCATAGGGCAGTTAATGCTTCAATACGGCGGAAATTACAGATATCAATTTACGGGTTAATTCGAGCGCTGACCTGTTCTAATAATGCCGACTTCTGTACACAATTTAATAGGAATCTATTGTAAAACGTAATATTAAATACATATTTGATATTACGACAATTTTTTATAAGTTATATTCATAGAGTATATTCTTTCCTTGTTAATATAATGCAAAAAAAAAAAGAAAAAAAAAATAACTTCATGTTTTGTATCTTCCATCGGCTTTTGAAATTCGAAGTTAATCAAATGGAATCATACATGTACAAATTGTAGAAAATGCATGACACGCCACATTTAGCCTTAAATTTGGCAATACTCGGATTGTCTGTAATTTTATATAAGTTATCATCATAGTGAGATTTTAATAAGGTTTAAATTGATGTAATTCATTAAGAAATAAGTAAAATATAAGTATCTTCCATTTGTATCCAAACATACAGAAATTCTCGTTTCGACAAACCTCGCTCGTAGGTCTACGAAATAGTTTAAGTCCAAATCCGGCTATGTTGCGCAAAGGCTTACTGAACATAATTTCTTAATTTTCGTGTTTTGTTTTTATATATTTGAGGTATGCTTTTATAATCGGATAAAGAATCGGGTAAAGAAAGAAAAAGGTAGAGGGAATAACAAGAAAGAAGGAAAAGAAAGAAAGAAAGTCACATGTCTAATACGCGACAATCAAACATCAGAAGGCCGTTATTCGACTAATTGTAGTTCAAATCATTCCTTTATAAGCTAATCAGTAAAACTTTCTAAACAAGTAATTACATAATCTAGATTTTGACGATTTTTATGCTGTAATTGCTCATGTTTGCACTTACAGTTTTGATAGAAATTTATTTGAGTAATAGTGCGGCTTATTTATCAAGGAGACCGAAATACGTTTTGTTTACCCCAGGGAAGAATGTTTAGAAACCATTATATAGTATTCTTAATTAACTCGCTAATAGGCCAAACTCCAAATTCATAAAGGAGGTGACAGTAAAAGACATGTGTGATAAAATGTGGGTTGATTTGCATAACTCGAGTCGTATAATTGGCAAAATAGGGACTTTTTAAATGATAAATGACAAACTGCTGCATTACAAGTTTCAGTGTTTGGTTCCCCGTTGAGAGATGCAATATAAACAAAACCAGGACAAACGTTGAAGGCTCATGACTGTACATTGTATTTTTACCATTTTACTCCGCTTTATGATATCGAAAATAGAACATTTTAGGTGCAAGCTAAAATGACTAAAATCAATTTTCAAAACCTTTTTATGAGAAACTCAAGGACATATTATTTGTGTTTAGCTGGCTCATCACGGTCATTCACACTGATGAAACAGTAATGAGAACTTACAGTGATACCCCAAGATAAAATATTTCCAGAATTTTACCATGATACAGCAATGAGGCATTTAAATAAGGAAAATACGATCGAAAATACAGCATGATACTAAAGTATCAATTTTTGCCAGATTTATATTTTTCCATACTTCTCCTTGCCAAAAGTTAAGCATAATGTAAAAAGTTAACATAATTGTATTAAAGATACTAACAAAATTTGATGCTTGTATGGAAAATGTTGAAGGATAAGCTGTTAAAACATGGTCTATGAATATCGCATAATCATCTGATCTATCTACTAATTTTTTTTTCTAAGCTAATTTTTCCGATATCAGATTGTTGAAACTTTGACCATTTACATTAATGATCATTGCTGTCGTGGTGCTCCGACATTTCGGCCACGGACGTTTTGGCCTAGGACTGACTGTGTCTTTGCTATTTTCATACTGTTCATAATTGCGTTGGACCGACATTGCCGATTATAGACCTTGTTTATATTGTACACGTTTTTGCTAAAAAAAAAATAAGAAAATTACTAACATTGAACAGATCTGTTGTCTCTATTCTCAGTCCGTCAGATTTGGTTGACACCAGAAATTAGCTCAATTATATTTGCTGGTTTATTTCCATGCCAAAACTATTCAAGCTGGTTAAAATCTTTTATCAATTATTTAAGCTCATTTCTGGTTTTAAATTACTGAATTTTACTGAATTTTCAACCAGCCAAGCAAGAGCACACATCGCCTGTCGAAAGGTGTGAAAAGCAAATTTGGTCTCATGTCTTGTCCAAACATTGCAATTTCAAAACACCCGCTAACGACAATGAAGATCAGAAATCGATATTTAAATAGGTATGAATTAAAAAACGTCGTCTGGTTATTTAAGTGTATAAATCAGTAATTTATTATTTTATTTCTTTTCGCAAAGAAAAACACGTATAAATTCAGCCCCGGATCCAGGGGGTGGGTTTTTGGGGCTTCAACTTGGGCCTGCTTATATTAAAATATATGTTTTGACATCTCATTAGAATTGCCTGCGCGAGGCGATTCTAATGTGTTTCGCCGAGGCGATTCTAATAAAATATCACAACGTATAGTTCAAGGCAAAAAAAAACAGTATCAAAAGTTTTCACAAAATTGATCCCTAATTATGTCACATACTTTCAAGCCCAACTCCCCCGCGCCCCCTCCCAACTTCCCAGCTTATTCATACTAGTATTGGATGATTTAAATCAAACAGCTAAGCAACATGCCGAACGATCGCATTTGCATAAAACTTTTGAAAACTGTTTTGACAAAACAGAAAATCAAAAGAAAAAGGCCTTCGTTGCTGTTGAGATATGGTTTAACGTCCCAGTAAACAATATTTCAGTCATGTCGAGATGTTTCCTCTGAATTTGTAGGACCTGAGATAAATGTCACTCAGGTTTAACAGTTCTGCTGCAGAAGCACCAGCCGACAACCAATCTATTTCGCGGGCCGCGATGGGCGGGGTCAAAGAAGAAAATAATTATAACTATGGGTGAGTGAGTGAGTGAGTGAACTCGGGTTTAACGTCCCACCATATGCAGATGGGACCTCGGTTTAAAGTCTTAACCGAAAGAGCGGGGGTCGATCTTGCGACCCCTGGATTAATAGTCCGCAGTGTACAGCTGCTCCTATATAACTATGGCGTGTGGATAAAGATGAGACCCCCAAAGAGATCGAAATGTATTATTATTATTTCATTATTAAAATATTATTGTTTTTTGTTTTTGATGTCAGAAACTGAAACTATCCGATGGAACTCACTCAAAGACTTATTGCACCGAAAAACAGCAATCGGGGAAAAATTGTTTTTATCTGAGAAAAAAAAAAGTTATTAAAATTTATCCTGTCTCCATCCCGCTCCATGCTGATAAACCTGTACAATACCTGAGATATAGAATCGATATTACCTTTCTAATATCGATTAGTGTCTAACGCTCCGCGGGTCTAAGGGAAATAACTGCATTCGCATTGATACTCGCTCCAGGTAACAGGTAACCGATTATCCTACTGGGCGCGCCTGGAAGGCTTAAGCTCCAGTTGAGAGCGCTAGCCCCTCCAGAACACGACCGGACTACGTATGGTCGAACTAAGAATTCAGAGCGTTAGCCCCCCCCCCCCCCCCCCCCCCCCCCCCCAGCATCACGACCGGACTACACTGGCAGTGATCGGATAAAGAACAGAGCGTTAGCCCTTCGTCTATTACGAGTCTGTGTCACAGAATAGCAGAAAAATTGACCATGTTCAAAAGAGCATGAAAGTTAGTCCAGGTCAGCAAATGACATTTATACATAAAAGATAATATATTGATGTAAGCTTGTGTGTAGTTTCATTCAGAAATGTCTATTACTCTCTGAGAAATGAAGCTAAATGCACTGGGTAAAGTTTAGCTTGGCAATGTTCAACAGAGATTGATAGTAGGTCAAGGTCAGCAAACAACACTGGTATTTAGGTGATGATGTCATGATTGTAAGCCTAAATTAAAGGTCATATTGCTTTATCAGCCTGAAATAATTTATCGTGGGGTATCTCTGCAAGCTTGTCATTACAGTTTCGTCATTGTATACGATCATGATTTGGCGGCTTAAAAATTAAAACATCCTACAGTTTCTCATAAAAAATATTTAAAAAAAATATCTAGGTCATTTAAGTTGGCAACTTAAATGAACTACTTTTGATTGCAGAAACTTCATCGCATGGTAAAAATACAAGAGACAGAAGGTAAAACTACAAGGTTAAAGTACAGTGTAAGGCAAGGATCTAATTCATTTTCTCGCTGCTGCGTAATTTCATTGCTCAACGGGGAACAAGAACGAAACACATATTTTTATGGAGAGACTTTCCTTTCTTTTTCAAAACACCTTGTTCCTCTTTTTTTTTTGGCCAGTTGCATGATACAAAAAATACAAAAAGCACACTGACAAATTCTCATCAATTCTTAAGGCTGTAGCAGTTTTATAATGATCTGTGCCTGAAAATTTTTACCACTGGTCGGACTATAGAGACTTTAAGTTCTCTTTTACAAAAGGTGTTTTAGTCTCTGAGTAACGGAGCTAAACGCAGTGGGTAGATGTTAGTTGGGTATGTTTAACAGAGCGTGAGAAGTAGGTCAAGGTCAGATCTTGATGAAGAAAGGAAACGGTTGTTGCAGAGACAATGTAATAATGTCAGCGTTTATGGAGTTTCATTACAATAGGTTTCTTTGTTCTTTTGAAGAATGGAGCTACATGCAGTGGGTAAACACTGTTGACGACAACGACGACGTCTACGTCGCCACCGACGCGGCCGGAAATTGACTCCTGTGTCACTCCTGCTTGCTAAAGCAGTTGCGACAAATATGGCTGCCGTATGACCGTTTCGGATGACTGAGCAGAACGATTTTCGTTTCTGCAAAATATGCCCATGCGAGGAATGCGTATGCAAAGTTTCGGTAAAATTCCTTACGTAGGTCTTTACAAGATGCAATAAAGAGTAAAATAGATAGAAAGATAGCCATTGGCGGCCATATTGGCCGACGTTCCAGAACCATTTTCACAAGGCACTAAAATACCCTAAGGGAACATACACTGTCAGTTTCAGGGAACATACACTGCCAGTTTCCAGAAATTCCGCCCAGTGATTTGGCGGAGATACGATACCAAGGAAAAAAGGTACTGACAAACGGTCGGACGAACACCGGAGGGTGCGTCCTTAATGATATAAGCTGTCCTTGAGTATATCCAGTAGAGTTTAAAATGTGCAATAAAACCGAGTAGCAAACGTTCAACTATGTTCGATATCGGCTCGCATGCCACCTGATTTTTTCGCATCGCGAACGCGTATAATTTAGCTATTGTTCCACATTTCACAAGATTTCATTGGTCAAATAACGCGCACGTCAAACTTTAGCCAATACTATCAAAGGTCAATGAATGTTTAATCTTCGTTTTTTCCCGTCGCATGCACTGTGAATACTAGCACTCTGTCATATATTAATTCAAAATGTTCCTCTTGTTTGTAATTATCGAAAGCAGACACAGATATTCAAAAGTTAACCTTTTTTTCGACGAAGATCTCCTTTTGATTTCTACTTTTGCTTAAATACATACTTTAAAAATTGGTGAGATTGTGAGCATCGGTGGTTCAGTGGTAGAATGCTCACCTACCGTGCTGGCGGCCCGGGTTCAAATCCCGGCCGCTGCAAGTTTTTTTTTTATTATTTACAAGTTCCCCGTTTTATTTTTTTATCTAATCTTTTTTTAATTTCAAATTGGACAGCCCAATTTTCAGATAGGTCGTTGTCGCTACCCAGTGTCAAAATTACGGTTGTGGGTGCCTACCTACATACCTCACGTGAGTCATATTCAGGAATGTTATTGTCAACTCTTCAGCTAGAGACATATTACAAAGCACACTTCCATTTAATCTGCGACGATTATCTTTTTTTAAAAGATTTTTCTTGTTTCATATTGACCCATTCATGTCTAGCGTACAATAAAAGCGACATAGGCAAACACTTTGGACCAAGGTCAGGCGTCACAGAAGTTGGCGTCTGATCGGAGTGAACACTGCATACAATTACAGCAAGTGTTCTACATAATTGATAAAAAATAAACTAGCCACAAGAAGAAAATAAAAGATGAATGGGCTCATCCAGTTTATAAGTCTAGACATATATCGCGGGGTATGGGCTGAATTTGAATATTCTGAGCCGACCCGAGGGTTCTTTAATTACCAAAACCAAGCCTGCAAATATATTGCAAAATATATTTAATAGAGAGACATATACGAGGTGTGTTTTGTATGATGACGAGTAGATGACTGCACTGAAAAATACAAATACATAGAATACAAACAAGTCACACAAAGCATACATGGACGTAAAAGACTTTATGAACAATGCATAAATATGGATGGATGGTAGAACCTTAGTTTCAGACAATGACATGCGTTTTCCACCTTGCTGACGTCACCACCAAACAGAAGGAAAAGAGAGCTTTTCCATAGAAATATAGAAAAAACTGACTTAAATACCATGAAACTGAACGCACTTCGTGAATCCTAAGAATATGCTAATTAATGCTAAATGAATGAAGTAAATGAGCTACATACCTGCAAATATATTGCAAAATATATTTAATAGAGAGACATATACGAGGTGTGTTTTGTATGATGACGAGTAGATGACTGAACGCATCAGCGCTTAACACAGGTGAATACATAATTCACACTGGACATCCCTACACCCACTACAGACACACCCAACATCTAGTATATGAGGAGGCGGAGAACCGGGTCGGGAACAAGGCTATAGGGAAGACCATATAGAGAAAGGTAGCTTAAATAAGGGCTTCAATGAAAGCCTTATTTTACCCTGTGACATTCTTCCCCACTTTACCGAATGTCGTCCCGACATTCACCGAATAATGCGGTGTGTAAGGTTATGTATATGCATATGAAATGTAGCGTTATGTGAGCGTGTAATGAAGTAAAATATAAAGACATTAAATAATAATAATAAAATAATGATAAATTTGGAAATAAAATAAGATTCTGATAAACCTGATACGTATAGAAACAGCCGGTTACATTTAAGGAAAAAAAATGCGTTGAGTTAAATGTTGTACGTAGGATTGAGTGTTTGTATTTAACTATTCTGCTCTTGCAAAAAAAGTAATTATGGCGTTCATTACTTCGAGTAATAGCTCTAGGCGCCCGAAGAAGGCCCAGGTTATGCCTTTCTGTTGGCATGCGTAGTTATTAACTTAGTATTGCAGCAAGTTATATCTGTTTCTACGTTATAATGACGTCTGCAATAATGTACCGGGAAAGAAAATACCGTCAGCAACATATTATAATGTTGCTATGAGATTTATGTGAAAATGAGTTTAATGAAAGAATGAGTTGAAATTCACTGACATTAAAAAAAAATAATGAATATTCTGTCAGTGAAAAAAAAATGTTTAAACACATTATGATACGGGTCATCGATGAAAAAGTTAACTGGGATCAAACTTACGAGGGACTGATGTTTAAGTGTTACCCCTCGGGGTAACATATCTGTTTCTGAACGTGACGAGTCACTGAAACAGACGAAAGGCATTGTCAGGTACATTTGCGAATTGTTTGGTAGCAATTCTGTATACCTGATAAGCAAACCAGCTCACTGAGCTTACAGTCCTTATGGAGTTCGAGTTCCTTTTTGTTAACTTTTACTGGGGAAAAGAAACCAATTTTAAATCAGTTGCCCCCGTATAGTAACACACTGGAACATTACGGAAATACGAACTAAATTATGAGATAAAACTATGAGATAAATTATGCTACATGAGGAAAATGGCCTACGGTAATGAAAATTGCCTCGTCGCTAAAAAGCAAAACCCCTGTGAGACTGACCTTACAGGAACTATATACAAGCGTCAGTCTGGGGCAATGACAAGACTCTATATACAAAAGTATTGACTGTAAGGGCACTGCTGTACTACTTTCCATCTATCAAACTACAAAGACTGATTCCGCACCGTTTGTAACATTACAACACCCAGTCCCGCGAATCCATCCAGGCTGGTTTCCGCCTCGTGCGCACTGGTTTTGGACTCTCCTGCGTTACCTCAAGAGTACGAGGTAGAAGTCCTGGTGACCCAGGCCTTCTCCTTTGTGGGATGGTATATCGAGCTGGCGCTGCCTCCTGAATATGGTTCTCTGACTCAGCACCAGCATTGTCTGATATCGAAATATCCAACGCAGAAGAGTTCTGATGGATGGGTTCATCGGACAGGGTTCCATGCTGACTGTTCTCCCGGCCAGTTTGTTTACAAGGGAGAGCCATGAATGGTAGCAGCAAATTCCTGTGCAACCTTCTGATTTTCCTGCTCTTTGATTGGGTTGACTTAACCTCAAACACAGGAATATCAGGATTTGGCTGGCGCACCACAGTATATGGCTGCTGCTCCCATTTGTCCGCCAGTTTCTGCTTGCCGCGCAGACCAACGTTTCTTACGAGGACAAGGTCACCCGGATGCAAACTACCAGAGCTCCTGACTCTGAGGTCATAGTGCCTCTTATGTTGGGCTGCACTTTGCTTTGCGGTTTCTTGCGCTTTCCTGTATGCAAAGTGCAGGCGTTCCCTTAATTTCTTAATATACTCAGTCTTACTGGACGCAGACTGAGTATCAGGAGACAGGCCGAGAAATGCATCAATCGCAAGTCTCGGATGCCTCCCAAACATCAAGAAATAAGGGGAGTAACCAGTTGAGTCATGGAAGGTCGCATTGTATGCATGCACCAATGTTGGCACATGCGCCTTCCAATCACTCTTCTGGCTCTCTTCCAACGTTCCCAGCATTTTCAGAAGCGTCTGGTTAAATCTCTCGCATTGCCCATTCCCCATAGGATGATAGGGCGTTGTCCGAGACTTCTCGACTCCAGCGATACTACACAGCTCCTTTATGAGGTTAGACTCGAAGTTCTGACCTTGGTCACTGTGTATTCTGGCTGGAAATCCGTAGTGGACAATGAAGTTCTCAAACAACACCCGGGCCGTTGTTCTAGCCGTCTGATTCCTTGTAGGGAATGCTTGGGCGTAACGAGAGAAATGATCCGTGATGACCAAAATGTTCTCGTAACCTCCCTTAGAACGTTCCAAAGAGAGGTAATCCAGGCATAGTATTTCTAGTGGTGCGGATGAGACAATGTTCACCAGCTTAGCACTCCTCTCTTGCTGAGTTTCACGGAGTGTGCATCTAAGACACTGTCCCACCTTTTCTCTGATATAAGAGTCTATGCCTGGCCAAAAGAAACGTTGTTTGACCAGTGAAATGGTACGGTCTCTCCCTTGATGACCAAGGTCATCGTGTAGAGCACGGAAAATGGTGTCTCTATAGTCAAGGGGCATGACCAGTTGTTGAAACTCCTGTTCATTGATGACAGCTCTTCTGTACAGGACGCCATCTTCAGACAGAAAGAGACGGTCCCAATCCTTTAGATAATGACGGTCTATTGTAGGACTGGATCGGGTTAGCGAAGCTGGAACCCGAGATCCTGTCTGTAGATGGTCGATTATACATCTAAGGGTAGGGTCGTCTCGCTGAGCTTTCCGCCAATCTTTAGAAGATAAAGCGTTAGCTTCCAGCATCTGTTCAGGGATGCCGTCTGTAGGATCTGTGGGATCTGTGAGAGCCATACATTCAATGAACGGACACTCATCTGCACTGACGGTGACAGACTGGCAAATCGCTTTCAGAACTTCCGGGAAAATGATATGTTCCGACTCTGGAGTCTCTAATCGCGATAAGCCATCCGCATCAGAATTATTCCTGCCACTCCTGTACTTGATGCTGAAGTTATAGTTGGAGAGGGAAGCTACCCAACGTTGTCCAGTAGCATCAAGCTTTGCTGTGGTGAAAATGTAAGTAAGAGGGTTATTGTCAGTAACAGCCTCAAACTTGCTACCATAGAGGTAGTCGTGGAATTTTTCCACCACAGCCCATTTCAACGCCAGAAATTCTAGCTTGTGCGCTGGGTAGTTCCTCTCTGCAGGCCTTAAACTTCTGCTGGCATATGCGATCACCCTCTTTCTACCATTCTGTGCCTGATATAATACAGCTCCGAGGCCATTCGAACTCGCATCAGTATGGAGAGTGAAGGGCTTGCTATAATCAGCATATGCCAGTACAGGAGGGTTAGTCAGATGGTGTATTATGGTTTCAAAACTGGTCTGCTGGTCTTGACCCCATGTGAAAGGTGTTGCATTCACATTTTTCTTCTTTCCTTTGGTCTTTGTAGGATGGCCAATAAGCAAATCTGTCAAAGGTCTATCTATGGCAGCATATCCTTTAACGAAGCGACGATAGTAGCCCGTAAATCCTAGGAACTTACGGACGTCCTTCGTATTTTGAGGAACAGGCCACTTCTTGACGGCCTCTATCTTTGACGGATCGGTGTGGATACCCTCCTTGGAGACGACATGTCCAAGATAGAGCACTTGGTCACGAAACAGCTCGCATTTTGACGGTTTGAGCTTAAGGTTGTGCTCCTGCAACCGCTCGAACACGGCTTGAAGCCTATCAATGTGCTCTTCAAAGGTTGAGGAAAAGATGATGATGTCGTCTAAGTAGATTAAACAATCTCTCAGATTTAGGTCACCCATGCACCTTTCCATCAACCTCTGAAAGGTTGCCGGGGCATTGCACAACCCAAACGGCATGCGATTTGCCTCAAAGAATCCAAGTGTTCCAACTTGGAACGCTGTCTTAAGTTTGTCTTCCTCCTTTAGTTCCACCTGCCAGTAGCCTGCTTTCAAGTCCAAAGTCGAAAAGTACTTTGCGCCAGCAAGCAGGTGTAGGCTGTCATCAATACGAGGGATGGCATATGCGTCCTTTTTAGTGCGCTGGTTCAGTTTCCTGTAGTCTATACAGAACCTGATTGTGCCATCCTTCTTCCTGACAAACACTACGTTGGAACTAAAGGGGCTGGAGGATTCCCGTATTGCACCGACTTGGAGCATTTCCCTCAGATGTTCTCTAACCTCTTGAAAAAGAGCTGGGGGAATGTGCCGGTATGGCTCCTTAAAGGGTGCTTCATCCTCAAGATTTATCTCGTGTTTCACAGTATGTGTGTGGCCAAGATCTAACGGCCCACGAGAAAAGATATGCTGCCACCTTGACAGGAATTCTTGAGCTTTCTCCTTTTCTGTTTCTGTCAAACAGGAACCGCTCAGATCAAGTTTGATGGTATCAGTGTTTTCTGATACTGTTGCCTGCTGTTGTTGGACATTAACAGTTGATGTTTTCCCTGACTTTGATGTTATGTCAGCTGATCTCAGAACATCAACTTCATTGAGCTCACAAATCAGTGACTTAGCTGGTATAGTCACTGCCTTAGCAGAAATATTGCAGATCCTAACAGGTATTCTGGCGGATGTTCCCGGCTTGTTAAGACCCACTACTCTCGGGCAAACAAGAAGTCTAGATGTTGTGCCATCTTCCGCTGGTTCTGTCACCACTGCCTCAACATCTCTAGTTTTACGAGCAAAACCTGTTATAAGTTTGCTCTCCAGAGGCTGCAACACTATTTTGTTAGTCGTTTTAACGACGCCAGCTTGCTTGTTGCAGATTGAGGTCATAGCCAGCTTCCAACCCTCTGGAACATCACTGTCGTCTGATGAAGCAGACTTGAACTGCCGAATAATGTTGGTACCGACAATGACAGGTACAGTTTCAGTGTATTCTGTCAGTGGAACCACCAACATTGGCACGCTGATCTGTTCATGCCGTAGAAACGGAACAGTTACATTGACAGTAACATACCCTTTGTATGGTAGGGAATATCCGCCAGCCACCTTTATGTCCAGATCAAAATTTTCAAGTGGCAATATTTCTGGTTTGGGCTCTAGATGTTCTAAGAATTCTTCTGTAACGGTACTTATCATGGAACCCGAATCTATGAGTGCTCTAGTTTCAACCTTATTAATGAAAACTATATCCTCATTTCCTTTCCCTACTATTTGTTCCAGTATGTTACTATTAGGGCCCTGAGATGTTTCACTGTCTCCCATCTGCCCTGCGAGGGAGACAGTTATCGGTTTAACGGGTCTTGACTTTCTTTTTCTTTCTTTTCGGATTCTTTCGCTGTATTAGTTTGGGGTGTTCGTGATGATGACCAACTGCCACCTCGGCCACGTCCCCTGTAATATGACTTGTTCGGCGTACCTTTGCTTAAATTGTCCAACCTTTTCTCAAAACCTTCCATCTTTTTAACTATATCTATGAGCAGTTTTGTATTTGAGTCTTGTTGGACAGTCTGATGTTGGATTTCTATTTTACTGCTAGTATCTTTATCTTTAATCTTAACGGGTTCCTCTTTAACAGATTTAACTTCAACTTTCAAGTCTTTCTGTAGTGTACTTTTCTCCTGTGACATGACAATTTTATCTTGTGACAGTTCATATTCTGCCGCTCTGACCTTCGTCCTAAGCATTTCAAATCCAACTTTGTCCTTCTCGAAATGAACTCTTGTCGCATTTTTGAGTTCAGTGCTGCGTAATCCACGCCAAAACTTATTCTTTAACATTTTATCCTTCTGACTGTCGTTCAAATGTCCTTTCTCTTTCGCCTTCTGGTAAATCTCTTCTAAACGTATACTCCACAGAGTTACACTCTCATTTTCCTTCTGTGTTGCATTATAAAATTCTTGCAGCACGCTTTCTCCAGTGGCGACATTTCCAAAAATACATTCTAACTTTTCCTTTATTTGCTTTGATGTAGCTTGCGCTCCTAATGTGACTAAAACCTTTCTCGCCTGGCCCCTTAAAGAATTTCTAATGGCCTGATTCACTATGTACTCTGGGTACACAGTAGAATCCATCAGGTACTGGGTCTCAAGTCGCCACTCTTCAAAACTGCTTTCATTCTTTGGGGTTGGATCAATCCCAGAGAAACTATTTACAAATGGTTTTACAAGATGAGTAACTTCATTCTTTGATGTTGGTTTATCTATCTCATCTGACCCTACTTTCGGTTTAGTCACATCTTCGTTCTTGCCATCTCTCTGACTTTCTTTAGTACTTTCTGTCCTGTGTTCTTCACTAGAAACTTTCTCGGGAACTTTTTCTAAATTAAGTTTTGTCCTGATTTCATTCTCTTTCTCTTGAAGCTCCCTTTCCAGTTGTTTAAGGTAATTCTCTTTTCGACCAATCTCTTTTTCTCTTTGGGCTAAACCCCCTTCACTTTCTTGCTGTTCCTCTGATTCTTTCTTGTCTTCCACAACTTGCTTTCCTGCAGAGTCGGCAAGGGTTACAAATCGTTCTTCCAACTTTCTAATATACGTGTCTTTTCTTTCAAGTTCCTTTAACTGTGCTGCTTGCATTTCCTGTATTCTTTTCTCTTCTGCTTCTCTCTGTGCTGAAAGCTGATTCCCTAACTCCGTTATATAGGTCATCAGTTTTTCCATCTCTTCACTGCTTGATAGTTGGGGATCTTCTGGTTCTGGTTTAATGTTGCCTTCTCTTTGCTCCATCTGCTCGGTCGCCCTTCTTCTTTCATACTCTCCCAACTCTCCGAAATGTGTCAGTTCATATGAGTCCTTTGCATTTGTTCTGCCTGTAAAAGGTAATTTCTCCTTCGGTCTCACAACTGGTTTATCTCCTCTGTCCTTTTCCCATGCATTAATAGCTTTAAGAAGCTCCGTCTTTCCTATCTCATGTCCACCTTGTCTCCTTTCCCCTTGAAACTGTCTTGCATTTACTATCCCCTCGAAGTGTAGTTTGCCTTCTTTCTCAATTTCTTCTAACTCCCTTTTCAATTCGGTTTCTCGTTTATGTAGTAAGTCTATCTCATGCCTTTTTCTTAATTCTTCCTGTTTCCTTTGTTTCAGTAATTTTGCGAGTCTCTCTTCATCTTGTTTGATCAATATTAATTGCTTTCTCCTTACCATTTCATCATTCACTTTCTTCTTTCTTCTTTCCATTGCCATAACTCTTTCCTTCAGCCGACTTTCTACATATAGCCTTTGCTTGCTCTTGTGTGCCATCATCTCTGCCTGCAGCTGTAAGGCTTTAACTCTTTCTAGAACATTCTTCCCAAGGCTGCCATCATAATCCTCTGTTTCTGATCTCTCCATTTCAGTTTTCTCGAAACTGGAGACAGGCGTGCTACTATCCTTCTTAATAATACTCTTCGGAGCATTTGTAATTGAGTCCTCGACCTTCCTAAGAAAGGTTGGCGTTGAAGGTTTCTCTGTCGGATGCCTAGAGATTTCTGTCAAGCCTAGACCTCCTTTTACCCCTTCTGCCTTGACCCTTTTCACTTGCTGATCCGTCTCCTCATCTCTATTCTTTATAGAGAACTGTTCTAAATAACTTTCAGGTTCTTCATAATCATACACATCTTCATCTTCGTCATACCGGCCTAGCCTATCATCAAACTCATTTCTACCATCATTCTGCAGTATTTCTGCTAACTCAAGTCTTCCCTTTCCTTTATCTTTTATCATTTCTTCTACTACTTCTCCTTCATCACGAACATCATCGTCCAGAGCGTTCATAGACTCTATATATTGCTCAAGTATATCTTCCTCTCTCTCTTCTAATTCACCTGGTCTTTCATCTATATCGAGGCCTATCTGTTCTGTTATTTTGGTCTTCTCTTTGATTTCTCTGTCCAAACTTTCCTTTAAGCTCTGAAGCTGTCTCTGTCGCCTTTCTAGTTCCAACTGAACTTGTCTTTCATCACGCTTCTGCTTTCTTATTTCTCTCTCCATCTTCTGTCTTTCGTGAGCAGATCTATCCATGTTCTTCTTCTCCCTTATAGCTTTATATTAATCTTTTAGGTAATATCTTATCTGAAGATATCAATTTCTTCAGCTTTTGCTTTGTTTCCAATTAATGGTCAATGACCTAGTTTTTTATGCAGCCAGAACTACTAACTGGGATGCGATCAGTTTTTTTTCTGTTTCCAGAACTTAAAACTGACTTTTACTTCTCTGTGTATGTGTTGTCACTCAGCTTTTTTTAGTAGAGCTGCTAACTACTGTCCGTGTTAAGTCCAAAGGAGTTGATGATCATTAGTTGTCCTTCAGTCTATCAATGATATTTTTTTAATGCCAGAAAATTAACTGGTGTCTATGAATGTCTGTCTTAATATTCACTAATGACAGAAATTGTAACCTCTTTCCAGTCAAAAGTGCCACAGAATGTAATTTTCAAGTGGCATTTCGCACAACATATCAACCTCTGCTAAAGTCAACCACAGTTATCAACCTTTGATAATATCCACCCAGCTTATCAACATCTGCAAATGACCAATTCTAAACTTATCAACCTCTGCCAATGTTAGAGTTTCAAACTTAACATCCTCTTCTAATGATTCTTTCGACCACAATTAACCATGAATCAACTATTTACCTAAGCTGGAATCTAGCTGATTATCACCCTTTAGAATATATTCAAGTATCAACCACGTGCCTCAACAAATCGGCTTTCAATTATCAACACTGCACTGCAAAACTTGTATATCAATAACAGCTAACCACTAATTTAGTTAACACTTATCAGCTGTCAGATCATTAATCAACTATCAACTAACTACTATTTACAAGTAAGCTAACTATCACTCACTAGATTAATGTCAACCTCAACTATCAACTACAAATAAACTCACTTTAACTAGGTAGCACCGGTTCACTATATCTAACTCCTGTTGATTCAAGCACTATCAACTTCAAGTTGAAATTCAATCAACAATCAACCATCAACCATCAACTACAAAAAGACACGGGTCTAGCTTATCAACTTTCAATATACAGGCCAACTGTAATCAACTTATGAAATTCTGATGATCAGTTTCTACTAACAAGAGCTTTAGGTAAATAATCAACCACTAGCAATCACTCAACCATCGACCAACAACTTTTGATAACCATCTGAATTTCACATATACAAACTGAATGTCAACCACCTAGGAGTTTTGATATAACTTATTTGTCCTTATTTTTTTTATTACGATTCTCTTATAGACTAAATGTCAGGCAAGTCTCTCAACCACCAACCATAAAGCAAATACCATCAACAGTTGATCACTTCACAGAAATTGTCAATGTATTTGTAGCTCTATTCCAGTGGTATTTTGATTAACCGAACGTATTTTCATTCAGTTGTCAACCCCGACTTCAGAAATCAATTTCCGCGACAAAAATTATCAACTGACTCACGTTTCCATATGCTTCAAAACTTCGCGTAGCCCTGAGTATGATTCACTGTTGTTTTTTTTTTTTTTTTTTTTTTTTTTTTTTACAGCTTGGCAATGTAGGACTAACTGCAAATATCCCTGTTTTCAAGTTTTTTTTCTAATTTCCACTAACCATGTTTATTTATTTCTCTGCGTTTTTATTTATTTATTTATTTTATTTTATTGTGTGTGTGAGCAGTGGTTTTATCCTTATTAATTTTTAGAAGTATACCTCCGGTGTTTATAAAATATTGGTGTACCTTAGTAATTTTAAGGTGTATACTTCAGGTCTTTATTCAGTATTTTATACCTTACTTATTTTTAACAGTGTACTTCAGGTATGTTTAGTATGTTGTACCTTATTAATTTTTAACAGTATACATCAGATTTGATTGTACCGTTTTCCACCTTTATAATTTCTAGCAGTATACTTCGGATAGAAATATAGTATTTTTATACCTCGGTTATTTTAAACAGTTTACTTCGGATATGTATCTCATATCTGATCCCTTTGTAATTTTTAGCAGTATATCCCGGATAACATTTTTTTTTTTTTTGTGAAATTTTCTTTTTTCACGCAAAATATGTTTAGTTTTTGGTAATACACAGAAATAAATTTCCATGGTTCACATGTGTCAGTTTTTTTTATTTTCTCAGTATCCTTTTTTTTTCATCGAAGTATATTTAGGTTTCATTAACTGACCAATACACAGAAATTAATTTCCATGGTTCACATGTGTCAGCTTATTTTAGGGAGTCGTGACGACTAATTCATACACAGAATTTTAAATATTCGCTTCTCGCAAAAATATTTTTCTGTGACTAATTGAATTATTTGTCAGTCACTGTTTTAATGGGTCACCTGTGGCAAATTCAGAAACAGAATAGAAGATTCTGCTGTAAACTGAATTTATTTCGTGCCACTATAATGAGCACTTACCATGTGGTACCAAGGGAATGATACATTTTGGGGGAAGAGCTTTTTGCAGATCAGCTGAGCTTTCTAGAACAAAAGCGATGAAAATGTCGCGATGCCTTCCACTTGAAAATATAATTTCCTGAAAACTTTACAGTATTCCAGGATAATCAATTTTCAAACGCATTCTGTATTGTTGAAAAGAGAGAGAGAGAAAAAAAAATATGTATGAGCTACTGTGATAAATCTTGAAAACAGAGTTGTTTTCAAGCTGAAGCTGAAGTAATAAATGAATACAATGTATTCTATTACATTTGTAGTAGTAATTCACAATAAACTTTAATTCAGTTTAATTAAAGTGATTGTGTCTTACTATATATGATGTAGTAGCTCAGAGATTTGAGGAAAAGAGAAAAAAAAATTCAATGTACTGGCCGGTATTCGAACCACCGCGAGACACAAACTTATAGTTTACAAGACTTGCTTCTGTTCCATTACGCTATGGCCCCGTTAGCTGACAGAGGGGAATTTATGAGGTATATAAGCTTTACACTGTCGCTAATCTAATGCAATTGTGTGTATGCACGCGGAACGATCAAAGCGCGGGAAATTTACCTTACAGCGTGAGGTGACATATGGAGCACATGGTACTTTTTCAAGAACAGGTTCAGAATTTGGCGTTTGGGAAGCAAATTCTTTTGTATTTGAGGATTAGCAGTTTTACAGGGAAGTCAATTTAAGATGTTGAATTGAGACTTTGCTGTCAGGGCGGGGTTGGCTTATTGGATGATAGGATATTGGTCACGGAAAAAGGCTATCGGATTTGGCGGAGACCTGGACAGGAGAGCAGGGTTGACAGAAGTGGACTAACCCAGTGATCGACCAAGAGAAATTAACTGTCACTATGCCATCATACTTTCATTCTTACAGCCTGCTGAGGGGTGATGTATGATTAAAATCTGATAGATGATATGATGAGAAAAAGATGATTGGCGATGAACAGTATTTACAGATGCGTACTATATTCAATACGGCGGAACGCTCAAAAGTAAACAGTCGAGTGGATGTGTCATGGTGCACCTGTGTCTATCTCTGCATGCGGACCCGGATCAGACGGCTTTTGTTCGCTTAATTTTATGGATCTAGGCAGAGAAACCACACACGTTATACCTCATCGAGACGCATGTTTACTTCAGGTACCGTCTTGCAATGTGAAAGTCTTATGTCAAGTAATACCTTTGAAAAGTAATGCCTATGTTTAAGCAAGGTGGAAATGTAAAAGGTTCCTACCGTAACAAGAATGTTCCATCCATCCTTAAACGAATCACAATGTGTCACATGATCACAAAAGTTAAAGTTATATGTACAGTTCAAGACCGAGGTACACGATCTTGTCAAGTCACTAAGAGGCTGATGAACACAGTTTCGAAGTCCGTTGCTAAATCGGTAGGGTCACTCCATTGTGATCACAGTCGATGTCAACGAATTAAGCGTGGGCCCACTTTGAATGAAGAAACACGTGTTCAGATGTAAACAAACAGAGTTCCGGAACTGAGTATGACGTCACCAAACGTGAATATCCGGATCATGCGCAGTAGATGAAGGGAATGTCCCAGTAATGGCTATGGCATCTCGTTGTCACGTGCGTGCAACGTTGGCAATTTCACGCTGGCCACCAATTTATCGCGGGGTATGGGCTGAATTTGAATATTCTGAGCCGACCCGAGGGTTCTTTAATTACCAAAACCAAGCCTGCAAATATATTGCAAAATATATTTAATAGAGAGACATATACGAGGTGTGTTTTGTATGATGACGAGTAGATGACTGCACTGAAAAATACAAATACATAGAATACAAACAAGTCACACAAAGCATACATGGACGTAAAAGACTTTATGAACAATGCATAAATATGGATGGATGGTAGAACCTTAGTTTCAGACAATGACATGCGTTTTCCACCTTGCTGACGTCACCACCAAACAGAAGGAAAAGAGAGCTTTTCCATAGAAATATAGAAAAAACTGACTTAAATACCATGAAACTGAACGCACTTCGTGAATCCTAAGCATATGCTAATTAATGCTAAATGAATGAAGTAAATGAGCTACATACCTGCAAATATATTGCAAAATATATTTAATAGAGAGACATATACGAGGTGTGTTTTGTATGATGACGAGTAGATGACTGAACGCATCAGCGCTTAACACAGGTGAATACATAATTCACACTGGACATCCCTACACCCACTACAGACACACCCAACATCTAGTATATGAGGAGGCGGAGAACCGGGTCGGGAACAAGGCTATAGGGAAGACCATATAGAGAAAGGTAGCTTAAATAAGGGCTTCAATGAAAGCCTTATTTTACCCTGTGACACATACATGAGTTAATTAAATGAAGTGGCTTTTGGTGACGTCCTACGCCCATAGCGTAAAACAAAACAATATGGGTTTGATTGTTATCTCAAATCTCCCTGAAATGAGACTGTTTTCCCGGAAATGAGATCTGTGGCTGTATAGCGGGTAGAAAAGGGTGTGTGCACTGATATTGGTGTTGGGATTTTATGAGGACGCTATCAAGCTTGCGCCCTTGATATCTCAACTGGGAATAACAGTTAACAATATCATCGAAATAAATCAATATTCCAGGAATATTAGAGTAAAAGAAAGATGGTATTATGCGCTTACGAATAACTTCGTATCAACGCACTATAGGTATGAGAGGCTAATATGACCGTGTTACGTTAACATTTTGAATGTCAACAGCTAAAGCGAAGTTCATGTAATTTCTTGAGGTATGATTGAGAAGAAAACAGGCAATTTTGGCAATTTAATACCTCAGAATAATGGAATTTCAAGTTTTGAAACATATAACTGCCATTTCAATTATATAAACGCTAAGGAGTATAAAATTTCCTTTTAAAAGGAAGGCTTGCCAGCTAAAACAGTGAAATTTTCATGAGTTGTTATTGAAGTTAACCCGATTGTTAGTGCACTTTCTGTTGCTTACTTTTATTTAGCAAAGTTTATTTTTGGTTTAAGTGGCATCAGTGGCAGTGACTGGAACAAAACTTTGACACTCTGAGAAGAAAATGCATGCTGTTATTGTTTTGACAATAACTTGCTTTACACCATTTGTGAACAACAAAGCATGGAACCTATTGCGTTCGTATTTCCATGAACTCCCGACAAATGAAATTTATCTTTTATATTTATGCTATGTTTTTACATCAATTTTGTTTACTCATTCGTGAAGTTCTGACTAATTAAACGCCAAGCAAAGAACGAATAATAGTTACGTGTTTGGTAATGAAGTACAGCAGCCGTCACTATGACATGACGTATATCAATCGTTATGTCGGTCAATCATCTATTTGAACTATCCGTGACGTTGCTTACGCGTAAGATTGCATGAATGTGTGTTGTTTGTGGATGTATGAACATCGTCAGCCCAGTATAGGTTCATCTAAGGAAATCGTCGTTGAGTGTAAATATTTCTCTGTACATTTGTATAGCTGAACTACACAGGAGACATTAGAGAGTGTTATAAAAGTAAGAAAAATGTCCACACACCCCAACCCGTACCTACCGCAAGCACAGTAGGCCCTTGTTCTACTATAATCCAAATAAGTAGGACGCCCCGGCACTGGAAGTTATACCCAGCATCATCGCACCAACCAACCAACCCCTCCCTTGTCATAAAGCTGTCAATGAATCCCTAACAGTTTCAAATTTTAACAATTCCGAGTTTCAAATGTTAACAACTCTGAATTGTTCCCTTTTTCTGTATCATTGTTCAGGCTATGCATGAGCATGTTGATGGCCAAAAGGAAATTTATCAGATGCTAAAAATGTGTACATAAAAATCGCTTTGCGCAATGGAAAGGCCTGTTGCAATGCGTAACCGTTAAGTACTCTCCGACATTACCGACTTTTACATACATAACACTAGACTTATACAACTCTCCTACTTAAAGCATATTTAACTTTTCTGATATTTTCAATCTTTATCAAGCTCCAGCTATATATTGGCTCGAAGTAGTCTTATTCAGCTGCCCTTAAAACGGGATCAGAGAGGCATATTGCTGAATATGAGACTGAATATCAGTCTAACATAACACGGTCAGTTTTACATACAAGCAATTAAGCCACACATTTATTGTAATGCGTATCTTGGATCCACACGGCGGAAATTCTGTTTACTTCGAGCATATTTATTCGTTTAACTGTCTGATTTTTTCCCTACATAGTAGACTTTTTTTCCAAGGTGTTTCCCATTTTCATCCTCACGGAGCATGTATTACGGTGCACAAAGTCGGTGCAGGGGGGGGGGGGCATTCTGTTTGGACATTGGTTTCCGCCACATGTTTCTCTGTACCTGACTGTGCCGCTTTTGGTAAATTCATGCGCCGTGTGGCTGAGGAGGGGGAAACCATTGATTCCAGTGTGTAGTTTTTAGGAAGTGACTGTACTCTGGCACCATGGATGCAGTGCCATGTAAGTGGAAAAATATTCAATGTTCGCTGTATTTTTTTATTATTACTATTTTTTTTTTACCTCTGTGGAGCCTTTATCCGCGGCGATAAGATAAATCTATATGTAATGCATGATTTACATAGTCTCTTATAATTCTGTACAAAATGGTTTGGTGTATTTTTATATGTCTGTATATAAACATGTATGTACTGTGATGTTGTACACCAAAATGAGACTTTAGACTATAAACTCTAGATAGATGGAATACATTTTTTCAGTTAATGTGATAAGAGAAGAAAATCGTCAAAAGCGCTTGTTTCTAAATCTAAACAATAAATTTGAACTCTGCTCTTTCAGTTTTTACAGATACACATGTCAGCCCACTCCGGCATAAGCGCAGTCTTATCAGTCTATCCTCAGCATGAAAGATGTCTGCATCATGGATCATCATGAAGAATATTTATGCCGAAAAAGACTGATCAGATCCCATGAAGGCACCGACGCTGGACAGTGTGCCGGCTGCTCTGACCAGTCAGAATATGCGATGCCCTAAGGCCTATTTTTCGCGACGCAGCTGCATGATTTTTGGAAAAGCTAATGCTTTGCGCTATTGCTATATATAAACACTGCAGTACACACTCTCCAGGTATTTTCCGACTAAGTGTGACGTATTGTTTCTTCCGAAAATAACTCGGTATCACTAAACCACTTGAATACTGGCTTGCCGCCGAAACGGCAAGCCAAAAATATATCACATTGATTAATGAGCCGCGACATGAGAAAACCAACAAAGTGGTTGTGCGCACAGCGCAAACTCAGATCAGCTTGGGCAGCACCCCCAGTCTGATCAAAGTCTTTGCTTTGCACTTAAAGGGTGGTCAATGGTCTAAGCTAGCTCCATGCGGACAGCGAAGACTCTGATCAGACTGGGCGGATGCCCATGCCGATCTGAGTCTGCGCTGTGCGCACAACCACTTTGTTGGTTTTCTCGTGTCGCGGCTCAACATTTTCTTTGTTTTCTCAAAGTGGATCAGCTGAACTCTGCTAAACTTCGTTCATTAATTCTCAAATTGGGGTTTTCGCAGCTCGTACTTTTATTATCTTATGAATTCAAGTAAGACTTTTCATAGTGATAATGCTAGACTTCCGCCGATTTCTCATTAATGTATCCTGTGACTCTGCCCTTCGTGTGATGCTGGGCTTACCTGCACGAAAGTGCAAATAATAGATTTTCAATCCGAGACTAAATCCATCTGACAGGTTGGAAACGCTTTTTAATACCATATAAAGTGGTCGCTATAAATAGTTTTGTGTACGGGTGGGGTTATTATTCTAACACATGTTCTGCACGTGCGAAATCAGTCAGCGTGACAACAAGCTAATCATCCGCGTAACCCTGACTCGATTTGAAATTGATCACACCGCATAAATTCACACTGGACAAGGTTTTCAGTTTTTCATTATAGGCCTTCGCCACCGGCAAACAACGTCTACCCGACGTCATATCAACGTCACTGCGACGTAATGATGTTCACTGGCGCTATTTTAACGCAAATATTACTGGTTTCCAAAGTATGTAATAAAGTTCTGAGGTTCCAAAACATATATTACCAATACTGAGTTAGAATTGCAAAGTTAACTACAAGGACAACATCGTGCACCGCTTAAACTTATTAAAGCTGCTTTCAATCAGTCTACTACCCCCCCATTCCCCCCCTCAAAACAATAATATCCCCCACACTACCAACAACCCCTCCCCTCAATGAGTCTACCATCCATACTGCCACCCCTTGACATGGCCCCCGTCCAAAACACACACCTTCTTAGTCAGTCTACAACACATGAAACTCATTTGGACGCAAAGAATATGGCAGACTCGGTTAAACGCAGTCTTTTTATGTGAGGTAATGCAACACTGCCCACGCCTAACACCGGCTTCAGCGGAACTCTATTTTTAAACTGGCTCAGAATCTGAATGAGTGTTCAAAAATATGTAATAGAGACTGGGTCTGGTTTTCAGTCCTTAAGTCCAGCGTTGTCAAAACTGAAAAAAATGAAGCACATGCAGTAACTTGATTTTATTTTTTATTTTATTCCCTTATTTATTTATCTATTTATTTATTTAAAAAAACATAGCCGGACTTCAAAACGTTTTTTTTTTCGTTTTGGAATTCTGGAACCATCCTTCGTCATATTCATGTGACTTTGCTGGAGGACCAACAATTATTACCCGAGTGACCTGCGTGATACCCACATGGAATGTATCTGAATATGTATGACTTTAGTCTGTCAATTTTCATCAATTGGTCTTAGTTTGCGGACGGGTTTTTGAAATTTGCGTGCACGTATCTGCAGCATCAGACGCCAGGCTAAGATATATGAGACATTGATGAAAAATTGGCGGAAGTCGAGTTTTATCACTATGCACAGTTTTACCTATAAAAGTATGAGCAGCGAAAAACTCAGTTTCAGAATTAATGAACGGAGTTAAATACTAATGTCTTCATTAGATTCAAGTCAGGTAAATTCAGACAGCATGTAAATTCGGACAGTGACATTGTTTCCTTTATATGTCCGTTGTTTGGAATTAAAGCAAACATAACTGCGCAAACAGTGAACATCCTGATGAGACGGCTCATTACAATGGTATGTCCGAATTTAATCGCTGTCTCGACCCTAACCATAAACATAAACACTGATAATAAAACTGCCTACTTCCCCCGTTTGCAATTTAGTGACATATCATTGATTGTGGCATTACTTCCGCCTTCTTCATGCATTTCGATACTACATGTATCGATAGTCTCATTTCAAATACCTGTAACTCGCTATAATTTTACTTTTGTTTTACCTCTCTGCGGGCTGAGGGCTGAGTTTAGTTAGAAAGCCAACGTCACGGCGATGCATTATCAATGTTATGTATGATTTTAAAAACCACACAACAAAAAAGACAAATTGTTAAAAAAATATATAGTTAAAGCTGCATTTTCAACAAAATTAATTCAGTCTTTTACATGTTGTAACAGTTGTAGTTTTACTGCTTTTTTGGTGGTCCTGCCAATAACTCCCTGTGGTTTAATATGCGGAAACCACTGCTTATGAGAAAGAAAAGAAAAGAAACTGCATGTTTTTAGTAAACACCGTAAATATATCTTCATCTTTTTGGATGAAAAGAAATGAATTTTTCTTTCGTGCTTCGCACTAGTGAAAATATCATTTTTTCATCGCATTTGATAAGGATATTAATGGTCACAGAAGAGTAATTATCCCCATTATATATCCGCATATTTTCACTTTTCACAGCTTTACAGGTCTTTCTTTCGTTAGTACTGAAATACTTTCATACAAAAATTTGCATTGTTTTGATCGCCCCACCCCAAACCCACACAAGAAAAGAAAGAAAAAAGATAAAGAAAATATATATAGTGGGTCATCCTCATGATAAAGTAATCAAGACGAGCCATGGTCTCTTTTATCGAGAAGGCAGTTATCTTATCAATTCCATTTTTATATCAAAATCGAAATTCTACTTTACGCAAAGTTTAAACTTCTACGTTGCACATTTTCCATCTAGCATTACAAGAAGGTAAGTTGTTTACTTTTTATTTTTCTAAATTTTGTGAAATATATACGCTTTATCACGCTACGTTTCCGTTTAAGGTTGTCTATAACTCAAACTACTGTCTCAGGAATTTTGTAAAACTTATTAACTGTTTTTTTAATTATCATTACTTTACAGTTTAAAACCTTCTGCCAACAGAAACATGCTTTGTAAACTGGTGAGGGACAACCAAATGTTGTGCGAACCCGGAATTACGTATGGGAAGAAAAGATGCAAAGAGAAGAGTTATGCTCTATCATTTCGTTCTTTCATTTTGATTTACGAGTTTATTTCAGTCTTATTAAGCTTTGGACTCGTGTTTATTAACCCATTTATTCGTAGTGTCCGAAACTACGACTTTGGCAAACAGTGCAGACCCAGATTAGACACCGCGTATGCATACGCGGCGTCTAATCAGGGTGTACACTATTTGCATAAGAGAAATGAATATATTTCCTCAAACAAACAAAAAATATAAACATTAACTAAACCAGACATCCCTTAATTGACAAAAGGACTGATCCATTTTATAAGGACGGAAGAGTTCACAAGGCAAAGATGGATTAAACGGAGTATTCCTTGATTTGTCCGTTTTATTGTCTTTTTAACATTATCTGTCTTTTACAGGACTTACTAACATACAACTTAAATAAGATGGGCTCTGCCAGCTTCTCCATCTGCCTTGCAATCATATTGGTTAATACTATTAAAGGTTTGTTGTATATTATAAAGCTGTGTTATGCACATGTAGCGCTTATAAGTTACAATATGCCGCTCTACACGTATAGCGATGTCCTATTTAAAAAGTAGCTATATTACAAAGTAATATGTTCCACACGTACAGCCATGTCCTACACGTACGGGGTAATATCATAAGGCATTATGCTACATACACAGCCGTGTCATGCACATAATGCACACATATTACACACATTTCTCATACACAGCCTTACACATACGGTATTTAAATGTTTATTACGCTCAGCAATACACTTTACCCATTTATCCTACAAACAGCCGGGCCGCGTAGCGCAATCGGTAGGGCACCTGACTCATAAGTCAGAGGTCCTGGGTTTGATATCCGGTCTGGCCACGTACTTTCGTTTCTCCTTCCGCTGATTCAAGAAGGGCAGTTGTCAGTTACTGGCGAAAGTATGTGTATTTAGTACTGGTTAACCGCTTAGGAGGTCTAAGCCTGCCCAGGAATAGTGTGGTTAGGTTAACTGACCGTCCCGACATGACCATAGCTGTTTACCGTGGACGTTAAGCATCAGATCAATCAATCAACCTACAAACACAGTAGTTATAGTTCACACAGCTCCAAAACCCATGGCCAAGGTCACAGTCTTTGGTCAGAATTCAAATCATATCTCGGCAATTACACAGGATAGTGCCGAAGCAAATATTTAAACTTCACAGAAAGATGAAGGGTAACAAGACGATAGAAGTTTCCACTCCCAAGGTCAAGGGCATAGCCAAAAGTCAAGTCCTTTCTCCTCAATTACAAGAACACAAGTTAGCAAAATTTGCTCAAAGACCTGGATTTTTGTCATCAGTAAGTTATGTAATCCTTATCTAATCCAATATACAGTCTCCTCTGGCTAGCCTGTCTTCTCTAAACCAGTGTCCCAGCAGTCTCTTTGGGAGGTCCAAAATGGGGGAACTCAATAACAGAGATACCTTGATTTAATTACTGGCATTAGTATTCATCAAAGTTTGATTTTTGACTGATGCATGAATTTATCCCACTTGGGCCCCACAGACAGGCAATGGTTTCAGCACTGCATTGTTTTATGACCCTAATAATGAGGTGATTAGGAGGTGCCTTTGATTTTCTAATCACTGTTTATTGGAGGGGATTAGATTGTGTGGGGGGGGGGGGGGGGTCAAAATGATAGAACAAAATCCGGGCCATTAAAATTCAAAATAAGGTAATCAAAATGAGATGGTATATCACAAGCTAAATTGAGGTACTCTTGCCCTAGGTCGGTTCACAGTCAGAGCTCGGAGATCAAAACATGTCTCTTAACTAAATAAAAACCGCGGAAGCAAATGTCATCAAACTTGAAAGAAAAGTAAAAGATGATAAATAATTTGCCAGATTAGGATCACTTCTCCAGGTTGAGATCACAATCAGAGTCAGACATCATATGAAAACAGCCGAAGGGGATTTGATCATACTTCACACAGACTGTATAGGTATGTCACGGTCAAGATAAGGGTCCGAGGTTATACAACTTGAGTATTATCTCAAACTCAAAATAAAACACACTGATTGGCTGCTTCCGAGCATCTGCTACTCAAGTTTTATAACCTCCGGAGAAGGCGCAAACACTCAAGATCAAGATCACAATAAGGGCTCAAAGGTCAATTCCTGTCTCAGTGAACAGGCAAAACTACTGAAGTGAAAATGATTAAACTTCATAGAAAGGTTAAGCATAATGATAAATTATGTTTATTTGGAGGTTTAGGCTTCCATATCCAATGTCAAGAACACAATACAGTTTGGTTAGTGGTTGAAATATGACCCCATGAATAGTCATAAAATTCTGAATTGAATTTGAACTTTACCGAAAAGAAAGGCTACATGAGAATATATGTCGTTTGCAAGACTAAGGATCCATGCCTATGATCAAGATTACAACCAGGGATCAAAGGTCAGTTTAAGGGGCCTTTTGTGGGGCATTTATCATACACTGTATCATTTTCCCTTCTTTTTTATCATTGCAGTTGAAGGGTCTACAAGACGATTATCAGCTGGAGACTTCCAAATAAATCGAAAGCGCCTGCTTTTATCTACAAGTAAGAAACAGCTGTTTTAAGAGTTATTCTCTGTAAGCATCAAACTCACCAGGAAATGGTATGTCAAAGGTCAAACATGTGGCTTGATAGCTCAGCTGGCACGGTAAGCGAATGGGTTCTTGGTTCGAGCCCCGGTCGAGTCACGAATATTTCCTCTTATGTGACATTTGGTGGCCGGTGTGTGTCCCCGATTTTCTTGAAACTTTGTTTATTTCTTGTCGTCCATGTATCACAAATAAAATATTATTTTCTCACCTGAGCCTTAAGGCTCATATGTGTACTTATAGAAACATTGTAGATTGTTTAGGACAAAGGTAAAATGCGGGGGTATTTAGTAAGCCATGCTTACTGCCATTTCTAATTGTTTTACATCTCGTGTGACTGACATTAGATCTCTGATCTGACAGTTGTTATTATTATTATTATTATTATTACTGTTATTAATATTAAGTCATCTACAGGCGTGTGTGTAAAGTAACTGCTGTTGTATTGTACAGCTTACCGTCTGTCAAAATAAAGCATAGCCAATCTGATTTTATTCGATGGTACATGGACACAGTGGGCAAACTGGGAAGGTTGTTCAATAACTTGCGGATTTGGTGTCAGCTCTCGTGCATGCACGTGCTCATATCCTATCCCGTTAGCACCTCCGGGAGAGAACTACGGGTGCCGCTACGACCAAACAGCTTTGCCAATTCAGTGTCTGTCCAGGTATTATATGAATGCAACCGTCACGATTCTATAACCAAATCTGTAAAGCTTTACTATAACAACAAGTAGCTAATTTTATTACGGTATCTGTAGGGATGTCTCTAAAGATAAGTAAAAGTAAAAAGTATGCAAAGACCAGGAACTGAAACAATCAAAATCCAAATCCAGCCTTCAAACCATAGTTGGAAACAACTAAGATTACAAATAATCAAGATACAGAGAACATATGGCCAACCGAGTGAGCAGCTTGTTCCCAAAAGGTGGCCACTCAGCAACCCAAACCGAACCAAAAATAATAAGAACATACATTAGGTAAAACATCACAGAAACTCTGACACCAAAAACAGGCAACAGAGAACCACAACAGAACTACCGCCTTGGAACGGTCAGTAATGAATTACTGGGGGGCTTAAATCGATTTTACAGGCCCAACCTCACCCTCAGTTTCTGAAGTGGTACAAAACATTTAGTTGGTAGTTCGGTTCGCATGATAACCCTCTAACTCGTCAATGAATCATCACGGTTAACACATAAATCAAATTTCAACACCATGAAGAAGCAAAGACGAGGACTCAACAGATACAACGGGCCGTCTGACAGGTGGAGATCCCTGTCCTGCCAAACGACCCCACTGGAAATCTGAAGCAAAAGAAGGTCACCAGTTGAGCCCCGGTGGACCAAGCAACAGACAAAAAGGCTCCGGTCCCAACCAACTAAAATATATAGCTTTAGGTCGGGGCCATCATAGAGTCTGACGACCGATCCCCCGGTGTGCAATTAAAGAGTGCAGCAAAGTTATCAACCGTGATTGGGTTAATCACTAAGCATGCAGACTGTCGCATAACATTTAAATTATAGCCAATACGTTTGTGACGTATTATTATTTTTCGGAATTGATCAGAAAAATCAGAAACTGTTGTTGTATGGTACAGCTGACCCTTTGACAAAAGGGGGAGACTACAGGGTGTCTCAAAAGATACAAAGAAGGACCTGTAGCTCTTTTATGTATGAAGGAAACTTTGCAAAGTTTTTCATGGATGTAGGAAAATGATACTGGGTAAGGTTTTTATCAAGAAATACTTCAACCGAAAGTAATGTCATGATGACGTCACAAAGTATAAATGAAATCATTTTTCTCATCTGCATTGTTGGAAACATAAAATGACATTAAGCGAAAATGGTTTCAGAGCGCTCTCAGGTCTGCATTCTAGGGCCAACAAGGGGTCAAAAATCTCAAATAGTGGAAGAAAGTCTGAGAAAAATAAAACGCAGGTGAAAATGGCTGTTATGTCGTGGTTAAAACTGCGTTGTGGAATTTGCTGTTCAGGATTAAGCCGGAGAGCTTAGCAAGAAAAGGGAAGAGGCAGGCCAATAAAGGCAGTATCATCAAGGACCATTAAAGAACTGAAAATAGCCAAGAACTGACAACTCACTTGTTCCTTTTTAGTGTCCTGCTAATTTTTATATGGCGGAATGACTTCCAAAGATCTACTTTGACCTTTTTGGTTAATTTTTATAATGAATCTGAAGATAATTGTGTGTTGATCTGCAACTTTCCCTTCAAAGCTCTCCATTTTCACTAAAGATGACCATTTTATTATAAGTTTCTCTGACATAATGTAAATCCCTCTCTAAGCTTTAGAATGCTCTTAATTCTACTTATTTTCGCTTCTTGAGACCAGTATGCAATTTCAACAGTGCAGATACAAGGGTTGATCCAGAAGTAATGTCACTGTGTACACATTGCGTGCTTATTCATTGTAGCATTATAATATAAAATATATCCAGCGACACTGTAATTCAATTCTGATTAACAAAATAAATATTAAGTTGGAATCTTTTTCCGCTCTAATTATATAGACGTTAAAAGTATGCCACCGACGCCATCGTTCCGCACGTTATAATAACGTTAGTTGCATGAACATAAATTTTAAAGGCAATCACAAATCAAAATCAAACTAAACGCGCCAAATCAGATGAAAATTTGGTACGATGACGAAATATATTTCTGCCGCCCACTGTTGAAATTTTTATATCATCACTGCAGTTTGAAGTTCGCTAGCTACTGCTAATGTTTGTTACTGCCGAGTGTAAAAATGTTGATTCCTGACAAACGCGTCAGCGGATATATATGCGGTTTTGCCTCAAATTTGGAATATCACCATTAGAGTCTCTAGAACTGTTTAGTTAGACAAGTGGTGATATGACAGTTATTACGAGGCTTGTGTAAAGGTGCAAACAGCGCGATACGGGTGCAGATGAGTCGCTAGAGGTTAGTCCGAAACCCGGAAGACCTTTATGTACATTGCCCAACAATAAAGTGACTCTTGTTCGGATCCCGTATATGAAAATCGATGTCCTGCATTTCGAATATCGTGTAAATTCTTAAACTTGAGCTGCGTGGCTGTTCAAGTAATATTAAAAGATGAGATAAACATGGGTGAACAGACATTAGTGCTTTGCTGGAACAACAAATATGCTACTTTGGACATGACACATTATCGAAATTTCGTCTGGTGCGTCAACGGCGTCATTGACAGGCGGCGCGTTTCGTTACCATGCCTTCTGTCTATCTCGGCATCTCAGTTACTGTGCACTGTATTTTTATGACATTTACAGACCATAATACAAATAGATTGAGGTAGTTGGATGCGAAATTTCGTCGTTCTGTCTTTAATCTACATGATTTTATAGCTGCAGTGACATTACTTCTGGATCAACCCTCGTACAATAGAAATGACGTCTTAACTGTAAACTTAAATTATTATGACGTCACTTCCTGTAAGCAGTGCCACCTAGTAATAAAACATCATAAATGCAAAGGAGTATCAAATTGCTACAATCGTACAAAATTTTGAAAAGTTTCCTCGTTAAATATAGATTACAGCAATTTCAAATAAGGTCCACGTTTATTGAGACACCCTGAAAACTAAAAGAAATTTTATTTCAGTCGATGGTACATGGACACAGTGGACGAACTGGGGAAGCTGTTCAGCTATTTGTGGATTTGGTGTCAGCTATCGAACACGCACGTGCTCCTTTGACCCAGCAGCACCTCGGGGAAAGAATTGTACCGGTACCGCTATGGACATACAGTCTTGCAAATTAGCTGCATGTTCAGGTATTAGCATTATGTAAATGCAAGTGTCATGATTGTTTTCGCAAATTCGCAGAGCTTCCCTCTTGTAGCAAACAGTTAAGGAATATGGGTACACCTCTTTGGTTTTTCATTGTGTTTGAAAAGAGACAAATTTTTGTGACTTCCTTTCTGCTTGCATTGACAAAATGGGATTTGCTCTTAAAATTGCAGAATTTACTCTCAAAGGAGCATGTGTTCCATTACCGTTCACCAAAGTGTGTCAATAACTCCTTGTAGATCTTGTTGAGGAGAATGTTTGTTGTGTTTGTGAACATGATATATTTGGCTATTCAGCAAAGTAACAATGACGACAGATTTACATTATTAATTGGCCACAGAGTGCTTAAGTTAAATCAGTCTCAGTAGAGTTGATAGCACATGAGAAGGTCTCTACATCCTGCAAAAACCCCGTGGGGAAGTAAAGCAATTAGATGATACATAAAACAAAACAAGACGAGCGAAAAGTCAAGAGTTCAGTTTATTCCTAGCGGCTGGCAGGAAGGCTATCCTTAATGACGAACTAAAAATTAAAGACAGATAGCAAGTCGACAAATAGTCCAGGAGCCCAGGAGAAAAAAAAGAGGTTCGCTCTCCTTTAATAGTAGAGTTTAGCAACCCTGTGCATTAAAATATACATTTTTTTACCATAGATTTTGGCCCGGAGACATTTCGAGAAACGCCCAGGAGACTCAAAAATGACATCTGCTCACCTGAGTAATTTCTACATAGAATAATCCTATCTGTTCTGTTGTTCTTCTTCCGACACTGAAACCAGACTTTTGTTCAGCGATAATCTCTTCAACTTGGGGTTTGAGCCTGTTAAAGATGACTTACAGCATGACTTTATTTTGAGGCTGATGGTTCTGTAGTTACGAAAGAGTTGGGCCCTCTTGAGGGAGCGTAGTAACCAGCGATGGAGTCATTGGGGTCGGCCATTCTTCTGTTCTTCAGAACTATTTACAGACCTTTGATGGTCTTCCTGCCTGCTTGAACAAGTTATACTGAAATATAATCAACCCCGGCAGACTTTTCCTTTTTCAGTGCAGCTACTACAATTTAAGCTGCCTTGCGAAGGATCGGTTGTAGATTTTTTTCTGAGTGCCAAGTGCAGTCCAGAACTGTATTGTCACCATGATACATGGTTGTATAGCTCTGAGCAATATTCTGTCCATCTGCTGAGAATTTGGTGTTCTTTCAGACATGTTCCAGACGAGTCCTGGGTATTTTGTTGATCTACCCTGTTTCCCGAAGTTAGATCCTTCACCATCTGTTACGCTGATATTTTTGTTCAGGCAAGTTTCAATCTCCTCGAACTGTCCTCCATTGCTTTTTTCAGGGTCTTTTGAACACTCATGTCGGCTGTCCTGTATTCTTTCACTCGTTCTGTTTCATGCCGGCTCTTCTTCGGATCTCTCCTTCATCACAGCGAGATCAAGAACATATCTGGTGAAACAGGCCGTTGTCCTCTGACGTTCCTTCCTAAGTATCTCACTGGCTGTGTCAGTCAATGTTGTATTGTAGTTTGTTATCATGCTATCTATGTCTCTCATCATCCCTCAGACTGATAAATGGTGCAAATTTCCCGTCTATTGTTACTTGGAACCTGGGTTTTTGAACTTCTCAAGGTGAAACCTCAGTCTTGGCTGGGTTGTCTTTCTGGTCTCCTTCAGACGAACTTGAGAGGTAATCATCAACAGGTAATGTACACTTCATATGTCTGCGCTGAAAAAGCTCCTTGTCCTCCTCGTTGGAACCGCTTCCTCACCAAGATGTAGTTAATCTGGTCTTAATGCGTCCTGTCTCGGCTTTGCTATGTCCACTTAGTGGATGGTTTGTGGGGCCCAGGGTTTTGTAGTACAGGTTGTTAAAGATGCTAATTTAGGAGTTGAGACCTCGCTCATTTGTCTCGGCATTGCAGTAGGGTCCTAATACGTCTCTCCAGACTGTTTCTGATTCCCTTCCACTTGCCATTCCAATCACATTGTACAACAAGAATGTCCTTCGTAATTTACTGGAGTTTTTGGTAGAAATGGTCTACCTTCTTATTATCTTGCTCTGACCTTTATGATTGTGTTGTGACATTGAAAGGAGCTGCTCGCAAACGGAGAGTCTGCTGCAGACTGGTTGACAAACCATATATCTGTCATCCGTTGACATTTCACCAAAGTTTTCAATGCATATTCCAGAGCTCCAGTATGTTCTAGAAGTACCTGTCCATATCAGCTCTTCAAGTTTCCCGGATGGCCTCAGAGCCCTCACACACCAGTTTTCTAATGAGATGTTCTCCCTACCTCTCATTTTCTCGACCTTAGTCACATCAGTCGCACATTTATCAACTACATGTACATACTTACTAACGTCAAACGGTAGGCGTGATCATTCTGAAGCTGGGCCCCGACAGACCCAGTATTTAAGTTTCATTGGGGGCCGGGCCGCGTAGCGCAGTCGGTAGCGCGTCTGACTTATAAGCCAGAGGTCCCGGGTTTGATACCCGATCCGGCCACTTACTTTCATTTCTCCTTCCGCTGATTCAAGAAGGGCAGTTGTCAGTTACTGGTGAAAGTAAGTGCAATTAGTACTGGTCTAAGCCTGCTCAGGAACATGGCCATAGCTGTTTACCGTGGACGTTAAACAATAACACAACAACAAAAAGTATCCTTGGGTCTGTCTTCCAAAATGCTACTTGGGCAAAAGTCAGCCTGATGGAGACCATACTTCTTCAGGCTGATTATGTTGAGCACAACCGAATTCCAAAAAAATATCATATGGCTCGCCTTGGTCATGAGCACGTGTCGGTTGGCTTAAAGTGTTATTCCACCCCGGGAGTTGACATCTTCTAGGAGGACGTTCACTCTTTGATGTTGAGTCTACACCAACCCAAATTGACCCCTAGGCTTGGGAGACATATGGAGGTGGAAGTGGCTTCTTGGTTTCTCCAAGCAAGCCACTAAATATAATACAACATACGGAAAGGGCCAAGCTGATTAGGCCTATCCTAATCAACAGTGATCTCTGAAATCTAGATGTTGTACCAAGCTGAGCAAGGCTCGCTCGGGTCTTGCAGCTAACATACGACTGTTGAACTCGTGTTGGTGCTCTACACTGGCCTTTGACTTCTTCTAGGAAGTCTTCAACCCAGTGATGCTGTTTTCACAGGTGTTCTTTAGCACGTTTTGTCCACAGACCTAGCAATGAATTCCTAGGTGGACTGCAAACCCAGGCTAACGATTGCACCTACCCTTCTACATGTAATTCTTAGTACCCTCCCAGGCTGATGAGATCCATCTGCCCACATGCAACCGTTAGTTTTGGACAACATGGTACCATGACGATTAGTTTATACTATGCACTTATACACTTTTAAGCTCGAAATAGCCCTGGTTCCACAAGTTATTAAAATGAAATTTTATCTTTATACAGTATAATCGAATCATAATTGTATTTTACATATAAATATGTCCATATAAAGCGTACATAAATATGTAACATATATAAATCAGTAGCACATATAAATATGTATATATTCTCCTTCAAAAAGCTTCCACTTTAATTTGTGAGGGAACTTTATAAAATGTCTATTTACAACATTATTTTGATACAGATTAAACAGCGTTGCGGCTTAATGAAGGGTAGCCTTTTTCTTCAGGGTTTATATAAAATTAATATTTATGACTGACATTTGCAGCAAATTTGCATCAAATTAGACGTTTATATATTTATTTAAACATTTCAGTGTTCATCAATAAAATTCCAACCAAAATGCCTTATTCCATGTCAGTGAGAGACAGTTGTAGTTTAAATTTAAATAGTTTGGATTAATGGAATTTTGCATTCATATATCTCATTTTACCGTGGCACGCCCGTTATCTCGAACAAAACTGCTATGCACTTAAAAACTGTCACAGGCTACATGCAAAGCCTCCATACTTAAAGTCAAAATCTTTTAGAAGTGATTCAGAACATAACATTTTTCAAGGGTGGGGTCAAAATTACGAAAATTATACTACTGGTAATTATCCCTTCGTGGGGCCCCTTTGGTGACATTTACATCACCTTGGAAGGTCTTATTTATTAGAACACATTTGTGGCAACATATATATGGGTGTAATTTAATACAAAATTAAGACAACTGGATTTTTTTCAAAATTTAAAAAAATGAGAGAAAATAGTCATTTTTTGTCATTTTTACAAATTCATCCCTCTAGCGCCCCAGAGGGATTTCTCAGAATGTCTCCGGGCTTTATTATGGCCAGAGGGGTATAGGCTATAACATCCACATGGGTACCAAACTCTTCTCTTTAGGGAGAGCGAAAGTGTTTTCTAGCGTAGATACAGATTTCGGGCCTAGCACTAAAAAAATAAATAACCAGAACAGGAGACCGCGAAGGAATGGTTGGTAATAAGTAAGTGAGATGGAGGGGTGGAAGGAGAAGGGACTTGAACCATTTGAGCCGCGACACGAGAAAACCAACAAAGTGGTCGTGCTCCCAGTGCAGACTCAGATCAGCCTGGGCATCCGCCAAGTCTGAGCAGAGTCTTCCCTAAGCGCTTAAAGGGTTGCTAAGGGTCTTTGCTACCTTCATGCGGACGGCGAAGACTCTGATCAGACTGGGTGGATGCCCAGGCTGATCTGAGTCTGCGCTGGGCGCACAGCCACTTTGTTGGTTTTCTCGCGTCGCGGCTCATTTGACACGCGAGTAACCCTCGGCGCTGGCTCAGGGAATCAGTCTTTGGTACATGGTAATGGACAAACGTAAACTTTTATAATAAGTTTTATTATAAGTTCTGAAAACATATACAATTTTTCAAAGTAAAATGCTTATGTTAATACCATGGCAGCTTGAGGTCCGGCTGAAACGTTACACGTTGTTCATTATGGCAAATGAACGATACACTGGGATGGCTCGCAAATAGTGCTAGGTTTTGTGCGTTTGAAGTTAATAAAGGAAAAAGCTCTGGAACTAAACAATTATTACCGCTATCTTAGCGTAATGATTAGAAAATGAAATAAGGGTGTCATTATTAAAAGGCTAATGGAGAAGATTAAATATCACCGTACGTTAAAGTCCCCATTGCTCTATCAGCATGAAATATTTTATCGTGAGGTATCGCTGCAAACGTCTCACTGCAGTTTCGTCATTGATTATTATCGTGATTGGCCGGCTTTGAAAAATCCAAACGTCCTTGAGTTTACCATAAAATAGATTTGAAAAAATAACTAGGTCATTTTAGTTGCCAACCAAAATGACCTACTTTCGATTTCACAAGCTTTATTTCATGATAAAAATACAATGTACCGGCGGTAAAAATATATAGTACAGTCGTTTAACAGGTGATAAAAATACAATGTACAAAAAAATAGGCAATGATCCCATTGATTGTGCCGCTGTTGCATTATTGCATTGCTTAACGGGGAACCAGAGACGAAACCCGTATTTTTATGGAGAGACTTATCATGTTTTAAAAATACCCTTCATGACGTCATCATAAAAAAGGCCAACGTCACATGACGACGTGGGTACGTGAGCTCCAGTACAACCAATGCATTGACAGCTCGTGATTTTTATCCGATCCTGGGTGAGATAACATGGGTGAGATAAGATTTGTAGGTACAGGTGAATCACGCGGATATCCTTATCCGGTGTGCAAGAAATTTGCCTCCCATCGGAAAAGAAACTTCCCGTATTTATTTTATATTTGGTGTTTTACGGTGGTCATTTATATCGAGCCGATCCTGACAGAAGTGGGCGAAAATCGGACCTTCCAGCCTTCCGGAACAAAAAGTCGCCGAGCGATGCTCGAACCCATCTAATGTTTAAAAGAGAGAGCACTCTTATCTGCTAGGCCACGGAAGCCCGGGTAACAGGTAATTCATTAGGCTCACAACTCTGAGAAACTACTATCAATGAATTGATTCAATATCATGACGTTTGATAAACCTTGAATCAGTCTTGTTTCAACGTTACCTCTCTGCAGGGAATTCACTAATTTCTCCTATTTCCACTCTGAACAAGTTTATGAGCATCTGGAGGACTCTTATATAATTCAATTTTGTCATTGGGCCAGTGTCAATTCAGCAAATAACTGCGTTCGAATTAATAGTGCAGCAAAATGAATACAATTACATTTGTTAAAGATAGCCGTGTTGTTTCTGAAGTGTGATAACTGCAATCACAGTTGTTGACCCTGGTTTTTATCGACCAAAATAACATCTTTAAACTGTAACCAAATCAATAAAGCCCCAGAGACAAACATTGAACGATGGTATATATTCTTGCAGCTGATGGTGAATGGGGACAGTGGAAGAGCTGGGGCGCTTGCTCGACCACATGCGATACTGGTACAAGAATGCGTTTTCGGGACTGTCAGTTCAATAGCACTTTACCACGTGGAAAACAATGCCGTGGCACAGATCAAGAAACCGATATCTGCATGGATGCTGCTTGTCCAGGTCTGTTAGTTGTTCTGTACTGTTCACAGTATTCAAAAGTAATGTTGTAACTTCAGCTGTCACTCAAGGTAAAATTACCGTAGATTTGCAACTTCTTCTTGTACATTTTGTGGCAAGATTTTTAGCTCACCAGAGCCGAAGGCTCCGGGGGAGCTTAAAGGATAGGCAGTGGTCCGTCGTCGTCGTATGTCGTCCGTCAACACTTTTAAACGACATCCTCTCTGAAGCCACTAGGCCGATTGGGCCCAAATTTTACCTGTGGCATTCTTGGGCTAGGGGATTGAAAGTTTATATTTTTTAAGAAAATTTGCCTGTTAGTTTGGTTGCTATGGCAACTTAGAGTTCCCATTGACTTATAATGGGAAAATTGAAAAATGACATTTTCTGCCAAGCCATTGCAGATACATAGATAAAACTTTTATAGAAATGTTTCTTGAGATGTCTTTTATCAGCTATATGTTTTTTTTGGCCCACTGCTGCTTTTATTGGTTGCCATGGAAACCAAAATGAAAAAAATGGAAAAATACTTAAAATATTATCTCCTCTGAGGGTACTGGGCCGATAAGACTCAGGTTTCATCTGTGGCATCCTTGGACTGCAGAATTGAAAGTTTGTGTTTTTTTATGAAAATCGGCCCATTAGTTTGGTTGCTATGGCAACTTAGAGTTGCATTGACTTATAATGGGGAAAATTGAAAAATGGCATTTATTGCCAATCCATTGCAGATATGTCGACAAAACTTTTATAGATTGTTCCTTGAGAAGTCTCTTATTAGCTTTTTTGCCCACTGCTCCTTCTATTGGTAGCCACGGAAACCAAAATGCAAAGAAAATGGAAAAAAATACTTTAAAAAAAATTATGTCCTCAGAAGCCATTGGGCCGATAAGACGCAGATTTCATCCGTAGTATCCTAAGGCTGGTGGTTGAAAATTTATAATTTTTTATATAAAATCGGCTCTTTAGTTTGGTTGCTATGGCAACTTAGAGTTGCATTGACTTGTAATGGGGGTAATTAAAACATGACATTTGCTGCAATCAATATATGGAAAATAGTTATATATTTTGTTTTCAACTCAACAGACTGTCAGACTGAGACTTTGTAGTTGTATATTTTGTATTAATCTGTATAAATGTGACAGCAATATTGAGAGTATACAATTTTGATAGCAGTTTTTGAGTTAGAGATCTGGTGAGCTTTGTGGCCCGTGGGCTCTTGTTTTTTAAGTTTCAACAAGAATTCATGTATAAATTGAAAAGTTCTGACAAAAGTTTATCTTGTACTTTATAAATATTATTGCTTTATCAGAGGACTAGTTGGAGTAAAAATTTTATATCGATGTTTTCGGCAAAAGTTTCTACCCAGAAGACACAAACTTGAAACAGTATTGAACCAGCAATGATGCAATGCCATAATATTTATTCAGCGTTTGTTCAATGTTGATTAACAATGTGTGTGTACTCAGTGCTTAATAAATTCAAACTGCAGCGTGGCAGTTTTCTTGGCTAAATCAAGCTTTCAGAATGGCTTAAATGGACTGGTGTCTCCCATAGGACATTTTAAGAGTTGACACAAGTTACGCCCTGCGATTACAATGTGACAATTAGCTTCAAAAGGAACATACAGAGGCTGAGGTGAACGAAAATGTGTAAAAAAACTTGGTTACTTACTAACATGGCCGCCATGCGTACATAAGGTAGAAACCTTTAGATTTTTTTTTGTTTTCAAGAACCAATAGACCGATTGCCTTTCAACTTGGTAGGTAGTATGGTGTCGCGAAGTTTGCGATCTTTCTATTTATAGACTTTGCTCCTATACTTGAATGTTTTTCAATGGTAGAGCCAATGGCGCCAGTAGTGAAACTCAGAGCCGCATTGGCATGCCAATGGTGACATTGGCAGAACCCCGAATGCAACCAGCATTGGTTTTGACGTCACACATAAAAGAAGCAACGCCAGGCTGGCTGGTGCTGCAACCAATCGATTACTGGATTATTCATATAACTGAGGGTAACCCGATAAGCCTAGTGGAAGTCATTAGCTGTTTAGCAGAAACACTCCATTTCTCCGTCAGCCTATGTCGTTTTTAGAAACTTGTAAAGGTTGCTAGCTACATCACGTGTGCACCTGCCTGCTGCCGACCTGGAAATATAATGTGTGTCACAAATAAACAGGTGTCGAGAAGCCGCAGTGAAGAGGTAAGGGTTGTTCTTTCTTCGAGCTGTACGGCCTTCTAGCCGAATTCTGACGGCCATAATACAGGATTTTTTTTTGGAACGCATTCACGTGTTGCCAGGGAAGTGGCGGCGGAAGTTCAGGAATTTATTTTCGTCCAATAAAAATGCCAGCGTCTCATTTTTCCCAAGGAAAAATAAAATGACGACCGGAAATTCAGTGACAAAAACTTTAATGGCACGGGACAGAATAGAATAGAACAGAAATATGCCTTGTATTGTAAAGCAACCAACACTCGTTGTTTGGTTGTAAACTTTATTTATTTTACATCGATTGCATTAAAAGCTCACGCGAACTTATTTAAATACTCTCGATGGCACGGATGTTTGCGCGTTTGTGGTCCTATACTGGTGGAGGAAACCGCAGTACCCTGAGAAAACCACCGACCTCGGACGGGCGACCACTACCCTCCCACATGACGACGCCGGAAACCGTACCCGGTGGAGAGGTGGAAAGCGTGTGCTGTATCCACTACGCTATCTGGGCCCCTCGCTGTTTGGTTGTTATTAATATTTTCATTACCATCCGATTTTGATTCGAAAATGGAAAAAAAATCAGACCCACAAAGAGTACCAAATGGTGAGGCCCTTCGTTTTATATTTTGAGACAGAATAACAAAATACTACAAGAAACAAGCCTTGAATTGATATAGATCGTCTGTCTTATTTTTTAAATCCTCAGCAGATACCAAAATTAAGAGTTTGGTCTCAAGTTCCCTGAAAATAATTGCAAGTGCCCCCTTCTCCCTGAAAAGAAACGTTTCAGCTCCCCAAATGCCAAGGGAGGGGGTAACACGTGTCACTACCGTACTTAGGGCCAAAATTTCAATAGATTTCATGATAGAAAATACTAGTGTTACGTTTGCTGCCTTAATTTCTTTTACATGACGTGAGAGCAGATTAGAAAGCCATCAAGCAGATTCAATAACATCGCATGTATCTATGGTACCATATCTATTTGGCCGGGCCGGGTAGCGCAATCGGTAGGGCACCTGACTCATAAGTCAGAGGTCCTGGGTTCGAATCCCGGTCTGGCCACATACTTTTGTTTCTCCTTCCGCTGATTCAAGAAGGGCAGTTGTCAGTTACTGGCGAAAGTATGTGCACTTAGTACTGGTTAACCGCTTATGAGGTCTAAGCCTGCCCAGGAATAGTGTGGTTAGGTTAACTGACCGTCCCGCCATGACCTTAGTTGTTTACCGTGGACGTTAAGCATCAAATCAAATCAACCAACAACCATATCTATTCCATCTGAACACTACCCCGACATATACCACATGGTTGTGACACCTACATCTGTCATCTTGCAATGCCATCCCATGAATATGGTACACAACGCAATGCTATGACATGAGCCGCGACACGAGAAACCCAACAAAGTGGTTGTGCGCCCAGCAAAGACTCAGATCAGCCTGAGCGTCCGCCCAGTCTGGTCAGACCCTTCGCTAAGCGTTGAAACGGTAGCCAAGGGTCTAAGCTACCTCCATGCGGACAGCGAAGACTGGTCAGACTGGGCGGATGCCCAGGTTGATCTGAGCCTGCGCTGGGCGCACAATCCCTTTGTTGGTTTTCTCGTGTCGCGGCTCAATTGTAATGGCAGCTGCTGTAACATCATCACATAGCGAACGCAGTGATATGCACAATAGTGTCGCTTGACATGTCCATATATATTGTTAGTACATGAAGACAGTGCATAAACATTTTGTAATCTACGCTTGAATAACTTGAGTACAACACTATATTTTGGGGGTGTGAATGGCATTTGCATGTAGCCCTGTGACATAGTAGTCTGACATGCTGTAATATGCGAGTTTGTAAAATGGTGCAGCTCACAGCTTTTGATATTACATTTTAGGTAATAATGAGATAAAGGTATGAATCTTCTACTGATGCATAGCACATTGAGATATAATTTTGGCAGAAAGCTAAATGAACCATTAGATAACATTGCAACATAAACTATTCCATAGTTTTCATAATCTACAAGAAAAAAATAAAGACAACTATGTCAAAGGCTTAAACGAAAATGCTATTATTATCCCCAAAAATATAATTAAGTTATTCAGATGTAGATTGCAAATTATTTATGCATTGTCTCCATGTACTAAAATATTCTTTAAGCCTTATTGTTTAGTCTACGTTGGGTGTGCAGCCACGTTAGCCCGACGTTAACGGTGCATTTACATTATTTGTGTGTGATATCAACTTAGTTTCACATATGTATCAGGTCCAGCTCTAGTTCTAGTAAGCCAACTTCGCATCGACGTCGAATCGACGTAGCTTTGACGTTGTCCTCACGCTGACTACACATTCAAATATGGATTTAGGATTGCTGAGTTTTATTTTGTCATATAGTTTGTGATAAATATCATGTCTGCCCATGGGTCTAGTGATTTCCATTTTTATTTGTATTTCATATGGGCTGTACTGTTCTCAGAAATCAATTGTTTCGTCTGAGATTTGCCACAATTTGCGTGAGTCGAGACGATCCTGTTGAGAGGACTCGTTTTGGTACCATTGCTATGTTTGAAGATATCATCAGTTATTACGACTTAGTGTCCTACTGGTGAGGGTTCTTTTTCTGTTTATACTGTAGCATTTGTAGTGGCAATTGAGCTCTCATTTCATAAGTATCATTCACTTAGATTAAGTGAGCAGTTCTTCTGATTGTGGACTCGTTCGCCACTATAATGGACTCGATCGCCACTATAGTTCTCAGAAGGAACAATTGTGTCTTATCATATGCTGTATATTACATACTGGACAAAAAAAGTAGTGATCAACTATTTGACTGAAGCTTAAAACATGAAAAATAGTTAATCAAAAATAATTTTCTTCTGTTCAATACAGCTGTCAAAACGGCGTAGAACTGCATGAAAATATTGGAATCGGATCACGTGACACACCAGTAGAAAAGAATAAACAGACATACCCCTAAAATTGAAGTGAAAATTGGCATCACCACAAAATTGAATGTCTTTGATTCTGGGCTTTATCCATGCAAAACCATTTCCAGTGCTCATCGATATCTCTGGGTCTGAATAACTGCATGACAGCTACTCGGTGTTCTGTTGGTAAAGCGCTAGCGGCTCATTTGGGAACTCGTTTGCCATTTCTCATGAAAGGCATGATTTAGCTCGCCAGGACTTTCCTGAAGCCTCTTGGGATTTGAATTGGTGTGTTGTAGCATCTGTACAGCATATTCAATCAGATTTAAAACTTGCGATCGATTAGACTTGTTCATACGGACGATAGTCTCTGTCCAAAAGTACTTTTACAACACAATAACACTGTGAGGACGCGTATTTTTTTTCCGTTAAAATGATTTAATCGGCCAATTTAAGCGAAAGCGGTTAAAAACAGTTTTTACACAGCTAATTTGCGCACTTGCATGCTGGTAATGAGGCCAGGATTGATGAAATTCCATAGAAATGCGAGGCGGCAGTGGGCAAACTGGTGACGCAAATTGGCAGCTGGGTCACTGGACCAATGTTCTTTTCACAGAGGAGTCCAAATTTGTATGTAGACATCCACGATGATGAGAGAAGGGTGTGACGCCTGCAAGGAACAAGTCGTGTAGACTTTGAATTAAATCCTGTTGTGGATAATGAAATGTCTCGAGAAGGGTTGGTGAGGGTATGGTCCGGAATCTGGATTGGCAGCTGTTTGGACTTGCGCATGCCAGACAGAGGCGCTCTGATTGGTGTTCGAACTAGGAATGACATGTTATATATAATTACGAGACAGTTTGCTGACGGTTTTGGCGACGACATCATCGAATTACAGGGCAAATGTGGTGGACCAGTATCTAGCGACTGAAACAATCGCCCCTATTGACATGTCAGTTTAATCACAAGTTTAAATTCGACTGAGCATTTTTTTGACATGTTACACCACCAATCCTGATCACGAGAGGCTTCCTGAAACTCAAGGAGAGTTCACTCAGACCTTTCTTGAAAAATGGCAAACGAGTCCCTAAATAGGCCTTTTGGGCTTCGTGCAGTTATTCAGGCCCTTGGAGGTCACACTGAGAACTGAAAATGATTTTGCATAGATAAAGCCAAAAATAATGAACATTCAGTTTTGTGTTAATGCCAGTTTTCACTTCCATTTAGGGGTATGTCTGTTTATTCATTTCTGCTGATGCGTCACGTGGTCAGATTCCAATATGTGTCAAGCAGCCTTGTGCAGCATTGTTAGATGCATTCAACAGAAGAAAAAGATTTTTTGAAATTTACTTTTTTAGTATAAAAAATTCAGTTTAATGTTTGATCCTTAACTTTTTTGTCACGAATATGTTGTACATATAAATATAATTATAAAACTTAGATACTTGATGTAATTGTGTGGATCAACGTAAACGAGGCCTGAGCATACCGGAAGTCTCTTAGCTTTCTTGGCTGCGCCCTGACTCCGTAGTGAATCTTGTATTATTAGTGCAATCTTCCTTTGGTCAACTGACTGAAAAAGATTGTACCTCTTTGGACACTCGATGCACGTAGCAAGGATATGAGAAGGTAATGGTTTGCCGGGTTAATGATGATTCAAAAATATGTGCTGAGTGATTCAAATGACGGCATGGCAGTTTTCCATGGTATCTAATCTGGCAGAATTAAGTTAGAACGGCTTAAATTGTCATACATAGCGGATAGGCAATTTCCAGACTCAGTTGTTAGAGCAAAAGTAATAGGGCATAACAGTTCCGTTACAATAAGACTATGGATATGATAATATCCTGGCGTACCCGTCTCGTTGTTATGGTATACTTACACTGATTAATAGCAATTCTCTGTAACCACCAACCAAAGTTTGGCACGCATAGTCATGGATTTTGATAAAACTTTCTCAGTTTGTTTGTTGTCACTCAAAACCAAATAATTGATACCTAGTTCTTTCTGCTACATGCCCGTTGCCATGGTAACGACCGCCAAAGATTTTGCCTTAAAAATGGCCAAAAAATAAATGAAAAAATGTACTTTTTGAACTTTTATATAGGCTAAATGAGACTACATTTCATCTAAACATGTACTGGTTGAGGAAATATAGGTTAATATAAATTCAAGGAAAAACAAATATAATTGTTTTGCAACTTTTTGAGTATTGCTACATGCTGTTAATGGTGGGTGGGGTATCCAGGTTTTCGAAACCCTCATTTTAAGGCAATTTTAAGCGCTTAATGACATTTCGCGCGGTCAGTCTGACATATCTGTTTATAACAACAAATTAGAGGAGGGCTTCAACTATCATGAACTGAAGAAACATGTTTGGGAAGTTGCCTCCTTCTGACTGTTACCATGGAAACAACCAATATCCTATGTAAAAAAATGAGAAAATAAAACCCTGTTGAAAATTACATATTTTTCCCACAAACAAGGACATGCTGCTTTAATTACATGTACAATTGTTGTGAAAATATCAGACTTACATTAAATAATATCAGCAACAAAAGGAAAAGAACTGAGAGTCTATTAATATTCTTTAAAGGGGCTCCGAAAGTGGTTTTAAATAGGCTAATTTGCCCTCAAATGAAAAGTTTTCTTTGCATAGTTGAAACCTCATGACTGTTTTCTTTTTACAAGGTTGTGAAAACATGAGCCCAATGTTAAGGGATACAAAATATTGTAATGGGGAACTCCTTGAAAATATGTATATACATTTTAAGGGCCCCAAAAAGGGGTTAAAGGGGAGGAACTTTGACTTAAATGTCTGAATTGCTTCGCAAAATAACAAAAAACAGCACTGCATACAGATATAGTGGTTAAGAAACTGGCAATAAAATGTAAACAGGTATAAATAATGTCAATAGGGTGCTCTGTTACAGTATTCATAGTTCCTTAAGGGGCCAAAAAGGGGTAAAGTCTGCTAATTTGCCCCACAAATCTCAAATATTCTTCGTATGGCAAAAATATATATATAATCCGTTACTTTAAGTTGTTTAGAAAAACATTAAATGTAAATTTACAGATACCAAATATTACAAAATATGGCACTGAGGTACTCTGAGATCACAAAGGGTCCAAAATGTGTTGTATGTGTATGTGGGGGGGGGGGGGGGGGGCAAATTCAAACAAAGGCATGGTTTTCTTCACAATATTAAGTAGCAAATTTTGAATGGAGTATTGTTTTAGCTACATGAACTGGCAACACTATCATCAACAAAACACCTTGCTTTTGGAAAGATTTGCAGTGTTTTTCTGCTCCATTTACATGTATATTCTGTATATTTTCGTGAGGTCGAACATGACCAAATTTGTCAATGTCATATAAATAAAGACAGATACGACTTAAAAACGGCTGCTTAACTGGTAAACAATTTAGCCTGAGTAATTTGGCAAAACCAATGGAGTTCTGTTTGTCTTTTCAATGCACTTGGCACCTTGATTACCTGTGAATCGGAGAAACATTCGAAGTACAATTATGACAACAATCAACTATTGTAACTCTTATCAAATAAAGTATAGCCGCAACTGTAATTTTAGCTTCACTGCGGGTGTTAGGGTGTGAAAGGCAACTTCTTTCTGTATTTTTTTTATGACAAGGAAGGCTCCTTTTGCAAAAGTAAGATTTAGACTAAGAAAGGAGCTAACATACAGTGTTTTCCAGATATGACGATAAGGTTCATAATTATTACCCTTTCGGAAAGTTTCTAGGTTCAAATCCGCCCACACGAATTTGAAAAAAATGCTGTTATTAGATCATTTTATTTTCAGAAGTTTTAAAGCTTTGACAAGAAATGACACTCAAGTTAAAATTTCACATCCGACTCCAATCACATTACCCCAGCAAACGCTTTAGAAGGAAAAGTTGAATGGTATGCCTGGTCAGCTGTTTTCAAAATGATACTATTCTGTAAATACATGCTGAGATGACCTGGCTCTTGACTAGGCTGAATACATTAAAAGTCCAATAACATGAAATATGTTTGAATTCTTTTCTACTGGCAACCATAAGAGATTGGAACAGTTTACACATCGGACAGAGTGTCTCTGTTTTAACTTTAACTCAAACTTAATCTCCACAACAAAGTTTTACAATGCTGGAACTCATCTAGATCAAATCTTACACACAAGACTTCAACTGGAATGTAGTTCACTGAATGAGCACCTGAATGCCAGAAATATAATGTAAAGTCCATTAGATCTTTGTGGCGAGATAGAAAACACAAACCATTTTATATTCAGCTGTCCTCATTAGACTGCTGCAAGACAGAATCACATTGCAGACCTGGCAAAAGAATGTACACTGAGAGGTCTAATGTACGGGAAAGAGGGAGTGTCACCGGCGATAAACGAAAACATCTTTACACGAGTTCAAAATTTCATAATACACACTAAAAGATTTAACCCCTAACTTTTCAAAGTGCATCAAATTGATCTAAATGGAATGTTATATACATATACAGCTTGGACTAACTGGATGAGGAAATCATATTTCTCTCTCTCCCTCTCTTTCTTAGGTATTGTATTTCTTTTGTCTGTATTATCAGCTCATTATAAAGCAGTTACTTCTGATGCAAGCATAAAACAGTCTTTGCCTAAATGATATTTTTGTTCATTGCCAGACTGTTTAAGACCAAGATGTGTTTATTTGATGTCTATGCTATTGTGTACATTCAACCTTTGTTCAGTATTTGATTTTTAGCAGGAGATAGTCCACATAACTTTGGGCTTTTGATCAAATCCCGGTCCATTTTTCTATACTTTGTTCTCAAATATGACGCATAAAATATTGTTTGAACCAAGTTCCATTGTCAACCCTTCAGCTGTTACTGTAGGTCCTATTGGGGACTGGCCTTTAAAAGAAATCCTTTTCCCCAAATTTATAATAGTTTATATTATAAAGTAATACCAAATACCCTCATTAGATTTGATCCTGCAGTCAGATTTGGTCAGTCAGGATTTAAAACAAGAGCACATTTGAACAGAGTAATGATGATGTACGCCCATTGGGGTTTACAGTAGGAAAGGAAACATTAAAGACTATAAAACTTTGCATTGCAAGTAACTCCAACTCCTCATTACGTAGGTCAATTAAATTAAAGAAAACCGTGGTGATAATCACTGATTTTTGGTTAATACAAAAACAATATTTAAAATGCTGAAAATTCAACAGATCCTCGCAAAACTTAGCAGATGCTTCCATGTTGTTGTTCACTATTTTGACTTCCAAAAGGCCTTGCTTTATGATGCTAAAATTATACTTGAACCTTAAACATGGTTGAACGTTTGAGAACAAGCCACTTCTTTCAACCTGATAATCTGAGGAAGAGATGGAAAAAATAATTAAAATGACATTGAAGTCTATGCATTGAAGTACCTTCAGACCTAAATGCATTTTCAATAATGATGGTATTTTTTTTTATGCTTTTTGCACTTCAAATTACCCCTTATCTTTTCTTATACAGGCCCTTTATCATCAGCATGTCTTTTTTGTATTCTTAACTGTAGAGAACCACAATAGGAAAATGTTTGCAAAATTTCGGGGGGATATGTTACATTTTCATGGTTTAAGTTAGATTTTTGCATTTACCATAAATCACCACCTTAAGAATAAAACACAACTAACGGCAATGCACAAGTGGCCGTAATTCAGTCAAAATTGGAATCAGAGCTATTTGTCTGATGCTGCTGTATACTTTTATGTAAATTCACGAAGAAACCTTCAACAGTTTCACAGCAGTAAGACGGACATGAAATTCTTCTTAAGAAATAATCAAATGGTTCTAAGTCTGTCAAAGCAGATCTTGGGTTATGGTTGTTTTTCTCTGCACAATAATATGTGATTATGCATGCTTTATTAGAAATTTCATGAAGAAATATGAATGGTTTTAAAGTGTCAAAGCAGAAAAAGAGATTGCTTTAAGAGATATGCTAAGGGTCATAATTTTATCAAAAGTAGAAGTAAGGGTTCGTGAAAAGCTATTGTTGTCACCCTGGCGTCTGTGTCAGCGACCGTGTCGACCTGCGGATTGGATGTTTTGGTTAAAGATGTGTAAAAACCTATATATCTTTTAACCCAATGAAGGATTTTTTGATACTTGCACTGTAGTTACATATTGGTCCAAGGTTCTACAAAATTAGGATTTTAGCTCACCTGAGCCAGTGGCTCCGGGAGAACTTATAGGATGGTAAGGCTCTGTCGTCCGTCAGTCGTCCATCCGTCAATATTTTCAAACAACTTCTCCTCTGAAACCGCTGGGCCGATAGTAACCAAATTTCATGTAGAACCTCTAGAAGGCGGGGGAACGAAAAGTTGTTCAAATGGTCCTGGTCACATGACCAACATGGCCGCCATGCCAATACATGGTAGAAACATTTAAAGATCTTCTTCTCCAGAACCAATAGGCCAATGGCCTTGAAACTTGGTATGTACCATTGGGTACACGAGTACTACCAAAATTGATCAAATGATGACCTTGGTGTAACCGTGACCTTTGTTACGGTAAGGTCAAATTTTCTTTCTGTAGCTTTTATATGGGAAAATGCTAGAACATCAGATTTCTTGGAAACTGTTGAGGATGTTGACCTGAAATTGGTATATACAGTCATCTTAATGAGTGCATGAAAATTTATGTGTACAAGAGGTCAAGGTCACTCTTTGACCTTTGATCCTGGTCTCTCATATTTTGACAATTTCACACATCTCCTCAAAAGCCACTGGGCAAAGTGTAACCAAATTTCATGTAAAGCCTCTAGGGGACGGGGGAACGCAAAGTTGTTCAAACGGTCTGGGTCACATGACCAACATGGCCGCCATGCCCATATACGGTAGAAACCTTTAAAAATCTTCTTCTTCAGAACCAATAGGCCAATGGCCTTGAAACTTGGTATGTAGAATCAAGTATATGTACTACCAAGATTGTTTAAATTATGACCTTGGGTTGACCTTGACATTTTTTACGGTAAGGTCAAATTTGCTTCCTTGTAGCTTTTATATGGGAGTACCACCCCACCCGTTTCAGTGACCTTGAGGTTAAGGTCATACCTAAAATTCTTTGTTGGGTTAAAGTTTTCCAATGCCATACTTTTCCAGAATGCTTGGTTGCATCTACTGTTATACTTGCACGTATATTAGAAACTGGTTTAGGTTTTTACAAAAAATAGCCCACCCGTTGGGTGACCTTGAAATCAAAGTCATTCATTTTTTTATGTGATAACATGTCAGTATCAGGCGAGTTATCCTGTACAAGGACTAGTCTTGTCATTGCATATCTTCTCATGATGCATTGTATTTATTAAGGTACAAGGATCAAAGTCTTACTGATATTCTGCATGTGGGCAGAGGCTGCCAGATTTGTTCCTCAGTCAAGTAGAGGCAGATGAAGAGGCAGGCAGACAATATTAAAGAATGGACGGGAATAGACTTTGCTAGCACAACTAGGGCAGCTGGAGACAGGACTAGGTGAAAAGGGGTTGTTGTAAAGTTATCTGTGATGCTCCGACAACCTTGCAAGGTTATGGAATAGACTAGACTTGTGAGACGATTCTACATGCGACTGGTCAAGTGTTGTCTCTTAAGAAGAGTTTCAGTCAATGGACAGCAAACAAACATTGGCCAACGGGGCCTCCCTTTGACTCTTTTGTCCCTTGGGCAAAACAGAAAAACATATATAATGTGACCATTTTCCAGTTTTTAGGCACAGTCAGCAGATCTATGTTCGGTTAAACCTAAAAAATAGCATGCATAGGGGTTTCTTGTTCAAATTCCCATAAGGCTGTTCTCAAGGAGGCTGAAGAGAATGAATCTGTAACTTGCATCTCCACGTCTAGTCTGGCTACAGACTCTATGTTCAATATATCCCCTGCAAAGAAACATAGAGTCGAATCTGACGGTCAACAGAGTAATATACAGATTCGACTGGAGCCAGGCTACTCCAAATCCTATGGTGTAGGTATAATTATGTGTGCAGTTGCAGATATAATTATCGACAGAGTTATGGTAAAAGTGGAGGCATATTTAAATATGCAGTTGCAGATATAATTATCAACAGAGTTAGTTAAAATAAAAATGTTTGAAATATCCTCCTGTTTTGGCATTTTTGTCCGCAACTAAGGTGCTGAAGCTATTTTTGTCCAGTGTATAACACTAAAACTATTTAAGGAATTGTGTTGAAGCAGTAACTCTTTGCTGGGTAGTAAAATCAAGGCGTATCCGCTGTTGTCTTTTTAATGGTATACAATGAAAATTTTTGACTGAGGTACATAATTGCATTTTTGCCCATTCTGGGACCCCTTAATTTCACATAAAAAGGAACCACAGGGCAGCCATCGCTATGGCTTTACATCAGTTGTCACTGGGCCAACAGTTTCTGTGCCAGCATATTACAGTATGCTGCTTTCTGAGAAACTTAATTTTTGGTGTAGTTTTCTGCATTTTGACTCCTTATTGGCCCCTTCTGGATACAAAAATGCAATTACGTTGATCCCCATTACCTTATTTTATGTACTTTTTATTTAGACTGATGCTTACACTCACAAATAAGTAACGGATACTGGTTTATATCAATAGTGTGTGTAATTTCGAGGCAATTTTGCTGATTCAACCCCTTTAATGGCCCCTTAAGGGAACATAATATAAGTCAAAGAGCACCCCATTGCCCTATTTTAAACCAGTTAGTATTTGACTTACAGTTTCAAAGCCATTGTTATTGTAGGCACTGTTGAATTTTTTGTTTTGCAAAGAAATTCATGAGTTTTTAAAGATTTCCAGTTTTTAACCCCTTGTTTTTGGACCCCTAAATGACCCCAAAATATTCCATTGCCCTAGTTTATATCTGCTAACTTCACAAATATGTTTTCCCAACATATTAAATAGAAACCAATACCTTGTTTTGCCGTTTTGTGAAGAAAGCTTGTTATTTGAAGGAAATTAAGCCTTAAAAACCCCTTTCGGAGCCCCAAGAATGATTGTTAAGATGATCCCAGTACTGCCCCTTTTGATGTTAATATTTTTTAAATTAAAACTGATATTTTCACAACACTTGTACATGCAATAAATGCTGCCTTTCAATTGTTTAGGGAAATAAATAGGTGATTTTGTGCACTGTTGTGTTTCCTTGATTTTTTGATAGGGTATTGTTCGTTTCCATGGTTACGGTCATAAGGAGGTAACTTCCCAAACATGTTTCTTCAGTTCATGATACTAGAGATCTTCTTCTATTATGCTGTCATGCATTTGTATATCAGAGTGACCGCGCGAACTGGTAGTACGCACTTGAAAAAGCTCAAAAACAGGGGTTTTCGATACCTCGATACCCCACCCCGCTTCAAGGGCTAAAATCAGTACCAAAGAACTAACAGATCTGGTTTATTTTTTTCACTGCACTCTTGTACTATTCCGTAGTTTTTCAGTCGAAACACTTTTAGACTAAAGGTAACGTGTTCTAAGAAATATAAATGTTCAAAATTTGGTAATTTTCACTTATTTTTTGACTGTTTTTTTTGGCAAAATCTATGGAGGCCGTTGCCATGGCAACGGACACACAAAAGAACGAATTGACCTTCATTTAAATGTTTTTATGTGACAACACACAAACTGAGAAAGTTTGAGAAAAATCTGAGACTATGCGTGCCGAACCCCCATTGTAAAATGTGAAATGGTTACAGAGAATTGCTATTAAAATCTAGCTCATGCGTAAGACAACATGGGCGGTGGTAATGTCTCTCCTCTTTATCAGTTTGACGCGTGTGAACAGCGATCCCGTAGTATAACCATTACTCGCACTGCTCGAAAATGAAACCTATTACTGCTCCGAGCCTTTTTCCTTTGTTCATACAGTCAGCTCTCGCTATCTCGAATTCGAACTTCAGCCCAAACAACTGATATCTCAAACTAAATTTTCTGGTACCAGAAAATTTACTTAGAGATATCAGTAACTTGAGGTAACAGGAGTTGACTGAAAATAAAAATAGGAAATATAATCTTTGATATAAGACGATACTTTGAGATATCAGTGCTCGAGAAATCGGGAGTTGACTGTAATTATAATGTTATAAACATCGGTAGAGGAATTTTCAGATTTCAAATACGATCTATTAGTGTTATTTATGATCCGGAGAACCTTCCTATCTGGCATTTAAGAAGAGAATTTTCAATGGTCATTAGCATGTGGTAGAGCTTGCAGTCGGCATATTCGGCATAACTACTTGGGTAAACTCGAGCGATACCAAGATAGTCGGGCTACTCAAAGATATGTAGGTTCGGGCTCCTCGAAGATGTGTATATACATATTTTGCAGGAGACTGAGGAATACCTGGGTATTACTTTGTTTTATATGCTTCTATTTTAACGCTGGCACTCAAGAAAGGAAGCTTTCAGAACAGCAAAACTAAATAGCTCAGACAGCTAGTAGAACAGAAGAAGTGCCTGGTTGTGGATTGTGTTTTTAGAAAATTGAGACCTTGATGTGAAAAAGATTGTATATAGGCTAGCTCAAAACAGGCGTATCAAAAGTAAATAGAAAGGTCCAGGGTATGCCATAATCACAAACAGCAACCCATCCACCACACCAAAAGGAAGAGAAAAAGGACAAGCACATACGCGCAAAATAAACTGATGAACGAGAAATTAAAGAGCTAGCTCCTTCTTCCCTAAGCTAGGTGATTAGAATGCTAAAACAAACTAAGAAAAGAAGCAAAAGAGCAAAACAATAAACTTAGAAACATAAAGCGCCGCTTGGTATAACCCACAAAGCAACATAGAATTACATCGGGAGTGCCACCTTAGAACGGCCAGCAGCAGAGACAAGACTTAGGGTAGAGTCGGGTTACTTCGGACAGGCGGATAAATTTGTTCATACCATTGCAAACAGTGAAAATCCAGATGAGACGGCTCATAATGAGCCGTCTCATCAGGATTTTCACTGTTTGGCCAGTTATCATTTTGTTTTAGTTCCAGACAACTGACATATTAAGGAAACAATGTGACTGTCCGAATTTACCCGCTGTCCGAAGTTACCCGACTCTCTCCTAGAGATTCCTTCACCACAAAATGCTAACTGTACAGGAAGTTAATATTTTGCAAAGGCAGGCAAGTATCTATTATGGGTGTGAGGTGTGGGTAGAAAAATCCGTCACGAGGGTCACTGTTCGGCATCACGAGGTTTGCCGAGTGATGCCGAACAGTGATCCCGAGTGACGGATTTTTCTATCCACACCTCACACACATAATAGATAGTTTTTCTTGCACATCAACGTTTTGTTTTAACTTCAGAACTTGTTAAAATGCGTAATTCTAGTGCTTGAGAGGTTTCAATTTGATTTTGAAAGAAGGCGCGGCTTTCAACAACCGCCATTCGGCTCTTTACGTCAACGACTGGCGTGCATAAACTGACGTCATTTTGCGATCTTCGTGACGTCATCATAAAAAAAGGCCAACGTCACATGACGACGTGGGTACGTGAGCTCCAATACAACCAATGCATTGACAGCTCGTGATTTTTATCCGATCCTGGGTGAGATAACATGGGTGAGATAAGATTTGTAGGTACAGGTGAAGCACGCGGATATCCTTATCCGGTGTGCAAGAAATTTGCCTCCCATCGGAAAAGAAACTTCCCGTATTTATTTTATATTTGGTGTTTTACGGCGGTCATTTATATCGAGCCGATCCTGACAGAAGTGGGCGAAAATCGGAGCTTTTTAGCCTTCCGGAACAAAAAGTCGCCGAGCGATGCTCGAACCCATCTAATGTTTAAAAGAGAGAGCACTCTTATCTGCTAGGCCACGGAAGCCCGGCAATCGGAACACCGCTCGGCCAATTCCGTGAATCAACCTCGGATGTATGACGTGGGACTACTTACGTCACACGACTGTTGTTAGGAACAACGATATAAACAAAGATGGCCGCACTGTCGCACCGAGTAAATAATAAAATGAGAAGAAGCAAATGTTTCGTCATTAATAATTGACTATTTTGTTTTAACAACAGCAAAGCATTAAATGAATGTCCGTGCAACAGCTGTAAAAGGTCGCAGGTCGAGAATTAATTCATTCGTAGACCTAGAGATCTACGGCTTCGGCGTATACTTTCGGCCGAACAACAAAATGTTGGATTTTGCTGCATATTGCTCCGCCTTACATACGCCCGAGGTCTGATTCACTGAATTGGCCGCGGAGTTCCGAATGGGAAGCCCGGGTAACAGGTAATTCATTAGGCTCACAACTCTGAGAAACTACTATAAATGAATTGATTCAATGTCATGACGTTTGATAAACCTTGAATCAGTCTTGTTTCAACATTACGTCTCTGCAGGGAATTCACTAATTTCTCCTATTTCCACTCTGAACAAGTTTATCAGCATCTGGAGGACTCTTATATAATTCAATTTTGTCATTGGGCCAGTGTCAATTCAGCAAATAACTGCGTTCGAATTAATAGTGCAGCAAAATGAATACAATTACATTTGTTAAAGATAGCCGTGTTGTTTCTGAAGTGTGATAACTGCAATCACAGTTGTTGACACTGGTTTTTATCGACCAAAATAACATCTTTAAACTGTAACCAAATCAATAAAGCCCCAGAGACAAACATTGAACGGCGGTATATATTCTTGCAGTTGATGGTGAATGGGGACAGTGGAAGAGCTGGGGTGCTTGCTCGACCACGTGCGATACTGGTGCAAGAATGCGTTTGCGGGACTGTCAGTTCAATAGCACTTTACCACGTGGAAAAAAATGCCGTGGCACAGATCAAGAAACCGATATCTGCATGGATGCTGCTTGTCCAGGTCTGTAAGTTGTTCTGTAATGTTCACAGTATTCAAAAGTAATGTTGTAACTTCAGCTGTCACTCAAGGTAAAATTACCGTAGATTTGCAACTTCTTCTTGTACATTTTGTGGCAAGGTTTTTAGCTCACCAGAGCCGAAGGCTCCGGGGGAGCTTAAAGGATAGGCAGTGGTCCGTCGTCGTCGTATGTCGTCGTCGTATGTCGCCTGTCGTCCGTCAACACTTTTAAACGACATCTCCTCTGAAGCCACTAGGCCGATTGGGCCCAAATTTCACCTGTGGCATTCTTGGGCTAGGGAATTGAAAGTTTATATTTTTTAAGAAAATTGGCCTTTTAGTTTGGTTGCTATGGCAACTTAGAGTTCCCATTGACTTATAATGGGAAAATTGAAAAATGACATTTTCTGCCAAGCCATTGCAGATACATTGAAAAAACTTTTATAGAAATGTTTCTTGAGATGTCTTTTATCAGCTATATGTTTTTTGGCCCACTGCTGCTTTTATTGGTTGCCATGGAAACCAAAATAAAAAAAATGGAAAAATACTTAAAATATTATCTCCTCTGAAGGTACTGGGCCAATAAGACCCAGGTTTCATCTGTGGCATCCTTGGACTGCAGGATTGAAAGTTTGTGTTTTTTATGAAAATCGGCCCATTAGTTTGGTTGCTATGGCAACTTAGAGTTGCATTGACTTATAATGGGGAAAATTGAAAAATGGCATTTATTGCCAATCCATTGCAGATACGTCGACAAAACTTTTATAGATTGTTCCTTGAGAAGTCTCTTATTAGCTATGTATTTTTTTGCCCACTGCTCCTTCTATTGGTAGCCACGGAAACCAAAATGCAAAAAAAATGGAAAAAAACACTTTAAAAAAATTATCTCCTCAGAAGCCATTGGGCCGATAAGACGCAGATTTCATCCGTAGTATCCTTAGGCTGGGGGTTGAAAATTTATATTTTTTTTTATAAAAGCGGCTCTTTAGTTTGGTTGCTATGGCAACTTAGAGTTGCATTGTATTGTAATGGGGGTAATTAAAACATGGCATTTGCTGCAATCAATATATGGAAAATAGTTATATATTTTGTTTTCAACTCAACATACTGTCAGACTGAGACTTTGTAGCTGTATATTTTGTATTAATCTGTATAAATGTGACTGCAATATTGAGACTATACAATTTTGATAGCAGTTTTTGAGTTAGAGATCTGGTGAGCTTTGTGGCCCATGGTCCTCTTGTTTTTTAAGTTTCAACAAGAATTCATGTATAAATTGAAAAGTTCTGACAAAATTTTATCTTGTACTTTATAAATATTATTGCTTTATCAGAGGACTAGTTGGAGTAAAAATTTTATATCGATGTTTTCGGCAAAAGTATGTACCCAGAAGACACAAACTTGAAACAGTATTGAACCAGCAATGATGCAATGCCATAATATTTATTCAGCGTTTGTTCAATGTTGATTAACAATGTGTGTGTGCTCAGTGCTTAATAAATTCAAACTGCAGCGTGGCAGTTTTCCTGGCTAAATCCAGCTTTCAGAATGGCTTAAATGGACTGGTGTCTCCCATAGGACATTTTAAGAGTTGACACAAGTTACGCCCTGCGATAACAATGTGACAATGAGCTTCAAAAGGAGCGTACAGAGGCTGAGGTGAACGAAAATGTGAAAAAACTTGGTTACCAGTTGGAGCGCAGCTCCAAGGAGTAGGGATATAATCAAGCACATAGCAACGGATTTTTGTTCGAAATTGTCGCCATCAAAATGGCTATCGACGAACCCCATAGTACTTTAACGCCACCATACAGATTAATTAAATCGCCCCACCGGTTGAAATTTTAAGAGCACTTTTCTGACTTCCATTATTGAATTTTTCTGTTAAAATAATTCCAGGACATCTTTTTCCGCCTGTGTAATTATTGACGAAACAGTGCCCTTTACGTCAGCGTCAAACATGTGAACAAAAAATTACGATTTACAGCTTATTCGACTTTCTCCAAAACGCAGACCTATGCCATGATAAATATTGATATATATTCTACTATTATGTGAAATTTCAGAAAATTTGGTTTTGGGACATTTAAAAATTGCAAAATAACATATGACCACCCGGTTTGAAAACAAACCGAAAATTAAATGGCGTCGAAATCATGCCAGCCTTACGCGCTAAGTGTTCACTGCCAAATTAACAAACTCACAATTCGGCCTGACCGTAGAAACGTAACACCTCTCACTGATTAATCTTCAACCAAGACCGAATAAAACAGTCAAGCAAATACATTTTATTCATATTTTATTGTCAGATACAATTATGTCAACGCTCACCTCTATGCTCTAGCAAATCGTAAACACAAGCTTATGACGTGATATTGAATCGATTAGAAGTTGTATAATCATGGCTTAAAAGACGGACTTAATCAGCAATTGATGTTCATTTTGGTACAGTTCATGCTATCGTTCAGGATTAGCCTTCCCCTTACAACTGTACGGTAATTTAACGGTTATTTCTTTTTTTAATTAGCAGATCACGCGCTTGATTTCAAAAGTCAAATAAACGGTTGTATGTGAGTAACCTGGGAGGGATAAGGAATGCCCTCCCACCCCCTTTCGTGGGACGGTTAGAAGCAGGAGTGTAGGGGTTATTACACTTTACGCACATTTATGTTTATCCTTTGAGAGCAAGAATAAGAGGTGGGCCCAAAGATACTTTATATAGTCGTGTCTGCTTGCCGCTACTATTGACATCTTGTTCAATTTACAAATACCAGCATCATCAAATATGGCGATATCTGTTGAAATTTTGTCTATTTATATTACAGTACGCACCTGGCTATTAGCGTACAGGCAGTTACGCCTTTGAGAAGGGTTAGCAGTGCACTGTATGCGTGCAATGTTTTTGCATTGCCTGTATAAGTTTGAGAAACTCGTCAGGCATCTGAGTGCGTTTTCTTGGGGGTGGGGCAACATTTACAAATCTGCAGGTACACGGGTAGATCTATATAAAATAATAGAATAGAATAGAACATTTATTTCTCCAATAACGAACCCTTTCGGTTATGCAGTCACATATAAACAAACAACAAAAACATTAATGAATAATTCAGATCGTGTTTTCCTATTTCTCTATTAAAATGACTGATGTTGCCTCACATTAGAGTAGTCTTGGCGAGGCGGTTCTGCATACAGCCGCAACACGTTTTCATGGATAACTGGCACAAATTAGCGTAGACTTATTATCAATACACAACTTTATCAATTTCCTGTTAGTTTTCCTGAACTGGGAGACTCTTCAAAAATTCTTTGCTCCCAAAGGAGCAAATGCTTTCCTTAAAGAGTTAACTCCCATTGGAAAGGTAGGCTAAATCAAAAATATTGTTGCCGAGATGCTTCCCCTGAAAGTGTATCCGGTGGCCCTAGGCCCACATGTACACTCTCAATTTCTTTTCAGTTCCTTCCAATGCTTAATATGTTTATTTTTCATTTGTATGCCGACTAGAATTGTAGCATTGTAATTGTCCGGTTGACAAGCAGGCCCGGGTATCTTGCAGGTCACTAGAAGATTTGATATTTTTGCATGTACGAATCGTCCCGAAGGCACATGTAAAGGGCAATCCAGTACACTTTACACTCAACTCTGGGATTATTCTTCATACTCTGCGTCCTGAAATTAAATAATTGGGCAGTCGATTTCCGAATCGAATAGGACAACAGTCGAAATACATTCATTAGGCAATGATAGGAATTGAGCTAGCGGCCTTCAGATTCTCATCTGAACACTCTAAGCTACCAAATGTGGTGACGTGCGGGAAGGTTTTCACTTTTTCCCTTACTGTAGTATTTTCTGAGGGTCAGTCAGTACACGGGTGACCTGAAACAAGCAAAGACTAAGATAGCTATTTTCAACTTTCAAGCAGATTGTTTAAGTATACTGTCAATGGTCTTTACACTTATTCGGGATGTGGAATTTGCCAAAGTGGAGCGATTCGTATACAGTTTAAGTTCATGTACAGTACTTTGCTTCCACGGAATAAATGGCTGTTTTTGTGCCACGTGCCAAACATCGGATGACACGTAGAAAGCCTCCAAATTTTCCCCACACCTTCCACATCCGCACACCCCGACACATTTTCAGGCTCATTATCGAACACAAGAAATGCTCTTCGTAACTTAATTCAGAACGGAAAGTGTTTGCTTGCAAGCCAATCAGGGTTTTGCTATTCGCTTATATATACAGTTTTGTATCTTGAAGCAGTCTTGTTAGACTAAGCAGATTTTGCTGTTAACATATCCGACAAAATTCCTCTTTCCCTGTTGCGGCTCAGCTCTTGGTAAGATTCAAATGATAGCAATAAATCTCAGTGTGTGTAACAACAATGAAGCCAAATCGGGCAGAGAGAGAGAGAGAGAGAGAGAGAGAATACGCTGTCACAGCAACGACTGCTCAAGTCATGTTTGGGACCTATTCATCACTCCAGGCCTCAGTCAAGATGAATTCCCCCACTTCCCTGGCCCCCACCCACCCATACCCTCGTCACCAACTGCCTCCTTCCATCCCCACCTGGCTTGTTTCTTTCTAAGAAAGCCGCGACGCGAGAAAACCAACAATGTGGTTGTGCGCCCATCGCAGACTAAGATAATCCTGGGCATCCGCCCAGTCTGATCAGAGTCTTCGCTGTCTGCAGGAAGTTTAGACCCTTAGCTACCCTTAAAGCGCTTAAGGACTCTGTGCAGACTAGCCGGATGCGGAGACTGATCTGAGTCTTCGCTGGGCGCACAACCACTTTGTTGATTTTCTCGTGTCGCGGCTCATATGTTCTCTGAAATTGTTGAGCAAATTATAAAATCAGATCGTAAATTTTTCGAAAACTAGCAAACAAAACGACAAGAAAGAAACACTTTACTTCGTACTGGTGCATCTCATGTTCGACTTATAATCTGTTTACATGGCATGCGGGCTGGCAATCTAGCTCGAGGTAATATACGTCATTTTTTATTACGTCACAACATTGACCTAATAACTTATTTGACAGAAAATAGATGACTGTTTGAAAGATAAATAGTATTAGAAAAGGATATTATTTTCACAAATTTGAGTGGCAGAACGTCAGATTTGTACAATGCCAATCAGGTCAGCAGTCAGGTAAGGTACGTTCTACCAGTTTGTAGTCTATTTTAGCTAACTAAACTCCGTATTTTTTCTCCTCTTCAAGTATTTAGCAATCTGAGCTAATGTTTGACAAGCTGTCGACCTCAATTTTCTGTCTAAATTGTGGCTGTCCGGCAAGTATTGCTGGTGCTCATATCACGTGCAAGACCGTTTCCTGAGCGTTAAAACTACAGATGCCATCTTTTATTTTGCAATTTAAAAATGTTCCAAAACGATATTGCTTGAAATTCCACATGCAAAAAGAAGGAATAATAAAGTTTTCGATGGCATGGGTGTGCGCATTGGAGAAAGTCTCAGCTTTCTGTAAATTATGTTTTATGTTGATGCAAGTTTTCGGTAGAATGAAGATAGAGTGTTGTACTTTGACGATGAATATTTTAGCATTTCGAGCAATTTTGGTCCTGAATTTTGTTGAGAAAGCCTGCTTAATACTAGTTAGCAAAACATTTTTATGTGTTTAATCATTTTAATATAATCAATGCCTCTATATACATTTGAGAATAATGGGAAATTTCGTCAAGAACCATGTTCGCCATTTTTAGGGCCTATTTTTTACGTGGAAGGATCCACCGTTGTAAATACAATCACCGCTTTTCGAGGGTTTGCGTTCCAACTATACTTACTAACATGGCCGCCATGCGTACATAAGGTAGAAACCTTTAGATTTTTGTTTGTTTTCAAGGACCAATAGACCGATTGCCTTTCAACTTGGTAGGTAGCATGGTGTCGCGAAGTTCGCGATCTTTCTATTTATAGACTTTGCTCCTATACTTGAATGTTTGGCTTGAATTTGCGCCATTGCTCCTCAGGTGTGTTGGCTTACAATGCTTAAAAGGAGTTACTTTACTTGCTCATATGGAGTATCATGAGCTGCATTTATTTAATGATATTCATGCATTTTTAGTGTTTTTTTATGATACCCATGCTTTTCTGTGGAGCATTGGAACAATTTAAAAGCTCAAGTAAAGTCATTTTGATTTAAAATAAGAATAAAAATTTAAAGGATATTCTGCTACTATTGAGGTAAAAATAAAAAGGGTGGGAAATCAAGTTGTGTTGTTTTGGCTGTTAGTGTATACAAAATATTCCGTTGTCGTCGAGCAAAAGCATAAGATGCAACAGTGATCTCTGCGACCCATGGAGCAGTCGAATACTACGAAGTTTATTCAGGTGGTACATGTATCGGTATGTTTATTTTATTTTGACCTTTTGCTGGCAAGGTCAAATTTGCTTTCTAGTGTTTTTTTATGGGAAATGCTGTAACATGATTTCGTGGAAACTGTAGAAGATTTTGGTATAGAGATTGGTATAAATAGTCAACTACATAAGTAAATGAAGTAAAACAGGCCAAGATCATTCATTGACTTTTGACCGAGGTCTCTCATATTTTAACAATTTCAAATATCTTCTCAAAAGCAACTTTTGGAATTATAATCAACAATCACATGGAGCTTTCAGGGGTCAAGGGAAATGAAAACATGTCAAAATGGATCCAGTCAAGTGACCAGTATGGTTGCCTTGCCCATATATAGTACAAAAACCCCTTTAAAGTTCTTCATTTCTAGAACCAATGGGCCGATGGCCTTGAACTTTGGTAGTAGTGTTGGGTAGTTCTACTTGAAAAATACGAAGTTTGTTCTAATGAGGACCTTGGGCGGACTTTGACCTTTTTATGGCATGGCTGAGTTTGCTTTCTGGCAAATCTCCTTTCCGACAGCTTATGCTTTGAAAATCCTGTAGGATAAGATATAGGATAATACCGCATAACAGCTGCATTTACAATCAAAACATTAAAATAAAAACATTTTGTCAGTATTCATTTTATTTCAGTGGATGGTGTATGGACACAGTGGACGAACTGGGGAGGCTGTTCCGTTACTTGTGGATCGGGTCAGAGCTCACGTACACGCACGTGTTCATATCCTAACCTATTAGCACCCCATGGAAAGAACTGTACCGGTACTGCTTTGAACACACAACCTTGCCAGTCCGGTGAATGTCCAGGTACATGAAAGTATTTAGTCATTAAATCATGTAAAGTGAAATTTTGACACGGTAACCTCTAGTAATAACAAAGTGTATACACAAATTCCTGTATTTTTTGCGAGAAATATATATTTCTACAGCGAAGTTATGTTGACAGAACAGAAAAACAATGGCAAGAAGGTTCACAGTAACCGAACTTGCTGTACCAACCCATGAGATATTCCCAGAGTACAACATTCGCTTATAACCAGTAGTCGGAAATCATTTTCTTTTTGCGGTTTTATCTCGCATATTCTGCTTCAATTATGATAATTCACTTTTGGTAAACTCCCCAAAGGTAAGAAATGAAATTCAATGGAAGTGTTGTGATAATTCCATGATTTTATTGTTAAACTGGTTTCTAACACATTGTGTAAATTACAAAGAAGGGCAAAATAACAGCCACCATATGTCTGAAAGTATGCGTTTATGCCACGTGTGTGGTTTTAATGTAATTATGGGTCTTCTTTTGACATGATCATTTACTTGGTAATGTTATAGTTTGCAAACTTGGATAGTTTCAAGTTAATATGATGAAGGGTTGAAGAGGTAGCTGTACGCCTAACTATGTTTTTGTGTAGACAGCTGTATTTCTTCTGAACTAATGAGTTACTCTACGCCTTACTATGATGACATATTCGTTCAAAGCGTAATACCATTCAACGATCACGTGCACGTTTCTTCACGAGAACATTGTTCTATCTAAAATCAAATTTGTGATATCAGAAAATCTATTTTATAATAAAAACATCTATTTTATGATAGTGGTCGTCTATTTTATGATATTAGGAAATATATTAAATCCATTTTGTGACATCAGAAAAAACTCTTTTCTCACAAAAAATCCCTTTGATGGTATTAGAAAATAAGAGTGATTTTTTGGGACAAACAATCTATTTTGTGATATCAAAATAATTATACCATTTACCATAATGCGGTTTCGACTGTACATGTTCCACCGCATGACACACTTATAATTCATATGTGCGCCCAGCCATATGTAATTTTTTTTTCAATAGGTAGGCTCAATAGTTTGGGTTTAAGGCATAATGTGAAATTCGATTGCATCAGTCCCTGATCATTGCACTTAGTTGACTGTTAGTGACCTTGTACAAAGGTTAAATGATGACATTGAACATTCTAACATTTTGTCAAACGTAATTATTTCTAAATCATAAACTTGATGATTTTTAAATATATATGGCTTGGGGCTTATTGCAGTCAAGAGTTGCACTGTCACCACAACTGCCATGGCTGCAACTGTTGTCGATTCATTCCTTGCAAAGCAATGCGCAGTTCTTATGACACTACTAAAATCGACGTCTACGTCATTTTTGAAAGATTGTAGCGGTTTCTTATTTTGCATTAATTTGAATTTATCAACAGATTTTAGTTGATCCAAGCAAAGGCTCTTACTGGCAAGATTTCGAATACTAACCGACTTGTTTTCATTACAAAATCATAATAACTTTAGTAGAAAGGGAGAATTTGCTATTACATGAAATACGGACAATACATATTTACGGGACATTATGTACATATTTATGGGACAGTATGGAACCTGGGTTAAATACAATTTCCGCGATATTTACACGGCAGTATTGTCTGGGCATTGTTTTTAAATAGCAAAATTAAGAAAAAAAATATCAAAGACTGCCCATATATAAATTACGGCCTACTGAAGTAAAAATCTATAGTGCTTGTAGGGTATACCTCTTTCAAAGAAGTTAAAATGCGTCATTTAAGAAAAATATACGGCATTTGCAAACTTCTTTAAGCATAGCAAAGCTTTATGTGTTTTGGCTATCAGTTGTTCTGTCTATATGGTGGGTACCAAAAATCAAGCCATTTGCAAAACTTTTAAAACGCCCCTCGTAAGTATGTGAAAACAAATTGTTATGGAGATGTGCATTAAGGTTAGGGTTTTAAGTTGTAGCCCTTTTATCATGAGTTATGCCCCTTTTTTGATACTTTTTGCAGAAATTTCATAGGGCCCTATTTCCTCCGATTGTTTTCAAATTTGAGCTATGGTGCAGCATTAGAAAAGATTTGATACACTCTTTTTCAGTTTTTCCCGAAGGGCTTAGTTATGGCCCTTTGAAGTTCTCTATGGAAAACGTGTGTTACTGCTACTTTTCTAGGACCATTGAATGGATTTTCTTGAAACTAAGTGCGTGAAAATATATTGATATAAAGATGTTCATTAAGGCTGGGGTTTTCAAGTCCAGCCATTTTACTATGAGTTATGCATCTTTTTTATACTTTTTGCAGAATTTTGATAAGGTTGTTTTGCTATTTTGGCTCCGATTCTTTTCAGATTTAATGCACGGATGTGGCACAAAAAGATTTGGGAACATTTTTTCGTTTTTCCTGAAATGATATTACGGCTGAGTTATGCCCTTTGGCAGGTCTCCGTAGAAAAGTTCATTATCTCTAGTTTTAGACTGTATTAGGGCTGAGATATGCCTCTTTGTAGTTATTGTATCAATCAAGTAGTGGACTGGGAAAGTAAAACATTGTAGTTTAATATGGACAAAGGAAAATACGGGGGCTATTTATTTAGTAAGCCATGCTTACTGTCTTTCCTAGTTAAGTACCAAAGTCAAAGTCATTCTTTGACTTTTGTAAAACATCTTTTGCAAAACCGATTAGAATCAAATTTGGTTCAATGCCGTCTGTGGTCTTCGAGGGAAACGAAAGTTTGTTGAAACGTTTCTGGTCGGTAACATGACCTGTGGCCGCCAAGTCCATATATGGTAAAAAAACTTAAAAAATCTTCTTCCCAGAATCAAACGACAAATGACTTTGAAACTTGGTATATAGACTCTGATACCCAAATACCGCCAAGTTTCATGGATGACCCTAGGTTACCTTGCTATGCCATTATAGGCTTTAGTAGCCGAAACTGCGAAGTATGGCTCATGTCATTTCTTTTGAATGTCTCTACTCCTGACGGAACTCTTTAAGAATTTGGGTTTACCTATTTTGCGCCATGGTCACAGTCGCTCACCTTTCATTTTATATGTGAAAATGCAACAACGTTAGATATCAACGAAACTGTTGCAAGCTTTGGTATAAAAGTTGGTATATATAATCAGCTAACTAAATTCATGAAAAATATTCCAGCTTCTTTCCCTAAACAGCCATAAGGTAAATTGGAACTAAATTTTATTCGGAGCCCCCAGGTGTCAGGGAAATGAAAATTTTATTTAAACACTTCGGGTAACATGACAGCCATGCCCGTAATGGTTTAAAACTTTGGAAAAAATAGTCTTATCCAGAACCGAAAATCGATGCCTTGAAACTTGATATATCTGATTGAGTACTCGTGTACCAATATTTGTTTAAAACGAAGACCTGTGGTTGACATTGTCTTTATTTAAAGCAAGATTTTCCTTGTGCTTTGAATGAGGAAATACTATAACTTTACATTTCTTGGAAATTGATGAAGCGTGGCTTTAAAAGTTAGTATATACAGTCAACTAAATGAGTACATCAAGATTTCCGAGCACTAGAGCACTAGGTCATTCTACCTGTTACCAAGGTGATTTATATTTCAACGACTTGAGACATCTCTGCCGACTGAGCAATATTTCATATCGGACCTCCATGGATCGCGGAAATGAAAGTTAGTTTGAATGGTAGTGGTCACATACCATGATAGCTGCCAGGTCAAAATAAAGCAAAAATCTAAACGAAAGTGGTCACAGTACCCAAATCATAAGTCCGAACTCATAGTCATTTAAAAATTGACACTTCCAGAATATTCTAGATACATGTACACAGACATGGACCCCAAAACAAAGGTATAAACAGGTGCCCGCGAGTAGTAAGCATCACCTCCTTATTATAATGCATCCGCCATATCCATGTATCAGTGGAAAAAGTCAGTTAAAATGAAAAACGTTTTCCCTCGGACCAAATGTCCCATCAAGATAGTGAAACTTAGTATGCAGCATTTGTAATTCGTATAATATCAGGTTTGATCAAATAATGACCCTTGATTGGCCGTTTTACTAAGGTGAGGGATTCAGCCTGAAGACCCTCTTGTTTCATTACTTAGCATACATTTCCGAAAGTCATTAGTTATGTATAAAATTGAGCCATGACTTGAGAAAACCAATAAAGTGGTTGTGCGGCCAGTGCAGACTCAGTTCAGCCTGGGCATCCGCCCAGTCTGATCAGAGTCTTCGTTGTCCGAATGGAGGTAGCTTAAACCCTTAGCTACTTTTTAAGCGCTTAGTGACGAGTTCAATCAAAACTGGGCGGATACCAAGCTGATCCGGGTCTGCACTCTGCAAACAACCACATTGTTGGTTTTCTCGTGTCGCGGCTCAATGTATTTAACACCAAAAAATGATAGCTCAGCTCAATTTGCTTTAGTTTTAAGATAAAGCGCTTTATATATACGCTTTGCTCGTTAGTTAATCTTGAAATCATTTTAATTTTCCGCTCAATTTTGTCATATTTCAGTTCATGGAGTATGGCAGCCATGGGGAACTTGGTCAAGGTGCTCTCAGAGTTGTGGCGGAGGATATCAATTAAGACGACGCACCTGCTATTTTCCAACCCACGTTATCCAAAGAGACTATTGCTCAGGTCGCGGCACGGACACTAAGCCTTGCGCTAACACTACATGCCCGACAGGTAATATGACATGACTAGTTTTTTTCACATTAGATACATATTTACAAATTACATTAGCTACAGAATTAAGCTACATGTATTTTCTGACCGACATGAGTTTAAGATAGCAATTAAAAGCAGCTGTAAGAGAGACATAATTGAGCCGCGACACAACAAAACCAACAATGTGGTTGAGCGTCCAGCGCAGACTCAGATCAGTCTGGGTATACGCCCTGTTTGAGCAGACTCTTCGTTTAGTGCTCAAAGGGTAGCTATGGGTCTAAGCTACCTCCATGCGGACAGTGAAGACTCTAATCAGTCTAGGCGGATGCCCAGGCTGATCTGAGGCGCACAACCACATTGTTGGTTTTGTCGTTTCGCGGCTCAGTACGGTATTTGAACATGTTGAGATGAAAATATTGACTCATACAAGACGGTCTGAAAAATAAAATTATTGCACTCAGTGCAATTTACAATGGGTGTCCCAAAATATCAACAAGTTCAATAATGAAAAAATGGCGTCACAGCTAAAAAGGTTCCGGTATTTACAGTTATTATTCAAGGGCTAGCTGGCGCAAAGAAATTTAGATAAGTGACTTTAAACAATTATTTTTTTGGAGGTAGGCATAGGTGGCGCAGGTCCAATATTATAATTGGTTCTTGGTTGTTGGACTCCTTTGCATTATAACTTTATGCTAAGTATTTTTGCAATGCATGCCTGGTGAGGGTCGAGCCGAGTAACTTCGGACAGCGAGTAAATTCGAACATGTCATTGCAAACAGTGAAAAACCAGATGAGACGGCTCATAATGAGCTGTCTCATCAGCATTTTCACTGTTTGCCCAGTCAGTTACCCGCTGTCCGAAAATTCCGACTTGACCCTATAGCGTTACTTATCTTATGTAACTAATTCTGCAAAGATTCAGAAGAGAATAATAACTTTAGGTTGTTCCATACTTAATATAGTTCACCCGTTACATATAAACCTCTGTCAAATACTGACGACTTCGGATGCTAGGCGGAGCACAAAATCATGCATTGTTCGTATGTTTAATTGATATAGTCTTCTTTTGAAAGCTACAAGCTTAAGCAGACAATTCATTTAGTTCTAGTCAGTTTATAATTATTGTGCATGCTATACTCTACAACAAATGCAAAGGAAAACTGAAATGTAAATGATATATTCTTTTTAATATTCCATAGCAATGGTCTTGTGAATTCAGACATAAAACATAATTATTGTGGGTAAATTTTCTTAAACATAAAACAGCTGAATATCTTAGTTAGTTTTACGTACACATGTGTCCAGCTGACTCTTGTCGAGTCTTGGCAAAGTATTTTCTCAGGCCAAAATCATGTTACGATTATGTGTCAGGTACGTTCCTGGAAAATCCATTATTGTTTTCTAGCAAATAATGCAATCTCTTCTGTGCATGCTCGAGATGATCTACTGTACAATTAGTGTTCTTTATTTATGCAGTTTTATGGCCATGCAAGATACGTATTGACCGAGGACAAAAGGAGGTCAATACATTAATTTTACTTTAGATGATAACGATGCATATGACGGTACGGCATTGCACGACATGGTACCATGGCATTTTCTCACGGCATAATATCACAATCATTAATTTATACGCTTTATATAATAAAACAAATTTTGACTATTTTACGGTGAACATAAACTGTTTCTTAACAGTAAACTTCATATTGACCAGCGCGAACATGAAGCTTCCATTTTTTTTTTGCTGACCGTTCCCAGGCGGTGATTCTGTTCTTTATTGTCATTGTATTTTTTGGCTTTCTAAAAGGCTTTGACTTTTTGTACATTATTTAGGAAAGCCTAGCGGCCACCTGTTGGGAAAGAGGTGACTTATTAGCATTCCGCTTGTCTTGTACTGCTTTAAGCACCGTCTTTATTGTTTTTGATGCCCATTTGGTGTCTGGGGAATAATATGTAATTCAGTTTTACCGGTTTCCTTTTCATTGACTTCTCATTTACTTTTCATACTAGCCGCCGCCGTTTCACATCGGTCAGTATGAAGCTTACTGTTCAATAATATTGCATGCTCACTTAAGCTCAAATAGTTGTATATTATTAAAACATGATATCTGACTGAAATTTAATGAGCTTTTATTTCAAACATACTTTTTGTTTATATTTTACACAGGCAAATAAAGAGGAGCCATTCCTGGATTCGGTATAGGGTCTATTATAACTACATTCTACCTCCATCACTTTCGTCTTGTCGTTATTAAGTTGACGAAAATTAAAATTAATGTTGAAAAAAAAATCAGTTTGTGTTTTCACTAGACGAGCAGTGGACTGACTGATTGACTGACTGACTGACTGGCTGGCTGGCTGGCTGGATGGATTGATGCATGGCTGGATGGATGGATGGTTGGCTGGCTGGCTGGCTGGCTGACAGGCTGGCTGGCTGAATGGATGACTAGCTGGATGGATGGATGGATAGGTGGAAACAACCACATTTCATGTCATATATTATATTCAAATGTAAACAGATCTGTTCTCACCAGTCATAGTGGTAATCCTTTATAAGCTCAATCTCAGTCCGATCTGGATCATCAGACAGACATCGGGTGTGTAAAGGATTGTTTTAAACGGCCTTTTATTGATCGTATCAAAACTGGTGTTGACAGAATCTTAACATTCGATTGCCTTGGGTGAGGTGTGATTAAGAGTTCAGAGCGTAAGCCCCTCAACCAGCATGACAAGACTGCAATGGCCATGGTTGGATTCAGAGTTCAGAAATTTAGCCCTTCGAGTAGCACGATCCGACTACATTGGCTGTGGTCGGATATTAGCCCCTAGTCAACACGACCAGACTACATTTGTTGTGGTCGAATTACTAGTTCAAAGCGATAAGCCCTTTGACAACACGACCTGGCTACATTGGCTGAGGTCAAATTAAGATTTCAGAGTGTTAGCGTCTCGCTTAAACGACCGAACTATATTAGGTATGGTCGGATTAAGAGTTCAATGCGTTAGCCCTTGATAACACGACCGGACTACATTGGCTGAGGCCGGATTAGGAGTTTAGAACCTACGCCCCTCGATAACATGACCGGACTACAATTGCTATGTTTGGATTAAAAGTGCAAGTATTAGCAGGACACGACCGGACGGCATTGACTGCGGTTGGATCAAAAGTTCAGCGCATCAGCCCCTCGACTATATGTCCGAACTAAGTTAGGTGTAATTGGATTAAGTGTTGAAATCATTAGCATCACCAGCGTGTCCCGACTACCTTGGCTGTGGTCGGATCAAGAGTTCAGACCATTAGCTCCTTGTCAACACGACCGGGCTGCATTGGCTGTGGTCAGATTAAGGGTCCAGAGCGTTAGCCCTCCCAAACACGATCGGACTATATATGGTATGGTCGAATAAAGAGCTCAGAGGGTAAGCCCCTGGACAACACGACCGGACTACACTGGCTGTGATCAAATAAAGAACAGAGCGTTAGGCCCTCGACCATTACGAGTCTGTGTCACAGATTAGACGAAAAGTTGGCTACGTTCAACAGAGCATGAAAATTAGTTCATGTCAGCAATCGACATTTGTACATAAAAGATAATATCATGATGTAAGTTTGTGTATACATGTAATTTCATCCCAAAGGTCTATCAGTCTCTGAGAAATGAAGCTAAATGCACTGGGTAAAGTTTTACTTGGCGATGTTCAACAGAGATTGAGAAGTAGGTCAAGGTCAGCAAACAACACTGGTATTTAGGTGATGATGTCATGATGGTAAGCCTAAATTAAAGATCCTATTGCTTTATCAGCCTGAAATAATTTATCGCGGGGTATCTCTGCAAGCTTGTCATTACAGTTTCGTCATTATATATGATCGTGATTGGGCGGCTTAAAAATTAAAACGTCCTTAAGTTTCTCATAAAAAATAATTTAAAAAAATTTCTAGGTCATTTAAGTTGGCAACTTAAATGAACTACTTTTGATTGCAGAAACGTCATCACATGGTAAAAAGATGCAGAAGGTAAAACTACAAGGTACAGGCGTGTAATAGATGGTTAAAGTGCAGTGTAAGGCAAGGATCCCATTCATTCTCTCACTGCTGCGTAATTTCATGCTCAACGGGGAACAAGAAACGAAACACATATTTTTATGGAGAGACTTGCCTTTCTTTTTCAAAACACCTTGTTCCTCCTTTTTTTTTGTTTGGCCAGTTCCAGTAGAGTTTAAAATGTGCAATAAAACCGAGTAGCAAACGTACAACTATGTTCGATATCGGTTCGCATGCCACCTGATTTTTTCGCGTCGCAGACGCGTATAATTTAGCTATTGTTCCACATTTCACAAGATTTCATTGGTCAAATAACGCGCATGTAAAACTTTTAGCCAATACTATCAAAGGTCAATGAATATTTAATCTTCGTTTTTTTCCCGACGCATGCACTGTGAATACTAGCACTCTGTCATATATTAATTCAAAATGTTCCTCTTGTTTGTAATTATCGAAAACAGACACAGATATTCAAAACTTTTTTTTCGACGAAGATCTACTTTTGATTTCTACTTTTGCTTAAATACATACTTTAAAAATTTGGTGAGATTGTGAGCATCGGTGGTTCAGTGGTAGAATGCTCACCTACCGTGCTGGCGGCTCGGGTTCAAATCCCGGCCGCTGCAAGTTTTTTTTTTATTTATAAGTTCCCCGCTTTATTTTTTTATCTAATCTTTTTTTAATTTCAAATTGGACAGCCTAATTTTCAGATAGGTCGTTGTCGCTACCCAGTGTCAAAATTACGATTGTGGGTGCCTACCTACATAGCTCACGTGAGTCATATTCAGGAATGTTATGGTCAACTCTTCAACTAGAGACATATTACAAAACACACTTCCATTTAATCTGCGACGATTATCTTTTTTTAAAAAGATTTTTCTTGTTTAATATTGACCCATTCATGTCTAGCGTACAATAAAAGCGACATAGGCAAACACTGTGGACCAAGATCAGGCGTCACAGAAGTTGGCGTCTGATCGGAGTAGCATAGCAAAGCTTTATGTGTTTTGGCTATCAGTTGTTCTGTCTATATGGTGGGTACCAAAAATCAAGCCATTTGCAAAACTTTTAAAACGCCCCTCGTAAGTATGTGAAAACAAATTGTTATGGAGATGTGCATTAAGGTTAGGGTTTTAAGTTGTAGCCCTTTTATCATGAGTTATGCCCCTTTTTTGATACTTTTTGCAGAAATTTCATAGGGCCCTATTTCCTCCGATTGTTTTCAAATTTGAGCTATGGTGCAGCATTAGAAAAGATTTGATACACTCTTTTTCAGTTTTTCCCGAAGGGCTTAGTTATGGCCCTTTGAAGTTCTCTATGGAAAACGTGTGTTACTGCTACTTTTCTAGGACCATTGAATGGATTTTCTTGAAACTAAGTGCGTGAAAATATATTGATATAAAGATGTTCATTAAGGCTGGGGTTTTCAAGTCCAGCCATTTTACTATGAGTTATGCATCTTTTTTATACTTTTTGCAGAATTTTAATAAGGTTGTTTTGCTATTTTGGCTCCGATTCTTTTCAGATTTAATGCACGGATGTGGCACAAAAAGATTTGGGAACATTTTTTCGTTTTTCCTGAAATGATATTACGGCTGAGTTATGCCCTTTGGCAGGTCTCCGTAGAAAAGTTCGTTATCTCTAGTTTTAGACTGTATTAGGGCTGAGATATGCCTCTTTGTAGTTATTGTATCAATCAAGTAGTGGACTGGGAAAGTAAAACATTGTAGTTTAATATGGACAAAGGAAAATACGGGGGCTATTTATTTAGTAAGCCATGCTTACTGTCTTTCCTAGTTAAGTACCAAAGTCAAAGTCATTCTTTGACTTTTGTAAAACATCTTTTGCAAAACCGATTAGAATCAAATTTGGTTCAATGCCGTCTGTGGTCTTCGAGGGAAACGAAAGTTTGTTGAAACGTTTCTGGTCGGTAACATGACCTGTGGCCGCCAAGTCCATATATGGTAAAAAAACTTAAAAAATATTCTTCCCAGAATCAAACGACAAATGACTTTGAAACTTGGTATATAGACTCTGATACCCAAATACCGCCAAGTTTCATGGATGACCCTAGGTTACCTTGCTATGCCATTATAGGCTTTAGTAGCCGAAGCTGCGAAGTATGGCTCATGTCATTTCTTTTGAATGTCTCTACTCCTGACGGAACTCTTTAAGAATTTGGGTTTACCTATTTTGCGCCATGGTCACAGTCGCTCACCTTTCATTTTATATGTGAAAATGCAACAACGTTAGATATCAACGAAACTGTTGCAAGCTTTGGTATAAAAGTTGGTATATATAATCAGCTAACTAAATTCATGAAAAATATTCCAGCTTCTTTCCCTAAACAGCCATAAGGTAAATTGGAACTAAATTTTATTCGGAGCCCCCAGGTGTCAGGGAAATGAAAATTTTATTTAAACACTTCGGGTAACATGACAGCCATGCCCGTAATGGTTTAAAACTTTGGAAAAAATAGTCTTATCCAGAACCGAAAATCGATGCCTTGAAACTTGATATATCTGATTGAGTACTCGTGTACCAATATTTGTTTAAAACGAAGACCTGTGGTTGACATTGTCTTTATTTAAAGCAAGATTTTCCTTGTGCTTTGAATGAGGAAATACTATAACTTTACATTTCTTGGAAATTGATGAAGCGTGGTTTTAAAAGTTAGTATATACAGTCAACTAAATGAGTACATCAAGATTTCCGAGCACTAGAGCACTAGGTCATTCTACCTGTTACCAAGGTGATTTATATTTCAACGACTTGAGACATCTCTGCCGACTGAGCAATATTTCATATCGGACCTCCATGGATCGCGGAAATGAAAGTTAGTTTGAATGGTAGTGGTCACATACCATGATAGCTGCCAGGTCAAAATAAAGCAAAAATCTAAACGAAAGTGGTCACAGTACCCAAATCATAAGTCCGAACTCATAGTCATTTAAAAATTGACACTTCCAGAATATTCTAGATACATGTACACAGACATGGACCCCAAAACAAAGGTATAAACAGGTGCCCGCGAGTAGTAAGCATCACCTCCTTATTATAATGCATCCGCCATATCCATGTATCAGTGGAAAAAGTCAGTTAAAATGAAAAACGTTTTCCCTCGGACCAAATGTCCCATCAAGATAGTGAAACTTAGTATGCAGCATTTGTAATTCGTATAATATCAGGTTTGATCAAATAATGACCCTTGATTGGCCGTTTTACTAAGGTGAGGGATTCAGCCTGAAGACCCTCTTGTTTCATTACTTAGCATACATTTCCGAAAGTCATTAGTTATGTATAATATTGAGCCATGACTTGAGAAAACCAATAAAGTGGTTGTGCGGCCAGTGCAGACTCAGTTCAGCCTGGGCATCCGCCCAGTCTGATCAGAGTCTTCGTTGTCCGAATGGAGGTAGCTTAAACCCTTAGCTACTTTTTAAGCGCTTAGTGACGAGTTCAATCAAAACTGGGCGGATACCAGGCTGATCCGGGTCTGCACTCTGCAAACAACCACATTGTTGGTTTTCTCGTGTCGCGGCTCAATGTATTTAACACCAAAAAATGATAGCTCAGCTCAATTTGCTTTAGTTTTAAGATAAAGCGCTTTATATATACGCTTTGCTCGTTAGTTAATCTTGAAATCATTTTAATTTTCCGCTCAATTTTGTCATATTTCAGTTCATGGAGTATGGCAGCCATGGGGAACTTGGTCAAGGTGCTCTCAGAGTTGTGGCGGAGGATTTCAATTAAGACGACGCACCTGCTATTTTCCAACCCACGTTATCCAAAGAGACTATTGCTCAGGTCGCGGCACGGACACTAAGCCTTGCGCTAACACTACATGCCCGACAGGTAATATGACATGACTAGTTTTTTTCACATTAGATACATATTTACAAATTACATTAGCTACAGAATTAAGCTACATGTATTTTCTGACCGACATGAGTTTAAGATAGCAATTAAAAGCAGCTGTAAGAGAGACATAATTGAGCCGCGACACGACAAAACCAACAATGTGGTTGAGCGTCCAGCGCAGACTCAGATCAGTCTGGGTATACGCCCTGTTTGAGCAGACTCTTCGTTTAGTGCTCAAAGGGTAGCTATGGGTCTAAGCTACCTCCATGCGGACAGTGAAGACTCTAATCAGTCTAGGCGGATGCCCAGGCTGATCTGAGGCGCACAACCACATTGTTGGTTTTGTCGTTTCGCGGCTCAGTACGGTATTTGAACATGTTGAGATGAAAATATTGACTCATACAAGACGGTCTGAAAAATAAAATTATTGCACTCAGTGCAATTTACAATGGGTGTCCCAAAATATCAACAAGTTCAATAATGAAAAAATGGCGTCACAGCTAAAAAGGTTCCGGTATTTACAGTTATTATTCAAGGGCTAGCTGGCGCAAAGAAATTTAGATAAGTGACTTTAAACAATTATTTTTTTGGAGGTAGGCATAGGTGGCGCAGGTCCAATATTATAATTGGTTCTTGGTTGTTGGACTCCTTTGCATTATAACTTTATGCTAAGTATTTTTGCAATGCATGCCTGGTGAGGGTCGAGCCGAGTAACTTCGGACAGCGAGTAAATTCGAACATGTCATTGCAAACAGTGAAAAACCAGATGAGACGGCTCATAATGAGCTGTCTCATCAGCATTTTCACTGTTTGCCCAGTCAGTTACCCGCTGTCCGAAAATTCCGACTTGACCCTATAGCGTTACTTATCTTATGTAACTAATTCTGCAAAGATTCAGAAGAGAATAATAACTTTAGGTTGTTCCATACTTAATATAGTTCACCCGTTACATATAAACCTCTGTCAAATACTGACGACTTCGGATGCTAGGCGGAGCACAAAATCATGCATTGTTCGTATGTTTAATTGATATAGTCTTCTTTTGAAAGCTACAAGCTTAAGCAGACAATTCATTTAGTTCTAGTCAGTTTATAATTATTGTGCATGCTATACTCTACAACAAATGCAAAGGAAAACTGAAATGTAAATGATATATTCTTTTTAATATTCCATAGCAATGGTCTTGTGAATTCAGACATAAAACATAATTATTGTGGGTAAATTTTCTTAAACATAAAACAGCTGAATATCTTAGTTAGTTTTACGTACACATGTGTCCAGCTGACTCTTGTCGAGTCTTGGCAAAGTATTTTCTCAGGCCAAAATCATGTTACGATTATGTGTCAGGTACGTTCCTGGAAAATCCATTATTGTTTCCTAGCAAATAATGCAATCTCTTCTGTGCATGCTCGAGATGAACTACTGTACAATTAGTGTTCTTTCTATGCAGTTTTATGGCCATGCAAGATACGTATTGACCGCGGACAAACGGAGGTCGATAAATTAATTTTACTTTAGATGATAACGATGCATATGACGGTACGGCATTGCACGACATTTTCTCACGGCATAATATCACAATCATTAATTTATACGTTTTATATAATAAAACAAAATTTGACTTTTTTGACGGTGAACATTAACTGTTTCTTAACAGTAAACCTCATATTGACCAGCGCGAACATGAAGCTTCCATTTAGTTTTTGCTGACCGTTCCCAGGCGGTGATTCTGTTTTTTATTGTCATTGTATTTTTTGGCTTTCTAAAAGGCTTTGACTTTTTGTACATTATTTAGAAAAGCCTAGCGGCCACCTGTTGGAAAAGAGGTGACTTCTTAGCTTTCCGCTTGTCTTGTACTGCTTTAAGCACCGTCTTTATTGTTTTTGATGCCCATTTGGTGTCTGGGGAATAATATGTAAATTTAAATTCAGTTTTACCGGTATCCTTTCCATTTAATACTAGCCGCCGCCGTTTCGCATCGGTCAGTATGAAGTTTACTGTTTAATAGTACTACATGCTCACTCCAACTAAAGCAAGTAGTGTATATTATTAAAAGATGATATCTGACTGAAATTTAATGAGCTTTTATTTCAAACATACTTTTTCTTTATATTTTACACAGCCAAATGAAGAGAAGCCGTTTCTGGATTTGGTGTAGGGTCTTTTATTACTACATTCTACCTCCATCACTTTCGTCTTGTCGTTTTTGAGTTGATTGAAATTAAAGTTAATGTTGAAAAAAAAGAATCAGTTCGTGTTTTTACTACATGAGCAGTTGGCTGACTGACTGACTGACTGACTGACTGACTGGATGGCTGGCTGGCTGGCCTGGCTGGCTGGCTGGATGGATGGCTTGATAGATGCAAACAACGACGTTTCATGTGACTTATATGTTCGAATATAAACAGATCTGTTCTCACCAGTCATATTAATAATCCTTTATAAGCTCAATCTCAGTCCGATCTGGATCTTCAGACTGACATCGGGTGTGTAAAGGATTGTTCCTTAAAGGCCTTTATTGGATCGTATCAAAACTGGTCTTGATAGAATCTTTACATTCGATTGCCTAGGGTGAGGTGTGATTAAGAGTTCAGTGCGTAAGCCCCTCAAACAGCATGACAAGACTACAATGGCCATGGTTGGATTCAGAGTTCAGAAATTTAGCCCTTCGAGTAGCACGATCCGACTACATTGGATGTGGTCGGCTATTAGCCCCTGGTCAACACGACCGGACTACATTGGCTGAGGTCAAATTAAGATTTCAGAGTGTTAGCGCCTCGCCAAAACGACCGAACTATATTAGGTATTGTCGGATTAAGAGTTCAATGCGTTAGCCCTTGACAACACGACCGGACTACATTGGCTGTGGCCGGATTAGGAGTTTAGAACCTATGCCCCTCAATAAGATGACCGGACTACTATGTTTGGATTAAAAGTTCAAGTGTTAGCAGGACACGACCAGACGGCATTGACTGCGGTTGGATCAAAAGTTCAGAGCATCAGCCCCTCGAAAATATGTCCGAACTAAATTAGGTGTAATTGGATTAAGTGTTGAGATCATTAGCACCTCGACCAGCGTGACCCGACTACCTTGGCTGTGGTCGGATCAAGAGTTCAGACCATTAGCTCCTCGTCAACACGACCGGACTGCATTGGCTGTGGTCAGATAAAGGGTTCAGAGCAATAGCCCTCCCAAACACGATCGGACTATATATGGTATGGTCGAATTAAGAGCTAAGAGGGTAAGCCCCTGGACAACACGACCGGACTACACTGGCTGTGATCGGATAAAGAACAGAGCGTTAGGCCCCCGACCATTAAGAGTCTGTGTCACAGATTAGACGAAAATTCGGCTACGTTCAACAGAGCATGAAAATTACTTCAGGTCAGCAAACGACATTTGTACATAAAAGATAATGCCATGATGTAAGTTTGTGTGTACATGTAATTTCATCCCAAATGTCTATCAGTCTTTGAGGAATGAAGCTAAACACAATGAATAAAGTTTGACTTGGCAATGCTCAACTGAGGGTGAAAAGGAGGTTAAGGTCAGCAAACAACACTGGTATTTCGGCAATGATGTCTTGATGGTAAGCCTAAATTAAAGGCCCTATTGCTCTATCAGCCTGAAATAATTTATCGTGCGGTGTCTCTGCAAGCATGTCATTACAGTTTCGTCATTGTATATGATCATGATTGGCCGGCTTAAATACTTAAAACGTACTTGAGTTTCTTATAAAACAGATTTTAAAAAATATCTAAGTCAGTTTAGTTGACAATTTAAATGACCTACGTTAGATTTCACAAACTTCATCAAATAGTAGAAGTACAAGGTACAAAAGGTAAAAATATAAGGTACAGGCGTTTAATACATGTAGATGGTTAAAATACAGGGTAAGGCAAGGATCCCATTCATTCTCTTGCTGCTGCGTAACTTCATTGCAATGAGGGAACCAGTAACAAAACCCAATATGTTTATTGAGAGACTTGCCATTGTTTTCCCAAACACCTTCTTCCTCTTTTTTTGCCAGTTGTATGTACAAAAAGCACATCAACCGACAAATTCTCATCAATTCTTAAGGCAGTAGCGGTTTTATAATGATCTGTGACTGACAATGTTTATCACTGGTAGGACAATGGAGACTTTAAGTTCCTTAACAAAAGGTGTTTTAGTCTCTGAGAAACGGAGCTTAACGCCGTGGATAGACGTAAGTTTAGTTATGATCAACAGAGCGTGAGAAGTAGGTCAAGGTCAGGCCTTTAGAAAAAAAATGGTATTGCAGAGACAATATAATGATGTAGGCGGACATGAAGTTTCATTACAATAGGTCTTTGTTTTTGAGAAATGGAGCTAAATGCAGTGGGTAAACATTGTTGACGACAACGACGACACCTACATCGACGCCGACGTCGCCACCGACGCAGCCGGAAATTGACTCCTATGTCACTCCTGCTTGCTAAAGCAGTGGCGACAAAAATGGCTGCCGTATGACCGTTGCGGATATCTGAGCAGAACGATTTTCACTTATGCACAAACAATGCCCATGGGAGGAATGCTTATGCAAAGTGTCGGTAAATTCCTTACGTAGGTCTGGAGAGATGCAGTAAAGAGTAACATAGATAGAAAGATATACGTTGGCGGCCATATTGGCCGTCGTTCCAGAATCATTTTCATAAGGCACTAAAATAAAATAAGGGGAACATACACTGCCAGTTTAGGGAAACTGCCAGTTTCCAGAAATTCCGCCCAGTGATTTCGATGGAGATGCGATACCAAGAAAAAAAGGTACTGACAAACTGTCGGACGAACACCGGAGGGTGCGTCCTTAATGATATAAGCTGTCCTTGAGTATATCCCAGTAGAGTTTAAAATGTGCAATAAAAACCGAGTAGCAAACGTACAACTATATTCGATATCGGCTCGCATGCCACCTGATTTCTTCATATTACATTGACCCATTCATGTCTAGCGTACAATAAAAGCGACATAGGCAAACACTGTAGACCAAGATCAGGCGCCGCAAAAGTTGGCGTCTGATCGGGATGACCAGTGCATACAATAACAGCACGTTTTCTACATAACTGATAAAAAATAAACTAGCCACCAGAAGAAAAAAGATGATGAATGGGCTCATCCAGTTTATAAGTCTAGGCATACATGAGTTAAATGACGTGGCTTTTGATGTCGTCCTACGCCCATAACGTAGTGTAAAATAATATCAGTCTGATTGTTATATCAAATCTACCTGAAATGAGACTGTTTTCCCGGAAATGAGACAGAAATCTGTAGCTGTATAGTGGGTAGAAAAGGGTGTGTGCACTGATATTGGTGTTGGGATTTTTGAGGACGCTCTCAAGCTTGCGCCCTTGATATCTCAACTGGGAATAACAGTTAACAATATCATCGAAATAAATCAATATTGCAGGAATATTAGTAAAAAAAAAGATGGTATTATGCGCTTATGAATAACTTCGTATCAACGCACTATAGGTATGAGAGGCAAATCTGACAGTGTTACGTTTACATTTTGAATGTCAACAGCTAAAGCGAAGTTCATGTAATTTCTTGAGATATGAATGAGAAGAAAACAGACAAATCTTGGCAATTTTGGCAGTTTAATACCTCAGAATAATGGAATTTCAAGTTTTGAAACATATAACTGCTGTTTCAATTATATAAACGCTAAGGAGTAAAATATATCACATTGATTAATGAGCCGCGACACGAGAAAACAAACAAAGTGGTTGTGCGCACAGCGCAAACTCAGATCAGCTTGGGCAGCCGCCCAGTCTGATCAAAGTCTTCGCTCTGCGCTTAAAGGGTGGTCAAGGGTCTAAGCTAGCTCCATGCGGACAGCGAAGACTCTGATCAGCGGATGCCCATGTCGATCTGAGTCTGCGCTGGGCGCACAACCTCTTTGTTGGGTTTCTCGTGTCGCGGCTCAACATTTTCTTTGGTTTCTCAAAAGCGGATCAAGTGAACTCTGCTAATACTAATTTCTTCATTTGATTCAAGTCAGGTAAATTCGACAGCATGTAAATTCGGACAGTGACATTGTTTCCTTTATAGGTTCGTTGTTTGGAATTAAAACAAACATAACTGCGCAAACAGTGAAAATCCTGATGAGACGGCTCATTACAATGGTATGTCCGAATTTAATCGCTGTCCGAAATTACCAGACTCGACCCTAACCTTAAACATAAACACTGATAATAATACTGCCAACTTCCCCCGTTCGCACTTTAGTGACTTATATCATTAGGGCCCGCCAGACGAAGTCTGCGGAGGACCTATAGTTACATGTATCACCATGTCCGTCCGTCTGTCTGTCTGTCTGTCTGTCCGTCCGTCTGTCTGTCCGTCCGTCATCATTTCGTGTCCGCTCAATAACTCTGAAACCGCTAGAGATATTTTCACGAGACTTGGTACAAATGCAAAGCATCATCAGACGATGTGCAGAGAACAAAAACCATAACTCTGCCTACATGTTTTACTGAATTATGCCCCTTTGTAATTTTGAGTACAGAAATCGTGTCCGCTGTGTCCGCTCAATAACTCTGAAACCGTTAGAGATATTTTCACGAGATTTGGTACAAATATAAATCATCATCAAACGATGTGCAGAGAACAAAAACCATAACTCTGCCTACATTTTTTACTGAATTATGCCCCTTTGTAATTTTGAGTACAGAAATCGTGTCCGCTTCATAACTCTGAAACCGTTAGAGATATTTTCACGAGATTTGGTACAAATGTAAGGCATCATCAGACGATGTGCAGAGAACAAGAACCATAACTCTGCCTACATTTTTTAATGAATTATACCCCTTTGTAATTTTGAGTACAGAAATCGTGACCGCTTCATAACTCTGAAACCGTTAGAGATATTTTTACGAGACTTGGTACAAATGTACAACATCATCAGACAATGTGCAGAGATTAAGAACCATAACTATGTCTTCATTTGTTACTGAATTATGTCCCTTTGTAGTTTTGAGTACAGAAATCATGTCCGCTTCATAACTCTGAAACCATTAGGATATTTTCACGAGACTTGGTACAAATGTAAGGCATCGTCAGACGATGTGCAGAGAACAAGAACCATAACTCTGCCTATATGTTTTACTGAATTATGCCCCTTAGTAATTTTGAGTACAGAAATTGTGTCTGCTTCATAACTCTGAACCCGTTACAATTATTTTCTCGAGACTTGGTACAAATGGAAAGCATCATCAGACGATATGCAGATAACAAGAACCATAACTCTGCCTATGTTTTACTGAATTATGCCCCTTTGAAATTTTGAGGGCAGAAATCGTGTCCGCTCTTTAACTCTGAAACCGTTTGAGATATTTTCACGAGACTTGGTACAAATGTAAAACATCATCTGACGTTGTGCAGAGAACAAGAGTCCTAACTCTGCCTACACTTGTTACTGAATTATGCCCCTTTGTAATTTTGAATATAGAAATCATGTCCGCTGTATAGCTTTTAAAGCATCAAAGATATTTTCATAGAACTTGTACATAATATAAAGCATCATCAGGCAATGGGCAGCGAATAAGAACTGTACCTTCATTTACATTTTTTTACGGAATTATTCCCCATTCTAGTTTACAGTCTGGAAAACATGTTCAACCTCTAACTTTAAAATTGTTGAAGATAATTTAACAAAACTTTGTACAAATATAAACATCATCGGACAATGTGTAGAGAAAGAGAACCATAACTACAACTTCATTTTTAACAGAGTTATAACCCTTTGTTATTTTAGGTATGGAGATCTTGTCTGCTCTTTAACTTTAAAGCATTTGAAGATATTCTTTATAAAACTTGGTACAAATATAAAGCATTATCAGATGAGCTGAAGGTGTGCAGAATGCAAGAATGATAACATCAGTTTACAGCTTCATAGAGTTTTTGCCCATGTTTTAATCAATCGTAATTTGGTATTTTGCCCATATCTTGATGACACTACCAGAGGCTTAATTCAAACAGCATATTGAATATGAAGGAACAACATGATAACAGAAAGCTGATATTGTTATTTCTGGTTGGGCACATATGACTTAAATGTTGACAACAGTTTCATAAAGGCGGGGCCCTATTAGTTACCATGTTTCAAGTTGATTGTGGCATTACTTCCGCCTTCTTCATGCATTCGGTACTACATGTATCGATAGTCTCATTTCAAATACATGTAACTCGCTATAATTTACTTCGTTTTACCTCTCTGCGGGAGGAGTGCTGAGTTTAGTTAGAAAGCCAACGTCACGGCGACGCATTATCATTGTTATGTATATTTCTAAAAACAAAGAACAAAAAAGACAAATTGTTAAAAAAATATGTAGTCAAAGCTGCACTTTCAACAAAATTAATTCAGTCTTTTACATGTTGTAACAGTTGTAGTTTTACTGCTTTTTGGTAGTCCTGCCAATAACTCAGGAAACCACTGCTTATGAGAAAGAATAGATAAGAAACTGCATGTTTTTAGTAAACACCGTAAATATATCTTCAACTTTTTTGATGAAAAGAAATGAAATTTTCTTTCGTGCTTCGCACTCGTCAAAATATCATTTTTTTCATTGCATTTGATAAGGATATTAATGGTCACAGAAGAGTAATTATCCCCATTATATATCCGCATATTTTCAGTTTTCACAGCTTTATGGGTCTTTCTTTCCTTTCTTTCGTTAGTACTGAAATGATTTCATACAAAAATTTGCATTGTTTTGACCGCCCCCCCCCCACCACCACCACCAACCCCCACAACAAAAAAAAATGAATAAAAAAGATAAATAATATATATATAGTGGGTCATCCTCATGATAAAGTAAACAAGACGAGCCATGGTCTCTTTTATCGAGCGAGCAGTTATCTTATCAATTCCATTTTTATATCCTAATCAAAATTCTACTTTACGCAAAGTTTAAACTTCTACGTTGCACATTTTCCATCTAGCATTACAAGAAGGTAAGTTGTTTACTTTTTATTTTTCTAAATTTAGTGAAATATATACGCTTTCTCACGCTACATTTCCGTTTAAGGTTGTCTATAACTCAAACTACTGTCTCTGGAATTTTGTAAAACTTATTAAGTGTTTTTTTTTCAATTATCATTACTTTACAGTTTAAAACCTTCTGCCAACAAAAACATGCTTTGTAAACTGGTGAGGGACAACCAAATGTTGTGTGAACCCGGAATTACGTACGGGAAGAAAAGATGCAAAGAGAAGAGTTATGCGCTATCATTTCATTCTTTCATTTTGATTTACGAGTTTATTTCAGTCTTATTAAGCTTTTGGACTCGTGTTTTTGAACCCATTTATTCGTAGTGTCCGAAAAACGGGACTTTGGCAAACAGTGCAGACCCAGATTAGACACCGCGTATGCATACGCGGCGTCTAATCAGGGTGTACACTATTTGCATAAGAGAAATGAATATATTTCCTCAAACAAACAAAAAATATAAACATTAACTAAACCAGACATCCCTTTATTGACAGAAGGACTGATCCATTTTATAAGGACGGAAGAGTTTACAGGGCATAAATGGATTAAACGGAGTATTCCTTGATTTGTCCGTTTTATTATCTTTTTAACATTATCTGTCTTTTACAGGACTTACTAACATACAACTTAAATAAGATGGGCTCTGCCAGCTTCTCCGTCTGCCTTGCAATCATATTGGTTAATACTACTAAAGGTTTGTTGTATATTATAAAGCTGTGTTATGCACATGTAGCGCTTATAAGCTACAATATGGCGCTCTACACGTATAGCGACGTCCTATTTAAAAAGTAGTTATATTACAAAGTAATATGTTCCACACATACAGCCATGTCCTACACGTACGGGGTAATTCCATAAGGCATTATGCTACATACACAGCCGTGCCATGCACATAATGCACACATATTACACACATTTCTCATACACAGCCTTACACATACGGTATTTAAATGTTTATTACGCTCAGCAATACACTTTACCCATTTATCCTACAAACAGCCGGGCCGCGTAGCGCAATCGGTAGGGCACCTGACTCATAAGGCAGAGGTCCTGGGTTCGATACCCGGTCTGGCCACATACGAGGGATGTTCAGAAAGTTCTGATCGTGACGTCTTATTTTTGTAACCTTCATAAATACAGAACTTCTGATAGCGAAAATATATAAAGGTATGATATGTCCGGACAACTTTGCAAACGTGGTGTATATTTTATGAAGGACATATTTTTTAATGTTTTTGAAAGAGGTTACCCTACAGCCACTGCAGATTTTCACTTAAGAAGGTCATAGTTCATATATAAGCAGTCTTTGAATTGTTTTCATCATTGCTACTTAAACTTATTCCCCAGGCAACTCTGACCTGTAAATATCGCGGAAAATATATTTATTCTAGGTTCCATACTGTCCCTTCAATTTAGATTATAAGCATTTTATGTAATAGCAAATTCTCCCTTTCTACTAAAGTTATAATGAATTTGTAACAAAGACAAGGATTTTAACATTCAAAATCTTGTTAGGAAGAGCCTTTGCACGGGCCAATTCGAAACCATCGGAAAATTAAAATTGATGTAAACAACGAAGTCGCTACGAGCTTTCGAAAATGACGTTGACGTTGTTTTCACTAACGTCATAAGAACTGCACATTGCTTTGAAAGGACTAAATCGATAACGTTTGCTGCCCTTCTAACTTTTGAATGGATATTGAAAGAAACGAATAACAAGAAGCTGACAAAAATTCATTTTGTATTTACTATGATTTTTCACTTGAATGACACACTGAAAATTAATTCGCATATGAAATTAGCCCAGTGGTATGACTGGGGCCTAATAACATGCGTTATAACTCAATAAGAATATATATCTTTGGATAGTGTAAGGTGTCATTATAAAGACGAAATGTAGTGCTTTCAATACATGCTTAGCATTTGTCCCCAGCCTGCTGCTAAACAAAGGTATGCGGCTAGAATCAGAACTTTCTGAACAACCCTCGTACTTTCGTTTCTCCCTCCGCTGATTCAAGAAGGGCAGTTGTCAGTTACTGGCGAAAGTATGTGCACTTAGTACTGGTTAACCGCTTAGGAGGTCTAAGCCTGACCAGGAATAGTGTGGTTAGGTTAACTGACCGTCCCGACATGACCATAGCTGTTTACCGTGGACGTTAAGCATCAGATCAATCAATCAACCTACAAACACAGTAGTTATAGTTCACACAGCTCCAAAACCCTTGGCCAAGGTCACTGTCTTTGGTCAGAATTCAAATCACATCTCGAAAATTACACAGGATAATGCCGAAGTAAACATCATTTAAACTTCACAGACAGATAAAGCGTAACAAGACGATAGAAGTTTCCACATCATTTAAACTTCACAGAAAGATGAAGGGTAACAAGACGATAGAAGTTTCCACACCCAAGGTCAAGGGCGCAGCCAAAAGTCAAGTCCTTTCTCCTCAATTACAGTAACACAAGTTAGGAAAATTTGCTTAAAGACCTGGATTTTTGTCATCAGTAAGTTATGTAATCCTTATCTAATCCAATATACAGTCTCCTCTGGCTAGCCTGTCTTCTCTAGACCAGTGTCCCAGCAGTCTCTTTGGGAGGTCCAAAATGGGGGAACTCAATAACAGAGATAAGATTGGGGGGGGGAGGGGTCAAAATGATAGAACAAAATCCGGGCCATTAAAATTCAAAATAAGGTAAAAAAAAATGAGATGGTATATCACAAGCTAAATTGAGGTACTCTTGCCCTATGTCGGTTCACAGTCAGAGCTCAGAGATCGAAACATGTCTCTTAACTGAATTGAAACCGCGGAAGCAAATGTCATCAAACTTGAAAGAAAGGTAAAATATGATAAATAATTTGCCAGATTAGGACCCCTTCTCCAGGTTGAGATCACAATCAGAGTCAGACATCAGACGTTTTGCATACTATCTTCAAAACAGCCGAAGGGGGGTTATCATACTTCTCATATTGTATAGGTATGTCACGGTCAAGATAAGGGTCCGAGGTTATACAACTTGAGTATAATCTAAAACTCAAAATAAAGCACACTGATTGGCTGCTTCCGAGCATGTGCTCGGAAGCAGCCAATCAGTGTGCTTTATTTTGAGTTTGAGAATGTTATCAAGTTTTATAACCTGCGGACAAGGCTCCAACACTCAAGATCAAGGTCACAATAAGGGCTCAAAGGTCAATTCCTGTCTCAGTGAACAGGCGAAACCACTGAAGTGAAAATGATTAAACTTCATAGAAAGGTTAAGCATAATGATAAATTATGTTTATTTCGAGGTTTAGGCTTCCATATCCAATGTCAAGAACACAATACAGTTTGGTTAGTGGTTGAAATATGACCCCATGAATAGTCATAAAATTCTGAATTGAATTTGAACTTTACCGAAAAGTAAAGCTACATGAGAATATATGTCGTTTGCAAGACTAAGGATCCATGCCTATGATCAAGATTACAACCAGGGATCAAAGGTCAGTTTAAGGGGCCTTTTGTGGGGCATTTATCATACACTGTATCATTTTCCCTTCTTTTTTATCATTGCAGTTGAAGGGTCTACAAGACGATTATCAGCTGGAGACTTCCAAATAAATCGAAAGCGCCTGCTTTTATCTACAAGTAAGAAACAGCTGTTTTAAGAGTTATTCTCTGTAAGCATCAAACTCACCAGGAAATGGTATGTCAAAGGTCAAACATGTGGCTTGATAGCTCAGCTGGCACGGTAAGCGAATGGGTTCTTGGTTCGAGCCCCGGTCGAGTCACGAATATTTCCTCTTATGTGACATTTGGTGGCCGGTGTATGTCCCCGATTTTCTTGAAACTTTGTTTATTTCTTGTCGTCCATGTATCACAAATAAAATATTATTTTCTCACCTGAGCCTTAAGGCTCATATGTGTACTTATAGAAACATTGTAGATTGTTTAGGACAAAGGTAAAATGCGGGGGGTATTTAGTAAGCCATGCTTACTGCCATTTCTAATTGTTTTACATCTCGTGTGACTGACATTAGATCTCTGATCTGACAGTTGTTATTATTATATATTATTATTACTGTTATTAATATTAAGTCATCTACAGGCGTGTGTGTAAAGTAACTGCTGTTGTATTGTACAGCTTACCGTCTGTCAAAATAAAGCATAGCCAATCTGATTTTATTCGATGGTACATGGACACAGTGGGCAAACTGGGAAGGATGTTCAATAACTTGCGGATTGGGTGTCAGCTCTCGTGCATGCACGTGCTCATATCCTATCCCGTTAGCACCTCCGGGAGAGAACTACGGGTGCCGCTACGACCAAACAGCTTTGCCAATTCTGTGTCTGTCCAGGTATTATATGAATGCAACCGCCACGATTTTATAACCAAATCTGTAAAGCTTTACAACAAGTAGCTAATATTATTACGGTATCTGTAGGGATGCCTCTAAAGAAACTGTTGTTGTATGGTACAGCTGACCCTTTGACAAAAGGGGGAGACTACAGGGTGTCTCAAAAGACACAGAGAATGACCTGTAGCTCTTTTATGTATGAAGGAAACTTTGCAAAATTTTTCATGGATGTAGGAAAATGATACTGGGTAAGGTTTTTATCAAGAAATACTTCAACCGAAAGTAATGTCATGATGACGTCACAAAGTATAAATGAAATCTTTTTTCTCATCTGCATTGTTGGAAACATAAAATGACATTAAGCGAAAATGGTTTCAGAGCGCTCTAAGGTCTGCATTCTAGGGCCAACAAGGGGTCAAAAAATCTCAAATAATGGAAGAAAGTCTGAGAAAAATAAAACGCAGGTGAAAATGGCTGTTATGTTGTGGTTAAAACTGGGTTGTGGAATATGCTGTTCAGGATTAAGCCGGAGAGCTTAGCAAGAAAAGAGAAGAGGCAGGCCAATAAAGGCAGTATCATCAAGGACCATTAAAGAACTGAAAATAGCCAAGAACTGACAAGTAACTTGTTCCATTTTCAGTGTCCTGCTAATTTTTATATGGCGGAATGACTTCCAAAGATCTACTTTGACCTTTTTGGTTAATTTTTATAATGAATCTGAAGTGAATATAATTGTGTGTTGATCTGCAACTTTCCCTTCAAAGCTCTCCATTTTCACTAAAGATGACCATTTTATTACAAGTTTCTCTGACATAATGTAAATCCCTCTCTAAGCTTTAGAATGCTCTAAATTCTACTTATTTTCGCTTCTTGAGACCAGTATGCAGTTTCAACAGTGCAGATACAAGGGTTGATCCAGAAGTAATGTCACTGTGTACATTGCGCGCTTATTCATAGTAGCATTATAATATAAAATATATCCAGCGACACTGTAATTCAATTCTGATTAACAAAATAAATATTAAGTTGGAATCTTTTTCCGTTCTAATTATATAGACGTTAAAAGTATGCCACCGACGCCATCGTTCCGCACGTTATAATAACGTTAGTTGCATGAACATAAATTTTAAAGGCAATCACAAATCAAAATCAAACTAAACGCGCCAAATCAGATGAAAATTTGGTACGATGACGAAATATATTTCTGCCGCCCACTGTTGAAATTTTTATATCATCACTGCAGTTTGAAGTTCGCTAGCTACTGCTAATGTTTGTTACTGCCGAGTGTAAAAATGTTGATTCCTGACAAACGCGTCAGCGGATATATATGCGGTTTTGCCTCAAATTTGGAATATCACCATTAGAGTCTCTAGAGCTGTTTAGTTAGACATGTGGTGATATGACAGTTATTACGAGGCTTGTGTAAAGGTGCAAACAGCGCGATACGGGTGCAGATGAGTCGCTAAAGGTTAGTCCGAAACCCGGAAGACCTTTATGTACATTGCCAAACAATAAAGTGACTCTTGTTCGGATCCCATATATGAAAATCGATGTTCTGCATTTCGAATATCGTGTAAATTCTTAAACTTGAGCTGCGTGGCTGTTCAAGTAATATTAAAAGATGAGATAAACATGGGTGAACAGACATTAGTGCTTTGCTGGAACAACAAATATGCTTCTTTGGACATGACACATTATCGAAACTACGTCTGGTGCGTCAACGGCGTCATTGACGTGCGGCGCGTTTCGTTACCATGCTTTCTGTCTATCTCGGCATCTCAGTTACTGTGCACTGTATTTTTATGACATTTACAGACCATAATACAAATAGATTGAGGTAGTTGGATGCGAAATTTCGTCGTTCTCTCTTTATTCTACACGATTTTATAGCTGCAGTGACATTACTTCTGGATCAACCCTCGTATAATAGAAATGACGTCTTAACTGTAAACTTAAATTATTATGACGTCACTTCCTGTAAGCAGTGCCACCTAGTAATAAAACATCATAAATGCAAAGGAGTATCAAATTGCTACAATCGTACAAAATTTTGAAAAGTTTCCTCGTTAAATATAGATTACAGCAATTTCAAATAAGGGCCACGTTTATTGAGACACCCTGAAAACTAAAAGCAATTTTATTTCAGTCGATGGTACATGGACACAGTGGACGAACTGGGGAAGCTGTTCAGCTATTTGTGGATTTGGTGTCAGCTATCGAACACGCACGTGCTCCTTTGACCCAGCAGCACCTCGGGGAAAGAATTGTACCGGTACCGCTATGGACATACAGTCTTGCAAATTAGCTGCATGTTCAGGTATTAGCATTATGTAAATGCAAGTGTCATGATTGTTTTCGCAAATTCTCAGAGCTTCCCTCTTGTAGCAAACAGTTAAGGAATATGGGTACACCTCTTTGGTTTTTCATTGTGTTTGAAAAGAGACAAACTTTTGTGACTTCCTTTCTGCTTGCATTGACAAAATGGGATTTGCTCTTAAATTGCAGAATTTACTCTCAAAGGAGCATGTGTTCCATTACCGTTCACCAAAGTGTGTCAATAACTTCTTGTAGATCTTGTTGAGGAGAATGTTTGTTGTGTTTGTGAACATGATATATTTGGCTATTCAGCAAAGTAACAATGACAACCGATTTACATTATAAATAGGCCACAGAGTGCTTAAGTTAAATCAGTCTCAGTAGAGTTGATAGCACATGAGAAGGTCTCTACATTCTGCAAAAACCCCTTGGGGAAGTAAAGCAATTAGATGATACATAAAACAAAATAAGACGAGCGAAAAGTCAAGAGTTCAGCTCATTCTAGCGGCTGGCAGGAAGGCTAACCTTAATGACGAACTAAAAATTAAAGACCGATAGAAAGTCGACAAAAAATAAACAACTACAACAGGAGACCGCGAAGGAATGGTTGGTAATAAGTAAGTGAGGTGGAGGGGTGGGAGGAGAAGGGACTTGAACCATTTGAGCCGCGACACGAGAAAACCAACAAAGTGGTCGTGCTCCCAGTGCAGACTCAGATCAGCCTGGGCATCCGCCAAGTCTGAGCAGAGTCTTCCCTAAGCGCTTAAAGGGTTGCTAAGGGTCTTAGCTACCTTCATGCGGACGGCGAAGACTCTGATCAGACTGGGCGGATGCCCAGGCTGATCTGAGTCTGCGCTGGGCGCACAGCCACTTTGTTGGTTTTCTCGCGTCGCGGCTCATTTGTCACGCGAGTAACCCTCAGCGCTGGCTCAGGGAATCAGTCATTGGTACATGGTAATGGACAAACGTAAACTTTTATAATAAGTTTTATTATAAGTTCTGAAAACTTATACTATTTTTTCAAAGTAAAATGCTAATGTTAATACCATGGCAGCTTGAGGTCCGGCTGAAACGTTTCACGTTGTTCATTATGGCAAATGAACGATACACTGGGATGGCTCGCAAATAGTGCTAGGTTGTGTGCGTTTGAAGTTAATAAAGGAAAAAGCTCTGGAACTAAACAATTATTACCGCTATCTTAGCGAAATGATTAGAAAGTGAAATAAGGGTGTCATTATTACAAGGCTAATGGAGAAGATTAAAAATATCACCGTACGTTAAAGTCCCCATTGCTCTATCAGCATGAAATTTTTTATCGTGAGGTATCACTGCAAACGTCTCACTGCAGTTTCGTCATTGATTATTATCGTGATTGGCCGGCTTTGAAAAATCCAAACGTCCTTGAGTTTACCATAAAATAGATTTGAAAAAATAACTAGGTCATATTTTAGTTGCCAACCAAAATGACCTACTTTCGATTTCACAAGCTTTATTTCATGATAAAAATACAATGTACCGGCGGTAAAAATATATAGTACAGTCGTTTAACAGGTGATAAAAATACAATGTACAAAAAAATAGGCAATGATCCCATTGATTGTGCCGCTGTTGCATTATTGCATTGCTTAACGGGGAACCAGAGACGAAACCCGTATTTTTATGGAGAGACTTATCATGTTTTAAAAATACCCTTCATGACGTCATCATAAAAAAGGCCAACGTCACATGACGACGTGGGTACGTGAGCTCCAGTACAACCAATGCATTGACAGCTGGTGATTTTTATCCGATCCTGGGTGAGATAACATGGGTGAGATAAGATTTGTAGGTACAGGTGAATCATGCGGATATCCTTATCCGGTGTGCAAGAAATTTGCCTCCCATCGGAAAAGAAACTTCCCGTATTTATTTTATATTTGGTGTTTTACGGCGGTCATTTATATCGAGCCGATCCTGACAGAAGTGGGCGAAAATCGGAGCTTCCAGCCTTCCGGAGCAAAAAGTCGCCGAGCGATGCTCGAACCCATCTAATATTTAAAAGAGAGAGCACTCTTATCTGCTAGGCCACGGAAGCCCGGGTAACAGGTAATTCGTTAGGCTCACAACTCTGAGAAACTACTATCAATGAATTGATTCAATATCATGACGTTTGATAAACCTTGAATCAGTCTTGTTTCAACGTTACCTCTCTGCAGGGAATTCACTAATTTCTCCTATTTCCACTCTGAACAAGTTTATGAGCATCTGGAGGACTCTTATATAATTCAGTTTTGTCATTGGGCCAGTGTCAATTCAGCAAATAACTGCGTTCGAATTAATAGTGCAGCAAAATGAATACAATTACATTTGTTAAAGATAGCCGTGTTGTTTCTGAAGTGTGATAACTGCAATCACAGTTGTTGACACTGGTTTTTATCGACCAAAATAACATCTTTAAACTGTAACCAAATCAATAAAGCCCCAGAGACAAACATTGAACGATGGTATATATTCTTGCAGCTGATGGTGAATGGGGACAGTGGAAGAGCTGGGGCGCTTGCTCGACCACATGCGATACTGGTGCAAGAATGCGTATTCGGGACTGTCAGTTCAATAGCACTTTACCACGTGGAAAAAAATGCCGTGGCACAGATCAAGAAACCGATATCTGCATGGATGCTGCTTGTCCAGGTCTGTAAGTTGTTCTGTACTGTTCACAGTATTCAAAAGTAATGTTGTAACTTCAGCTGTCACTCAAGGTAAAATTACCGTAGATTTGCAACTTCTTCTTGTACATTTTGTGGCAAGGTTTTTAGCTCACCAGAGCCGAAGGCTCTGGGGGAGCTTAAAGGATAGGCAGTGGTCCGTCGTCGTCGTATGTCGTCGTCGTATGTCGTCCGTCAACACTTTTAAACGACATCTCCTCTGAAGCCACTGGGCCGATTGGGCCCAAATTTCACCTGTGGCATTCTTGGGCTAGGAGATTGAAAGTTTGTAATTTTTAAGAAAATTAGCCTTTTAGTTTGGTTGCTATGGCAACTTAGAGTTCTCATTGACTTATAATGGGAAAATTGAAAAATCACATTTTCTGCCAAGCCATTGCAGATACATAGATAAAACTTTTATAGAAATGTTTCTTGAGATGTCTTTTATCAGCTATATGTTTTTTTGGCCCACTGCTGCTTTTATTGGTTGCCATGGAAACCAAAATGAAAAAAATGGAAAAAATACTTAAAATCTTATCTCCTCTGAAGGTACTGGGCCGATAAGACCCAGGTTTCATCTGTGGCATCCTTGGACTGCAGAATTGAAAGTTTGTGTTTTTTATGAATATCGGCCCATTAGTTTGGTTGCTATGGCAACTTAGAGTTGCATTGACTTATAATGGGGAAAATTGAAAAATGGCATTTATTGCCAATCCATTGCAGATATGTCGACAAAACTTTTATAGATTGTTCCTTGAGAAGTCTCTTATTAGCTTTTTTTGCCCACTGCTCCTTCTATTGGTAGCCACGGAAACCAAAATGCAAAAAAAAAATGGAAAAAATACTTTAAAAAAATTATCTCCTCAGAAGCCATTGGGCCGATAAGACGCAGATTTCATCCGTAGTATCCTTAGGCTGGGGGTTGAAAATTTATAAAAAAAATTATAAAATCGGCTCTTTAGTTTGGTTGCTATGGCAACTTAGAATTATTGACTTGTAATGTGGGTAATTAAAACATGGCATTTGCTGCAATCAATATATGGAAAATAGTTATATATTTTTTTTTTCAACTCAACAGATTGTCAGACTGAGACTTTGTAGTTGTATATTTTGTATTAATCTGTATAAATGTGACAGCAATATTGAGACTATACAATTTTGATAGCAGTTTTTGAGTTAGTGATCTGGTGAGCTTTGTGGCCCGTGGGCTCTTGTTTTTTAAGTTTCAACAAGAATTCATGTATAAATTGAAAAGTTCTGACAAAATTTTATCTTGTTCTTTATAAATATTATTGCTTTATCAGAGGACTAGTTGGAGTAAAAATTTTATATCGATGTTTTCGGCAAAAGTTTCTACCAAGAAGACACAAACTTGAAACAGTATTGAACCAGCAATGATGCAATGTCATGATATTTATTCAGCGTTTATTCAATGTTGATTAACAATGTGTGTGTGCTCAGTGCTTAATAAATTCAAACTGCAGCGTGGCAGTTTTCTTGGCTAAATCAAGCTTTCAGAATGGCTTAAATGGACTGGTGTCTCCCATAGGACATTTTAAGAGTTGACACAAGTTACGCCCTGCGATAACAATGTGACAATTAGCTTCAAAAGGAGCATACAGAGGCTGAGGTGAACGAAAATGTGAAAAAAAAAAACTTGGTTACTTACTAACATGGCCGCCATGCGTACATAAGGTAGAAACCTTTAGATTTTTTTTTTTCAAGAACCAATAGACCGATTGCCTTTCAACTTGGTAGGTAGCATGGTGTCGCGAAGTTCGCGATTTTTCTATTTATAGACTTTGCTCCTACACTTGAATGTTTTTCAGTGGTAGAGCCAATGGCGCCAGTAGTGAAACTCAGAGCGGCATCGGCATGCCAATGGTGACATTGGCAGAACCCCGAATGCAACCAGCATTGGTTTTGACGTCACACATAAAAGAAGCAACGCCAGGCTGGCTGGTGCTGCAACCAATCGATTACTAGATTATTTATATAACTGAGGGTAACCCGATAAGCCTAGTGGAAGTCATTAGCTGTTTAGCAGAAACACTCCAATTCTCCGTCAGCCTATGTCGTTTTTAGAAACTTGTAAAGGTTGCTAGCTACACACGTGTGCACCTGCCTGCTGCCGACCTGGAAATATAATGTGTGTCACCAATAAACAGGTGTCGAGAAGCCGCAGTGAAGAGGTAAGGGTTGTTCTTTCTTCGAGCTGTACGGCCTTCTAGCCGAATTCTGACGGCCATAATACAGGATTTTTTTTTGGAACGCATTCACGTGTTGCCAGGGAAGTGGCGGCGGAAGTTCAGGAATTTATTTTCGTCCAATAAAAATGCCAGCGTCTCATTTTTCCCAAGGAAAAATAAAACGACGACCGGAAATTCAGTGACAAAAAATTTAATGGCACGGGACAGAATAGAATAGAACAGAAATATGCCTTGTATTTTATAGCAACCAACACTCGTTGTTTGGTTGTAAACTTTATTTTACATCGATTGCATTGAAAGCTCACGCGAACTTATTTAAATACTCTCGATGGCACGGATGTTTGCGCGTTTGTGGTCCTATACTGGTGGAGGAAACCGCAGTACCCTGAGAAAACCACCGACCTCGGACGGGCGACCACTACCCTCCCACATGACGACGCCGGAAACCGAACCCGGTGGAGAGGTGGAAAGCGTGTGCTGTATCCACTACGCTATCTGGGCCCCTCGCTGTTTGGTTGTTATTAATATTTTCATTACCATCCGATTTTGATTCGAAAATGGAAAAAAAATCAGACCCACAAAGAGTACCAAATGGTGAGGCCCTTCGTTTTATATTTTGAGACAGAATAACAAAATACTACAAGAAACAAGCCTTGAATTGATATAGATCGTCTGTCTTATTTTTTAAATCCTCAGCAGATACCAAAATTAAGAGTTTGGTCTCAAGTTCCCTGAAAATAATTGCAAGTGCCACCTTCTCCCTGAAAAGAAACGTTTCAGCTCCCCAAATGCCAAGGGAGGGGGTAACACGTGTCACTACCGTACTTAGGGCCAAAATTTCAATAGATTTCATGATAGAAAATACTAGTGTTATGTTTGCTGCCTTAATTTCTTTTACATGACGTCAGAGCAGATTAGAAAGCCATCAAGCAGATACAATAACATCGCATGTATCTATGGTATCATATCTATTCGGCCGGGCCGGGTAGCGCAATCGGTAGGGCACCTGACTCGTAAGTCAGATGTCCTGGGTTCGAATCCCGGTCTGGCCACATACTTTTGTTTCTCCTTCCGCTGATTCAAGAAGGGCAGTTGTCAGTTACTGGCGAAAGTATGTGCACTTAGTACTGGTTAACCGCTTAGGAGGTCTAAGCCTGCCCAGGAATAGTGTGGTTAGGTTAACTGACCGTCCCGACATGACCTTAGTTGTTTACCGTGGACGTTAAGCATCAAATCAAATCAACCAACAACCATATCTATTCCATCTGAACACTACCCCGACATATACCACATGGTTGTGACACCTACATCTGTCATCTTGCAATGCCATCCCATGACTATGGTACACACCGCAATGCTATGACATGAGCCGCGACACGAGAACCCCAACAAAGTGGTTGTGCGCCCAGCAAAGACTCAGATCAGCCTGAGCGTCCGCCCAGTCTGGTCAGACCCTTCGCTAAGCGTTTAAAGGGTAGCCAAGGGTCTAAGCTACCTCACTGCGGACAGCGAAGACTGGTCAGACTGGGCGGATGCCCAGGCTGATCTGAGCCTGCGCTGGGCGCACAATCCCTTTGTTGGTTTTCTCGTGTCGCGGCTCAATTGGTATGGCAGCTGCTGTAACATCATCACATAGCGAACGCAGTGATATGCACAATAGTGTCGCTTGACATGTCCATATATATTGTTAGTACATGAAGACAATGCATAAACATTTTGTAATCTACGCTTGAATAACTTGAGTACAACACTATATTTTGGGGGTGTAAATGGCATTTGCATGTAGCCCTGTGACATAGTAGTCTTACATGCTGTAATATGCGAGTTTGTAAAATGGTGCAGCTCACAGCTTTTGATGTTACATGTTATGTAATAATGAGATAAAGGTATGAATCTTCTACTGATGCATAGCAAATTGAGATATGAACAATTTTGGCAGAAAGCTAAATGAACCATTAGATAACATTACAACATAAACTATTCCATAGTTTTCATAATCTACAAGAAAAAAATAAAGACAACTATGTCAAATGGTTAAACGCAAATGCCATTAATACCCCCCAAAATATAGTTAAGTTATTCAGATGTAGATTGCAAAAAAATTATGCATTATCTTCATGTACTAAAATATTCTTTAAGCCTGAATTTTTAGTCTACGTTGGTATGTAGTCACGTTAGCTCGACGTTAACGGTCCATTTACGTTATTTGTGCCTGATAACACATATGTATCAGATCCAGCTCTAGTTCTAGTATGCCAACGTTGCGTCGACGTCGAATCGACGTAGCTTTGACGCTGTTCTCACGCTGACTACACATTCAAATATGGATTTAGGATTGCTGAGTTTTATTTTCCATATAGTTTGTGATTAATATCATATTTTCCCATGAGGCTAGTGATTTCCGTTTTTATTTGTATTTCATATTGGCTGTACTGTTCTAAGAAATCAATTGTTTCCTCTGAGATTGTTCACAGCAGGCAAGTCTCTACGTTGGGTATCCAGTGTCGGCGTATATTGTTGACAAGACAAAAAGTGCCCGATACACATTGGGAAAGTCAAAAAGATAGGCAATGATCAGGAATTAATACAATCAAATCCCACATCCCGCTCTCACACCCAATTATTAGGGAAAGAAACACACAAACACACACACACACACACACACACACACACACACACACGGACAAACTGACACAAGTTCATTAAAGACACGCACGGTAAACCGAATGAGCAGCTCTTTCCCAAACAGTTGGTCATTCAGCTACTCTGATCAAAAACCGCATCAACCTCTATTTTTATCTATTTTATTTTTTTAACTTACAAAACAAAACAAAACAAAAGGCAGATTGTGTAGCAAAACAGCTGACCGAACCGCTGACCAAACCGCCAAAGAACATAGACAAGCAGACAAAGCACAATGTAACATCAAGGAACCACAACAGAAGTACCGCCTTGGAACGGTCAGCAAAAGATTAAGGGGGACGGGGGGGGCTTAAACTAGTTTTACTGGAACCAAACCTCGCCCTCTGCTTCTGCAGTGGTTCGAAATCATTTAGTTAGTTGTTTGGTCCGCATAAAGGTTTCCTAACCCATCCATGAATCATCATCGGAAACAAACAAATCACGTATAAGACCTACGATGAACCAAAGTTGAGGAATCGACGGAAATAATGTATTGCGACACCAGGTGACCCCTGGGTAGTCAAACAACACCACTGAAATACCGGAGCAAATTTCTGTGGTTGGTGATATTACTAGACCGGTTCTCTCCCCTTATAGCTACCGCATATAGGAATCGGTAAAGACTAATCCAAACGGGCAGAATTCTGCCCGTGAGACTTGAGTGAGAGTTATCGAGATCAGGGGAGGTAATTCCAAGAAACTAAAAAAATGGCGCGGGATGTTGTTTTTATGATGGCGTGTTTTTGATTTTCAGTCTCGTTTAAACATATATGAATAATTATTTATCTGCAAAAAGCAGGAATTAAGTTCATTCCCATAGATGTTGATGTATCTGGAGTGATGGAAGCATCGCCGAAATTTCATATGTAACGGACTAGTTGACTGGCTAATGCATTATCTAATGAAAGCCGTCGTTACAGTAGTCTTTACCAGCTGTCACACACTGTGGTGGACAACAGCGGAACCAGTTTAAGATATTATCAGTTATTGTCCCCCGCCTTTTTTGAAGAAAAGCGAGGGGACACAGTATTCGGCTTACCGTGGTTCTGTACTTCCGTAGTTCCGTGCCCCCTTTACAGTAGGTATCTTCACTATCTTGTGTACGCAACTCCTCCTACAATCTTTCATAAATCATTCTGAAACTTTGCAGGCTTCTTTTTCATGGCATTTAGATATCGTCAAATATGTTTTACTACTTTTTTGCTTTGAGAACTTAGTTTTCGTTTTCAGCATCAGAAGACCCTTCGAGTACATACCTTGTGTGCGCAACTCCTGCTACATTTTTTCATGAATCATTCTGAAACTTGGCAGGATTCTGTGACGTGGTATGTAGATGTGCATGTGTTTAAGGGGTTATCGTCAAATAATTTTTATTACTTATTTCGCTTTGCGAAATTAGTCATTTTTCAGCATCAGAAGGTTTTTTGCGCGCATAATTTTTACCACTATTTTCTCTTTATGAACTTTGTTATTTTGCCACATCTGAAGACCTATTGACAATGTATACCTTGTGTGCACAACTTTTCTAAGCAGTTTGAAACTGTGCAGGCTTCTTCTTCATTATCTTTAGATGAGCATGTGACTTTAAGTTTACAGTCTGATAATTTATGTCACTTTTTCTTGTTTCGAACTTAGGCTCAACAATGTATACCTTGTGTGGGTATGTCTTCAGATTTTTTTTGACATTGTACATTTGGGATTGTGTATAGATCTTCTCTTCTAATCTCAAAAGGCGGTGGACATAAATTCATCGAATTTGCTTGTTACGACTTAGTGTCGTACTGATGAGGGTTCTTTTTCTGTTTCTACTGTAGCTTTTGTAGAGGCAATCGAGCTCTATTTTCAGAAGTATCGTTCAGTTAGATTAAGTGAGCAGTTCTGATAGTGGACTAGATCGCCACTATAGATCTCAGTAGGAACAGTTGTGCCTTATCATTGTATGTTGTGTGTTATTTCTTGTACATATAAATGTAATTTAAAAGCTTAGATAGTAATTGTTATTGTTTAAATCAACGTAAAGGAGGCTCTAGCATGCCGGAAATCTCTCAGCTTTCCTGGCTGTGTCTTTAACTCCGTGGTACGTCTTGTATAATCGGTGCAATCTTCCTTTGAGTGACTGACTGAAAAAGCACCTCTTTTGACATTCGACGCACGTACCGAGGGTGTGAGAACGTAATGGTAAATGTTGATTCAACCAGCTCAGTGGTTAGTGTAAATTGATTCAAATGACGGCATGGCAGTATTTCATGGTATTTTATCAGGCTGAACAAGGCAGAACGACTTAAATGGACATACATAGTGGATATGCGTTCTCCAGACTCAATTGTTACGGCAAAAGTAATAGGGCATAACAGCTCAGTTACGATTAGACTATGGATGTGATAATATCCTGACACTCCCGGCTTTTACATATGGTTCACTTAAACTGATAAACATTTAGCTCGTGCGTGAGCCAACAAGGGTAGCGGTGATGGCTCTCTTCTTTATTAGTTTTATTTCGGACAGGCTTGTTTTGAAAATCCAGTAGAATTAGAGAGAGAGAGAGAGGACAGACAGACAGACAGACAGACAGACAGTATTCAATGCCACCAAACAATTACACTGGCACAGTGCAGTTGTTGGGTGGCATGGAATAGTCTTTCTTTTAGACGAAATTTTGAAGTTACAGCGGTAATTAAATACCCATTTGATTTCAGTGGATGGTGTATGGACTCAGTGGACTAACTGGGGAGGCTGTTCAGTTACTTGTGGATCGGGTTTGCGCTCTCGTACACGCACGTGTTCATATCCTAACCTATTAGCACCCCATGGAAAGAATTGTACCGGTCCTGAGTTGGACAGAGAGTATTGCCAATCTGGTGAATGTCCAGGTACATGAAAGTATTTAGTTAAAGTGAAATTTTAACGCTGTAAATTCTAGTTATAACAGAGTGTATAAATAGCTTCCTGTGTAGGCTATATGCGAGAAACATTCCCACAGCAAAGTTAAATTGTTAGAACAGATAAGGTTAGACACACATTTACTAGTTAGTCAGATTTTTATTTTATAGGAGCATGTAAGTCAATAAAGACAATTACAGTTTATTCGTAGTCAGGATCCGAAAAAAGGTAAAAAGCCTGTAAATTATGACAGAAATTCAGTTTGATAATGCGCAATGTATCTGCAGCTGCTAAAAATGTTGTTATTAAAAGTTATTAAGGCCATTTTATAACCTTTCTAATAATAATGAATAAGATATTTTTCTGCTGAAATTAACATCATTTAGTAATTATACCAATCAGTCCGTGCTGACGGTGGCGCAAGTTTTACCTACGTCGTGACGTTCCTTGACGTTAGACAGTGCAACATCCTTTTTTTAGCTCACCTGAGCCAGCGGCTCCGGGGGAGCTTATAGGATGGTAAGGCTCCGTTGTCCGTCGTCCGTCCGTCCGTCCGTCCGTCCGTCCGTCCGTCGTCCGTCCACACTTTCAAACGACTTCTCCTCTGAAACCACTGGGCCGATTGTAACCAAATTTCATATAGAGCCTCCTGGGACCTTAGGAACGAAAAGTTGTTCAAACGGTCCTGGTCACATGACCAACATGGCCGCCATGCCCATATATGGTAAAAACCTGAAAAAATCTTCTTCTCCAGAACCAATAGGTCGATGGCCTTGAAACTTGGTATGTAGCATCGGGTACACGAGTACTACCAATATTGTTCAAATTATGACCTTGGGTTGACCTTGACCTTTTTTACGGTAAGATCAAATTTGCTTCCTTATGCTTTTATATGGCAAAATGCTGCAACATAAGATATCTTGGAAACTGTTGAAGATTTTGGCCTAAAAATTGGTATATACAGTCATCTTAATGACTACATGAAGATTTATGAGTACAAGAGGTCAAGGTCATTCTTTGACCTTTGACCCAGAACTCTCATATTTTGACAATATCAAACAATCTCCTCAAAAACAACTAGGCCAATTGTAACCAAATTTCATATAGATCCTCCAGGGGTTGAGGGAATGAAAATTTGTTCATACGATCCAGGTCACATGACCAACATGGCCACCACGCCCATATATGGTGAAAACCTTTAAAAATCTTCTTCTCCTGAACCAGTAGTCCGATGGCCTTGAAAGTTGGTATGTAGCATTGGGTACTCAAGTACTATCAAGATTGTTCAAATTATGACCCTGGGTTGACCTTGACTTTTTTTACGGCAAGGTCAAATATCGGAAAATGCTAGAACATGAGTTTTCATGGTAAGTTTTGAAGATTTTGGCCTGAAAATTGGTATATACAATCATCTTAATGAGCACATGAAGATTTGTGAGTACAAGAGGTCAAGGTCATATTTTGACCTTTGACTAAGAAATCTCAAATTTTGACAATTTCAAACTATCTGCTCTAAAACCGCTGGGCCAATTGAAACCAAATTTCATACAGAGCCTCGAGGGGTTGAGGGAATGAAAAAATTTTCTAACGGTCCTGGACACATGACCAACATGGCCGCCATGCCCATATATGGTAAACACCTTTAAAAATCTTCTTCTCCAGAACCAATTGACCGATGGCCTTGAGACTTTGTATGTAGCATTGGGTACTTGAGTACTTTCAAGATTGTTGAAATTATGACCTTGTGTTGACCTTGACCTTTTACAGCAAGGTCAAATATGGGAAAATGGTAGAACATAAGATTTCATGGAAAGTTTTGAAGATTTTGGCCTAAAAAATTGGTACATACAGTTGTCTTAATGAGTTCATGAAGAATTATGAGTACAAGAGGTCAAGGTCATTTTTTACCTTTGATCCAGATCGCTCATATTTTGACATTTTCAACCATTTCCTCAAAAGCCAAAGGGCCAATTGTGAACACATTTCATATAGAGCCTCCAGGGGTTGATTGAATGAAAATTTGTTCAAACGGTCCAGGTCACATGACCAACTTGGCCGCCATTACCACTTATGGTATAAATCTTTAATATCTTTCTTCTCCAGAACCAATACACCTATGGCCTTGAAACTTGGTAAATAGCATGTAGTACTAGAGTACCACCAAGACTGTTCAAATGATGACCTTGGGTTTACCTTGACCTTTTTTGCGGCATGGACAAATATGGGAAAATGCTAGGACATAAGATTTCATGGAAAGTTTTGAAAATTTTGGCCTAAAAATGGTATATATGGTTGTCTTAATGAGTACATGAAGATTTATGAGTACAAGTGGTCATGGTCATTCTTTGACTTTTGACCCAAAACTCATAATTTGACAATTTCAGACATGATAAGTAAATGCCACCTTGCCAATTGTTCAGGTGAGCGATTCAGGGCCTCGTGGCCCTCTTGTTGAAAGAAACAGTTTGAAA